>CAMRHE010000290.1:277500-1477500 GCA_947044405.1 Leptodactylus fallax | reverse complement strand
AGAAGGAACTCGGCAGGGAGGTTGTTCCCGCCATCTTGGAGAACTAAGCACAGATCTTCTGTGGATGTAGGCTTGCTCCAATCCGTCTGTCTCTTCATGTCATCCCAGACAGACTGGATGATGATGAGATCAGGGCTATATCTGTGGGGGCCATATCATCACTTCCAGGAGGGCAAAGGTCTCACCAAATATTGATGGGATTTACATTTCTTTTTCCTTCACTCACTTCATTTTGTTAAGAGACAAAAACAAAACTATTCCTAAAAGCATTTGTACAGTACGGCAAGTGTGGGTCAAAGAGGTGGGACCTACCTCCATCAGACCTATTCTGTGGCTAAGCCATACCTATCTAAACTGGAATAGCCCTTTAAGTCTCATATAAACACTCATCTTTAATCTAAACGGTATACCATTACGTAAAAAGTTGGCACATAAGCAACAAGTTCTGCCCAAGTGTGGCTGTCTTAATAAACATAACTACAGCCGTGTAATGTCAACAGCACAGCTTTTTTCCTTCGTGTTGGAGCTAATAGGGTGTGTACCTGCCTTGGAAACCATCCAAAAATAGTTATCTGGAAGTGCAACTGTGATAATACAAGGTACTCGTCTCTACAGCTGCCCACACTGGAGTGTATGGAGCCTTCTCACAATAGAATGTGGGATTTCCAATACGCTGCAAAGATGAACACTTTAAGCACGGTGGATTAGCGAGGCCATGGGGTGCAGGGTGGCACAATCCCAGGTAGGCTGAGCGCTAAGCTCTAAATATATCAAACAAAAACACAATCACAAATGGAAGCCAACCAAGCCCATTAGTGCGGAGAAGATCTGCTGACATCACAAGCATAACATGACATTCCTCACCTCTCCTCCCTTCACAAAGCACAGTCATAATGCCACCACGCCATGGTCTATTACATCTAAACCAATGCATTTAACAACACTTTAGGAACCAAAAAACTGCAAAGACCTGCAGCGATCACAAGATCATAGGAGTCCAGTTCCCTCATAAGAGTCGGCATATTCCTTGCAGTGACAGCTTTTCCCTAGAGGTTATAGTAGTCAAATCCACAGTGATCAGTTGATCACTAAGTCAGCTTCTATATAAAGAGAATCTGTCAGAAGATTTTCGTACCCAACCACTAACATCACTGGGTAGGTGGCTTATAAACACGTGGAAGCATATCTATGTGGCCATTCATAGTGGTAGGATAGAAGACACATTCCCTAACCTCTCAACACCTCCACCAACTCCAGTTCTTTGTACTCTTTAATAGGCGCTGTGATTCTGGAGCAGCTGGATTTTTTTCTTTAGCCCCCACCATTCCCGAGCAATTGGTGCAGGTAGTTTCAGTCCCTGATACACTTAGTCTGTGTACTGTCAAGTGGGTGATCTTGGGACAGAGCAGACAAGGGGGAGTGGTTCTGAGCTCTCAGTGGACAGTATCAGTGAGATCTGAAACATGCCCCCTTGTTTGCTCTAGAGTAAGACCACCCAGTTGACAGTACAGAGACGAACTGGTATATCAAGCACTGATACTAACTGCACTTACTGCTCAGGAATGGTGGGGTTAGAGAAAAAAACAAACAAACTAGAAACTATTAAAGGAGTTGGTGAAAGGTCCCCTTTAAGATACGCCTGTCTTGAGTTTTCATGGGTGGCGCAAGCACAGTAACTTGCTATGTCTGCTAAGGGCAAAGGGCTCAGAGGCAGCACCCCATTCATTTCAATGGAAGTGCCGAAAATAGCCAAAATACAGCTCTTGGCCATCTGAGCTCCCAGTGAAATTAATGAAGTGGGTGCATGTCTGTGTCCACCACTACCTTCTCAGTGGGAGAAAAACACCCCCCCCCCCATTCACTGGATCAGTGGGATCAATGGCCCCACCGTCACCACATCCCCTTTTCTAGAAAGTGGAGTACGGGGCACAAAATGCAGTCACAAATTTTGGGGAAAAAAAACCCAAAAAAACACACGCCCATGTATTATCACAGGGCAAACTTAGGACACGTCCAATACTTGTATTTTTTGTGGCCCGAATTCACTGAACGAAATGAATTGGTCCGTAGGCCACAAAGCAAAATCTGTTACTGGGCCCCTACCTACCTAGTGCCATTTACAATAGTGGTATACTTTATGTAGCAGAGAGATATCTGAAGCCCCCATAAGGTCCAGGACCCTTTAGCTATCACTGTACCCCGGTATCTAAACATCTAGAAGACCCGTACTGAATTGACCACAGAAAGCACAAAGGTGGCCATTATAAAGTAGATTGTGAAGTCGGAGCGATTTTTGTTCAGAGGCAAATTAAGAAAACATTATAGGTAAGACAGAGACCGAGTGTTACCCCCTGAGAGGGACTGTGCCGCATAAAAGAACATGAAATAGAAGAGCCCAGGTCCACACATTGACCCCACAAGGTAGAACACAGCACATCAGTTTTGCCCTGGAGTGCTCCTTTAGGCAGACTTCTGAATTCTGGACAATCCCTTTAATACAAACTGTCCAAGGAGCTCGGTCACACACAAGCTTTTGGCATAGTTATCACATCTGAGGTTAGCCCATTAGTTGCGGCATTGGTTACTGTGATCTCGCATTGGCAGAACACAGATCAGACAGGTTTTGTCCGCACAACACAAACAGTGGATAACATCAGCATGTTGTGTAATATTGTGCGTCATGCACGGAAACTAAAACACAGTGCGGTAACTCAGCACTAAGATCAACGTAGATCCCAGAATACCCCGGTAATGTTCAAAGCGCATGAAGGCCTTATAATGCATATTAAAGAGGTCATTGGGGACATCCTTAAAAGGGGTTTTCAAGATGATAGTCTTCTTTCTACTGATGAGCTATCCACAGTATTCGGCGTGTCTGATCGGTGCGGGGTCCGGGTGTCTGATCAGCGGACCTGGCTACCTCCTGGCACTGGAAGCTACTGCGGTGCACAGGGAGCACTTGCAGTCTGCTCCTATTCAAGTTATAGGCACAGCCCCATCCAAGGTATAGTGGTGGTGTCAGGGTACTGCAGCTCTGTGCATGGGGTCGGACCCCTACAGATGAAATGCTGAAGACCTATCCTGTGTATAGGTCATCAGGATTTTAAAAAAAAATAACACACCTGGGGACGAGAAAACCCCTTTAACCTTTGTAATATGGCTTATGCTTCCGGACTGGAAAGCAACCCAAGTGGTCAGATCTTGTCGGTGACAGTAATAGGAGGCACATTGTTAACATACACTCAGTTGCAGGAACCGCCAAAAATTAGTAGAGAGAAAAGCCTGCAAGGAGTCCTTTTCTCTCTGCCAGTGTCCGTATGTAACCGTTCTTTTAGCGGTCCAGTTCTCCTTCATTCGGGTCCTCTAAAACCCCCTGTAAGCCTCAGTTCACATGAAGGGTGAATATTTCAAAAGGAACTCCAATCACAGAAAATGGACATAAAGAAAATAAAATCTACAATCCAAGCCCTCTCTACTTTAGAGCTTGTTCACACAGTGGAATTTGCTTCAAAATCAGAAACTAATTTTTTCTGTGGCTAGGTCATCAGTATGAAAACTCAATTTGGGGCCAGAACCCAAAACCCTTTAATCTCTTCCTTTTCTTTTGATGCTTTGCAAAATATATCTGGAAGTCTCTGTGTGCCCCACGTGACCAGCCTTGTCCTTCCTCCTGCTCTCCACTGTCTTGTGTGTCTGCAAGACAACCGGCTGCAGCCCCCTGCCCGGTATGTAGTAGGACAAAAGTCTATACAGTGCCCCCTTGGCGAAGCCCTGCCCATTCTAGTCAGCCACCAGCCAAAGATGGAGGAAACCAGAAAGATATTAAGACGTGTCCTCTGCAGGATTTCTACACCGTGTGTCAGGATGTAGCAGGAAATGCTGCAGGCGGACAAGCAGCGAGGACGACTTTATTTCTTGTTTACTTTTAGGATTCGGTTATAGGTTTAGCGTTCCTATAACCCGATCCTTGATGGATAATGTTCCACAACCTAGTAGAAAACTTTTACAATACATGTCACTTAGTCTGACTTCATACATACTGTTTAGATGCAGTTCTGATGTCAATGTCAAAACCGGAATTTGAAGGATGGGAAAATATATAGGGAAAATCTCATTGCTAATTTTTGGGATTTCATTTTTGTCTTTTTTTATTCCATTTGTACACTGCATAAAAAAAAAATTTACATGGAGGAAACATGTGGCCTGCAATCTACATCTCTGTCCATATCTATATCTCGATCTGTAGGTATCTCCTCTCTAACAGGAAGAAATGTTAAAGGGGTTGTACCACTTATCACCTATCCACAGTGTCCGATCGCTGGGGTCCGACCACCTAGTCCTCCAATGGTGAGGAAAATGGGGGACCGAAAGTCCCCCTAAAGCCCCCTTGTGAATGGGGTGCCAGTGTGACCATCGCTCCATTCACTTCTATGGGTCTGTGGGCCCAGTCAGAGATTACAGTCCCAGCAGCCCCATAGCAGTAAATGGAGGGCGGTCACACAAGCAAACTGGCATTCACTAGGAGGCTTTAGGGGAACGTTCGGTCCCCCGTTCTCCTCATCATTGGGGGACCTGGTGGTTGTACCCCAGTGATCGGACACTGTGGGTAGGTGATAAGTAGTACAACCCCTTTAACATTTATTCCTGGCAGTCTGAGCCACAGCGATCGGACATCTTGTGGATAGGGGATAAATGTCCTTAATGGCACAACCCCTTTAAGGTGCGCATGTACTTTCATTAACTGTCAGCTGAACATTCACCTGACAGCCATTCCTAACTAAAGCTCTATTCACACAAACGACTCTCACGGCTGTTTTTTTTGTTTTTTAAGCTTGTCACGCAGCTCCAGGAAAATCAATTCATGTGAATAGATGACTGATTTTTTGATGGTTTGCTTTATCGGACCGTCAAAGAAAAAAATAGGATATGTCCTATTTTTACCCATTTTCACAAACCCCTCAATAGACTCTAATCTAAGTGGGATCCATGAAAACCGGTGCCCCTCTGATGCAAAACGTCTATGAAAAATATATTTTTCACTGCCGTTTTGTACATCGGACGTGAAACTATAGCTTAATTCTGAATATATGTGCATACTCAGTTCAGCCAAGCATGCATGTCCTCAATGGGGAGAGGAGAATCAACTACCACCTTATCTTCCAGGGAAATAAAAAAGGATGAGGCATGATGTAAAAATCCCAAGCATTTCTGGCTTGCCTTGCTCTCCATCCCACTCCGACCACCATCACAAAAAGTGTGAGCGGCCTGCAGATCGAGGGAAGTGTCACAACTTTGGCATAAGAAAGGGCTGTGGTCAAAGATGTAGCACATTAACACCCAGAAAACCGATGTAGATGGGTTAATAATATCCTTCCCATTAATATACATTAGATGGTTTACCAATTCTACTAAAAAAACTGTAGGCTCGGCCCACTTAAAGCAGCATCTACACATTAGATTTGTATTGGCCGAGCACCCAATGTGTATGGTGACCTATCGTCTCCCCCAGTGGCAGATGTCGGGGGAGATAAGGATCAAGACGTTTCAGATTTTAACTGCTCGACACGATTACTCTTAGGGAGAAAATCCACTGACATAGGAGTCTGATAGTTCTGCCCCTTTGACACTTTATTACACATACCCTGCTCGGCCGAGCATGCATGGGTATTGGGGTGTCAGGAGAGATAACTGGTGGACAATCATTCAGCCAACAACTATCTTAGGCTAAGGTGACATCTGCGCCGAAATCTCTGTTGGAGACTTTATCACAACGTCCACCTGAAAATCGGCGGAGGAAAAAGCTCTGCACTGAGGACTTTTTCCTCCGCCGGTCGCAGTTTTAAAATGATGGAAACCTGACGGACCCCATTATAGTCAATAGTCCGCCCCTCCGTTGTTCTGGTCCTCCAACAGTCGAGAACAACGGAGGCGCCGCTAGTGTGAACCCAGCGTAATTTGTAGGGCCGGCATTGTGGGTCATGAGGATTTATTGAAAATATTAGCAGCTACATAACCTATTACAAGAACTTGTAGACAAACAGCGCCACCCTTGTCCACAGACGTTGTCTGGTATTACAGCTACAATCCCCTACAATACCAGATTGTGTTTTTGGTGAAGTCCACTCTGCAGGTTAGCAAATCAGACTATTTCACATTGCTTTTTGCATGTACTATGTGACATCTACTTCGGCAATGCTTTCGCCAATGCACAGGTTTACACTGACCTCCGCACTAGTGCTCGGAGCTATAGACGTATCCACATCACTGAGGGCTGCATGTGAAATTCTCTGCCACATCGCCATCACATCAGACATGTCATCACATGACTAGGAAGTACAAAAGCTTTCCAGCGGGAGCCCCATTCTCCCTGGAGAGAGTCATTTATCTGCAGTAAACTGCTGGCTCCCAGGCAGGCCGGCGCTTCCATCTACAGAGACCTCGCTGAAAATAACTATAAGGTCACGTTCATACAGTGCACGTTTTCTGCATGCCTGAAACACTCGGCACAGCACATATCTTGCACAAGCAATAGAGATTGCAAAAAGGTGAAACCTGTGGTAAAAAAATCCTTGGCATAATTCACAACATAAGTGTCATGATGTGGATTTACTGCCCTCAAATTCTCAGCAGAGACATCAGCTATGTGTACAAAGGGTTCCGAAAGCCTCATGTGTATCTATTATACTCACACTGCTTCCTGTTAAAGGAATTATGTAGAATTTCGTCTAAAATTTACTAAAAAAACAGAGATAACTATTATATTGTTTCGTATAACCCTTGCCGCTCTAGTGCCAACTCTCTGGTTGTCCCAGAAGCGTCTAGGTGTCTCTGCTTGTCCCATTCATTTGAATAGGAACGGAGCTGCAATAGCGCACTACACAGTGTACAGAGCCATCTGCTAGATTATGCTGTGAGCAGCTGATCAGTGCAGGGCCCAGGTGTCAGTTCCTCACCAATCTCCATTACTGACCTATTCCAAGTATAAGCCATTAAATGGGTTTTACAGGCTAAATAATTGATGATCTATCCTTAGGATCAAATAAAGATAGTCTGGGTTCTGTCACCCAGGCCCCTGGCCGATCAGCTGTTTGTAGAGGCTGCAGCGTTCAGGTGAGCACTGCAACCTCTTCAGTGCTTACCATACAACTTTGCAGCAGATGTGCATGGTATTGCATCTTAGCCTGTTCGCTTGAATGGAATGCTGTGTGGGGGCCACTGTCGAGCATATTTTACTGTTTGGGGTCCCGTAATCGGTTCGGGGGGGGGGGGGGGCGTCAAACATTTGCCTTGGGGCCCAGCCATTCCTAGTTACGCCACTGCTTAAGATGAAATACAATGTGAACAACTACTGATGCCAAATGTGTGTACACAGTGTACAAGATTGTTGGCGCACCAAAAACTTTAATTTTGCTTACTTAAATACTCATTGAGTTTGTAGACTTGTACATTTTGCAGCATAAAAACAGGTCTTTAAAAGAAAAAAAAAAAAAAAGTCAAATACTGATATTTTTTTGTTTCTAGTCATTCTGGGGTAAAAAGTCTTTTTTTATTCCCATCTACCACAACTAATACAGTACCCTGCAGAGGTACACGGCTTTAGTGTATCTATCCCATACATATCAGACAGACAATCCAGGCCCCGTGTACATCACAACCCCTGACACACTAGTCTGGAAACCCTTTCCAGTTTAGACTGGTATATCAGGGCAGGCGGCCTCGTCTGTCATCACTAATGTACAGCTATACATTTATGAAGCCGTGCATAAAACCAACCAAAACAATAATTACCCAACTATAACAATAATTACATTGCTGTATACTACCCCGTGCCGAATATTCAGCGCAGCGCTGAAGGCCTAAATAACACCACTGTGCAGCGACTAGAATGGCCTAGAGTCAATTGTGCTCTCTAGAACATAATTATACTCTATGGGAGATCCCCACGTGTGACTGAGCAGTGGGCTACGGACAGCCAGGAAGAATTAACCATTTCCTAACCAACGCCTTTGTTGCACAAAAACGAAAAATTTTACTTCAGGAATAAAAAAAAATTCTAAACATCAATATAAAAATTAGATAAAATATATTTAAAATTCCTCCTACCTACGGTATTGACTGTACTCTCATTGCCATAGGGATCTATGTTGTCCAGCGGAGAGAGAATAACTGTGTGATGTGTGTGGGGTCCGACTGCAGATCACAAGAGCGGGCTTCCACGTGCCCCAAGTAAATGCAGTGGCAGGCTGATAAGGCATGAGTCTGCTCAATTCTGTGGGACTGCCAGAGATAGCAGAGCGCTGTACTCGGCTTTCCTCCCATAGTCACAGAGATAAATGGAGTGGCAACACAAACGTACGACCTGACACTAGAATTATATGGAGCCAGGGCTTTAACCATAGGGCAAACAGTGCACTTGCAAGGGGTCTCCATGGGAGTAGGGGCTTCCTTGGGACAGCAGGATAGTCCAGATTTAGAGTGCTGTCTTGCGAAGTGGGTCCAGGCCATCCTACTATGTGACCGCTCCATCTCATCTGTGTCGTCCGGCCGCAGAGAAGTTAAATACAATGGTGAAGCAGGGAGCTGTCAGCTTCCTGCTTCACCATTCGGCTCACATTTCTACTGCCGGTGTCTTTGGAAAAGTAAGAGCAATGTAGACTCGTCACTTACGTCTCTCAAGTCTCTGGGAATAGAGACAGAAGAGAGCGGGGTAAGGTGAGTATTAGGTTTTTTTTCCTTTGTTTGAACCTCTGCACTGTGGACACTAGGAAGGGAAGACGAAACTGTGTGCGCACCAGGAGGGGAACATTATACTGAGAGGACAACATTATAATATAATGTCTGAGGGGCCACACAGGGGGATAAGTTCTTGTGTAATAGGCCATTATATTTTATAGGGCCACTCCCGGGAATTATATTGTATGGGGCCACTAGGGAGGCATTATACTATGTGAGGACCACTGAGGGGGGGGGGGCATTATAAATTGTGTGGGTTAGGTAATAGGGGGCACCACTTATGAAACCTTTGCACTGGGCTCACCAACGTGTTAAAATGGTTCTTCATGGGAACCCTTGTTAAAGTGATGAGTTGGGGACGCAGCATATGGACCCCCAACAATCAGACATTTATACCTTATCCTGTGGAAAAAGGATAACTTGGTTTTTCCTGTGGTATTCTGCATACAGATGACTGATAGGAGGACACCAATGACATGCACCAAGAATCCCCCAATGGCCCAAGTAACAGGTAAGTCGCATCATCACAACACAGTGTCAGCCCTCTCCAACTAACGGGGTTGTGCTAGGTTTACAAACTATGTCCTCTCCACATGATCACGAGGATGATGGCCACTTGTACCCCTGTGTGAAAGAAGCAGCGGACACACGAGGGCACTGCCACTCCATTTATGTCTACGGGATGGCTGCAGCGGTCGTGCAGGAACATTGCTGCTCCATTCATCTCTATGGCAGCGTGCCTGAGCGACCATTGCTCCATTCACACATGGGTACAAGTACGATTACTTTGTCATTTTAAAGAAGGACCATGAAATCGAGTCTGATACAGCGTTTTCGTAGGTATCATTGACATGCTGCGACTTTCCACTGCCGAATTTCTTCTGCAATGTGCGGATGGGATTAGTCAGAATCCCATCCACTTTGCAGGTCATGTAAAACGCAGAATTTTTTTGTCGTGGCATTTCTTTTGCGGCCAAAACGCTGCGTTTTCGCAATATGGGGCCCCAGCCTAAAGCTAAGAATCAGCCATAAACCCAAAAAAAAAAAGCTCAAATTTTATTTTTAGGCAAAATCACCCAGATCTAGATAACACGGGAACGGAGGGGAATTTCACCCCTCTGCATTAAAAGGGTTATGACACGAAAATTATTTTTCCTCTATCCATAGGATTGAGTATAAATTGCTCCTACTGCTGAGACCCCCACCATTCCTGAGACTGAGTAGCGGTGGTGGAGTCAGATGCATCACCGCTCCATTCACTGCAATGGAGGTGCCGGAGACAGCCAAAGTACTGCACTCATCTACCTCTAGCACTCCACCGCTGCTACATTCACAACAAGCGTAGAACACCCCCATTCTCAGGATCGGTAGGGGTCTCAGAAGTGGAACCCCCTACCGATCAGCAATTTACCCTCTACCCTATGGACAGAGTATAAATAATTTTAAGGCATAACCACTATAATATGGATGAAATCCACAGCAAAAATTGATAGGCTGTCGACTTAAAAATCAGCATCGGCCCAAAATTTTGGAGCATGTGAATTTTTTCAACCATTTGGATAAGATTTATAAAAATCTTACCCGCTTTGTTACTGTATTCCACATCAGATTGTGCACATAAAGCTCAAGATTTCCAGCAAGTGCAGACGTCCCCTTTCTCATAACTTTTTATCGTACATACAACTCTCTATATAATATACACACACTCAGCACCAATCATAGGCTTGATGTGAACAGAGCCCAAGAATCATGTCACAATTTGAGGATTTTTCACTGAAACAGAAACTGCTTTTTACCAGTAATAGAAGTGGATTAGAGAGACCATGCATGGAAAATCCAATGTCTGGGGCTGTGTAAATTACTAAAGAAAACCAGAGGAACAGTACCTGAGTGTCCCCAGCACCATGGAAAAAGTGATGGGATAATAGCTTGGCTGTAGTGTGCAGTGGTGTCTGAACATCATAGACACAGAAGTGCCTTGTGTACCGCAGCACAGAGAGTGCCCAAAGTAATCCCTACACACTACGGTCATACAGAGGAGGGAACGGGGTATCACATACAAGTCACTAGTGACTCACAAGACATTTCTCCATATAGGAGACACCAACATCATCCCCTATTCACTACTACATTGGTCTGACCGCTGGGATCCACACCAGTTATGAGCACGAGGGTTTCCTGTACACTCATATAAATGTGTCGGCTTACCCTACATGTGATATAGTGAACACTACATTTTTTGTGCAATCTTGCTGATAATCAACTATTTTAAAGGGATTTTACGGATCCCCAGCATTTTTATACAGATGACCTATACCCAAGACAGGCCATCAATACCTGATGAGTGCAGGCCCGCCAGCCAGACCCCACGCAGATCAGCTGATCTGGCCCCGTATTCTGGTATGAAATTACTAGGCGCAGAGCTGCAGTGAGAATCTAGCCTTGCATTAAAGCCTGCCTGATATTCAGCTGTCATCACTAGGGGAGGCTATAGCTAAAGAGAGGCTGCTGCTCATTGTATTCAAATGGCTCTCCATGTGACACAAGGATGACCTGGGTCCGCTAGAACGAGATCCACGGACTCATAAATGGGGTTCCAAGCTTGGGATCCCACCCTGTATGACCTACATCCGTTTTGGAGCCGGTTACAAAGTCAGATCACCACACTCTCCTGGACAGGTGCCATGGTCGCTTGCAAAAAGTACAGCCACCAATTGTTTTATTTCCAGTACCAGCAAGAGGGAGTTTAGTGGTGTGATCAAGTACTTAGTAGGAGACAAATACTGGGGATAGCGGGGGAATGTCGGTAGCACTGGCCCAATCCAAAAGCGGGATGGGATGGGGGGTGCCATAGGGTAATCCGAGAGGCTGCCAGGCTTGAATGCAAAGGGGACTGGGAACTGGTGGATTCACTAAAAAAAGTGGGCACCCAATGTGAACATTTTATGGAGAACTGAAGGGTCATTGTATAAGGCTGAATGTACTTAAAAGGATAAACCAACTTTGCCATTAGTCTACAAAACAAATCCTAGCATTTAGGTCTTCAGTTCTAAAGAATATCTCTGCGCTTCCATGGTAACAGACTACAAACATGTCCTTTGTGTAGTCGTATCCTGCAATCTCCCTCAATCTGTAGATCAGGGAGCAAAGAGAATAGGAGACCAGAGAACTGCAGAACAAGGGTTATTTCTAGGCCGCAGCAATAATAAATGGTCCTGTATAGGTGATAATAAAATCCTATATGCTGTTTAATAAGGGCAGACAATTTACCACTATCTAAACTACTCCTTCAATTGTTGCAAATCTTTCCATTATATTTGCCTTTAACTGTGCTTTGGTCCCGCTGAACGTTTTCACTCACAAATACCAATGCGACAGACTGACCAAAATACTGCTGTGTGAAAGTGACCTAAATTGAAGGGATTAAGAAGTGGGTTGGGGGTGAATCGACAGCAGGTAGCTTGAGGCGGTACAGCCCATAATAAAGTGTTTATTCATGAATCTGTACCTTTAACACATGACTATACCCAACTGCTGTGTATTATCAATAGATGGTCTATTCTTAGTGGGGTCCTAAATCCGATATCCCTGCAGTGCAGTTTTTTCGTAGAGGTAGCAACGCTCCCTAAGTTCCGTTCCTGCTTCATAGGCCATGTGATGTCACGTTCATCATATGGCCTCTTCACAGCTCAGTCCCATTCAAGTGAATGGAGAGAGCTGTGATACCAAGCTCAGCCACTATACAAATATACAGCACTGTGCTTGGTAAGCAGTGAAGAGGCTTCAGAACTTATCCTTAAGCTGCAGTCTCTTCAAACAAACTATCGGTGGGGGGCCTAGGTGTCAGACCCCAGCTGATCGTCAAATTATGCCATATCCCGAAGATAGCGCATCAGTTGACAATCCTGGTAAACCCCTTTAACGTTTAAGGGTCAGAAAAGACACCAAGTGTCTGCACACATCTCTTAGGGGCAGGTATAGTGAAACCTTTCCTAAAGACCACTTCTTTGAGAAGACCACCCCCTTACCCAGACCACATTTTATGTGACGATATTTCAGTTTTCCATACTAACCACCTTCTTTGAGAAGACCAATCCCCATACAAGACCACTTTTTATTGCAATTTTGAGTGGTCGTCTCAAAGCTTTCACTAATAGAGACTCCCTTGAAGAGAACCTGTCAGGTCGATTTGGGACACTAAACTGCCCACAGATGATTAATGACCAGGGGTTTAGTGTCCCAAATCGCCCTGCTTTAAAGCAACCTGTGCCCACATACACCTTTATACTATACCGGAGATGTGTCCGATAAGTCTCATCGGACTCCACTCTGGTGCTCCCGGCGCCTGCGCAGTTCTTTAGTGAAGCTGATGACGTACAGCCCGGCTTCATTGCGCAAGTGCCCAAAGTACATGCGTATTGAAGCAGAGGTGTACTCCTCACGGCTTCTGTTCCCCTCTGTTACCCAAATTGCTCCCACTTACGCTATGTTCACATCTGCACCTGGTATCTGCCGTTGCAAATCCGTCTAAAAAAACACAACGCATTCGTCATTAAAAATTAAACACAAATAGTTGCACAGCGAATACCATAATCCGTCTTTTTTGACGGATCCGCTAAATCCATTTTTTTTTTCCCCTTCATCATCATTCTGAGCATGTGCAGAGAAGAAGGAAGAGGCAAAAACTGACTGCAAAACGGACACAAACAGCTTACTATCCGTTGGTAAACAGTTTGTGTTCGCCTTCCATAGACTTCAATGTTGAAAAACGGATACGTTCCTGTCCGTCATGTCTATGGATGGAGCAAAAGTACTCCAAGTCCATCTTTTGTCTCCATCTAAAATAATGGAAACACTCCAAACGCACATCGGCGGACGGTTTTAAAAACCCATTGAAATCAATGACCCATTCGAATCAGTTTTTATGATCTTTTGATGGATCACAAAAACTGAATCCATGTGGTGACACCAACGCAGATGTGAACCTGGCCTTATAAAGCGAGTTGGTTCTATACTAGCTGTATCAGCAAAGTACTTGTAATATCTAAATATACATTACGTAAAATAACTAAGCTTATGTAGTACGGCCACTGTCTCATATAAACACAAAAACCTAAACCTCAAGCAGTGATGTCCCAGACTGCGGCGTGTAGGGAGGGTTTTGTTTACGGGCTTACACTTCCTGAACGCTCGTCCTTCCAGTATGTTTGTTTGGAGGAGATTCCTCTTGTTACATATCATGAGACCTGTATTACCAGAACATGTGCATATCCTTATAGACCAGATACAAGAAGGATATGAGAAGAGGCAGCGAAAATAATCCAACCTTCCCATCACATACTGCTTTAAGGCTCCATTCACATTATGGGTTTTTTTTTGTTTTTGTTTTTTTACACCCGTTTAATGGATGAAAAAAAACAGGAACACAAAAACATAGTATACATTGATCTCTATGTACATGGACGACCATCTGTTTGCATCAGTTTTTTGCATTCGTTAAACAGATGCCTAAAACTGATGCAAAATATGCAATGTGAATAGACCCTAAGCCAGCCCTGTGGGAGCTATAACAGTAAATATTAGCTACCTCTAAGCATTGCCAAAAAACGAAATAGGTTCCATTCAGATCACATGTTTTAGATCAGTTTAGCGGATGCAAAAAACGGACACAAACAGATGGCCATCAATTTACATAGACATCAATGTTAAAAAAAAATGATATGGCATACTACGTTTTTTGTCCCCTTCAAAATACAATATACTCACTTCACACGAAGCATACTGTTCTCCAGCGCAATCCAGTCCTTCTGCTGAGCCGTCTTCTGTAGAATTCCTCGCCGGCTGTGATGTTCCGAGTCCCTTCCTTAGGCCGCTGATAGGCCTCAGCGGTCACGTGCAGTGAGGACCTCCGACGGAAGACAACAACGGAGCTGCAGGACCGGACTGCGCTGGGACGCACCGGAGCACCGGGGACAGGTATGTTTTGGGTTTGTTTTTTTTTTCCACCTCCCCCAGCCTCATTAAAGAATAAAATTTTAGCCCAGACAACCCCTTTAAGTTGTATTCTGATATAACAAAAATGGGTATATGCCGGAAATTACATAAAATCAAAAGTCCCTCCCATGAAACCGATTCAGTCCTCTCTGCCAGTTTTTCGTATACTTGGCTTCAACCATTCCATGACCTCAGTGATATCCGGCACAACATCGCTGCAGCATGGAAACAAAGAGGACCGGAAAGGCAGAGCTGGCTCCGCAAGGGATCAAAAAGGCGAGTATAGCTTTTGTCACTTTATGCCATTTCCTACATTCAATTTTTTTAATGAATTGGAGCCCTTTAAATCTCATGTGAATTTTACCAGAGGATCCGCAGGAGAAATTTGAGGCTGACCTGCAATGAACACGCATATTCACAGATATGATAAGGATTTAGGCACAGAATCCGTGAATGTTCTTCAAATTCTAAAAACACGTGAACATAGCCTAAGGCCTCCTAGTTACTAGGTTTTTTTTTCTCTCTTAGGATTCCTTCACATCATTTTTTGTCTGGTATTTGACAAAAAAAAAAAAGTAAAAAAAGGCTAGCATTTTTTAAATATTATGTATGTTTTTTTCTAGCTGTTTTTTTTTTTTTAATTGTGTGGTTTAGTACCTATGTTGTTTTATGCATCTTATCAGTGGCATTTTCACATTAAAAATAATATGATTCACAGATTATGAAATTCATATATTCCCCTTACAATCACATCAGACTTGATGTAAAATATGCCATTAAAAAAATGCAACAATTTTTTATTTTAAGGTCAAAAACTTAATGAGGTTTATGTGAAGTGAAAAGTCATCTAACTTCCTAAAAATGTCAACCCTAGAGCATGCTGCATTTTGAGAAAAAAAAAAACCCTAAAAAAATAAAGACAGCAATCTGAAAAATGCACAAAAAAATAGACAAAATATCACAAAAATACAGCGCAGATCATAAATCCCTATTCCCTTTTAGCCATCATGATTGCAGCAAAAAAATAATGTTTTTTCCTAAAACCGCCCTCAAAAGTAAAAAAAATAAAAAATGATAAAATTAGAAAAAGGAACAAGCACTCCTGCACTAATGCTCCAGTGGTCCCAGCTGGTCCTTGTTTACATGGCAGCGGCGACAATGGTTATTGCCATCAATTCTGTAGCCATACGACAGTCATGTGCCTGGGGAGATTTCCTATGTAAGGCAGGGTTCACACTACCGTTGAAGTCCGTTATGAAGGTGTCCGTTTAAAAAAAAAAAAAACGGACACCTATCATAATGGACAATAACTGATGTTAACGTGTCCGTTCTTTTAACTGATCCAATTAATGGTTCGGTTAAAAAACAGACATATTAGTATCAGTTAGTGTCCGTTTTTTACCACTGTCTGTTTTTTTTTTTTTTTGGTTTGTTTCTCCTTTCTGAGCCTACGCAGGAAAAAAACGGACATAAAATAACGGACAGTAACTGATGGCTATCAGTTACTGTCCGTTATAAGTCCATTACCCATAGACTTCAATGTTAAAAAAATAACGGACACTTGCTGAGAATCCGTTTTTTCCAAACGGACAAAAAGTCCTGCATGTAGGATTTTTTGTCCGCGAAAAAAAACAGACTTCTGACGGATTTGGTGTAAACGGACACAATATAAAAACCCATTGAAAAGAATGGAAATGTTAACGGATTTCTGACGGTTCAGCTAGTGTCCGATGCTAAAAATCTTGTAATGGACAATAGCCACGGACACTACTGACGGTCACCAACGGTAGTGTGAACACCCCCTAACAGTTTTCTTTCGTTAGGGTGGGTTCACACTTGCGTCAGAGTTCGTCTGCTGCGAATCCGACCGACTAACTTACAATAAATTTGTCGGACCAAGAAGTCACCGACCAGATTACTTTCACAAAAAGCGACGAGCAAGGTGCAGAAAACTGGCATAGATAAGTTAATAAATTCCCCCCATTGTATGTATGCAAAGCTAGACAAAGCTCAGCAGTGATAAGGACACCTAGAATAGGGGTCTTTACTGGCTTAGGTTGGATCCCATATAATGTCCGCGAGCAGTAAGCTCATAATACTGTATACCTTCGGTACTAATATTTAGGCAACTGGGCTATCGTGTCCTACACTGCTCAGCTGACTGGTCACCTTGTCACTATAAATGACAACCAGCTACATGAGCGGGAACTTTCTGCAGAGGGAAACAAACTACATGGCATCCGAACCAAGTCGATCCAGAACTATGCCATGGTAAAGCAGGTAGAATTTTCACTATTTTGGCCATGTAATGTAGTTCATACAAGCATTCAGGTTTCCGTCCTTCAGGTCCACTTAGGAACCCAAAAACCAGAAACCCTATCCGCTTAAAAAGCGGTTACATGTGGAAACCCGCGAACCCCATAGACTATAATGGGGTCCACCGGCTTTCCAACGATTTTATAAGGAAACCAGCAGAGAGAAAAGTTCTCTCCGACGATTTTATGGGGATTTAGCAGTGGACTGCTCAAACGCTAGTGTGAATCTAGCATTAGAGCACAAAAAATAAGTCAGCCTAAAGATAATTCAGAAAAGAAAGTTACAAATACAAGTCTGGTCAACGATACAATAAAAAACAGAAGGCAAGAGGATGAAGAGTTTCAAGACCCAAAGGATACAAATCTACATTTTATATGACAGATGATGAGGGAAGCAACAAGGAAAAAACTGAGAAAAAAGTCAAACAAGAGTAAGGCCTTATTCACACCTCCGCATTTCATGTACATACGTCCGCATTTTTCACGGATGTCATACCTATCCATTCATTTCAATGTACTCATTCAGACTTCCGCAGCACGTAAGATTTTTTCACTGATGCTGATACATTATGGATACATCACACTAATGAAAGTCTATGAGAAAAAACAGATAGCAACCGTGTGTCATCTATTCTTTCACAGACCCAGAAAGTATAGAGAATGAAAAAGAAAAAAAGAAGTTCATCTGCTTTTCACAGATGTGAAAAACAGATCAACCACAGACAGCACACCATCCGCAAATGAGCAGGGTGGGGTGCTGTCCCTGTATATCACGTGTCCACAAAATGTGGACGTGCCAGTAAGACCTGAGGCTATATGCACACCACCATGTGCATGTAGCCGAGTGGTGATTAAATGGCGCATAAATGACATCCATGTGCCTCCTGTGTCTGCAGTGTTGTCTTGCAGCGCTGGAGTCCTGGGTTCGAATCCTGCCAAGGACAACATCTGCAAGGAGTTTGTATGTTCTCCCCATGTTTGCATGGATTTCCTCCGGGTACTCCGGTTTCCTCCCACACTCCAAAGACATACTGATAGGGAATGTAGATTGTGAGCCCTATATGGGACAGTGACTGACAATATATCTGTAAAGCGCTGCGGAATATGACGGCGCTATATAAGTAAGCATAAAACATAAAATAAAACACACTGCTGTCAGTGAGCCCAGGCCGCAAAACGGACACATATTGGACCTGTCCTGAGTTTTGCCCCAGACCCGTCATGAAACACGGGCACGTGTATGCAGGCACAGAAATGAACGGGTTACTGTGCTAGCCATGAAAAACATGACTATCACCCTGGCAACACACACAATCACACGTATGGATGGCGACAACAAAGCAGCAAAGAATGTGTCGTATTCTGCAGGAATATAAATGCCTGTCATTAGACCCCGGTCACAACAGGTTTTTGCTTGCCATTTCTCGTTACTGTTTTTTTTAACTAAGATTTAAAAGTACCTTTGAAAGTGCCGGCCCTGTTCCCATTCATTTCTATTCTATCTTATTCTATTTGGATTCTGTTCTTAAAGGGGTTGTATAAATAAAAGAAATAAAAACATTGTGAAAGTGCAGGAAACTAAAAACAATAAATAAATGCCACTCACGCTCTGACAGTCCCCCGTTCCAGGGTCACCATTCCTGTCTCCGCTGGACCAGAAGTAATAAGATCCTGACTACAGGATGCTCTAGCTAGTCACTGGCCGCAGCTCTTGTGTGCTGAATCCACTGAGGGCAGTGACTGTGTTACAGATACAGGTCCAGCGAGGGACGGAAGTGGAGGATTCAAAGGGTGAAAACGGTTATTTTTGTTTCCATTTTACCTAGTTTCCCGCACCTAAACTATTTGTTTTAACATGACAACCTTCCTAAAGTTTTGTGCTAAGCAATTGCTGGACTCAACTGCAAACGCATCACATGCTACATACTGATTTTGATGTGGATTTGTCATGGATTTCACCCCATTCACTGTAATGGGTAAAATCTATGGTGAAAATGCCCAGAAATAACTAATATTTAAAATCCGCCACATGTCAATTTTTGTGCAGTTTTAATTCCAGCTCAGAAATGGGATTTGTTCACATCTCATCTACTTTAATACGTTTTCAGCCCACAAATCTGGATGGAAAATTCACAGTGTATCTGCCGTGAGCGAATATACCAGGGATCAGCAACCTTTGGCACTCCAGGTGCTGTGAAACTACAACCCCCAACATGCTCCATTCACTTCCATGGGAGTTCCAAGAACAGCAGAGCAAGTATGCATGCTGGGAGTTGTAGTTTTACAACAGCTGGCATGCTGAAGGTTGCCAACCCCTGGAATATATACCCTAAACAGGAGTGAAGATAGGAACCCCCATGGTAAATATGCCATAAGAAACAATCTTAAGAATCAATGGGGCAGATTTATTAAGACTGGCATATCGTACACCAGTCTTAATAAAGGGCCTGACTGGCGCAAGGACCAAGAGATATATGAACCAAGTGATGCTACAGCCTCTTCATAAATCGGTCGGACATCCCTGTGCCAGATTGGAAATCTAAAATGGATTTCCATTATAACTGGCGCAAGTTATAATGAAACTATTAGGCCGTCCCTGCCCTGCTCACATTCGCACAATATGAGGAACGAAGCGGGAATCAGGGCTTGTAGCGCATGTTTGGTGCACGAAAGGCCTTGTGTCAAGTGCGCGTCACAATATCATACCCCGCGTGTCTAAACAGGATACAAAAAACCATGGTGTGAACTTGTGCCTATTTTGTACGAACTGACACTGCGACCCCTAAAGTTGCACCGTACAGAGACGAATGGAAATTGACATTGTCAAGCCACACAAGTCAGCACAAGCTGGAGATCACAAATAATAACTATGAAATAAAATTCAGAAACAAGACAGGAATCACAGAAGACGGGTATGAACTGCTACAATGTAACAAGCAGAGCTACACACAATGTCAGTATGATCAGACACTTCCACCATACCAGTGTCCTATGTCCTAATGCCATCCGTGCCAATGATGCGCCACCTGTCACGACTTGTCAAAATCACGACATACGGTGGAATATAACTTTATGAAGTGTCCGAGAAACTTTTGCAATAAGTCAAAGAACTCTTAGATAGCTGATCCAGGGGAGAGGCACTCCAGCTGTTGTGGAACTACAACTCCCAGCATGCCCCGGCTGTCTGCAGCTGGCAGGGCATGCTGAGAGTTGTAGTTCCACCACTGCTGGAGTGCTGCTGGCTGTTTTGTATGCACATTCCTCCATCCATGGGCAGCCATAATAGATCTGCACATCCTGACTGTGCTTCCTTGCAAGATTTGCAGGTTTACAAGTCTTCTCCTTGCAAACCAGAGAAAGTAAGTGCCCCCCTGCACGTTACACAGCAGCCAGAGCATGCACTCACCTGTCCGAGGCCGCAGACTGTGTTCCACTCATTGGGTTCCTTTGGGATAGTCCTTACCTTAGCTAAGTTGCATGTTAGTTCAACTCTAGCTAGATTTGCAAGCTTAGGGTTACCCTTCCTGTCCCGCAGGGGGATGGAAACTTCCAGCAGTATCTCATAAGGGCAACGTGGCTTTGGAGACCGGAGAGCTAGATATTAAAAGTCACCAAAACAAGAGTTTTCGTCTGCCGGTACTCAAGGGTACTAAGTACCAGCACCTCTCCGGGACTCATCGTGCTCAGGGCGCATGCGCCGGGAAATCTCGCGCGGTTAGTGAAGTCGTCAAGACGCAAGAGTTGCCAGCGCATGCGCCCTTGGCTTAGGTGAGTTACTAGTTCGGCAGATTCCTGTGGTGGAGAGCGCATGCGCTCTCACGTCGCCACCAATTATGGGCGGCTCGGGACTTGGCAGGAAAAGCCTGGGCTTGGGGGGGGGAAATCTCAGCGAGCAAGTCTCGCGCTACTACGTCACCTTTGAAAACAGACCTCGTGCGCATGCGCGACGGATGCCCCAGCCTTCCATTTTATAATAGTTGGCTTCACTTTATTGAATGTTTTATTTTATTAGAAGTAACGTGGATGCGTTTCTGATACTAAAATTTTATTGTGACTGCGTTTACTTTGCGGTTGAATGGATTTTTTTTACTGTGGTTTACTTCAATTAAATTAACAGAAAATCTAAAAAAATGGCTGACAGCTAGACAACTAGACTGACAGCAGGCGGCACCTGTAGAAGAATTGTACCTGGGCCCCTGCTGTCAAAAGCTATGAAGCTATGCAGTTCACACTACATACATGTCAGTTACGTGTTAGACATGGCACACATTAGACACATACTTCTAAGCCCGCGTTCACATTTGTATCAGAGACTGTCCACATGAAATGGAAAAAGCCGTGCGTTGTGTGCTGGACTTATTTATCCGCCACTTTCAGTTCTAAAATAATGTCCATTATAGTCAATGGTGTTCGCCACACACCGTATGTATCCGATATTTTAGCGATCTGTTGTTCTAGTCCTCCGACGTACAAGAACAGCAAACAAGCAACAATAGTGTAAATCTAGCATAAGACTTCATGTATATGAGTCAGCCATAGTATGCAGGTCACATGGATTCGTAAAAACTACATATGGTACCATTGAAGCGAGCGGGTCCGTATGTTATCTGTTATTACGGATCTGTAATAATGGTCGTGCACAATGGCCCTAACACATCACACATGCATGTGTATTTAATACATGCTGGAAAGATGCAAGTCACAGTCAAGTGAATATACTGAAAACATGTCACTCATGCATTACATACATGCTACACATGCGTCACTCACACATTAGATAAGTGTACTTCACATATCTCACTCGCGTTTTGAACATGCTGAACGCATTTCACATACGCACACACTTTAGAAATATGCAGCACGTTATTTAGATGTTAGATGTATGCCAAAAACACATTACTCACATGTTAGACACATGCATAAAACTTGTCACTCACAGATTAGACACATGCTGCAGTGCTTCACTCACATACTAGATACATGCTACTCACATAGACATCAAGTATGTTACATACATTCGGCATATTAAATATATGGCACACACTAGTCACATAATAGGTATCTTCGTCAGACGCATGTTAAATACATGTTGCACATAAGTCACTGTCACTTTGTACATGGCGCACACATTAGATACAGGTAGCCCCCCAGTAGATGTTGAGGGCCCCCCTGAAGTGTTGGTAAATAGCACTTGATGCTGCCAGCAGAGATCTCCTGAGCACTGTTCATTGTCACTGCTTGGGTCTATAAGGCTGCCCCACTGTCTTTCCCAAACACACACCAGTTGATAAATATTGCTCAAGATGCATGAATAGACTGCTTTCCTAGGTTTGCACCAAAATCTGGATAGCTGGGCGAAAAACTGTCCAAAACTACGTCTTGCCGAGTTCACCAAGCAATGTGCCAAAATCCCTGATCATGGGCCAACGTTCCTGAAGATACAACAAAAAAGTGACCCCATGCTTTACTGTTTAAATAGCCAGACACCCTTTTAAAGTGGGGCCATTCATACTGTGTGGGGTGAGCATAACAGGGCTTGACAGTGAGCCTGGTTTTGACACATGAGCCCCAAGATGCACCATGCACCAGAGTGCAGAGATTCCTTTTTCTATAGGAGTCCCTGCTTTCTAGGGGTTACTCACAGTTGGATAAAGACTGAAAGTAACCCCTTTTTACGCCAGTGGAGTGAAAAATCCCTGCACTCTGGCTAACCCCTCGTCATGAGATGACTGCGAGTTATATGATGGCCAGCAATTTACTGGTTAAATAGTTGCATTTTCTAGCGTGGAGCCATTTGGCAAGATTCATGTTGTGTGGGGTGGGCATAACATGAAATTACAATGTTTAGGGGTCAAGAATGGACATTATACCACATGGGGGGACCATTGTGCCCCAAAGAGGCAACATACTGGGGCAGATATACGAAAACTGTCTAGACAGTGTAGGTTAGACTAGACAGTCTTAAACTTCCCCAAATCTTCCAAAGTGTCTTAATGCTGTTAATCTGGTGTATTCTTAGACTTATTAATTGGCTTAGTATCCAAAAAAAAAAAGATATGGTCCAGTGGCTAATATTGTGGCGCAACTGTCAAAACTGGGTTGCAATGTCAGGATCACAGTTTGGCATATTAAACCAAGCCCCCTTTCCAACAAGCCCCACCCACATGTCATAAGAGGTGCACAAACTGTTAGAAAGTGTCTAAAACACATAGAAAATGAGGTTTAAAGCATGTACACCAGTTTATTAGTTTATCTCTACCACTGTATGTGGGGAGGGCATAGGGGATATATACCACCATATTAGACCATTTTAACTACCTTTTTCTGACTCTTTTTTTTTTTTTTTTTTAAAGTGTCGAGGCTGTCTAATTATTCTACTCTTTTTGTCACATTTCCTTCATAAATATGTCAAAAATAATGTGCCCAGTTTTTATGGTTCTGTCGGAAAGAGATTGATAGATATGCCCCAATGTGTAGACCTGTCTTCCTGCTTATCACAGGGTCAGGGACCAAAGTTGGGAGGACCTGCCCCAATTGACAGTGACTGCTCACGTGTCAGTGTGCAGTGAGGAGGTCAGACTTCTACATTGTAGCAGACAGGAACAAGTATAGGCTCCCCCTTCCGCTGGAGCATAGGAGTCCCTAACCCACAGGTGAATTCCAGGCAACAAGGAGAGGAGAGCTGAAGGGGCCAGATGCCTTATTGTGTGATCATTTATGCAGGTGTCACTCAGGTTTTAAGACTTACCCTAGATTCACACAACTGTGAAACTCGGTCTGTGTGTTCGCTCGGTCCATGTGTTTAGTTATCTATGCTGCTAGGAGTTCCTGCCTCCCGGTGACATACTGTCCCGTACTGTAATGGCTACGGGACAGTACACCGACCATGTTTAACAGGTGAAATTCGGTCGTGTGAATCTAGAGTTATGGGCCTTGAGAAAATTAGAAAATCACCTAGGGCTGGGAATAGACTACATGTGCTTGAGATCCAAGAGACATATTGGATTTTCCATCTCAATACTATTCTTTCTCGTGGGATGAATTTAAGACGTGAGGATATGTTACAATAAAACAATAAATCAAAAAACATGAACAATAATAAGTATAATATATAAATTATTAAATATTTTGTTATTTTATTAAAGAGGTTGTCCAGGAAATAACCTTTTTTTCCTGGAGGCCAGGGAAGGTGAAAAAAACATACTCAATTGTCCCAGGTGCTTCAGTGTCTCCCACCGCTGGTCGGTCACGCAGCGTCCCGTGACTTCTTCCAGCAGAAATCTGCTGAGGCCAATCAGCGGCCTAAGGAAATGAATCGGGACGTCACAGATGACGTATGTGAGTGACATTCTGGGTCCTTTCCTGAGGCTGCTGAATGGCGGTCACGTGCGGCAAGGACTTCCACCGGAAGAAGCCCAAGGGCATCGCAGGTCTGAACAACGGTGGGAGACACCAGAGCACCTGGGACAATTGAGTATGTTTTTTTTTTATTTTTAACCTTCTACGTCCTCCAGGAAACAAACAATATTTCCTGGATAACCCCTTTAATTATTATCAATTTTTTTTTTTGCAGTCTTTAATTTTATATCTTATTATTTAATCAATAAAATGTATAATTATTTATATATTATATTTCAGATGGCCCATGTTTTTTGATTTGTTATTTTCTTGTTTTGTGTTGGTAACACGTTTGGGTGTATTTTTTATTTATTCACCCTCCCGTTTGTATTGATTGCCCTCCGGACATTGATTATTCTTTTATCCACTCCATGTTTTGTGATGTATCTTTGATTAGATGTTCTGGAGTTTTGAGGGGGTGACTATATAATGTCAAGGTTTCTCTGTTTTTATTATGCCATGAGTAAGGGTGATCTCACCTGAAACACGTAGGATTGTTTTATTGTTTGGTTTTCACGTGGAGTTTGTTCCAATGCTTTAATAAAGATTCCTGTTTCCACTTATCAATGTGCTGGATCATATCTTCTTTGGTTATGGATTGTGGACGCTGGCCTGAGTATGAATCACATGCACTCGTATTTTGGATTAGGGTGGCTAGCGGCTAGTGGACCTGGGCGTCAGACCTTCACTAATGTAGTATTGATGACCCATCCTTAGGATAGGTCATCAATATTTTTAGCCTGGAAAACCCCTTTAATGTAAACTATTACAGTTGTTCAGAGGAAGAAGTTGGTCAAAAGCTACATCCCTTCTATGTAGAGTTAGCAGCTAAGTTCATTCAGGCAATCTGGTCACAATGAGACCATCAGAGGAAGAGTCTAGAGGGACATGGGCCTTCAAATTGGATGACATCTTCTCATCTTTGATGTCTATTAAACTGAGTATTGCCACTTATCGACTGTATACATTCCAGAGTTGGATTATTATTGAGGAGCATTACAACTTTTTAGAAGAAGAGGATGGTCAAAAGTTAAGTTTTCAATGAGAGAAAAACGGTTAGCTCATTTAGCTAATCCATTCAAAAAGGACCAGGAAACTGCTCAGAGCGAAAATAAAGACACCACCATTAGGAGATCAAGGGCCTTCAAAGTGGTTGATACCTTCTTAGCTCTGATATCTACTCGGCAGGACACATCTCAGAGCTGTATCTTGGTGGATTATTGATGAGACACATTATAGCTCTTCAGAGGAAGAAGATGGTCAAAAGATTTCAACGCAGAGAAAACTGTTAAGCTTCTTCAGGCAAAACAATCAGAGGACCAGGAGACTGCCCAGAGGAAAAATAGAGACAAGACTTTTAGGACCTAAGGGCATTCATAGTGAATGATACTATCAGCACTGAGAACTACTAAATAAAGAAACCTGGACACAGCCAGCTAGTGTGACTAGGTTGCAACTCTTTAAACTCTGCAACACCTTTGCCACATCCATCAGATTTATCATCATTTACGAAATCTGCGTAAATGACGGGGGAAATGTTTGACAGTTTTGAGCTGGTGCACATTGCCCCAAGGAACATAGTCCAGCAGACGGTGCACCTCATTTATAAGGAGGCGTGTGCCTTGTCATATATGAGGTGCACCCTCCACTGGGGCTATGAAGACTGGTGTGAGTAACACCAATCTTCATAAATCTGCCCCATTGGAGGAAATTTATTATTAGGGGAATTTTTAAAGTCAATTTTGCTGGAGTTTGCGTTGGTGTATTTTGCGCCAAATTTATCCAATGTTGTGCGATGTTTGATAAATTAGATGCCTCTATACTGTATGTCCGATACATCTGTGCTGAAATGTTACTTCACTTTTACGCCATCCACTGGAGTAAAATCCACAAAATCCATAAAAAAGTGTTTTTCGCAAATTCCTCCCCATTCTGATTTTTTCCAGTTTCCCTGAACATCATATGGATTATTAAATGGTACCATTATGAAGCACAAAAATGAAAGAGGACTTTTCACGTCCTCATCGATGTGCGGTATTATATACCGCTAGTAAGCTGACAGTGTTCTGAATTCAGCGCACTGTTGGCTTTCCCGGTATGTGCTCTGGTGATGGAGATATCGGTGACGTTAATTTCGGCACCAATATCTCCCCACTGTCAGAAGGGCAGACCTTATAGCTCAGAGTTATCGCTGGGCTGTGAAGAACACCCCCCTAACTGTACTCTTCCATAGACTTGTACTGTCAGGGGGGGCATTCCTTAAAGCCCAGCGATGACGCTGAGCTGTAAGGACCACCCTTCTGACAGTGGGGAGATATTGGTGCCGAAATTAACGGCACCAATATCTTCAGCATTGGGGCACATACTGGGAATTCAGCACACTGTCAGCTTTCTAGCACTATATAATAACACCAATCTAGAGGGCAAAAGGCAATTCAAAACTCTACACACCTTCACTGGTGCTCTCCCCAAGGAGAGAGATTCCCTTCCCTGAGCCACTCATTGCCTCCCACAAAGCCAGCCAATTCACTCTGCTCTGCACTGATGAGGGACAAAAATCCCGAAACGGCGCTGTATGCAGATAACTGAAATTGGCTTGGCTAAAATCCCTTTTGCTGTCTCAAGACTCAGTGGGTCAAAAGCAGATTGAGGATCTGTTACATCCAACAGAGGGCACATGAGCTCCCAGCTCCTTTTCCCATAATGCCTTGTGATATGTAGATGCTTAGTAAAGGGCAAAAGGCAATTCAAAACTCTACACACCTTCACTGGTGCTCTCCCCAAGGAGAGAGATTCCCTTCCCTGAACCAATCTATGAGGACATGAAAGGTCCCCTTTAAGGACTGTGTGAATGGAAAAATAAAAAAGTTATGGCATTTGGAAGGCGGGAAGTAAAAAACAAAAATCGAAAAATGTCACCAGCAGAAAAGGGTTAAGGTGGCCACACACATTAGATTTTCGTTGGCCATAATGGTCAATTTGGCCATTTCTGTTGCCATTTCTGCTGTGCAGGAATTTGTGACTTTGGTCTGCCGGAAGGAGATCGGCCATGTTGGATATTTTTGGCCCAGCTTTTTTTTACAATTAAATGAGGCAGCCGTGTTCAGGCAGATGTTAATGTTAATGATTCCATCATCAATCAGAAGGCCGCATTATGGCATCCCGACATCTAAAGTGCACGGCTAGCCTTAGATTGTGTTTATCTACAATTGTAACTTCGATAACAATTGCACTAAATTTTATTAGCAATCATTATGACTTTCTTGTAAGGATACATCAGACTCATCCGCACATGACTCTGCAGTGACATTTGTAAATGGAAATTTGTGGAATGTGGCCAGAGGGACTGTGTGCAGATGGTAAAATTCAGCAACGTACAAGCTATTTTATTGTCTTCTAATGAAAATGAATCACTTCAGAACATAATGTAGAAGTTGGCACTAGAGGCTCTAAGCTGAATAAAGGTTCAAACATGCATTGAGCTTTGTAGTGCCAAAAGAGCTAAAGGTTGCATTCACCGGAAAGACTCCACCCAAGCCTTTCTGAAATAAATCCTTTGTCTTCACCCTACACTGTAAATCAATTGGAGGCAACGTGTAGGATTTAGCTGTTGTGGAATTACAAGTGCCAGCATGTTTTCCCAGGAATTTTACTTTCATAAAACTTGATATCCAGACACTGCCTCTCTAAAGTGAATCTAGAAGCCTCCACCATTGCCTGTTTACCTATTACAGACACGGTAACCTGTTGCATGCTAATATTATATTTCATGCATCTAACTCTAAGACTTACTAGGAAATGTGAAATAACTAGCAAATTTTGGTAGGTAAAACAAAAATCTAGAGCAGGCTAACAAACTGTAAATGTTCAGTGATGAGTTACCCATGGAGGATAGAATTACGCTAGGTTAACACCTGTGTTCGGGTTTCCTTTCTTTGGCTCCGGATGGGGACCTGAAAAACGGAAACCCGATCCACTTAAAAAGCGGTTACACATGGAAACCCACAGACCACATAGACTTTAATGGGTCCACCAGGTTTAGCTTGCAGGACATTTCTCAAGCGGAATGGGGAACGAAATCCTTGAATGGAAACCGGGCGCAGGTAAGAACCCAGCCAGAAATGGACAGTAATCAAAGTTGTCTACCTAATATCACTTATGTGACACTTAAAAGGGTTGTCCACAGTTAAGGTTTCTATGGCCTATCCTTGGTAGGGAGGCGACACCAATTAGCTGTGCAGAGTGACCATCTCTCCAGCTCAGCCCCCTCTGACTTCAATGGGAGGTGAGCTGTAATACTGGCTCTCAGCCACAATACAGGGGGCGGAGATTTCTGCCAACCCGGTATTGTGGATAGTTCCAGCAGTGGAAGCAGTTCCATGCAGCTGATCAGGACAGGGACCGGCAATGATGATATAGGTAAATGATTACAATACTAGAGCAAAAGGAGAGGTCTATTGGGGTACACTTTACAAGTGAGCGGAAAATCTAATAGCCTGTTGGGTCACCTCTAGCCTAGTTTCCGGTTGAGATACAATTTTGGGCATGGAGGCATATAGGCGTTACATCTGCCCATAAATGTTGCAGCTAGTCCTACAGATCCTGCACACTTATAAGTTCGCGTCCCTGCCAGTCCCATAAATACTTGATTGGTGATAAATCTGGTTGGGCAGGCCAAGGATGTGTTGTCATCTGACAGAGAAACTCTTGCTGTGTGTGGGCGAGCATTATCCTGCTGAAAAATGCCAATTGCAAGCCCTGCCATGAGAGGCAGCACATGTGGCCACAGGATGTCCTGCACATATTAATGACCTGTTAGCATTCCTCTGTCTCCCCAGATCATCACACCAGTAGTTGGGTTAATGTGTCGTGCCCCAGCAAATTTAGGATCACCACGAGGCCTCCATACTCAGACCTGACCAACGTTGGATCCCAAGTAGAACCTGGATTTGTTGGTAAAAATTACCGTATACTGTTCCATAGTAGTCCAGGCTATTCATTCACTACACCACTGCAAACGACCATGTCTGGCTGTCCATGGCAGGACATGTATTGGGTGCCGTAGAACCAAATTTCCTTCTGCTAAGAACCTGGAAATGGTATGGGCAGGGGTGTGAAGGCGCCACCTGTGTCTGGATGGTGGACAAGGAAATTGTGGAAACTGCTTGTGCTTGTCGTCAGGTCAAACAATCCCCTTTAATTGTGGTCAGTCTGGATCATCCATAACTTGATATATAACCTATAATGGGGTGCAAATCAAGACACCTTCTATTTTACATATTTTTGCCCTTTCCCAGAATTTTCTGCATAATTCTGTATATAAAAATGTAAAAAATAGAAGTATTTAATTGACATGTTTCTAAAATTTCAAAAATGTCTTAAAGCGAACCTCTCTAAACTGGCCCCATGACTAAATAAAACTGTTCCCGCCCCCTGACTAATTAAGGTAAATTTGCATATGTCATCCTAAGGTTCTAAATGGTTATAACTTAACTTTTTAGCAACAGAACACTTAGGGCACCGTAGGATAGGTCATTACTTGATGCTGCACATGTTGAGGCCACTGTGGATTGGAAAAAAAAAACCTGGCATGTTCCTTTTAATTTTAAGGCTATAAACACCTTTAGGCCACGGCCCCATGTTGCGAAAACACCGTGATTTGGCTGCAGCGGAAATGCTGTGTCAAAAACCCCTGTGTTTAACAGTACCTGCAAAGTGGATGGCATGCTAGCTAATCCCATCCACACATTGCAGAAAAATATCCGCAGCGGTAATGCTGCAATTTCAAAAACTATGGAAATGCTGACGTTTCCCTATAGATATAATAGGGACTTTATGGGGATTTAATAGGGATTTTATGCATAATTCTGTATCTGTGAAAAATAGAATAAATGAAGTAAAATGTTGGCTTATGTGTAAACAATCTTCTATGATGATTTATAGCCAAATTAGTCATAAATATTCATGATCAAATTTGCATCTATTCTCTCTTCCTTCCACTTGTAAAACAGCTAGAAAACTGGATGGGGTTATATGTTGGGAAGGGGGGGGAGCAACAACATTCTGATAAATATATCATTATTCAGCTAAGGCTTCACGTAGTGAGACTCAGCAAAAAAAAACCGCTGCAGACTAGACCGTGACGGAAACACATCACATTTTTTTCTGTAGCATTTTTGACAGAAAGTCTGCAGAGTTTTCCTCTGTGGACTTTCTGCATCCATTATACCTATAGGGAAAACGCTAGCGTTTCCGTAGGTTTAATTGACGTGCTGCGATTTTCAAAAACCACTTTGCAGGTACAGTGGGGAAAAAAAGTATTTAGTCAGCCACCAATTGTGCAAGTTCTCCCACTTAAAAAGATGAGGCCGGCCTGTAATTGTCATCATAGGTAGACCTCAACTATGAGAGACAAAATGAGAAAACAAATCCAGAAAATCACATTGTCTGATTTTTAAAGAATTTATTTGCAAATTATGGTGGAAAATAAGTATTTGGTCAATAACAAAAGTTCATCTCAATACTTTGTTCTATATCCTTTGTTGGCAATGACAGAGGACAAACGTTTTCTGTAAGTCTTCACAAGGTTGGCACACACTGTTGCTGGTATGTTGGCCCATTCCTCCATGCAGATCTCCTCTAGAGCAGGGATGTTTTGGGGCTGTCGCTGGGCAACACGGACTTTCAACTCCCTCCAAAGGTTTTCTATGGGGTTGAGATCTGGAGACTGGCTAGGCCACTCCAGGACCTTGAAATGCTTCTTACGAAGCCGCTCCTTCATTGCCCTGGCGTGTGCTTGGGATCATTGTCATGCTGAAAGACCCAGCCATGTTTCATCTTCAATGCCCTTGCTGATGGAAGGAGGTTTGCACTCAAAATCTTACGATACATGGCCCCATTCATTCTTTCATGTACACGGATCAGTCGTCCTGGGCCCTTTGCAGAGAAACAGCCCCAAAGCATGATGTTGCCACCCCCATGCTTCACAGTAGGTATGGTATTCTTTGGATGCAACTCAGCATTCACTCTCCTCCAAACACGACGAGTTGTGTTTCTACCAAACAGTTCTACTTTGCTTTCATCTGACCATATGACATTCTCCCAATACTCTTCTGGAACATCCAAATGCTCTCTAGCAAACTTCAGATGGGCCCGGATATGTACTGGCTTAAGCAGGGGGACACGTCTGGCACTGCAGGATCTGAGTCCCTGGTGGCGTAGTGTGTTACTGACGGTAGCCTTTGTTACGTTAGTCCCAGCTTTCTGCAGGTCATTCACTAGGTCCCCCCGTGTGGTTCTGGGATTTTTGCTCACCGTTCTTGTGATCATTTTGACCCCACGGGGTGAGATCTTGCGTGGAGCCCCTGATGGAGGGAGATTATCAGTGGTCTTGTATGTCTTCCATTTTCTAATTATTGCTCCCACAGTTGATTTCTTCACACCATGCTGCTTGCCTATTGCAGATTCAGTCTTCCCAGCCTGGTGCAGGTCTACAATTTTGTTTCTGGTGTCCTTCCACAGCTCTTTGGTCTTCACCATAGTGGAATTGATGGAAGTTTATATGGCAAAGTAGCAAACTATTAACACCAATTCACCAGTATCCATAGAGATACCTTTTTAATTCTTGGACCTTTTTCTATGACAGTCAGTACTTCAGTTTTTAATACAGCCGGACTTGGCTAAAGCCACTGTGGTTAGTAGTGTCTATGGGACAGCACAATTTTACCCTTTCTTTTTACTTCACTGCTGCAAATCCACCAAGAGAAAAAAACAATATCAGTGCCAGACACACAGCAGAATCAAAATCCGGCTCCATGTTTGGTAAAGATAAGGTAGACATGTATGTTCTTAAAATAAGCTCATTCTCCATTGGTCAGAGATTGTCGCCTGACGAAGAGCCCAGTGCCAGTTTGGAACTCATTTCCTGTATATACATACTGTAAAGAAATAATAAGTCAGGATCTTCTATCTTCATTCTTCTGTCTGGCTTGGATTTCCTATGGTCGGGTCCCACAATAGAGTCAGCAGTGTCTATCACCTAAGAGGAAAAAGGATATCTGCGAGATACTCATCTTTGTCCAGTCACTTTGAAGTCAGATGCTGCCTTTATTATGGATTATATATGGGACTGTGGTCTTTTTGGGTGTGCACCAACTTGTACATTTCTTCACTGTGCACTGTAATCTTTAGTCTCTCCTGCATAGAATTTTTTTTATTGACTTCAATGGGAGCTGAGCTGCAGTACTGGCACCTGGCCACTATACAGGGACTGGAGCCATGTGCTTCCAGGTCTGTGCTCTGTATAGTACCAGTACAGCTGATCTGTGTGGGGGCTGCCTGTGAGCCCCCCCATGATCAGATATTTATGGTCTATCCTAAGGAAAAATTCCCGACCAACCCCTTTAAACCTATTATGAACAGTAGTCTTAATCTGCTAAATCTAAATCTTAAAATTACCAAAACAGTTTTAAAATTTCTTTGAAAAGGAAAATACCAATAGCAGAATTACCCAGGGGCTCCTGCTGCTTTTTTTTTTTTTTAAATAGTTACTCCAGCAGGTAACGGCCGCTATTTACTTAACCATCCTCGCTCTTGCACACCTTCGCCTCCACTCCCCTTTCAGCCTCTAGGGGGCAACGTGCTTTCCATATCACGTTGCTGACACTGAACAGCATCAGGACGTCACTGACAGTGACATGATATGGGACGCACGGGGCCTCATGGAAGGCTGAAGTGGAAGCAGAGGCGGCAGAAGGTAGGAGAGGGGATCGGTAAGTAGGGCCTCGGCAGGAGTATTTTGTTGGGTGAAGCTTGCGAGATTCGTCTTCATTCGTAGAGGAAACATCTGAAACTAAACTGCTATTATTATACTATAGGGTCTCCTAAGATCCCAAAGAATAATGATCGGAGGTCCAGGGGAGGTAATCAAACATAACTAACAGTGTTACTCACCTCCTAAGGGCTCCAAAGTCTAGAAAACTGCTAAAAAAACACAAATACAAAATTTGACCCTAAATAAAAAATTTGTGGCCAAAATTGCAATATTTTGAAGTTTACCTGTTGCTAATGACTCTTAGATTGCTGTCTTGAATTTTGTTATTGTTTGAGACACATACTTTGTTACTCAATTTATAGTTGAGATTACATTGTGGAATATCCCTTTAAAGTAAATCTTTACCAGTGATGACATTAGGCGGTAAGGCCTGCCCTTCTTACAGTGGGGAGATATCGCTGCCGAAACTAACGGCACTGATATCTCCTGCACCCGGACACACATCAGAAAATTCAGCGCATTGTCAGCTTTTTTAGCGGTATATAATACTGCAGGTGCCAGGGGTTTTCTCATGACATAACCATACTTCAATTTTTAGATAATTAAAAGTTAAAATTTTTTGCAGATATAAGAAATTAAAGATTTTCTCTAACCATCTTAGTGGTGACATCTCTTGTCTTGATCAGTTGCCAATGGATACGACCATGATTGCAGGAACTTTCTATGGTCTGGGACTTATCAGAAAACAAGCCATGATTTCCATATTGTGGCTATCATCGCATACATGTAGTGTTCCTGGCTGATAACCTGTCCACAATAAGGACATCATGACTGGGTTTCTGACAAGTCCCATTCATGGTCATATCCATTGGCAACTGATGAAGACAAAATTTTAATATGGTTATGTTCATATGAAAACCCCTTTAAGCTTTTAGATTTATCTTTTTATTGTATTTTTTTCCATAACTTTCACACAAGCCTCATCACTTGTCTTTTTTGAAGGGGAAAGTGGCGTGGTTTATCTGCAGTACTATTTTACGATATCACGTGCGCCTGTTTGGAAAGTAGACACAACTGGGCAACATAAAAAAAAATAACTAACAGCATTTGTGCCAGATTTATTACACACTGTGCGACTTTTTAGTAAATTAGGACTCATTCACATGACCATAGCTATTTCTCAGCTTTAAAAATTGGTCTGTTCTATGTCTTTTTTTTGCATTTTTCAGGCCTGAATATTATCCGATTTGCATCAGTTTTTATCAGACCATCAATTTTATTTTCTCTTGACCCAACTCATGGATCCATTTTGAACGGAGCTAACGCGAATGTCAATCCATTTTTACGTCCACTAAAAATTGACCAATTGATTACTATTGGATCCACGTGTCCATCAAAACCAATAAATGTAGAACATGTTTTTTTAACTGAACATTTTTTCTGTCCGTCAAGAAAACGAACATGTGAATACGCTCATTCACTGTCATTGTTTTAAGAACGGCCATTAAGAAAACGTCCAGTATGTGCCCATTTTTTACTGTCATGTAAATGAGCCCTTAGGCACATGGAAATATACCTGAGAAAGAGGAATATGCAATAAAAGAAAAGTACAAAAAAGCTGATTCCTCTCCCCCATTGAATTTTTTTTCTATGTTATTTCAGTAGCTATTAGTTGTAGTTGCTTGTCTAAATTTAATTTTTGTTTAGTGTATACCCCATAAGTTATTCATGGCACTCTTCTAGGATATGTTAGGGATTAAAGGGGTTTACCTACAAAGCAAAACTATCCACTATCCAAACTGTAGATCAGTGGGGATCTTACAACTGGGACCTAGAGATAGGCAAGCACTGTACTCAGTTATCTCCGGCTATCCCATAGAAGTGAATGGAGTGGCAGCACACTGGTGCAATTGTAACTCCATTCACGCTAGAGTACAAGGAACCCTCATTCTTCTTATCTTTGGTTATTTCCATCTTGTAAAGTGAAGGTCTATCACGAAGGTATGCCATTACGTTATGACCATACGCCATTACCATATCAGACTCTTACCAATGTACACCCAATCCCTTTTCCTGTGGATAGGGAATATGTGTGATTTTTGGGTCAACCCTGTTAACAATAGATAAGCTAAAACTCAAATAGTCTTCCTTTAACCCTAGAAGATCATTGTACTACCACAACCTCCACTGATGTGACCAAGAAGCAAATAAAATACAATATAAAATAGTCAAAAAAAAACTCTCAGCAGTTAAGAACACAGAACAGGCACTTTATTCATGTAAGCAGGTGTGGATGTGTAAATTGTCCTCTTCATACAGTACAGACCAAAAGTTTGGACACACCTTCTCATTCCAAGAGTTTTCTGTATTTTCATGACTATAAAAATTGTAGATTCACACTGAAGGCATCAAAACTATGAATTAACACATGTGGAATTATATACTTAACAAAAAAGTGTGAAACAACTGAAAATATGTCTTATATTCTAGGTTCTTCAAAGTAGCCGCCTTTTGCTTTGATTACTGCTTTGCACACTCTTGGCATTCTCTTGATGAGCTTCAAGAGGTAGTCACCTGAAATGGTTTTCACTTCACAGGTGTGCCCTGTCAGGTTTAATAAGTGGGATTTCTTGCCTTATAAATGGGGTTGGGACCATCAGTTGTGTTGTTCACAAGTCAGGTGGATACACAGCTGATAGTCCTACTGAATGGAGTGTTAGAATTTGTATTATGGCAAGAAAAAAGCAGCTAAGTAAAGAAAAATGAGTGGCCATCATTACTTTAAGAAATGAAGGTCAGTCAGTCCGAAAAATTGGGAAAACTTTGAAAGTGTCCCCAAGTGCAGTGGCCAAAGCCATCAAGCGCTACAAAGAAACTGGCTCACATGAGGACCGCCCCAGGAAAGGAAGACCAAGAGTCACCTCTGCTGCGGAGGATAAGTTCATCCGAGTCACCAGCCTCAGAAATCGCAGGTTAACAGCAGCTCAGATTAGAGACCAGGTCAATGCCACACAGAGTTCTAGCAGCAGACACATCTCTACAACATCTGTAGAGAGGAGACTGTGTGCAGCAGGCCTTCATGGTAAAATAGCTGCTAGGAAACCACTGCTAAGGACAGGCAACAAGCAGAAGAGACTTGTTTGGGCTAAAGAACAGAAGGAATGGACATTAGACCTGTGGAAATCTGTGCTTTGGTCTGCTGAGTCCAAATTTGAGATCTTTGGTTCCAACCACCGTGTCTTTGTGCGACGCAGAAAAGGTGAACGAATGGACTCTACATGCCTGGTTCCCACCGTGAAGCATGGAGGAGGAGGTGTGATGGTGTGGGGGGGCTTTGCTGGTGACACTGTTGGGGATTTATTCAAAATTGAAGGAATACTGAACTAGCATGGTTACCACAGCATCTTGCAGCGGCATGCTATTCCATCCGGTTTGCATTTAGTTGGACCATCATTTATTTTTCAACAGGACAATGACCCCAAACACACCTCCAGACTGTGTAAGGGCTATTTGAGCAAGAAGGAGGGTGCTATGCCAAATGACTTGGCCTCCACAGTCACCAGACCTGAACCCAATCCAGATGGTTTGGGGTGAGCTGGACCGCAGAGTGAAGGCAAAAGGGCCAACAAGTGCTAAGCATCTCTGGGAACTCCTTCAAGACTGTTGGAAGACCATTTCAGGTGACTACCTTTTGAAGCTCATCAAGAGAATGCCAAGAGTGTGCAAAGCAGTAATCAAAGCAAAAGGTGGCTACTTTGAAGAACCTAGAATATAAGACATATTTTCAGTTGTTTCACACTTTTTTGTTAAGTATATAATTCCACATGTGTTAATTCATAGTTTTGATGCCTTCAGTGTGAATCTACAATTTTTATAGTCATGAAAATACAGAAAACTCTTGGAATGAGAAGGTGTGTCCAAACTTTTGGTCTGTACTGTACATACAGGATTGGTATCTTGTTGGACACATCCACGTCATCGAATGCAGCATTTGTAGCCATATTATTCAGAACCAGAACATATTTAGAAATCCTTAAAGGTTGTGTTCTTCTGAATCACAAAGTAAAGTAAAACGCACACGTCATTTAAAAATAAGAATATTTACAAGATTCAATAATTTAGTTCCCATAAAACCTTGGAGAATGGTCAGATGCTACGTCAAGAAAAAGACGTAGGAAATAACCTCGCTTACACGTGGTGGTAGTGCTAATGTGCCATATAAAGGGTACTGTACATGGAAGTGAAGGAGAGCTTCAGTAGGATGCTGGTTTTACATGGCCATCAGCTGTAGTAGGACTTTTACTACCTACCAAGATATTTCTTCACTAGACAGTAGAGTCTTTGGAAAGAACTGGTTTTCAGTCAGTAGCTTGAAGTCCATGTTGTGTATGTAGTCTACTTGTGGCAGTGATTTTGCATTAAGTGGTGAACGTTCAGTGTCTGATCCAAAAAACCACCACAATTATACTTGAGCTGAAGATCTTCAGTGAAGATAAGTTGGATGGTTCCATCGATACCATGGTCTGCAGTCAGAAAGACATTGAAAATTCATTAAAAAAAAAAATATTTTTTTTTGTTTTAAAAGACAGTTTCTCAAGAACTCTCTCTTTTTTTCCCAAAATACTACCTTATTATTGATCTTTATTGAAAAAAAAAATGTATGAAATAAACTCCACCTATTGGCTCCTACAGACAGTTTCTGTCTGTCAGCACGAAATTGAGATATAAAATAATCCCAGTACCTTGTAGGGCTGTCAGCATAATTTACAGTGATATATCTCTTATTCAGGACCGCTGTTACTTTTATCACTATGCAAATGAGCAGAATAGGGTTTTAGAGGAGTTACATTCCATCAATGGGCTTCACTATCTGCTGCTGCTAATTGTTGCTCAGCTTCGTCCACTAACTATACTGTGCATGTCTGATGGTGGTACACTGCCCCCATCTGATGCTTCTTTCACTTCCGGGTGCAGTGTGTCCTCATCAGACATGCAAAGTACATTTAGTGGACAGGGCTGAGCTGCAGCAGATAGTGAAGCCCAGTGAGAGAAAGCAACTTCCCTAAAGGCCTTTTCTGCCATTTGCATAGGGATAACAGCCCTACAAGGTACTGGGGTTAGTTTATATCTCAATTTTGTGAGAAAAGTGCATTACAGATGTTTGTTGCTGTTGTTGTTCTACCACTGCTCAATTCAGACTCCTCCCCACTTTGGTTGTGTAGTGAGGAAGGGACTTTTGATCAAGTGTTTAGAGGACCTCCCAGTGATCAGACATTTATCACCTGTCTTATGGATTGGCGATAAATGTCTGTTTTGTGACTGGTTCCGGCTGCTCTGTTTCCTGTGTGCAGGAATTACTGTCCCACATCGGCCATTCTCTGGTTGAGGATGCACTCCCTGTACACCAGAATGGCCCCCAGCGTGGACTGGGTGGTGTAAGGATGGAGCTGCAGGGCATCGATGGCGGTGAGTAACTATGTTAATTATTTTATTATGCTCAGCCAATCTCAAATGTATATGATTACTATTCCCCCTACAAGCACCGTCCGCCGCATCTAGACTTCATCAGTCAGGAAAAAGGGGCGGCTTTAACCATGAGAACACCCCTTGTGTATGCCCCTTTATAGCGCCATCTACTTTCATATGGCTATACATATATAATATTGGGTTAATACATTATTACAATGATCAAAACCGGTCTTGAACTACTATAAAGGTATACAGTATTAAATAAGCAACTCCACGGATTTCATCAAAATTGCTGGGATTTTCCTAAAATTTGGTAACAACCCCAGGAAATTTCAGCATGTCCCAAACTGAAAAGGATTCAGGGGGAGAGACTGAAGCATCCCTTATTCCTCAGACTGTAATGTTGATAAATATTATCATCATGAATTTCTGAAACCAATTATGTCAGATCATAATGGATCAGTTGTATCATGGGTCTGTAAAAATGGAAGCCAATGTGAACAGAGCCTTAGAATTGTTATAGCACTGATATAGTTTTGATAATTCTATTATGAGCTACTTTTCCAATATCAAAAATGGATGATCAAAGCTTAGTCATTTATGTGCTAAGAAAACAACATAACCTCACCCAGAAGAACTGTAGCTGGAGGTATTGGCATTGGGCTTGGAATTATTTAGAGAAATTCCAGGACTGCTGGAGTGGAGGCCTGAGTTTGGCGAGGATGGTCTACTGGAGTTCCCAGGGGAACAAGATGACGTTACTATAGAGGAAGAGGTAATAAGTTCAGATTTTCTATACCATATTCAACACTAAAATTCAGCAATATTCAACAATATTGCTACATTTTCCAGTTACTGGACATGTCCTACAGAAACATTTACCCCAATTACACAAGTTCTAGTTGGCTATTCCATGTAATATCTATTCCATATCAGTTTATATAGAATTTTTTAGAATATTATATTTTATTCTTTATCTATACAATCATAGATAGAGAAATCCAGTATTGTACATTCTAGCACTTGTGCGAAAAAATTTGAGGGGATGCCATAAATATATATGCTAAATGTAAGGCTATAACACAATGTGCACAGAGTCTAAGCACAAAATATAATCGCAGAAAATTAAACTTTTTTATTTCCTTTAGCTATAAGATTACATTTGTTATCTATGCAATGTTTCCACTTAAAACCACTTGCATGTTTCTTCGTGGCCCTCCAACAACTTTTGCTCTCATGTCATTATGAGTTACCTGTGCTGGTCATTGTGCTGTGCACTGGAGTGATCGACAATGTCCCCAAAGAACTGGACGTAGATACCTAGCAAGGAATGAAAAACATAAATAACTAAATTATTCTGGAATGGATTGGCAACGTCTATTGCATCTGTACGTGTCCAAAAGGATCAGTATTAATAAGCACAGTTACATTCAGTGCTGTTCAGTTCTTATAGTGATTTATAGACTGGACTAGATTTATCCTGTTCTAATAATTATGATGCATAGTTTTGGGGACATTAAAAGGGCACTCCATCCAAAAATAAAGTTGCCACGTGGCAGTCTCTCACCTGATCTTTTTCTTTCTGCTTCTGTCTCTACATATTAGACTTGGGAACAGTGTGTATCAGGCTCTGGTGACATGATTTTTTTACTTGAATCTATAGAGGGCTATGTGTTGCTCATAACAGACTTTAGCAGGTCATCTATGATGAAATTTAATTTAATTTAAGAACGATGAGTGCTGAAACACCTATCACAATTACTGGTCATAATTAGACGGCTCCCATCACACAGTTACAATGAATAATATGGCAGTACAGCCTCCCTGTCTTATGGCCTCTTACATTATGTAGGTGGGGAGAATAATCGCACTGTCCTCCCAGCAGGTAACAATGGTACTGGATCTAGCTGCCCATGTGATGCTGTGCTGAAGCAACTCACCGAGAAGGCAAGGGAAATCTAAAAATCAAGATGTAGTCTTCTAGAAGCAGAGAAGAGGTTCTAAGGGTAGGTTCACACTAGTGTTGAAAGTGACTGAACCTACCATCCATCAGTGTACGTTATTATAGACTCATGCTCAATTTTCCATCTCCAATAATCACCTGCCCAACGTCAGCATTTCGAAGTCTTGTGTACAGTCATGGCCAAAAGTTTTGAGAATGATACAAATATTAATTTTTACAAAGTCTACTGCTTCAGTTTTTCTAATGGCAATTTGCATATACTCCAGAATGTTATAAAGAGTGATCAGCTTAACAGCAATTACTTGCAAAGTCAATATTTGCCTAGAAAATGAACTTTATCCCCCAAAACACATTTCAACATCATTGCAGCCCTGCCTTAAAAGGACCACCTAACATCGTTTCAGTGATTGCTCCATTAACACAGGTGTGGGTGTTGATGAGGACAGGGCTGGAGATCAATCTGTCATGATTAAGTAAGAATGACACCACTGGACACTTTAAAAGGAGGCTGGTGCTTGCCATCATTGTTTCTCTTCTGTTAACCATGGTTATCTCTAAAGAAACACGTGCAGTCATCATTGCACTGCACAAAAATGGCCTAACTGGGAAGAGTATTGCAGCTAGAAAGATTGCACCTCAGTCAACAATCTATCGCATCATCAAGAACTTCAAGGAGAGAGGTTCCATTGGTGCCAAAAAGGCTCCAGGGCGCCCAAGAAAGACCAGCAAGCGGCAGGACCGTCTCTTAAAAGTGTTTCAGCTGCGGGATCGGGCTACCAGCAGTGCAGAGCTTGCTGAGGAATGGCAGCAGGCAGGTGTGAGTGCATCTGCACGCACTGTGAGGCGGAGACTCTTGGAGCAAGGCCTGGTCTCAAGGAGGGCAGCAAAGAAGCCACTTCTCTCCAGAAAAAACATCAGGGACAGACTGATATTCTGCAAAAGGTACAGGGAGTGGACTGCTGAGGACTGGGGTAAAGTCATTTTCTCTGATGAATCCCCTTTTCGATTGTTTGGAACATCTGGAAAACAGTTTATTCGGAGAAGAAGAGGTGAGCGCTACCACCAGTCTTGTCTCATGCCAACTGTAAAGCATCCTGAAACCATTCATGTGTGGGGTTGCTTCTCAGCCAAGGGAATCGGCTCTCTCACAGTCTTGCCTAAAAACACAGCCATGAATAAAGAATGGTACCAGAATGTCCTCCAAGAGCAACTTCTCCCAACCGTCCAAGAGCAGTTTGGCGCTCAACAATGCCTTTTCCAGCATGATGGAGCACCTTGCCATAAAGCAAAGGTGATAACTAAATGGCTCAGGGAACAAAACATAGAGATTTTGGGTCCATGGCCTGGAAACTCCCCAGATCTTAATCCCATTGAGAACTTGTGGTCAATCATCAAGAGACGGGTGGACAAACAAAAACCAACAAATTCAGACAAAATTAAAGCATTGATTCTGCAAGAATGGACTTCTATCAGTCAGGATTTGGTCCAGAAGTTGATTGAGAGCATGCCAGGGAGAATTGCAGAGGTCCTGAAGAAGAAGGGTCAACACTGCAAATATTGACTTGCTGCATTAACTCATTCTAACTGTCAATATAAGCTTCTGTTACTCATAATATGAATGCAATTATATTTCTGTATGTGATAAAAACATCTGACAAACACACATAAAAACCAGAGGGCAGCAGATCATGTGAAAATAGAATATTTGTGTCATTCTCAAAACTTTTGGCCATGACTGTAGACGCCAAGATAGTCTATACATAAATGAATCAATCTGTACAGGTATGGCGGACCTGATACTAGACTGAGAAAGTTCAGCACATATGGCTGTGTTCACATCTTCGTTAAGTATTCAGCACCAGACAGACCCCATTGACTAACAGGTTCTGTTTGGCTAACAGGTTTCGTCATGGTATCTGTCATTTTAAAAAACAGAGATGTATGCTGAACTATTTTTTCTGGTGAATGTGATGAAATCTTAGATGGGGGTCCCTTATGGAACCTCTGCTGCAGATGTGAACACAACCTAAGGAGACAGAGAACGCTGACTGTCAGGAATCTCACCATTCTTGAGTTATAGATCGGAGACTTCAATGGCATATTGATTGGGCAGTTAATCCGTTTCTCTTTCTGCCGTCTGTTACAAAACCAAACCCGCACCACTTCCTTTTCCATACCGAGCTGCTCGGCGATCATGCTGATCTCCTCAGAGCTTGGCTTTGGGTTCTGTAAGAGGAATATAAACCACACTAGTTACCCAATAGGGACATAAGTAAGAAGTACAGTGAAAGGAAGTACATCGCACTTACATCCTGAAAGCGTTTCTCCAGGGTCAGACGTATGTTTGTTTCGATGCTTGTTCTTTTCTTCCTTTTGCGCCCAAACATTTCACTTATTTGTGGGTAAGTGGTATTGGGCGTTATGGCGGAATCCGATGGAGCAGATTCTAGAAAAATAGAAAGATTGGAAAAGTTAGAATAAAATGAGGTGCATTACAACATGAGCAGAGCTACTCAATTTACATATTTAATCCCACAATGTAATGGTATATATTATGGACCTTAAAGGCGTTTTCTAGGAGTTTTATATTGACGACCTATCCTTAGGATCCTATCCTTAGACTAGGTCATCAATACGTGATCGTACCGGGGATCAGCTAGTTCAAGAAGCCGCAGCATTCAGCTAAACGCTGCATCCTCTTCACTGAATACTAAGCACAGTGCTGTACATATCGTAGGGACTCTGCTTGGTATTTCAGCTTAGCCCCATTCACTTGAAAGGGCCTGGGCTGCTGCTGTACCATATGACAGATGAACATGATGTCATTGGCACATAGAAGAGCCTCGTGAGTTCAAACAGTTGGTTGGCATGGGTTGTGGGTGTCGGGCCCCCCAAAATCCCTTTAAGGCTAAGGCCCCACATTGCGGGCCACAGTGAAAGGGTGTGGGAAAAACCGCGGCGGATACTCTTTGCGGTTTTTCCTTTGCAGACTTTCTGCTTCAATTATACCTATAGGGAAACTGCCGACATTTCCGTAGGTAAAATTGACATGCTGCGATTTCCAAAAACTGCAACGGTTTTGCAAATCGCAGCATTTCCGCTGCGTGTATTTTTCTTCAACATGTGGATGGGATTCGCTAGAATGTGGGGCCTTGGTCAAAAGGAGATGTCTCATGAACACAACCCTTTCTCACACATCCGGCCAAACATCTTACATTGATGTCTGGCCAGAGAAGTTCAATATTCTGTGTTTTCAGTATGTAGCATGTCCCAATGGAGCCATATGGGTAGTGCAGACGTACTTTCAATGGTAAAATTGTGGGCATTTAAGTCTGATCCTCTGGGACCACACCCGATCCAAATGGGAATGCCCATTTTCAGTTAGGATTTGCACAAATGTACCCCTTTATGGGCTGGGACAAACCACATTTTCTGCAATTGTTCCTGAAAATTTGGGACAATCCAAGCAAATTTGTGGGCATTTGCAACTATGGTACTGTTTTTAGCCCTCACCTGCGTCGCTCAGCCATTTCTCCAAGAGGGGCTTCAGCTTGCACATGTTTTTGAAGCTCAGATTAAGGGCTTCGAATCGAGATATTGTTGTTTGGCTGAAATCATTCCCGTAGTGCTTACCCATGGCCAATCCGACATCACCCTGAAACAAAAATTGTGTCATGAATTACTGTAGTGCTATAGCTGTCGCCTACAACATGTATTCTTTAGTCAGCAGGTCGTCTTTATAGCATATTTTATATAACGAGATGGATTTAGTATAAACCGCTTTACAATTATTTCTATCTTTTAATATGGCATATAATGTATAAATGATGGGTTTACATAGTAGTATAGTTCTCACCTGCGTGAATCCAAGCTTTATCCTTCTTTGCTTGAAAGTTTTGGCAAACTTTTCCAGTTCTTCCAAGTCGCTGGGCTCATCTGGGGCCACAGATAAGTGTTTTGGCGCAGGTACGTGTTGTCCTATTTCTAAATGAGGCTCGATTGAAGAACCGGGAAGTCCTGGACGCCCAACAGCCTGTCCGACAGATGTTGGTAATAAGGTTATTAAAATTCTTAGGAATTGGGAGAGATTTATGAAGACCAGTGCATCGTGCCTGTCTTAATACTCTACACACTGGGGGCAGATGCGCTACAATTATTAAGGGTTTTCAGACATTATAGGAGGCTTTGTACATTAAAAATTAAATATATGCCTGCCAGGATCAAAGGGCTTGTCGTGGCAGGCAGGAGGCCAAGCAGCAGCCTCCTTACTGCCGCTCCCTATAACATATAGGGAGCCTGTGTGAGATGTGTTGCAGTACAATGTATTGCAGTACATTGTCCTGGGCATCAGAGACTCCAGGCTCTAGTCCCCTTTTGGGACAGGAAAAAAGTTTAAAAAAAATGAAAAAATAAAAGTATAAAAAATAAATAAAAAGTTTACCTTTAAATTTAAAAAACATAACATAAACCAAAAAATAAACATATTAGTTATCCCCATGTTCTTATAAGTCCGCACTATCCAAAAATAACGTTAATATTGAACACAGTAAATAAAAAAAAAAAAAAATATGCCACAACATGTAAATTAACGTATTTTGGTCAACTCCCTTTTCCCCAAAAAAATAGCAATAAAAAGTGATCAAAATGTCATATATACCAAACACTGGTACCAATAAAAACTACAACTTGCCCCGCAAATAAAGAGCCCTAAAGAGTAAAAAAGTTATAGGCGTCAGAATACGATGACCCCAGTAAAATCGTTCATTAAGTGACGTTTTATTTGTAAAAGCGGTAAAACATAATAAAGCCAATATAAATCTGGTATCGCTGTAATCGTAATGACCTGCCGGACAATGCTGCCATGTCATTATTAATGCAGAGTGAATGCCGTAAAAACAAAATGCTAAAAATGATGATAGAATTGTGGATTTTTTCATACGGACCCCCAAAAAACCCTAATAAAAGCTGATCAAAACATTATATGTACCCCAAAATGGTGCAAAATGAAAGTACAACGCAAAGAACAAGCCCTCACATAGCGATGTCGACAAAAAAAAAAAAAAAAAAAAAGTTATGAATTTTGGAAGGGGGGAAGGAAATTATGTTTACTGTCCCCGAGCATTACCATACAAACTACCCTGCATTCTTAAAGGGTTAAAGGAGAGACGGGAACTCTTACAGAAACATTTGAGACTTGACATCATAACATCACAGACCGTACCTGGGAAGCCAGTCCCATTCCAGCTTGAGATCCACCATGCTGGTGAGGCAGAGTAAGGAGATTTGATTGCAGAAGACCTAAAAATATAAGATTAGTGGTCAGAATGCACTTGTAAGACTGGAACATAAGGCTAAAGCTCTACCGGTGGACTCGTTGTCTAATGTGGCCATATACATTAGACTTGTATTGGTTGAAACTGCCAATTTTTGACAACCATTGAATGTATCTGGATTGTTCGTCCGATGTTTGTTTGCCCCATGCTGGAGATAAAAAGGCAGGACATGTTGAATTGCAACACGGAGAGATAAGCAACCGCCAAAGGGGTCTGGCAGCGTCTTACTCCCCTCTCCCCTTTTAGAACACATGCATGCTCAGCCAAAATGAGCTTGCATGTGCTTGGGGAGGCAGATGAACACATAGCTATTTGAAGGATATGGCCACATTTTCCTGCCAGCAACTTGTGATCAACTTATCACAAGGTCATAACGGGAGTAACTTATAACAGGAAAATTACTTGAAGCTTAAGACTCTTTAAGACTAAGGCCCCATGTAGTGAGCCGCAGCCGAACAGCACTGCGGAAAAGACCGCCGTGGAAACGCATCATGTTTTTTTTCCGCTGCATTTTTCACAGAAAGTCCACAGAGGAAACCTTCCTGTCTGTATTATACCTAAACAAACGCCAGTGTTTCTGTAGATATAACTGACATGCTGCGATTTACAAAAACACAAAGTTTTTTAAAATCGCATCATTTCTTTTGCAGATTTTTTTTTTCGCAATGTGTGGATGGGATTAGCCAGAATCCCATCCACTTTGCAGGTACTGTAAAACATGGGGGTCCCGCAACATGGGGCCCCAGCCTAAAGGGGTTGTCCAGGGAGTTTAAGCTGAATCTGAGGGATTTGGGTTGGTTCCAAGCCTGGGTCACATGATCAGAACCAGCACTCCGCCTCTTCCTCCCGCTCCTGTGTTCACCACTAGTTACCTGTGCTATGGGGGCTGGATGACTATAGTAAAGCTTTAGTAAACTACCTGGGAGGAAGTGGAACAACCCTATGGCCGGGTACTTGTTGATCGGGGTAAGAACCCAAAGGTAAAGGAAAATAAGTGCCAGTCATGGAGCCGCTGTCATCTTGACAGTCACTCAAAGCAAGACTTTGAAACACATAATCTTCCATTTGGCTAGTGATATTCTACTTTCCAGGTTATTACTGCATGTAGATAATTTCATGTTACTTTACAACATTTTAATAAAGAAGATGTTTTTCTATAATACAGTAAAGTTTTCACTGGAATTTCCATTTTATCTAACTCACAACAATTTGTACAACAAATTTTGACAATGTGTTTCCTAAGGATTTCCTTGGTAGTTGAAAAAAAAAATTCAAATCTCCAATTTCAGATTTTTCTGCCGATCCGCAGGGAATCTGCAACACTGCATTGCTTTGAAGTTCGTTGCCATTTTTTTTTTCTCCATTTAGGTCAAGGGGGAAATCCGCTATATATCTGATTCTGCAGTGAAAATTGGATGTGGATGAAATTTTATAAACTCTCATCCACCTGCCTTGTGCCGCATTCTGCAGCAGATGTCACTTGCGCCAATCTGCAGTAATTTTGTCCCGTGTGAATTCACTCTTAGGCTAAGGTCCCACGTTGCGGAAAAGCTGCTTTTTTTTGTTGTAGATTTTGGAGCTATGAGTAACTCCAAGAAGAGCAGCGCAAGTAGGCATGCTGGGATTTGTATTTCCACAACAGCTGGAGTGCCAATGGTTGCGTAGCCATGATTTATAATACTATACAAGCAGCAAGGCATGTACAGTATGGTACTGTCATTAGGTAATGTGATGATGAATTCAGGGAGATCTGTTTGCCTTCACGCTTTTACTTACAAAGCTCTAGTGAAGCGATTAGCTAAACCACAAGCCTCCAGCAGGTGGCACTATGCTGCCATGTGTCCACCGTTCAACCTCAAAATTTGTAATAATCACAAGGCACATGTATATCGCTATCAGGAATCTTTCAGGTCAATATATATGTCATAGGAGAAAAAAAAAAAATAGGATTTCAATAGTTCTGGCAAATGAATAGCAGACCCCTCTTTATTAACTCAACGAGACAACCCCTTAGGCCTTTTACACATATGTGAATACAGGCCGGAAAATCCGTGCTGTACATCAGCCAAATTTCCTGGTCTGAACGCAGTCAGGAGACCAGGACTCCTTGTATCATAGTGATCTAGGATGCTATATTATATACCGTAGAGGACATTGGAGCCGCAGAGAGGCAGAGGCCTCCAGCATCTTAGGCCACTCATGTAGCACAGAAAACGTGGGCAATATATGATCCGGATTTTCCGGACCGTATTTGAGATGTATGAGCCGCCAAAATAAATTGCATAGTGCGGCTGCTATATATTTTATATGGGAAGAGGCCTTGCTTTGGAAACTGGGTAGGTCGTAAAATGGGTGTCTGTTACTTCTGTACATTTTGTTTTTCTTTGTTGTTACCATTTACACATATGGAGGGGAATAGATTAACCCCTTTCTTCCCCTGCCTAAGCCATTTTTTGTTTTTGCATTTTTTTTCCTGCCTTCTTTCCAAAAGCCATACATTTTTTCCTTTTTTTTTTTTTTTTGCAGAAAAAAAAAATCATAATAGCACCATTTAATATTCCGTACAATTTACTGGGAAGCTGGAAAAAAATTCAGAATAGGGTTGAAAATAAAACGCAATTTTGCCATTTTATTTAAAATGTCATTTTTACGCTGTTCACAGTTTGGTAAGAATGACATTACTTAGATTCTGCGGGTCACTACAGTCACAGTTTATAGTTTTTGTTATGTTTTGATTTTTTACCTTTAAAAATTTCAGAACTTTGAAAAATATTTCACATTTCTATAATATAAAGCTAAGTAGGGGCTTTTTTTTTCATCAGGGCAAGTTGTAGTTTTTATTATGATGGTTATTTATTTTGATCAAAATTTTTTTTTAGAAAAAGTGGAGGTGAAGCAATAAAAAAATCCTTGGTTTGCGTATTTTTTATTTTTTTCCTGTTACGGAATGCACCGCATGGGGTAAATATCTTTATAGTTTCGCCCTTCGTGGATACAGGGACGCCTAATTTGTTTATGTTCATTTTTATATGTAATCTAGGGAAAGTGGTGTGAAATTTTTATATATTTTTTTTAAATTTTTTTATACTTTTTAAAACTTTATATATTTAGACCCCTGTGGGGGATTGAAACCTAATGGGGCTGGCTGATTGCTCATACAATATACTGCAATATGACTGTATTGCAGTATAGTGTAAATTCCAGCCAGTACTATGTAAATGTTCTACCTATCACTGGATCTGGATCAATGGATTTTTGCTTTTCAGTGTTACAATAAAGGTAAAAAGAATGTGTAATGAACTGAAATCTCTTTCCATATATCATAAAAACATAAAAAATTTGGTCAGGGCTTCCCCTAGATATGTAAGTTTGTAGAAAGGTCAGAACTACTGTAGGTAGGTCAGCATTGATCACATTCAGCCAATGGCCAATGTATAATAAAGGGACCTTGAGTGGCTTCCAATTTACACTACGCTCACACTTAAGGCTTTCTATCCATTCCTCTGGTCCACTGTGGAACCATAAGATCTAAAAAATGGTCACTTAAATGACAGACGGCAACGAATCCCGAGGGAGCCCATTGACTATAATGGGATTCATTGTTCCGTTATTTTTTTTTTTTAACATTCGCTGGATGAAATGCCACAATTGCAGGACTTTTTGCATCCGTGATTTCCACCGTGCTGGATTCTCCAAAGCAGATGTGAACGTGCCAAAACATAAGCATCCTGTAAAAATATCTGCCATATTTTGCAGGGACATCAGTTATTGATGACTGTATAGGGGCATGCTCCTGGGTGCCTTTAGTTCAGCGTTCAAAAGTGAGTGTGTTGCAGACTAACAGTTCTATAAAATCTGGCAGTGCCATATCATACGTATTAAGTTAAGGCTAGCTTCACATCTGGAAAAGTCCATTGTAGTGACAGCTGAAAATCACCAGATGAAAAAGGGCTCCAAACACCCAACAAACCCCATTATAGTCAAAAGGGTCCATCAGACGTCGTTGATATCTGCTGTTTCAGTGGTCCTCAGAGGGACCAGAACAACTGACACATGGGTACAAATGTGAACATACTGTAACCCGCTCTCCTTTACATCTGGTGCAGTATCACCCCGGAGTCTATGCATGTGTGTCTGTTAGGAATAATGTTTGTATAGTTTCGGTAAATATTTAATGCGTCTGTGTACATTGGTTGAGTAACCATGTTGGCCAGACTGGCAGCTATTAATGTCTGCCTATCACAGATTGTTAATCCCTAAAAAACATGAGCACTACATCTGCCTCATGTATGACAAGTACTAAACTGTATGCGGCACACCACAGATTACTTTTATGCACCGTCTGTGACAGGTATTGCACTATTCCCTTGTTTTTCATATTTCTTGTTTTTGAACTCCGTCCTCCGACTTTTGTCATGTTTTTGTCACTGAATCTTCAAAATCTTCAATAAACCTCATTGAGTTCTACAACATTTACATTAAAGCGTACCTGTCATTTCAGGTAATTTTTTAGGATAAGCTGCCATGTACAGTACAGACCAAAAGTTTGGACACACCTTCTCATTCCAAGAGTTTTCTGTATTTTCATGACTATAAAAATTGTAGATTCACACTGAAGGCATCAAAACTATGAATTAACACATGTGGAATTATATACTTAACAAAAAAGTGTGAAACAACTGAAAATATGTCTTATATTCTAGGTTCTTCAAAGTAGCCACCTTTTGCTTTGATTACTGCTTTGCACACTCTTGGCATTCTCTTGATGAGCTTCAAGAGGTAGTCACCTGAAATGGTTTTCAGTTCACAGGTGTGCCCTGTCAGGTTTAATAAGTGGGATTTCTTGCCTTATAAATGGTGTTGGGACCATCAGTTGTGTTGTTCAGAAGTCAGGTGGATACACAGCTGATAGTCCTACTGAATGGAGTGTTAGAATTTGTATTCTGGCAAGAAAAAAACAGCTAAGTAAAGAAAAACAAGTGGCCATCATTACTTTAAGAAATGAAGGTCAGTCAGTCCGAAAAATTAGGAAAACTTTGAAAGTGTCCCCAAGTGCAGTGGCCAAAACCATCAAGCGCTACAAAGAAACTGGCTCACATGAGGACCGCCCCAGGAAAGGAAGACCAAGAGTCACCTCTGCTGCGGAGGATAAGTTCATCCGAGTCACCAGCCTCAGAAATCGCAGGTTAACAGCAGCTCAGATTAGAGACCAGGTCAATGCCACACAGAGTTCTAGCAGCAGACACATCTCTACAACATCTGTAGAGAGGAGACTGTGTGCAGCAGGCCTTCATGGTAAAATAGCTGCTAGGAAACCACTGCTAAGGACAGGCAACAAGCAGAAGAGACTTGTTTGGGCTAAAGAACACAACGAATGGACATTAGACCTGTGAAAATCTGTGCTTTGGTATGATGAGTCCAAATTTGAGATCTTTGGTTTCAACCACTGTGTCTTTGTGCGACGCAGAAAAGGTGAACGAATGGACTCTACATGCCTGGTTCCCACCGTGAAGCATGGAGGAGGAGGTGTGATGGTGTGAGGGTGCTTTGCTGGTGACACTGTTGGGGATTTATTCAAAATTGAAGTAATACTGAGCCAGCATGGTTACCACAGCATCTTGCAGCGGCATGCTATTCCATCCGGTTTGCGTTTAGTTAGACCATCATTTATTTTTCAACAGGATAAAGACCCCAAACACACCTCCAGACTGTGTAAGGGCTATTTGACCAAGAAGGAGAGTGATGGGGTGCTACGCCAGATGACCTGGCCTCCACAGTCACCAGACCTAAACCCAATCGAGATGGTTTGGGGTGAGCTGGACCGCAGAGTGAAGGCAAAAGGGCCAACAAGTGCTAAGCATCTCTGGAAACTCCTTCAAGACTGTTGGAAGACCATTTCAGGTGACTACCTCTTGAAGCTCATCAAGAGAATGCCAAGAGTGTGCAAAGCAGTAATCAAAGCAAAAGGTGGCTACTTTGAAGAACCTAGAATATAAGACATATTTTCAGTTGTTTCACACTTTTTTGTTAAGTATATAATTCCACATGTGTTAATTCATAGTTTTGATGCCTTCAGTGTGAATCTACAATTTTTATAGTCATGAAAATACAGAAAACTCTTGAAATGAGAAGGTGTGTCCAAACTTTTGGTCTGTACTGTATGTGTAACCCTATATTAGGACATTATATATATTTTGCATATATTTTGCATTATTTAGCAATTTTCCCCTCTGCAGGCTCTGTCTGTAGTTTGCAGTGCTCCATGAGCTGGTGGGTGTAGACTAGCTAACATACACTGCACATAATAAGTAAAGGAGAATATGCTCTATAACTGTCTATCTCTCACCCACAAACAGCCCCAGGACCATGCAGGACATATATGGAGAAGTACTGAAATGTACTAATGTGAGTAAAATATTTGGGCTATGGTAGAGACTTCCTGTGTAGCTGCACCATCATCCTAAACCTTTCTATCTTTTTCTGTCTCAGCTCCTGCTCACTCCTTTTCCCTCCCCTCTCCATAGATTTCTACAGACATGTGTAATCTGATACATGTGATTTTCAGTCTGTCTTGAGACTGTTATAGCAGAGATTTCAGAGTGTAAAATCAATTTAACTGGGAAGTGTGGGGGAGGAAAAGAGCCAGATAACTCTAGGATCACACTAGCATTGGGGTTTCCGTTCTTCGGGTCGCTTGGGCACCCGAAAAATGGAAATCTTATCTACGTAAAAAGTAGAGTATAATGGGATCCGCCAGGTTTACGCCCAAAATTGGCAAACAGGACTTTTCTCTTCGCATATTTGAAGTGGATTGGGGGACGGAGTCCCCAAATGGTCACCAAACGCTAGTGTGACTGTAGCCTAAAAGGAGAAAGAAGGATTTCCTTTGATGAAGATATATTACAAAGTTTCTTATATTCACTTATACTATTGATGTATGTAAAGTTTGTTGAAATGAATTGACCATTTAAAGAGGACCTGTCACCATTCCTGATAAACAGGTGTAATTCCCATTAAATAACAATGGGAATATGTAGAATGCAGAAGGACTCGTACGAGTAGATATTTCTCTAATAATAGAAAACAATGGTAAGCCATAACTTTATAGTAAGCCATGAATATTACCTTGCTGGACAGGCTGTGACTGTGTGAGCAGGAACTGGGAAGCTGACTGTAAGTGACTGGGGACCAGTACCAGTTGTTGGAGGGAATGTAAAGAGGTCATATCCTGCAAGAAAGAAAAAAAAAGTTACTTTTGACAATAGTGTTTCATATTGAATGCAATGAGGGTGCTTGGATATGGTTAGGTCCCCAAATTGTGATTAGGCCCTAATGTACTAAATAATGGGAAAGCAACTATTACTCCTGTTATTATCTATGAGCTATTGCCCCCAGATCCAGCCTTCACCTTTATATTTATTATTATAAAATATATTATTTATTATTGATTATTATTTGTAGTTTATTTGATTCTGCTTTGTACATACAAGTGCATCTCAATAAATTAGAATATCTTTGAAACGTTTATTTATTTATTTCAGTAATTAAAGGGATATTCCCACTAATATAACTATTTTTAAATTTGTAGATAATTAAAAGTTAAACATTTTTGCAAGTATAAGTAATTTTAACATTTTGCAGATTTTTAAAGATTTTCTCTAAATATCTTGTGGTCACAGTCTTGTTGCTTTGATCGGTTGCTAATGGATACGACCATGAACGCAGGACCTTTCTAAGGTCAGAAAATCTGCCATGATTTCCTTATTGTGGCTGGGATATCTTCTCATACATGTAGTGTCCCTGCATGATAACCCAGCTACAATAAGAAAATCAGGGCTGGGTTTTTGACAAGTCACAGACCATATAAAATTTCTGCATTTGTGGTCGTATCCATTGGCAACCGATCAAGACAACAGACTGTCATCACTAAAAAAATTAAAGATTTTCTCTAAAACTCTGCACAATTTTTAACTACTTATATTTGCAAAAATGTTTAACTTTTAATTATCTACAAATATAGATATGGTTATAGTCATGGGATTACCCCTTTAAGTAAAAAAAGTGACCTCCTATATTTTCTAGATTCTTTACACACAGAGAGTTCTATTTCAAGTGTTTTATTTCTGTAAATGTTGATTATGGATTACAGGTAATGAAAACCCAAATCTAAGAAAATTAGAATATTGTAAAAAAGTTCAGTATTGTAAATTCAGTGTCACCTGCCAAGGTTTCCTAAGCCTTTAAATGGTCCCTCAGTCTGGTTCAGTAGGACACACAATCATGGAAGACGCTGATTATGGAATGTATTACTGAATTACTGAAATGAATGAACGTTTCAAAAATATTCTAATTTATTGAGATGCACCTGTATATGTATATTGCTGTATATATATATACTGTATATGTTGGTTTTATTTTGCAGGTGATTCAGATAGTGGCTCTCTATGACCAGCCTGATAAGATGCTGTGTCCACAGACTTGACAACTCTCCTGAACTCTCCAGGAGGCTCCCACAAAAAGGGGTGACCTCCTGGTGTCCTGCAAGATTGGGCAAATCTTCGTCAAGCTCTTGGACGTATTATATGTGACATGGGCACTTTATGTGCCAGTCATGGAGTGCATGGGCACATTTTGTGTCTATGTCTCAACAATGGAGTGTGTCATACCCCAAAAAAGGGCATGTCAAATGCAAAAAGAGGTCTGACTTTAGTAAAAAGGGGGCATAGCCATCTAAAATGTTTGCACACTTGAAAGCCGGCATCTAAACATTGGCAAGTATGGCATAGGCTCAGGACAAGCCTGGTGCTGGCTGGGAAATGTGCATGGTGATGTTTGTGCACTGCGTCACCATACTGTTAGAAGAAGCATTTAGGAGGTGACAAAAGTCACACTTAAAGTGCCAATAGGAGAGGTGCTATAAGAAGAACTGCTTTTGGGCTATGAGACAGTTAGGCCTGAGGCCTGTTCACCTGCGAGTTACCAGTGAGCTGGAAGGTGGGGAAGGCTTGGTCATGGGGGTAGCATTGGTGGACTGGAGGCTGCAGCAGGCAGCCCACTGAAGAACTGGTGGTCGTCTAGAGACTACCAGCCATAACATGGGGCCTGAGGAGAAGCTTTGCATTATGTGTGGGCGAATCTCCGGAGAGAATATGTCCAGAAGCCTCACTGAGCAAGGACTGGTTGCCATAGCAACAGATAGGGAACCACTTGAGACAGCACACAAAACAAGTTACCCCTTATTAATGGGGTTGTCTGAGACGTAATGGCATGTCCTGTTGTGTTTGGTGACCTTATTTGTAAAGTGTAACTCTGAAATGGAGAGAATGAGAAGTATTAAAACACATAGAAGATGAAGACTGACTTACTCCAGGCATTTGCCCTCCACCCATTATGGACCCTTGAGAAAGATGACATGGCCGGTGGGGTATTCCAGACTGCAATGTCTCACTGAAATCTTCTGTTTTAATCTAGAACATAAAGAATCACTGTGAGCTGACCTGTATATACAGATGGCGCTGCCACTGGGATTGTGTATGAGATTACTGTGTCCCTAGCACCATGAGTCCCTATAACAAAATTTGGAGGCTTTCTTTTTACTTTGATCATATTTTGATGCAAATTCAGAATATACAATAAGAAGAAAAGCCAGGATTATTTTAATAAATACAGTATATACATTGGGATAATTCACATAGTGATGTCACAGTACAAGGATAGTAAACACAGTGATGTCACAGTACAGGGATAATATATACAGTGATGTCACAGTACAGGGATAATATACACAGTGATATCACAGTACAGGGATAATGCACACAGTGATATCACAGTATAGGGATAATACACACAGTGATATCACAGTACAGGGATAATGCACACAGCGATGTCACAGTACAGGAATAATGTACACAGTGATGTCACATTACAGGGATAATACACACAGTGATATTACAGTACAGGGATAATACACACAGTGATATCACAGTACAGGGATAATACACACAGTGATATCACAGTACAGGGATAATGCACACAATGATGTCACAGTACGGGGATAATGCACACAGCGATGTCACAGTACAGAAATAATACACACAGTGATGTCACATTACAGGGATAATACACACAGTGATATCACAGTACAGGGATAATGTACACAGTGATGTCACATTACAGGGATAATACACACAGTGATATCACAGTACAGGGATAATGCACACAGTGATATCACAGTACAGGGATAATGCGCACAGTACAGGTATAAAGTACATTTAATGGATCAGTTAAAAAAAACTGCCACCACTTCATGTCCATTAATGTCCGTTATTATACTGTCCATTTTGAGTTTTTTTTGTTCTGCCTTCTGAGCCTGCACAGAAAAAAATGGACAGAAATACCGGACGGTATAACTTGACCATCCGTCATATGTCTGTTAGGCATAGACATTAATGTTAATAAAAATTAAGGACAGTTCATATCCGTCATAAGTCTGAGCCAAAAGTTTCGCATGCTGCGTTTTTATCTCTGCCAAAATAACAAACCTGTGATGGATTTGGTGAAAAACAACAGAACAAATGCCATTGAAATCAATTGGATTTTTAACAGGTCTGTTAATGTCCGTTGTTAACATTTTCTGATGGATGGAAGGGCTGAGGCCCGACGTTACAGAAACACAGTGTTTTTTGTTGCAGAATTTGCTGTAGTTTATTGAGCCAAAATCAGGAGTGGCCTGCAAAGGAATGGAAAATATCTAGGAAGCTCTTATACTTCTCCCTTCTGTTAAATCTACTCCTGACTTTGGCTCAAAAAAGCGCAGCAAAATCTGCAACAAAAAACGCTGCGTTTCTGCAATGTGGGGCCTCAGCCTTAGGCTAAAGCCCCACGTAGCGGGCAGCAGCGAAAAGGCCCTGCAGGAAAAAATGTGTTGGAAATGCATTGCGGTTTTTCCTGCAGCTCTTTTTTCAGAAAGTCTGCAGAAGTTTCCTCTGCGGACTTTCTGCTTCTGCTTCCATTATACCTATAGAGAAACCACCGCCGTTTCCATAGGTATAATTGACAAGCATTTCTGCTGCGCATATTTTTCTGCAATGTGTGGAAGGATTCTCTAGACTATAAAATGCTGCTGTTTTTGCCACGTGGGGCGCCGGCCTTACAGTATAAAAAGTAATACTCATTACTGACTGCAATGCAATGGGCTTGCTTAGTTGTTGGGCCTTGTATCAGATGCCATGTTTGATACCCTGCTACTTATGTCCACTTTGCTTTGATCTTGGCATACAAAGGGTAAGCAGCAGATGTCTGAGGTTTCTGAGGATTCTCTGCAGCTTTTTTGTTTGTTTCAGCTGTTGCCCCATTCCCGACTCTCCATGTATTATTGCAATATGATCGAAAATAAGTCTGATTCATGGAGACCCCCACCTTGCAACTTACAGGACTTAAAGGATCTGAAACTAATATTTAGATATTACAGGACACCCTCAGATATCTTGAGGAGTCCGTGCCTTCATGGGTCAGAGTTCTTCTGGCAGCACAAGGGAAGGCTACACAATATTAGGCGGGTGGATTTAATGTTGTAGCTACCCAATATGGTATACCAGTGCATAAAAGTGTTTTCAAGGATTCGCGTGCACTGTTAATATTGTACGGCTGCAGACATACAGCTTCTCAATGCACAGAAGAGGTTAAGACTTAGTTATGAAACTGTTTACTAACAAGCCAGACTATGCCAAGAGTTCCCCACCCATTTCCCCAAGGAAATAAGACAAGACCCAGCTTGGTGAACAAAATTCCCTTCTCACCCACTATATTTCCTTCTAATGTAGAGTTTTCAGGAAAGAAATGGAGCCAAAACAAGCAAATAATGCAGGTACGTTGTAGAGAAAGGAAGTATGATCTGTGCTGTTTACCCTGGTATCATTGGTGCCGTTTCTAAAAGATCCTTGAAACATAGGAAGGGTCCATTTTTAGCCATTTTGTGGGTCCCATTCACTTATAATGGGTCTGTCAGAACCATTTTTGGACAGAACAGACCACACTATTCTGCTATACAAGGGCAACTTAAACCTGACATAATAGAACCATGCCGGCTACATATATGTTACTGAACCCCACTCCTTACAGTTTGTTGAACTATGTCCTTTAAGTCATCCCTCAATATATTCACAGCCTATTTCCTGTAATCCCTGCCTGCAAGGGTTTATGATAGGGGTCCAGTGTTAAAGGGGTTATCCAGCTTCCAAAAATTATATGCAAATACATCCACAGCAGTGCTAATGCTGTTCCCTTGAGCAGCCTTGTGTGACTTTATTTTACTTACTGCTCCTTGCATCATTATTTACATGCAGTGAATTTGTGGGCATACTACATTTCCCATGATTCATCTGCCTGCTTTCACTCTCTGTGTTTGTTGCTCACGGAGTGTGGGGGGGGGGGTGAGCTTGAACAAAGCATCACAGAATCATGTGACCTCAGATGTGGGAGTGATTTATTACCTGTGATTTCATTGAGGGGGGAGTAGAGAAGGGAGGGGTACACAGAGAGTGAGAGCAGGCAGATGAATCATGGGAAATGTAGTTTGTCCACAGTGCATGTAAATAACAGTGATAAAAGGAGCAGCAAGTAAAATAAAGCCAAGCAAAGGCTGCTCAAGGGAACAGTGAGGATTTGGCACTGCTGTGGATGTATTTGTAGATAATTTTTGGAAGCTGGATAACCCCTTTAACTCTTTATGCCCATCTATCTACCCCACTTCTTGCTTACAGACCGTAGAGGGGGATCAAAGAATAGGCAGTAACCTATAACTGTAGAATCTGACTACACACAGGGTTTGTTTGTAGTCTGTATCTATGGAGAAAGAAAGGTCTGCATCATTTCTTTGTTCATCGTTCATTTTGTTAGTCCTTTGAAAGTAGAGTCAAGAGAATAGGACAAGAGATGGAAAACATCTAAGGTAACAGAACCACACTTGACATTACTTTTCATTGTCTGCATCTGTTTATCCTCCATGGTTTTAGTGTGTCACACAACTCACAACCACTCGACATGTTTAAGCTTGTCGCCGCTTCCAGAGAAAACGTAAAACAGTCTTGAAAAGCTGGGATCATGTATGCAAATCGCCACCCGAAAACATGTAAATAGGGTGTGATCACTAGTGAAGACAATATGCAGCGCTCGGCTGAAGAAAGAGCAAAGTGCACAAGGAAAATAAACCCAGCCTAACAGAAAGAGGAGGTAGCCAAAATAATAATTATTTTCTGTCTGTTTTTTCTGATTTATTTTTATTTTTCCATTTTTTGGTAGTGATTTTTGTATTGCATTTCCACCTAGAATAAGAACTAGATCCTTGTCCTTGAGCTTTCTTCCTCTGACAGATGTTTGTTACTTAGGGGTAGGTTATGTACGGTTATCTATTTATTTTTTTTAGGAATACTTATCAAAAAATCACGGCAGCTAAATTTTTATTCTAAACAAATTAGTAAAACAATGATAAATATGATGAGATGATCGAACCTCATGAGATATATTTTGTGAATATTCATGAGGTTCGACACGTTTTCAGTCTGAACTGGAAGGGTTATTATATTCTTGGGTCTCTTCAGACCTCAGGGTATAATAAGTGGAAGCCCAGGAGGTGCGGAAACATACTAAACACTGATACTCACCTTCCGTTACTGCTCTTGGGCTCCCTTGCAGTGTATCGTACTCCATCACAGTCCTCTTTGGTCGTCTTTTGGCCTCGTTTGGTCTCCTGGTTGATATTGTGGACCCCGGGGAATTAGTTAGGTCGTATCACAGGCCTCAGCAGTCCCCTGAGGACCCATTACATCACCCAGGAGACCAGAAGAGACTGTAAAATGACTGAAGATGACTGCGAGGGTGCCCAGGAGCAGTGAGGAAAGGTGAGTATCAGTGTTGATTTTTTTTTTTTTAGGTTTATCGTACCTCCCCTAGCCCTCCACTTACTATACTATTGCCACGACAGTGGTGCACCCAAAATGATCACTGAGAGCCAATCACATCACCAAGGAGGTTAGAAGATGCCAGAAAATGACTGAAGATGACCGCAAGGGTGCCCATGCTGCCAGGTGGAATGAGGTAAAACATGAAGAGACCACTGTGTTTTTTTCCACAGCGTTTTTTTTTTCACAGATGTTTTGCACCTGTGGGGCATACGTTTTCACAGGTCCCCTATACATTCAAGTGTATTAAGGTATCCGTGAAAATGGACAAAAATGGAATATGACCTATTTTTTGATGGTTTGTGAAAATGGACTCAAAAACAAATACCCCTCATTCCCTTGAATGGCTTTTAATGCAGTCGTGTGATGGCTGTTAAAAAAAACGTCCATCACACGGCACATTATCACATTTGTGTGAATGTAGGCTTATTCAAAGAAGATACTGTTTCTCAATATTTCTTAGCTCATTTAGGCTTGGGCCCCACGTGATGTAAATGTTTTACGGTTACTGGAATGTGGATGGGATTCTAGTGAATCTCATCCACACCTTGTGGAAAAATACACGCAGCGGACACACTGCGATGTCCTAAACCATTGCGGCTTTGGAAATCACAGCATGTCAATTATGCCTACGGAAATGCAGGCAGTTTCCCTGTAGGTATAAGGGAAGCAGAAAGTCCACAGAGGCTTTCTGTGAAATGTGCTTCGGGGAAAAACCGCGATGCATTGCTGCTGTGAGTTTTCCCGCAGCACTTTTTTGCTGCGGCCCGCTACGTGGGGCTTTAGCCTACAAAGGTTTTCCCACAAACATAACCATATATAAATTTGTAGACAATGGAAAGTTAAACATTTTTACAAATGTAAATAATTTAAAAATGTTTTAATTTTAATGATTTTCTCTAACCATCTTAGTGGTGACATCTGTTGTCCTGATCCATTGCTAATGGATATGACCATGAATGCCGGAACTTTCTATGGTTTGGGACTTGGTTTCCTTATTGTGGCCGGGTTTTCTTCTCATACATGTAGTGACCTCCTGATAACCAGCCATGATGTCCTTATTGTGGCTGGGTTATCTTCTCATACATGTAGTGTTCCCCTGATAACCAGCCATGATGTCCTTATTGTGGCCGGGTTATCTTCTCATACATGTAGTGTCCCTACCTGATAACCAGCCATGATGTCCTTATTGTGGTCGGGTTATCTTCACATACATGTAGTGTTCCTGCCTGATAACCTGCCATGATGTCCTTATTGTGGTCGGGTTATCTTCTCATACATGTAGTGTCCTCCTGATAACCAGCCATGATGTCCTTATTGTGGCTGGGTTATCTTCTCATACATGTAGTGTCCTCCTGATAACCAGCCATGATGTCCTTATTGTGGCCGGGTTATCTTCTCATACATGTAGTGTCCCTGCCTGATAACCAGCCATGATGTCCTTATTGTGGCCGGGTTATCTTCTCATACATGTAGTGACCTCCTGATAACCAGCCATGATGTCCTTATTGTGGTCGGGTTATCTTCTCATACATGTAGTGTCCCTGCCTAATAACCTGTCCACAATAAAGACATCATGGATGAGTGTATGACAAGTCCAAGGCCATAGAAAGTTCCTGCATTCATGGTCATATCCATTGGCAACTGATCAAGACAACAGATGTCACCACTAAGATGGTTAGAAAAATATTTTAGAATTCTGCAAAATGTAAATCTTTATATTTGCAGAAATAACTAATTGTCTACAAACATGATTATGGGAAACCCCTTTATGTATAATCAAATATTCCCATACACTGAACTGGCATTGGTGTTGAGTGCTTTATGACCAGCTCCATCCATGGCCATACTATGGGACACGTGACTTTCCAATCTGAACACCTGCCCATAAAAAGAAGGCAATAGATGCATGAGAAGAGGTCGCTCACCTGTCTACTGAAGTCTAGAGATTCTCGCTCACCACCTAGAAGAAAAAACATGGAAGACATCAGTAATGCACACAAATAACAATGTCTAATGCACATGTTACTTACTAATTTCTTATTACTATTATCGAAATATTCATCTCAGTTTTATTATTATTGTTGATTTAAACAGTGCAGCCAGATAAGGCTGTAGTCCTGACCGTACCTCAGTCTTACCTGTAACATCATGTGCACATTGTGCACCACAGTTGGACGGGGATCATCCACATGCAGTTGCCGCACTGTCTATTTGTATCCTTATGACACCAAAGTCATTGAGGGGAATTTTTCATTTATTTATTTTATTTTATGCTTACTTGTACAGCACCATCATATTCCGCACTTTACAGATATTGTCAGTCACTGTCCCATATAGGGCTCACAATCTACATTCCCTATGAGTATGTCTTTGGAGTGTGGGAGGAAACCGGAGTACCCGGAGGAAACCCACGCAAACACGGGGATGTGAGGAAAGATCTATGCCAGGCTTTATGTCTGAGCTTTTTTTAATGCTAGAGTTGTCTGGCATTGAGTTTCACCCCTCTCCCTATTTGAAATTATATATATATATATATATATATATATATATATATATATATATATATATATATATGTGTGTGTGTGTGTGTGTGTGTGTATATATGAATATATTTATATATACAAAGTCAGCTTTAGTGACGCTACTGCTATATCGACTTTCTTATCTCTGAATTGCAGACATTTTATGTGGCAGTTTATTTGATCTTGCAAAAACTGTCATGGAATTCATGCATTTTTAGGTCACTTTGATCAGACATTTTTGACAAGTGTTTTTTTTCTAGATTTTTTTTAACTTTAGTAAAAAGACAAGTGGATGCCAAATTATTATAGTCCAAAAAAATAAAATAAGTGACGAAAAATGACATAAAAAATGTATTGTTTGTCATGTGTATTCTTACTTGGGACATTTATAGCATATCCACAGATACAATGAGCTACTACAAGTACCAGCGTAACCTAGAAATAAAAAAAACAAACAAACAGTAGAGCACTGGGCTACTACAAGTCCGACTCCTAGCTTAACCTCATAACCTTATAATATACAAATGCACAATGGAGTGTATAACCTTATAATAAATAAACAACATGGCACTGAGGTACTACAAGTCTCACCATAACCTGTTAATAAATAAGGAGAGAAGCCATGCAGTACTACAAGTCCTAGTATAACTTTATAAGAAATAAATATGCAATGGAGCACTAAGCTACTACAAACCCTACCATAACTCTACCAAAATGGAGCACTGAGTTACTAAAGTCAGAAAATAACAAATATATACATACATAAACAAATAGCTAAAGAGTGGAGCACTGTGGTACTACAAGTCCTAGCATAACCTTATAATAAATACTCAAAGGAGCACTGAGTTACTAAATGTCACAAAATAACAAAAATAACTAACTAAAATGTGGAGCACTGTTGTACTACAAGTCCTAGAATTACCATATGATAAATAAATATACAACGGGGCAATGAGTTACCAATCCCACTACAGAGTGGAGCACTGTTGTACTACAAGTCCTAGCATAACCTTATAATAAATATATATATATATATATATATATATATATATATATATATAACACACACAATGGAGCACTGAGTTATTACAAATCCTACCATAATTTATCCAAAATGGAGCACTGAGTTACTAAAATTCACAAAATAACCAATACATACATAAATAAATAAATAGCTAAAGAATGCACTGCAGTACTACAAGTCCTAGCATAACCTTATAATAAACAAAATGGAGCACTGAGTTACTAAATGTCACAAAATAACCATTAAATAAATAAAGTGTGGAGCACTGTTGTACTACAAGTCCTAGAATTACCATATGATAAATAAATATACAATGGAGCAGTTACCAGTCCCACTATAACCTCCTGATAAATAAAGAGTGCTACATGTCCCAGTATAGACAAATAGGTAAATAAACAGTAGAGTGATGAGGTACTATAAGTCCCAGCATAACCAAGCCATAAATGCTCAGGACTGATACATATGAGTGGTTATCTCCCCTCTCCTCTGCAGGCAAAGTCCCCTGTGCTGACCCTGCTCATATGGCTTCCCATTTGGAATTAGCCAGAATTTCCAGATGTGTAGATCCTAACTTCAATGTATCTTAAGGGAGATATTTGCTATGACATATATCATACGGGCAGGTAGACAGTCTTTCCAGCTGCACCCTGCGCCTGCCCAGCTATGCTTTGGCAACTGTGTACACAAGGGCATAGTCACCGCACCTACGCTCAGTCGCTCAGTCATCTCTTTGTCCATAGCTATCTTTCCATTACCATTGTTCCATGATGGCACTTTTTTTTTTAGCTTTTCCATTGTGACAGGTGCCTGGAAAAGAGATTTATGGCCCTGTGTGTAAGTATGTCTGCCACAGTGATTCAGAGGATTCATTTGCATAGTTAGCCTTAGGAGCTTTAAGGACAAAAAAAGGAATAATTTGCATATCTTCATCCAGAATTTTTAGCATGACGACTATATCTATATATGTATATATATAGATATATATTTAATATAAAAACATTATTGTTGTGTGCATACAAGTCCACACTATCCAAAATCAATGTTATTTATCCTCTATAAAAAAAATAATTAAATACCAAAATATGAAAATTTATGTGTTTTGATCATCTCACATCCCCCAACAAAAGTAACAGGTGATCAAAAGTAAGAAGAAGTAAGTAGCAGAAAATGGTACCAATAAAAACTACAACTTGCCCTGCAAAAAAAAAAAAAAGAGCCCTCACATCAACAAAAAAGTAAAAATGTTATGTACATCAGAACACGGTGACCCCTAGAAAACCATTTATTCTGCAAAATGGTGTTTTATTTAGTAAAAGCAGTAAAACATTATAAAATCAATATATATATGGTTTCGATGTAATCGTAATGACCCTCTGGACAAAGCTGTAAAAAAAAACAAAACAAAAAAAAAAACATAAAAGATCACAGAATTGGAGAAAAGTCCACTTGGCGGCCACTTTTCCCTCGGTTTCTCTGAACTGGACTCACGGTAATATAGTGATTTATGATGCTGTGAGTTCCTGATCTACTGCGGGTCTACAGTCCTGTAGTCAAAGGATCATTGGATTACGAGACAATAGTTTGGGCTGTGGCTCAGCCACTATGATGCTGGGAGTTCTGATTGGACAGGTTGCAGTCAGTCTCGATAAGTGCCTAATTTCAATGTCAGATGACGGATATAAGATCAAAGATTTTGAAAACTTTTTATATATAGGAATTGCCAAAATGGTTTATGACATTGATTGGTGCTGCGAAGCCTGACAGTCCACCAGTGTGAACTTGGCTTTATTCTAGTACATATTGTATGAATGTATCACCTGTGACAATGAATCCCATTCATTCTATTTGTAATTGTTACTATTGTGTGGATTGGTTTTTTTTTTCGCTATTTTGCATTTTCATTCTAGTTTTTCACGTTAAGGTCGATGACTCAATGATGGATGACTTTGGACAAATGTAAAAAATACATTAACTTCACAACTTCTGATTTATTACTCTCCCCATTGAATTTGCTAGAAGAAAACAAGCTCTATCCCTTGTGTGTGTACACGCTCGCAGCGGAGTTTTTGCCGTGTGTTTATGTTGTGCGTGCACGATCTTTCACTGTGAGAACTGTGCTGGCGGTGTTTGCATACCCAGCTCATTTCCATATTGCTGCTTGGTCTGAAGGACATATTTCCCTAAATGAGGCTCAAAGTTTTTATGACCAAGCATACAAGTGTTTGACATTCAAATAAGAACCTTTATGTCCAGGCTTCAAGAGTTAATTTAAAGGAGTCTTTCAAAGCTATAGTCCTAATATCCGACCATTAAAGAAGATCCATCACCACCGTTACAGAGGAAGTTTGCTAGGACATACAGTACTGTGCAAAAGTTTTAGCCAGCTTTGGAAAAACTGCTGCAAAGTAAGAATGTTTTGTTATTTTTATAAATTAACAAAAGGAAGTGAATGAAGAAAAAGAGAAATCTGAATCCCATCTATATTTGGTGTGACCTTTGCCCTTTGGAGAAGGATCATCAATCACCAAAGGAATTATATTCCAAAAGAAGGACAACTGCGCTCCCCCAAAGAGATCCTTTATTGTAGTCCACACAATGCGTTTCAGGGGATACCCCGTTTTTCAAGTGTATACAAAATGGCACATAGTATACACTTGAAAAATGGGGTATCCCCCAAAACGTGTTGTGTGAACTTGGACCACAATAAAGGATCTCTTTGGGGAGCCCAGATGTCGTCCTTTTTTTGGAATATAATTCCTTTGGTGATTTATGATGCTCTGTTTTTCTGGATTCATTCCATGACAACGCCATAAAAGTATCCTTGTACAACGTTCTTCAAAATTGTAGTGGCTATACACAACGTAACCAGATGAGAGTCCACCGTGACTGTTTCCATTGTCTATATGCACTCTCCTTTCCCGGCTCATTCCTACACAGTAATTCCTGTGTTACACTGGAAGTGATGATATGTCCCCTACAGATATAGCCCTGATCTTATCATCATCCAGTCTGTCTGGGATGACATGAAGAGACAGAAGGATTGGGGCAAGCCTACATCCACAGAAGATCTGTGCTTAGTTCTCCAAGATGGCGGGAACAACCTCCCTGCCGAGTTCTGCCAAAAACTGTCTACAAGTGTGTCGAGAAGAATTGATGGAAAGCAACAGAACATCTACACATTTTAAGGGAACACTAAGACGAGAAATGAATGCTAAAAGTAAACAGACAATAAACTTGGCCACATTACTTGTTAGTTTACAGGATTTCCTGTAGGTTCTTGAAGCAAACAATCTTATAATGAAAATAGTTATTAACTTCCTCATGATTTCTTCTACTTTTGGCTGGTCACACTGAGTGCCGAGGTGAGGAGCTCTACATAGCAGATACACTAGACAAGGGGGTCAGCAACCTTTGGCACTCCAGTTGCTGTGAAACTACAACTCCCAACATGCTCCATTCACTTCCATGGGAGCTCCAAGAACAGCCGAGGAACTATGCATACTGGGAGCTGTAGTTGTACAACAGCTGGCGTGACGAAGATTGCCAACCCTTGTACTAGACGGTGACTGCTGCCGCCCCTCTCTCCATTCCTCTGAGAGTGTAAGTAGGAGATGGAATCGCTGGAGATACATGTTATCATGACATATGTGGCGTATGATATTGATGCAACAGCGAATGAGTCATGAATAGCTAGCGATGCTCAGCAAATTTTGAGCTGATGCCGATCAGTGCACAATGGTAACCTGAAAAGTGACATTGTATTGTCTCAAACAGATGTCTTTTAGTTTGATCATGCACTATTAGCGGCATTGGATATGTAGGGAGTACACTGTGATAACTGCTTTACCACACCCAGCATGCACAGGTTCAGACCCCTGCTCTGACCACAGGAGTATGGTGGGGAGGGGAACATTATTCTACTGGCCACTCGCAGTATAGGGTGCATAAATAAAATGGTACTGATTGGTCTCCCTACAGATAACCAATATGTCTTAACAAAAGATCGATATTAGAAAAGTAGATATAGTGACACTTACATTAGGAGGGACCCTCTAATAAACATGCAGGAGGTGTTACACACCCTTTATCTGCTATATGTTATAATTGATCTCCTCTTACGACCGAACTCTGCTTGCCTTGACCCTTTTCCCATCTCTCTGTGATCTCATGCTGATAACTTGGTACCTGATAAAAATTCCTGATTTTTGCCATGTCAGACATTGCTAATGAAGACTTTCCACCCAGTGGTAGCAACCTGGTGGGCTCCCTGTGGGAACGTCCATGCCTCCTTACAGGCTATGAAGGGTGATGTAGACACAATCCCTTAGACTCTGCTCCCAGGTTTAGCCCAAATCACATCTGTTAGGGACCTGGTGGGTCCAAACCTCTACCTGGTCTCTATTACAATCAAACAATATCTGAAAATAGCCTCCGATGAAATTCCACCTAAAACTATAAGCACATGACTTCATTCAGTAGGAGAATGGGAGATTATTCTAGTAAAAACAGCCTATTAGAGTGAATTAGGGGAATACCATGAGATGATGCTGCGAAAGGAGCCCATTGCAGTGAATTATGGCAAAACCACAAGGTTATGCTGTGAAATGAGACCATTAGGGCCCATTCACATGGTAGAATCTTCTGCTGATTTTAAGGAAGATTCCACCCCAAAACCTGTGGCAGATTCCTCCCTGATTCAATGGGAGAGATCGGAGCAGGACGCGGAAAAAATAAGCATCCTGCTCGATTTTGCTGCGGATTCCACGGCCGATTCGGCCGCAGAGTCCATGGCTCAAGACTCAATGCTGATAAGGCCCATTCATCTAGGAAAATGAAGAGGGATATGAAGCGGATTTATGAGGAAAGTATGAACTGGCCCTTATAGTAAATTCAAGGAATATCATAAAGTCATGCTGTGAAATGAGTCCATGACAGTAAACTATGGGGCTAGGATGATGAGCCTATTACAGTGAATTATGGGAATACCATGAGGTTATACTATGCTGCACTCTTGTTCAGTCACTATTGTTCCATCACTATTGTCTCTCGTGGACAGTTATGTGTCGAGTAAACATGAAGCTATTGAATCTTGGCTGCATAAAGTGGTTTGCAAACTTCCTGTGTTCACAAAACGTCTATATATTTTTATAGTTGATTCATTATTGTTGTTCCTAGAACTGCTTCTTAGGCTCTGTTCACATCTGCATTCAAGTCCAGGAGAGAGATTTATGGTACACAGCCTTCCAATGTCAGAAAAGAGAAGGTTAACCCTGGAAAAAGTAGCAGCTGGTCAGGAGCATATAGTCAAGGAGGGATTCTGAGGAGGAGGCTGTGGCAAAAAAGGCAGCACAATTACTATGTATGTACTATGCCCATCAACAGGAGCTTAGAATAATCAGCAGCTTGTGTGTACAGACATGTGAACATGTCTTCATTACATTCTGGACCCAGAAAGAGTAGAAAATATTTTCAGACAGACAGTTGTGCAGAAGATGGAAATGGGTGGAGCCAAACACTGCCTCGGATCACATGACCCGGGGGTCGTGACATCACTGGAACCCCCATGTCCATCATAAGTATCCCTGGGACCAGGTAAGTGATTTAATACTCCCCAGACAACCCTTTATTACTTCTTTGATTTTCCCCGAACTCCCTCTTTTATGCAAATTTGTGTAAGCCACACCCTATTTAGGTCCAGCTTGCTGTACAGTCCTTTAAACAGTGGGACTGTTGTCAGGTAAGGTAGATTATAAGCAAACCTGCTGCCCATACCAAACCCATCACAGTACATTTACAGTGCTGTTAAAGCTTGAGCATGCTTAAAATCTTAGATATTTATCCACAAGATGTGTAACATCTGTTCTTAGGACACACTTAAAACTTTGTATATTGGGAGTTTATCTGATGCAGGGTAGTGGATTCCAGAGAACTGGTGCAGCACAAGGAAAGTCAAGGAAACAGGAGTGAGAGGTTCAGGTGAATAGTTAGACATTTTTGTTCAATTGTGACTGTAGGGAAAAGGACTGAATGAGTTATTAATTATGCTTACTTGTATAGTGCCATCATATTCTGCAGCGCTTTACAGACAGTGTCGTCACTGTCTCATATAGGGCTCACAATCTATATTCCCTATCAGTATGTCTTTGGAGTGTGGGAGAAAACCCACGCAAACACGGGGAGAACATACAAACTCCTTGCAGATGTTGTCCTCAGCAGGATTTGAACCCAGGACTCCAGTGCTGCAAGGCTGCAGTGCTAGCCATTGTGCCGCCCTATGAGTTGAATGTTGTTTCTGTTGACCTTAGCAATTACAAATTACAAAAACCTGGCCAAAACAAAGTCTTTCAATTAGAATTGTTTTAAAAGATGCTCTTTTGTCTAGATACTACTGTTACATAGTTGATACAACGCCCCCTGGTGTCCTTTTGATTCCCTCTCAGAACATCCACCTAATGTACCCAGTTATGGTGGTCACACATGCTCAGTAGCTCAGTTCAGCTGCCCCAATCCTCTTGTACATGGGCAGTGTAGAGACTGCTGCTGTGGTGCAGACCTCCAATAAGAATCAGGACAGGAAAAGCAACTTCTTCTCTCCATCACAGGACACATAGGTAGACGTTCTGAGATGAAACTGAAAGAACACCAGAGGGTGCCATAACAAGTATATAACAGTAATATCTAGATACCTGTCGTTTCAAGTGTCTTTTTAGGATAAGATGTTATTTGTGTGTACATGGAGGAAAGCACTATTTCTGGCCATTATGTGACTTATATTCTGCACTTTTTGGTTACCCTCTCTGCATGTTGTGTTTGGAACTGGAGGGTGGAGACTAGCTGCCATATACTGCTCACAGTAAGTAGAGGAGAATCTGCTCTATAATTGTCTCTATCTCACTCAGAAACATCAATAGGACTATGCAGGACATATAGAAAGAAGTACTGTCTGTACTGATGTGAGGAAAGTGCTTTGGTTGTGATAGAAAGCTTCTATTTAGTTACTTTCCTTCTGTTATATCCTGCACTTCATGTTCACTTCTTTTCCCTTCCCTCTTTATAGATGTCTATTGATATAAGTCATCTGAGTCATGTAACCTGCAGTCTGTCTGGAGACAGTTATAACAGGGATTTTCAGAGTGAAATTTTAGCAGAGGGAGGGGAAGCGGGGGAAACAGCTTGATATGAGGAGAAAGAAGCATTTCTCTCTAATAACATATATATATTACATGGTTTCTTACAATCACCTGTACTATTCATTTATGAGGTTTGTTGAAATGATGCCGCCTATGTAAGTTAAAGGGGTTGTTCCATTATGGACACTTTTCCCCTATCCACAAGGGAAAACATAAGTGTCCAATTGCTGGGGATCTTATTGCGAAGTCCCCCATTGATCAAGAAGTTTCCCTAAATCCTCCTTGTGAATGGAGCACCAGTGTATTTGTGTGACCGGTGCTCCATTCACTGCTATAGGCTTGCCAGGGCTGTAATCTCCAGCAGTGCCCGCAGCCCCATAGAAGTGATGGAGGCTTTAGGGGAATTTTTGGTCTGGCCCCCAGCAATAGGAGATTGAAGATAAGTGCTCATAATGGAACAACCCCTTTAATGCAATTGTAAAATTGTTCCATTTGGCCTGATCTACCTGATCAACCTACCCCAACCAGCACTAAATGGATATTGGGTAGAGAGATGACCCCTGTATGATACTTACCATGAATGGAAGAAGATACCTACACTTCTTGTCTATTTACTTTAGTAATGATGCATCATTTCTAAGAGTTATTTAAGGCTCTCCTAGGCTGGGAGGAGCACAGTTAAAGCCTGGCATGACACATTTTCTGACCTGGTAAAACTGATGTCAAAGAAATAACAATTAATGGTGATACAATGCAAGATATTCTAAGGGAATGTTCACAGGGCTTTGCACCATTATTAACACTATGTGATTTTTTTTTTTTAATTTTTTGACTGTGGTTTGGATAACAGAGCTTGTCCCACATGGACAACCCTAGTTCATACGTCTTATCTTAGCCTATCAGTTTCCATGGGCATCATGTAACACTGTTACTCATCTAACCTGGTTCCAGTGTAGGCCCACGCTGCCGACAGCTGCCGATACCGACTCCTAGGCAATGGGACATCTTGCTCCTTACTATACCAACATCCTCTTTTCTTTGCTACGGTCCAGACAATTGGGTTGGCTTAGCAGCTGATGCTCCTGGATGAGACCATGCCTAGCAGCCTATTTAACCCCTTTAACAAGGGTAGTTTGTACATTAATGCTCCGCGCCTTTTTTTCACATTTTCCATTTCCGCCTTCCAAAATTCTGAACTTTTTATTTTTCTGCCTACATAGCTATATGAGGGCTTGTTCTTTGTGTGACAAGTTGTACTGTCATTTGGAACCATTTTGGGGTACATGTTATGGTTTGATTAGCTTTTATTAACATTTTGGGGGGTCCGAATGAAAAAACCCACAATTGTAATATTATTGTTTGCATTTTGTTTTTATGGCATTCTCTCTGCATTAAAAATGACATGGCAGCTTTGTCCGGCGGATCATTACGATTGTGGTGATACCATATTGATATTGGTTTCATTATGTTTTACTACTTTTACTAAATAAAACATCATTTTTCAAAAAAGAAACTATTTGCCTGGGGTCACTGTATTTTGGTGCCTATAACATTTTTTTTACACTTTTGTTGACTGAACTATGTGAGGCCTCTTTTTTAGCGGGGCAAGTTGTAATTTTTATTGGTACCAAATTTTGGTTCAACTTTTTGATCACTTTTTAGGCCAATTTTTGGGGGAGGCAAAGTATTCTATTTTTTTTCTCACCGAATGGAGAACTAACGGTATTTTTGGACTTATACGCACATGGGGATACATAATATGTTTGCTTACTTTATTTGTTTACATTATGCATTTTTTAACTTCTAAAGTATTTTTCAAACTTTTTATTATTTATTTATCTATCTTTAATACTTTTTCTTAGGCTAGGAGCACACTTGCCCTGGGCTCTCCATTGTTCGGGTTTGCTGAGAGACCCACACAACGGAGAGCCCGTATGCTAAAACAGTGGTTACCAGCTGACACTATAATGAGACTACAATAGCGTCTGCCAGATGTCCGTTGGGTTTCCGCTGTCTTTATACTGAAACCAGCAGAGAGAAAAGCCCTCCATGCCATGGCAAGCGCCCTCATCGCAGGGAATCCAAGGCATTTGAAGGGGGGAAGAGCTCACCCCCTAACCACCCAGATGCCATGATCACTATTGATCATGGCATGTGAGAAGTTAAGCCACTGGAGTCGGAGTATTTTCAGACTCCAGTGGCTAGGTTCATATCCTGGCTGTGTAATACAGCCGAGATCCTGAAGTCATGCTGCAGGAACAGCTCCTGTGCCTGCGGCATACAGCACTGACTAATACAGATGCATCTCAATAAATTAGAATATTTTTGAAACGTTCATTCATTTCAGGGATTCAGTAATACAATCCATAATCAGCGTCTTCCATGATTGTGTGTCCTACTGAACCAGACTGAGGGACCATTTAAAGGCTTAGGAAACCTTGGCAGGTGACACTGAATTTACAATACTGAACTTTCTTACAATATTAAAATTTTCTTAGATTTTGGTTTTCAGTACCTGTAATCCATAATCAACATTTACAGAAATAAAACACTTGAAATAGAACACTCTGTGTGTAAAGAATCTAGAAAATATAGGAGGTCACTTTTTTAATTTAACTACTGAAATAAAAAATAAAGATATTCTAATTTATTGAGATGCAGCTGTAACTATAAGCTCAGCGTGACGTAATAGTGCGGTGCAGAATGGAAGGGAATTAAGGAACTGGCCAATTTTCATTTTTGTGTTCCTGTTTTTTTTCCTCTCCATTCGAAGAGCCATAACTTTTTATTTTTCCATTCACAGAATGAGATGATGGCTTATTTTTTGTGGAATGTATTGTACTTGATAATGGCACCATTTAATATTCTATGCAAGCTACTTGGAAGCTGTAAAAAAATTCATAGTGCGGTGGAATTAAAAAAAAAAATGTATTTGCGACAATTTCTTATTGGTTTATCTTTCACAATGCTTTCTACACGGTGAGAATGACATGTTGCTTATATCCTGTGGGTCAGTACAATCACAGCGATACCAAGTTTGCATAGCCACGTTTTAATTTTCATTCCGTCACCTGATTCTGACACGAGTAACTTTTTCATATTTTCATCTACAGAAGTGGTGTCTTTTTGCGGCACAAGATGTGTTTTTTAATTGTACCGTTATGTATGACCTACTGATCAGTTCAGTTTTTTGTAGGTGGTGAAGAGGTGAAAAAACTGCGATTTGGTGATTGCGATTTTTTCTACCACCACGCTATTCATCGTATGGGATAAATATTTATATATTTTAATAGTTTTAAGGCTTCATGCACGTGAACATGTGTGTAGTCTGTGTGCTAGTCATGATTTTACCGGCTAGCAGACCGACCTGTTATTTTCTATTGCTCCATACACATGCCGTGCATTGTCTGTTTTGCTCACTCCAGGAAATCAAGGGGTCTGTGTAGACACAGGGGGCACATGGATACCATCATGTGCAGTCCATGCTGTTTTACACTGACCTGATTCTGCGTACATTCCTGTGCATTTAGCCTGATAGTGTTTATTTATTTATATGTAATCTAGAGAAAGGGAGCAATTAGAATTTTTACATTTTCTGTGTATTTTTTTAATATTTTTAAAACCTTAATTTTTAACTTTTATTTTTAGACCTCCTAGGGGACTTGAACCCTTAGAGGGTCTGATTGTACGTACAATACACTGCAATGCTGTAGTATTGCAGTATATTGTAAAATTTTCTATACTTACTCCTTCACTCAGCTCAATAATGGCAGGCCTGATTGCCTTCAATAGGCTCCCAGCTGTCATGGCAGCCAATTGTTGCCCCACTATGACGTTAGAGGGAGCAGCAATCGTTCCAAAATGGTGGTACTTACATAGAGAAGACTAAACTCATGATCCCTCTCTTGTAACCAACGACGTACAGGTACGTCACTGGTCATTAAGGGGTTAAAATGTGCTACAGTCTATCCACCTCATGAGCAATAAAAGTATTATAGTTGACCTGGCAATTGTGCTTGGTACTTTGACTCCTGATTCCAACTCTGACCTTGACCTAGTTCCTGGAATATACCTCTTGGACCCCCTGGTTCTTATTTCGGACTACACCCTCATTTCTGACTATGATTGTATCTCATCCCCTCCTTTTTCCTGTCACTTCCTGACTGTTATCATGGTAATGACACTTGGCTCCATTCCTGACTACGCTACTGCTCCATCAGCACTATTTCCATCAATCCGTGACTACTCTGAGGGCTTAGACTTGTAAATCTGAATGGAGAAGTCGATGCCTTCTTGTACGGGTTAAAAGTAATGATAGGGAAGTTCCTTAACCTCCAAGCCTCGCCAGTGCCAAACCAAATGTTGCTTAGAGGACGCACATCTCAGATGAGTAATGTTGACAAATTCTACATTTGCCCTCCAGCAGCCCCTGCAGCAGAAATATGTGGATGTCTCCACAACATCAGCTGAACAATAGAGATTTCAAGAGCCATAATCCACACCAAATTCACATTGCTATATCATTATTATTATTATATATTCCAATATGTTACAGAACCGATATACAAATATAATGTGGCTCACACAGTAACCCTGGAACTAGCAGAATATAAACTGAATGTTGCATTGTGCTGTAGGATACACAACTTCACAACCGTGCAATAAGTCAAGATGAACAAGACTTTCCTCTGAGAACACCTGTCACGAAGCTGGATATTGTATTACATGTAAATGGAGTGCAAGTAGGGACTTGACTACTGAGTCATCTGTAAACGTACTATTAATCTACATGTAGGTAAATAAAATACATTATGTAATATATATCAATACGATAAGATTAAATGCTAATAAATCAGAGAGCGTGATGCCAAGAGATCCGCCCATGATAGACTTTACTATTGCTTTATATGTATTATATTAATGCATTAAGATTTAATACTATATTGTTAAGCTAAGTTCACACTAACATTGTATCTCCGTTGTTCTGGTCTGCCGGAGGACCAGAACAATGGAGCGGTAGACCGCTAAAATAATGGTAGCACATGGAGTACGACAGAAATTTACAGTATATGTAGCAGGTCAGATGTGTCAAAAATTTACTGAAAATTTTACATATTGTATAAACTGCACATGTCCTGAAACAGATGGCCATAAAGGGTTAAAGGAGTCTGTCTCTAGAACCCAGCATTGCAACCCAGCTCTGCAGATAGATAGGTTAGGGTCACCTGAATCAAACAGTGTTATCTTGTGAATCGCTGCCTCCGTTTCCGAGATATTGTTTTTGTCAATATGCAAATGAGGTATTTGGAGAAACAAGGGCATTGCCATTGCTCCAAACAGCGCATTTGCATATTGACGAAATGGCGATATCTCCGCAACAGAGGCAGCAATTCACAAGGGGCAAATACTGTTTGATTCAGGTGACCCTAACCTATTTATCTACAGGGTTAGGTTCTTGTGACAGATTTTCTTCTCAGAAACTTTTGGTTTCAAGAGTTTTGGTCTGTGTATTGTTTGGCATCCGTCTAGAATGGACATTTGGGAGGAGCCCTGTTGGGCGATTCCTGTCTGTATGTGCAGAAGACACTCTGTGATGCTGATTGGCTGCAGAGACAGAGTTCTTCTAACAAAGCTCCTCCCAGATTTCTTTTTAGCCAGTTTCTAGACACAGTTACAAGCCGACAAGGTCTTATTCTGGGAGCTCTCAGAATCCATGGGCATCTTACAGCTGGCCTTGTTCAGTGTCCAGCCTGACTTTTGATGTTTCCATTGCTCGGATGCTCATCCAGGAAAACAAAACTTCCCAGTAGACATTTGCAAGGACTTTCAATATATGTATCTTGTTCCCTGAGACCAGGGGGTGTGTCTTAGACTACCAAGGCACACTTAGCATTCAATACTCTGATATTGTGGGACCATTTTAGATCAACAGAGAACTGCAAAACTTTATAACACAAATAGCAGCAGCAAAATGGAAGGCAATAGGTATGTTAACCATACATTATACATGTATAGTTAATGTTTTAACTTAAAGAAGGAGCCCAGCGAGAACACTTTTCCCCATCACTGCATTGCTTGCCTGACTGTGTATCACACTCTGCACTTCTCTTATGTATATGGCACTTCTAGCTCAGCAGTCTGGCTTTCTGTCTGCCTTGATCTTATCTGATGAGATCTTTCTGCTACCAATCTCCTAATGCCTCAGCAGCTAGACACAGTACCATCTCTGCCTGCTGACAGACAGTGTAATTATAAGAGGCCATAAGTAACTGCCTGATAGGAGCCTGTCTAATCATCAGCAGTAGCTGTGATAGGAGATTGTGTCTCCCTTATGGAGAACATGGGTGGAACAGTACATCATGCAGTTTCATCTATCTATCTACCTATGTATCTATCTATCTATCTATCTATCTATCTATCTATCTATCTATCTACCTATTATCTATCTATCTATCTATCTATCTATCTATCTATCTATCTATCTATCTATCCATTATCCACCTGTCTGTCTGTCTGTCTGTCTATCTCTACACACCTTGATAGCCTAAAGAACAACATCACCAAATTAACAAGCCATATTTTGACTTAATGACTTTTTGGTGCATGGGGGGGCAAAAGATATCCCTAAATTATATATTAAGAGGCATGTGTCTTTAACACACAAGCGATCAAAAACACACATAAACCAGGTATAGAAACATCAGTCTTGATAGATCTCTCCAATGACTATGAATCATCTCTGTACTCATTATGTGTGTATATATGCAGGTAACACTCGTCTGTTTGTAAAGGTAAATATTGGAGATCTCAGTGTGACTTTATTAATCCAGCTCCACAGTGTTTATATAGAATTATATAGGAACTCAATGTGCTTGTATATTAGGAAGTGCATAAGCCATGTATATTGAAAGGAGTTGTCCAGGATTAAAAACAAAACAAATGAAGAAAAAAAAAAAACTTGGCTGCTTTCTTTAAAAAACAATGCCACAGTTGTCTACAGGTTGTGTCTAGAATTGCAGTTCATCTACTGTACACTAAAGTAAATGGGATGATGCTTTAATACTAGAGATTTGTTTAGTTTCGGGTTCCGTCGACTCAAGTCAAGGATTAATTTGGGGTCGAACCACACCTCAAATTGGCTTAAAACAGTGGAGAACAGTGTCCTGGGCTCTTAAGAACCTATCTATAAAACATAGTGTAGAACACTGTCAAGGCTCCTAGGAACCTATGTATAAAACAGTGTAGAATACTCCCCCTTAGGTGGCTCCTAGGAACCTATCTATAAAACATAGTGTATAACACTGTCAGGGCTCCTAGGAACCTATCTATAAAACATAGTGTAGAACACTGTCAGGGCTCCTGCGCGCCTAAACGACCTAGGAACCTATCTATAAAACATAGTGTAGAACACTGTCAGGGCTCCTAGGAACCTATCTATAAAATATAGTGTAGAATACTGTCAGGGCTCCTAGGAACCTATCTATAAAACATAGTGTAGAACACTGTCAGGACTCCTAGGAACCTATCTATAAAACATAGTGTAGAACACTGTCAGGGCTCCTAGGAACCTATGTATAAAACATAGTGTAGAATACTCTTAGGGCTCCTAGGAACCTATCTATAAAACATAGTGTATAACACTGTCAGGGCTCCTAGGAACCTATCTATAAAACATAGTGTAGAACACTGTCAGGGCTCCTAGGAACCTATCTATAAAACATAGTGTAGAATACTCTCAGTGCTCCTAGGAACCTATCTATAAAACATAGTGTAGAATACTGTCAGGGCTACTAGGAACCTATCTATAAAACATAGTGTAGAACATTCCTAGGGCTACTAGGAACCTATCTATAAAACATAGTGTAGAATACTGTCAGGGCTACTAGGAACCTATCTATAAAACATAGTGTAGAATACTGTCAGGGCTACTAGGAACCTATCTATAAAACATAGTGTAGAATACTGTCAGTGCTCCTAGAAACCTATCTATTAAACATAGTGTATAACACTGTCAGGGTTCCTAGGAACCTATCTATAAAACATAGTGTAGAATACTGTCAGGGCTACTACGAACCTATCTATAAAACATAGTGTAGAATACTCTCAGTGCTCCTAGGAACCTATCTATAAAACATAGTGTAGAATACTGTCAGGGCTACTAGGAACCTATCTATAAAACATAGTGTAGAACATTCCTAGGGCTACTAGGAACCTATCTATAAAACATAGTGTAGAATACTGTCAGGGCTACTAGGAACCTATCTATAAAACATAGTGTAGAACACTCTCAGGGTTCCTAGGAACCTATGTATAAAACATAGTGTAGAATACTCTTAGGGCTCCTAGGAACCTATCTATAAAACATAGTGTATAACACTGTCAGTGCTCCTAGGAACCTATCTATAAAACATAGTGTAGAATACTCTTAGGGCTCCTAGGAACCTATCTATAAAACATAGTGTATAACACTGTCAGGGCTCCTAGGAACCTATCTATAAAACATAGTGTATAACACTGTCAGGGCTCCTAGGAACCTATCTATAAAACATAGTGTAGAACACTGTCAGGGCTCCTAGGAACCTATCTATAAAACATAGTGTAGAATAATCTCAGGACTCCTAGGAACCTATCTATAAAACATAGTGTATAACACTGTCAGGGCTCCTAGGAACCTATCTATAAAACATAGTGTAGAACACTGTCAGGGCTCCTAGGAACCTATCTATAAAACATAGTGTAGAATAATCTCAGGACTCCTAGGAACCTATCTATAAAACATAGTGTAGAACACTGTCAGGGCTCCTAGGAACCTATCTATAAAACATAGTGTAGAATAATCTCAGGACTCCTAGGAACCTATCTATAAAACATAGTGTAGAACACTGTCAGGGCTCCTAGGAACCTATCTATAAAATATAGTGTAGAATACTGTCAGGGCTCCTAGGAACCTATCTATAAAACATAGTGTAGAACACTGTCAGGACTCCTAGGAACCTATCTATAAAACATAGTGTAGAACACTGTCAGGGCTCCTAGGAACCTATGTATAAAACATAGTGTAGAATACTCTTAGGGCTCCTAGGAACCTATCTATAAAACATAGTGTATAACACTGTCAGGGCTCCTAGGAACCTATCTATAAAACATAGTGTAGAACACTGTCAGGGCTCCTAGGAACCTATCTATAAAACATAGTGTAGAATACTCTCAGTGCTCCTAGGAACCTATCTATAAAACATAGTGTAGAATACTGTCAGGGCTACTAGGAACCTATCTATAAAACATAGTGTAGAACATTCCTAGGGCTACTAGGAACCTATCTATAAAACATAGTGTAGAATACTGTCAGGGCTACTAGGAACCTATCTATAAAACATAGTGTAGAATACTGTCAGGGCTACTAGGAACCTATCTATAAAACATAGTGTAGAATACTGTCAGTGCTCCTAGAAACCTATCTATTAAACATAGTGTATAACACTGTCAGGGTTCCTAGGAACCTATCTATAAAACATAGTGTAGAATACTGTCAGGGCTACTACGAACCTATCTATAAAACATAGTGTAGAATACTCTCAGTGCTCCTAGGAACCTATCTATAAAACATAGTGTAGAATACTGTCAGGGCTACTAGGAACCTATCTATAAAACATAGTGTAGAACATTCCTAGGGCTACTAGGAACCTATCTATAAAACATAGTGTAGAATACTGTCAGGGCTACTAGGAACCTATCTATAAAACATAGTGTAGAACACTCTCAGGGTTCCTAGGAACCTATGTATAAAACATAGTGTAGAATACTCTTAGGGCTCCTAGGAACCTATCTATAAAACATAGTGTATAACACTGTCAGTGCTCCTAGGAACCTATCTATAAAACATAGTGTAGAATACTCTTAGGGCTCCTAGGAACCTATCTATAAAACATAGTGTATAACACTGTCAGGGCTCCTAGGAACCTATCTATAAAACATAGTGTAGAATACTCTTAGGGCTCCTAGGAACCTATCTATAAAACATAGTGTATAACACTATCAGGGCTCCTAGAAACTTATCTATCTAATTTCTAGCTTTTTAAGGCAAACACATCCAAAGTTATGTCAAAGTGAAAGTGACATTATTGTAATTGGGGTCTCTTTAAACCAGATAGTATAGTAGGTGTAGTCCCAGGGGAAGTGTAAAAAATAAAAAAAAAAATCATACCTTCCCTTTCCTCTTTTGTGCCCATTCATGACGTCTGGCACTCTCTCTCTGCCACTTTGGTGACATCATGTGCTTCGGGTCACCAATGTGGCACCCTGGATGCAAGAAGTCACCAGGAGAGACTTTCACCTGCCCTGGGCCTCCACCAATTATACTGTGGCGTCTGAAGAAACCCAGAGTTTAATGCTGCGGCCATTTTAGTTTGCCCGAGACTAATCTATTTGATCAGTTTTGTAAAAAAAAAAAAAAATATATACAGTATATATATAAAAAAAAAAAACCAATTTGGAATATTCAGGTCAAATCCAGCCCGATACAAATTGGTTCACCAATCTCTATTCAATACCAAACTCAACCTGTGGATAGATATGACACTGCTTTTTGAACAACAATGCCATGTTTTTCTAATCGTGGACATCCCCTTTAAGTCTGGTTTCAAGAAAATGAAGGAGAATAAGACCAAGGCTACATGGCGGTATTATGAGTTACTTGTGTTTCTAGTATGTAACAGGAAAACAAGTCCCAAATCACAGAAAAGTCAAACAGGTTACACTGTGGTCTAGTATGGCAAACTTGTATATCTGACTTGTGATCTGCATCCAAATTCCAGCAGGTTTGTACATTGCTAATCATTAGATACAATACCACAATGCGTCATTGAGATCATATAAGTCTCACAATGATATTTTTCTGTACTTAGGATCCAATCTTGGCGTTGGCTTAAAAATCAAATATAAAGTACTGACCAATTCATGAAGTGTGAACGAGGTCTTAGTTATTTTAGCGTGCCAGTGAGTAAAGCTGGCATTAAATTAGGCAACAGAAAGGATGCGGTGGCAAATGCTGATGTAATGAGATATTGCGAAAAAGCATAGTAAAATTCAAAATAGGACTATGATAGCGACAGAATAATGGAGATCAAACACAGCCAGAAGCGGGCTTTGAGAATGACCTAATAGGCTAATATGTAATAAGAACGTAAATTGGCAGAGTGATGTCTTTACCAGGTTTGGTGAGGCAAGTCACATTAAGAACCTAATAAATAGGCTGATGCAATGATGACGATATAGGTTACTTTAACAAAGTCATTTATAAAGAGGTAATATCCCTTTTTATGCAGCCTAAATTTGTATTGGCTTTTGCAGCTGCTGCTTGGCATTGAGTGTTGCTGCTTAGTTTACTGGTAACTGTTATGCCCAAATTCTAGTCTTGCGGTACCCTGGTATATAAACTTATGTATATCAAAATATAATATTAATTGGACCAATCTGCACCAAATCAGTGCCTTCTGAAGGTTTTAGACCTGGCTTCATCTCTCTAGGTCCCACCATTCTCGACATACTCAGAAAAGCAAATATAGCACCACTGGTTTCAACGTCCAAGGCCTTCCTCTGTAACACATCACATGACCCATATTAACCACTAGAAGCATAAAAGCATATGCAAATGACGGGAACATGCTTTGGGGGCGTGTCTTATCTTGCATGGGCTTTGGTCTCAACTCTAAATTCCCGGTCAAAGCACTTTTCCCCTCATTTGCATATGAATAAAATGGCAATTGACATGAAAATGGGCTCCAAAGCTGAATAACAGAGGCATATTTGGAAACTGTAAAATCACCTCTAGAAGGTACTGGGATTAGGATTATGATCAATGTATTTCTCACTGTGGACCCCCCTACCTTCTTATTGTCTTGTCATTTTTAGGAACCCATTTCTATGTTGATTGCTTTCTTAATATGTCTTTCTATTTTTTTCTGATACAGAGCTCCTGCATAGATAACTTTTAATGCTAATCTGCCTTGTGTGTACAGTGACTGAGAAACTATACCCATTTTTCTGACCATTACATGACTTCTATCCTCCATTTTTTGCATTTTTCCCCATCTATAGGTCCTCTCTCTATTCCCCAGTTATCCCTGAACTAGTGGCTATAGACTAACTGATACGATGTCTCCAATAGTTATAGGAGATTCTGTTACCTGGTGCTCTTTCTCGCTTAAAAGCAGCAACAACACCATAGAGGACATGCATAGAGGACAGAGAGAACTACTGACCAGTACTGATGTTAATAAAACACTTGGGTGAGATAGAAAACTTAATATTAGCTGTAGCACAATGTATAACATGTATTCTAAGATTTCAGTAAGCACAGAGTCCATCTTGGGAGACCAAGACAGATTTATTGGAATTTTAAGTAAGAGAAGAGTTTGGGAGAGAGAAGAAAAATAGCCTGATAAGTAGAGAAAGAGGTAATTTTTTTCTGATAAAACACAAAGCTTGCTAAATTTACTTGTAATATTGACTCATGCAAAGCTTATTGAGTAAGACCATTTAAAACATAAGCTAAACACCAAAAATGCATGCTTTCTCAATTTTCATAAAAAAGTGGGCGTACATGCCTTGCGTCATGTTTATAATGTGTTTTAGGTTGAGGCCCCACATTGCGGAAACGCTGCTTTTTTTGATGCAGATTTTGTTGTGGTTTTTTGAGCCAAAGCCAGTTGTGGATTGAACAGAAGGTAGAAATATAAGAACTTCCTATATATTCTCCATTCCTTTTGCATCCATTCTTGGCTTTAGCTCAAAAAAACTGCAACAAAATCTGCAACAAAAAAAGGTGCGTTTCCGCAACGTGGAGCCTTAGACACTTTTTACGTCTCCCTCAGGAAGGTGGCATGACAAGTGTGAAAGGGACATTGCCTATCGATAAGGGGTGTGGCTTAAAATGTGCCCAATGTATGCCAAAACTCTGTGGCAAAGTAGGACAACCAATAGGTAGTGTAAATTTACACACATTTATTAGGCAGTGTGAACCATCATGTTCAGACTATGTGCCTTGCCTGAATATTAGTAATAATAAAACTGCCCTAATCTCAACTTCCTGTAGCCACCACTAGAGGGTGCTTACTGCATAGTTATTTTTAATAAATTCTATAGGGGGAATTTATCAATACTGGCATTTTGTATGCCGATCTTAATCCAGTCCCCGTTGGTAGTATTCGCCCCAGAATTATTAAAATGCTCCAGTTTCTTAATAATTCTGTTGCTTCTCAGGAGTTCCCGTGTGCTAGAACTGAAATCTATATTTTGGATATCGCTCATACCAATTTGATGGGTCGAGGCATATCCGACCCACCTACATTCCTGCCCTGCTCCACCCACTGTCTAAAAAAGGGAAAGTGCGGTGAAAAAATGCGATAAGATGTGACACTTCTACATTGGATTTCTTACCCCCCATTACGTAAAGTATGCAGTAAGCTGCTGAGCTCCCTCTAGTGGGGCTGCAGGTAACTGTTTATGCCTATGCAGAGGATTTGGAGCTCTGTATCAGAAAAAAAAACATTGCTACAAACAATATAAAGATATATTAAAAACTGAATTTCACTATAATCCCCCTCACTTTATGTCGCTGTATCTTAGAACTATAGTAAGAATGACTGAAAGGTAAAAGCGTCGCTTCATATCAAGACAAGACGATCCCTGAGAAGCAGGTGACTGCAATGTCCTGTAGCCAAGATACACAGAAGAAACATGTGGTTCCCAAAAACCAAATATTGCCTGAAAATACAACGCGCATTCAACTTCATGGAACAGGATGCAACTTTTACACATTGATTATACTAATCTGTATATCTGGAAGTGTCGCAGTATGACTCTATTTATTCTTCGGCGGGCATGTGTCTTACTTTGGTTACCTGAGATTTTTAGGATTTTCTCCATTTCATTTATTTTTTGGTTATGTTTAATACTAGTTTGCTGTTCTACTGTGTAAAAAGATCAACCCGACAGGAGAACAAAAAGTTAAGTCTGAGCATCTGATATTGAGATCTATCGTAGCCGGCATTTCCTTGACCTGCCAGGCCACACTACAGCGTAAGGCTAAGGCCTCATGTAGTGAAGCGCAGCCTAAGGAAGCGTTTTTGTCACGGTCAGAAATCCACGTATTCGCAACCAGCCCTGGCCTAATGCAGAGATGTCAACCTTGGAGAGCCCTTCACCAAGTGATTCACGAATGACCTTTTGGAGCAAATGTAGGAGTGGTCATTTAAAGGGGCGTGGCCTTTATAACAGGGCACAGCTAAATATACTCAGATGTCATATAATAATATTGGACCAAAAACCAGCTCCTACCAAGCAAAAAAGTATAGTAAAAAACCTTAAACAGATGTGGATTTTCCCCTACAAACTCTTCATTAATATTCACTGCACTTAGGTGACATCACAGTACAGCGAATACTAATGAGCCGAAAGTGGTGATGGGGCCTGAAAACCAGGAGACTCCTAGAAGGACTGGTCAGTTGACATACTCAGCACCTTTTCACTTCGCCTAGAGCAGCTACTCATGTGCTTTGAACTGTAGAGGCCATATTATGCAAATTACAGATTTCCTTTTGTTCTTACATTAAAGGGAGTCTGTAACCAGAGCCCATATTGATCCAGCCCCACATATAGATAGGTTAGGGTCACCTGAATCAAATGGTGTCGTCCCCGTGGGAATCGCTGCCTCTGTTGCTGAGATATCTCTGTTTTTGTCAATATGTAGATGAGCTTTTTAGGGCAATGATGGTGTTGCCATTGCTCCAAAGAGGTAAGCAGCAACGCCCTGGTTGCTTCAAAGACATTATTTGAAAAAATGGTAATATCTCGGCATTGGAGACAGCGATTCACAAGGGGGAAACACTGTGTGATTCAGGTGACCCTAACCTATCTATCTGTGGGGCTCCTTTTAAGGGGTCCGGGCTGGTCTCTATTTCCTGGTCCCATCTTGACATAGAGGAAATGCCAGCCTAGCTACCCTGGCTACAGTTGGGATATTTCTTGTGCACAGCGATGGGCCCATGAAGAAAAACATCAGAATGTGGGGCTATGGGGTTTGAGGAGGTGAGTATTGCTTCTCTTATCCTTCTAACCCCCTTCTGAACTTTTAAAAAGAAATGTTGCATCATGAATGATTATTTGTGTAATGTGGACACTACAATGCAAAGTACACAAGCGACTGCGCTACATCAAACCTGTAGCAAGTGATGTGCTCCGTGGATGAAACAGAACCAAGAAATAGAGACCAGCAGGGTACGCTGTAAACATCAGTAGGGTACTTGTTTGCGGTTACGTACTGAATTAACACTGTTAAAAAATTTTTTTTTCCATGCTAGAAGACCTGCTACATGTGTACAGTGTCATTTCACAGGTAGTGATAGGCACAGAGACCTTATAACTACTATAAGGAAATGACCGCAGCTGTATGAGACATTATTTACACTGTAGTGATGATGAGGATGATGATGATGAACACTGTAGAGCTGCTATTAATAACCTAATAACCTAAATATGTCATGGATAATATACTGTAATTTACTAGATTGACTCCTATACTTCCTCGTATAAGTGTGTGAATAGCAGTCATAGATCTAATAGACAGATTATGAAAGAACAATGTAGTATAACGTTTACCAGCGATGTGTAACACTATGTGAGAGGGAATGTCGTGTATCCTGCAGATAATAATAGCACATTAGAGGAATACAACTTCTGTATACACTGTCTGTAGATAAGACAGAATAAGGGAACGCTAGTAATCAGCTAGTTATCAGGAGACCCATGTCATATCAGTATCTATCTATCTCATATCAGTATCTATCCCTCTATCTATCTATCTATCTATCTATCTATCTATCTATCTATCCCATATCAATATCTATCTATCTATCTATCTATCTATCAATCTATCTATCTATCTATCTATCTATCCCATATCAATATCTATCTATCTATCTATCTATCTCTCATATCAGTATCTATCTATCTACTATCTCCTATCTATCTATCTATCTATCTATTCTATCTATCTATCTATCTATCTATCTATCTATCTATCTATCTATCTATCTATCTATCTATCTATCCCATATCAATATCTATCTATCTATCTATCTATCTATCTATCTATCTATCTATCTATCTATCTCTCATATCAGTATCTATCTATCTATAGCAGTGCTTTGCGAGATCTATAAATCTATACATCTCTCTATTTCTACTTGTCTGTCTATTTATTCATCTATCTATGTATCCATCTAATTATCTCTCTATTTAGCTACATATTAGAGCTGTGCTCTGTCTATGTATGTATCGATCTATTTCTCTGTCTATCTCTTTCTATGTATCTATTTATTCATCTATTTACAGTATCTCCTTTCTTTCTTTTCAATTCAATAGGCAAATGAAATAAAAATATCTATCCAACCCATCCCATTATCTCTATTATAGCAGAGGTGTGCTATCTATCTAACCATCTTTCTTTTTTTCTCTCTTGCCAAAGAAAGTGGAAAATAAAGGATTGAGTGGTATGTACTGAGAGATGAAGACATATCCTAAGGAAGTGGACTGTAGAAGTCTACGGGATATCATGCTCCTGTTGGCATGCATTACTATATTGTGGTGCTATGGATGCTTTGTCTGTCTAGTTATCTACATACTTATCTAACACTATCTATTCTCTCTCTCTATCTAGATAACCCTTTGGAGTATTATATGCACATTACAATAATATAGAATATTTTTTGTTGTACAGGTTGATAATGTTCATTCATTCAGTTCAGTGAATGTAGAACTTTCTCCCCACTCTCATTCAGTGCTATGTAAATTACAGTAATACTCCATAAAACAATACTAAACACGTATGACTATATTATATATTGCATTATATACTGAATACTTATGACTACATTATATACTGAATATTTATGACTACATTATATACCGTATTATATACTGAGTACTTATGGCCACATTATATACTGCATTATATACTGAATACTTATGGCCACATTATATACCACATTATATACTGTACTTATGGCCACATTATATACTGCATTATATACTGAATACTTATGACTACATTATATACTGCATTATGTACTGAATATTTATGACTACATTATATACCGTATTATATACTGAGTACTTATGGCCACATTATATACTGCATTATATACTGTACACCTACGACCACATTATATACCGCACTATACTATACAAAGCTATAACACGGCCTTCACACGTCCTACCATTCTGTAGATGTCCGCCTGCGTTTTGCTGCTCCTCGGTGGAATCTGGTTCCCGACTCATGTTAATACCTGAGGGACGTCCAGAAAAAAAAAAAAGCCAATTTTAATAAATGTTTATGGTCTCTTTCTAAACAAATGATTGAATTCCAATAACATTCATTGGACTGTCAAATCGTAGTGTAGATAGGATATTATCATATTCATCAGGCAGGGAGTGGCAGAATCTTATCATTTCTTTACATCTGGTTACTTATTTGTAGAATCCACTGCATAGGTAGCAACAAAACAGTCATAGGGGAGCCAGAATAATCCATATGTCACCCAAAAATCAATATAGGGGACTAGACAGTGACTAGTGAACAGTATCACAGCGTATCCATTAAGAGGTATCATGGGGAAGTCAGGTTCCAAAGAAATGTGAGCGACACAATACGTCTAAGTCATAACATGACTCATTTTTCCATAAGGATTATTTAGGTAACTATGTCTGCTCCCAATTTCGGCCTCATATATCCATCTAGCTCTCTCTCCCCATCCCCTGGCAACTCTCCTCACCTGAATTTATTCTGTATAACCTCCCAGATTGACTCCAGATGAGATGTACACAGCCAGGCACTACGTCTCTCCTCCAGGTGATACACGAGTCAGTTGGAGGAGAGGAATATTTTATACAAATTACATTGACCCCCCCTATGAGGCCTTTAACCCTTAGCACACAGGTAAACCAAACAGATAAAGGAGATCATTTGCATAAGCTCCAGGCAGCCAGTCATATTACAGCTGGCAAGGAGAATTTGCATAAGATAACAATGTGCGGGTTTCAGGGCCTTTAAACTTTTCTAAAGTTAAAAAAAAAGCCCTGATGAAAAGCAATGAAAAACAGAAAGAGGTCTATGTGAGTCAAATGTATATAAAGTGACTAGTAGTACGCATAAATATACAGAAAATAAAAAATTATAATTATATATATATATATATATAGATAGACACACACACACACACTCAAAGAGGAGACGTAATAATAATCCAAACGTCACCCAAAAAATCAATATATAGGCAAAATATAAAACATATAGACAAGGTAGATATGATGTGACCTCTATAGTATGAATATATTATATAGGATATAAACACTGCATTCACATTGACATATGAAGAATGTATGATAATAGTATAAATAGCAATTTCCTAATGAATACCTATTACTATAACTATCAGAAACTTTGATGTGTTTTTTGATGCGGTTTTTGCAAAAACTGCAAGCGTTTTTTTAAAGGAAAGTTTCCAGGTCCATACAATGTGCTGGAGCAAAAAACTGGGACGAAAAACGCAACAAAAACTGCATCATGTAAAAAAAAAAAAAAAACGCGTCAAAAAACCATTTTCTCATTTCTGAAGTTGATTTTTTCAGCCTGCAAAAAAAAAAAAAAAAAAAAATGTGAACATACCCTTAGGGTAACATGAAGCTCCTGGGTCCCAATACAAAATCTGTACAAGACGCTCAACTATGATGTATTGTTTATAGTACTGGTCTCCTTATGGGGAAGAGACACCTTATGGACCCCCTAAGGCTGTGTTCACACGGAGGAACTTGCCGCGGATTTGGGAGTGGATTTTGACCCCGAATCCGGGGCAGATTCCTCCCGGAAAAAGAAGCGTCCTGCTCGATCTTGCCACGGATACCAGGGCTGATTCAGCCAAGGAGTCTGCAGTATGAGAATCCCTGCTGGTTAGGCCCACTGCATGTGCATTCCGTCGCAGCTAGACTGCGGTGAAAATGCCGGCAGTGGCTTGTCAGCCATATACATGAGAAGCCTTGTTCAGTATTCAGTTGTCTCTCTCGATCTTCCCTTATACATGCATACATGGCTCAGCTAAGCATGCATATATTGTGACTAGGGAGAGGAGAGTAAGGTACGGCCACACTCATCTAATATCCAACATATCCATGTATGAAGATGTTTCTTAACCATTAAATGTTTCTCTGGTCCTGCCGAAATTGCCAATTTGCCCCCCTTGCTGACCCCATTCTTCTACATGATGATCATGATCATCAGGAGAGCAGCAGCTCAGTGGTTAACAGGCCCCACCGGTTACCCAAAAGCTCTTTCAAAATTACTGGTGGAAATGCTCATTGGATACCGGTGGGACTCAAGGAGTGACACTTAGGATTGCCCGTTCCTTCTCTGCTTGTGGTGCTGGCATTGCTCTTATGTAGTATGCGCTGGTGATGGAGCAGAGAAAGAATGGGGAGTTGTATGAGCCGTGAGAGGAATTTATTAAGACTGACACTTTCTACACCAGTCTTAATAAAGGCCCCAAATGGCAAGAGGCAGTCCTGAATTATTAAGTGGTGAGAGAGGCGCAGAACATGGAATGCTGTATCTTTGGTGCAAGAAAGGGTTGCATGTCAAAGATGCACATGGAAACTTAGGCCATTATACTATATGAGAGTTAGGGTATTATAGTATATGGGGGCTCTGAAGGGTACATTATACAACATCAACATATTGTGTGGAGGCCACTGAGGGGGCATTATACTGTGTGTGGGCACTTAGGGGACAATATATTGTGTGGGGGTACTAAGGAGAGCATTATAGTGTGTGGGGACACTAAGAGGGCATTATATTGTGTATGGAGAATTCACCCCTACTTCCCCCAGAAAATCTTTTGTACACCAGTGAATGTATTGTACAGAGCCATCATATGGCACGAACAGAAGTCTATGGTGACAGTTATCTGAAATATATGGCTAGCTTTAGGAATCCTCTAGTCTTCATGCTTAACCCCTGCAAGAAGATGTGGAGTCTGATACAGGAAGATCTCCAGGTTGCAATCCCCAGAAGTCACAGTTTGGCAGCGGTAATAAGGATAGAGGTGTGGTGTGGTCAGGGATGGAGCAGAGGGTCATCATCTCAATGTAGTCAGAATGTACCAAGAACAAAAGGCAGTGTAGTCAGAAACAAAGCCATGGATCACAGAAGCAGAACTACAAGCACCAGGCACACAGTCCCAAGGAAAGCCATATTGTAACTGTATTTTTTCCGAATGCCATATTGAGGCACCATGTAGCATTACATGGACTGGTCCATATGTCATACAGTACTGTCATGTATATGGGCATTAAAATTCTGCCTGGCTCCTCATAGTTTCCTATAGTAAAAGAAGTCAATCTCTTAAGACGTATTATTATTATGAAATCTCGATTTGTGCAATTACCATCTATTATGTATATGTGTCATTATGGATCATTCACCCCAATGCAAATTTACAACTTCCTTTTCTATTATAGCTAGGATAACTTATCTCATCTGTGCCGGAGGGAATAGTATTATATAGTGCTATCCCTTACAACAATCCCCAGGACAAAGAAGCCAAAGAGGTTAGCGGAGCACTGTACTAGGCTATGTCCACTAGTCCCAAAAAGGAGCAGTTGTGCAAATGTGTGACCACCGCTCCTCACTGCAGTCATATAGTGAAGGGGAATGGAAAGTCTCAGGACTTTTGATCAGTGGTGATGCCAAAAATGTGGTCAGACAAAACAAACCTTCGTTGTTCACCATCCAGACACAGGTGATATCTTGTATCCAGGCTAAAGGGGACCCAACAGAGTCCTAGAGGTTCTCCTTTTGCTCTAATGTTGTGACCACTAACACCATGTCTGATGAAGGGAGCTAGACTTCCGAAAGCTTACTTATCAAATATACTCAATTAGCCTCTAAAACGTATCGCCTGATTTCTTCACTCTTCCACTACTTTCATTGGCTAACACGGTACAACACTATACTACTACCACTTACATATATCATCATTACATTCACACAGAGAAAGTTTCGTTCCATTCCAACAACTTCTTGGTGCGGTAATTTTGGTCAATGACTGTACATTAAGGGTGCCTATAACTATTGCTCTGCATGGCAGCTTTGTTTTGGTTTTCTTCCTTTGGGCGAGCTGAATGGGGGAAGGTTCTCGAGTTTGTTTTGTATAAACTTTTGTTGAAAGCTCAATAAAAAATAGATCTGATGAAGAAAAAAAAAAAAAAAAAAAGATAGCAACACAGATCCTTGGCAACCAAACAATCACAATTACTTAATGCAAAATTTCGATCATTTATCATCTGTAACACACACCCTGGCCTCGGAGCGCTGCTTTATACAGCTCCTTAGTTTTTCCATAAGCAGGAAGTGAATTATGATAAATTGATATCTCTGAGCAACCTGTCCAAAAAAATTGCCAGCGCTCCTTCACTCCGCACTGCTTCTTCTCCAGGATCAAGATCATATCCACATTATTGACAATTTGTGGGGGCAGTTTTAGGGTACAATTCTGGGTATTTGCAGTTTATAGTAGAGCTGACTGTGGGATCTCTACTCCAAGGAACCATAAAGAGATAGCAAAGTGATAACCTAAAGGCTGAATAATGTTCCTCCTCACTGCACAACTGCCGAGCTGCCGCACCATGCAGAGCCTATGGGGGCCAAGAACTCCAGTTTAAGAGTACTAGTAGTTGTAACCAAGTGATCTGACATCTATTGCCTTTGGAAATAAAAGTCAATTATGGAAATACTCCATAAGGCTGAGGCCCCACTTTCGGAAAAGCTGCTTTTTTTGTTGCAGATTTTGCTGCAGGTTTTTGAGCCAAAACCAGGAGTGGATTAAGCAGAAGAGAGTAGTATAAGAGCTTTTTATATATTCTCCATTCCTTCTGTAGATGCAACTAGGTTTGGCTCAAAATAATGCAGCAAAATCTGCAACAAAAAAAGCAGCGTTTCCACAACGTGGGGCTTTAGTCTTAGGCTAAGGCCCCACATTACGGAAACGCAGCTTTTTTTGATGCAGATTTTGCTTCGGTTTTTTGAGCCAAAGCCAAGAGTGGCTACAAAAAAAAATGGGAAATATATAGGAAGTTCTTATACTTCTCCCTTCTGCTCAAACTACTCCTGGCTTTGGCTCAAAAAACCGCAGCAAAATAAGCTACGTTTCCTCAACGTGGGGCTTTAGCCTTAAGCGGATTTTGCCAGCTCATCAGGAGACTCAACAATCTGATTCTGAAGTATATTGTAAACTAAAATACATAGTAAAATACAATATAATATATCAGAAAGCCGCAATCCTTAAAATATGAGACTTTAAAGAGGTTGTCCAGATCAAAAAGTGATTTTTTAAATTAGGCCAGGGAAGGTGTAAAAAATTAAAACGAAACATACTCACCTGTCCCAGGATGCTCCGTTGTCTCGCAGTGTGGTCCGGTCCTCCAGAAGAAAACAACGGAACTACAGGACGGGACCATGCTGGGAGCCACTGGAGCACCGGGGACAGGTGAGTATGTTTTTTTTTTTTTCTTCCCCATCCTAAAATAAAAAAAAAAAAATATATTCTGGACAACCCCTTTAAGCCATAATGAATTTTCCCAGGTATGGCTAGCCTGCCAAACTAACCAGGGCTGTGGAGTTGGTAGGCCAAACCATGGACTCCTCTAATTCAGTAAAAATCCAGTGATTGATTCCTATGAAAGTAAATATGTAACAAGCTATACATCTAATTATACAATATTAATTATTGGATAATATAAATTAAAATAATGAATCATTTTATTTTGAAATTGGAAACTTTTTTCCGACTCCGGGTCCACAGCCCTGAAAATAACTCATCCAGAAATTCACAAAATATCTCAAAACAACATAAAACCAGCAGGTCCTTCTAGTTACTTCCATCTCTCAGTGCTAGCAGTGCATCCTATTGTGTGTCCATGGCTTCTGCCAATGCTGCTAGGCAAATGAACACTCCTTTCAATCTGTTTCACATCCTGTCTCCCACCACAACCCACAGCATCCTGCTTTGGCTATACACCAGTGCCAGGTAATCTTGTCAGGTCTGGTGGCCTATATAAAGGGATATTGTCCTGCCATGCTTTCCCTGGTAATTGGTAATTGTTCCTTCCTTTGCTTTGAGTGTGTGCATTGCTATTTTCTACTAGAGATGGGTGAACTGAATTGATTCAATCCAAAAATTCCAAATTGTTCGGTTTTTAACAAAACCGAATAAATGGTGATTTGTCTCGGATGAACTAAAATAGCCGACGTCACATGTATTGCAACAGAAGAGATACGTGTCATGTGAGTCACTGTGACATTCTGGAGCCACCTGACAGCTTCTCAGCCAATAGTCAGTGGTAGGTGGACATTTTACAGTACTAATGTCATATAAAGTATATAAGGTTGTGCGGGCTGGAACACAAGGCATATCAGTGATAGTGGAAGTACTGTAGGGGAGGGATGTCTTATTCATCACTGCATGATACAGAGAACCGAGTGGTGCAAAGCTTACAATACAGCTAGGAATAGGAGAATTTGAACAAACTTTAATCAGATTTAATCAATTACAGGCGGATTAGTGATAGAAATCATAGATAGGAGTGAGGGAGAATATCTGTGCTGTGTGAGTCAGACTGCTGCAGTAATACAGACAGTTGTAGGACAGTTAACCCATTCATTGCCAATAATTTAATTTAAGTCTGTTTTGCAATAGAGAAGTTTCATCTGTTCACAGATGTTTAACAGTTTTTTCTGACAAAGTCAATCCCATTAGTAAAAAATGTTTTCTATTTTTTTAAATTTATGTTAAATACCTAAGAGTGCCCTACAGTTTTTTTTTGCCCTTTTTTTTTTATTAGTTCCTGGGCCCCCCCCCGTTCCCCCCTATTTTTTTTTAAAAGGCCCCCCGCCGCCCTGAGTTTCTACACTATGTTTTATAGATGGTTCCTAGGGCCCTGACGTATCATCTATGTTTTATAGATAGGTTCCTAGTGTATAACACTGTCAGGGCTCCTAGGAACCTATCTATAAAACATAGTGTAGAATACTGTCTGGGCTACTAGGAACCTATCTATAAAACAATGTAGAACACTGTCAGGGCTCCTAGGAAATTATCTATAAAACATAGTGTAGAACACTGTCAGGGCTCCTAGGGACCTATCTATAAAACATAGTGTAGAATACTGTCAGGGCTCCTAGGAACCTATCTATAAAACATAGTGTAGAACACTGTCAGGGCTCCTAGGGACCTATCTATAAAACACAGTGTAGAATACTGTCAGGGCTACACACTATGTTTTATAGATAGGTTCCTAGTAGCCCTGACAGTGTTATAAACTATGTTTTATAGATTTGTACCAAACTTGTTCAACCCGAAACAAATCCTGGTCTGAAATCATCCATCACCCATCTCTATTTTGTTCATATTGATCCAGGGTTTTGCCAAAAAAAAAAAAAAAATTCTGATCCTCCCCTCCTACCTTGTCCTTAATAATCTGCCTGGTACCCCTAGTCATACTCCTGGTTTTAACCCTTGGCGATATTATTGACTATGCTCCCATTTTGTACTCTGGCTTGTCACATTATGACCGCTCTTCTGGGGAGTACCATCGGTTACTGTCACTGCTGACAACCTGTGACGATTCTGGGGACTGTGACCTGGGAATCTTCCTACAAGACAATGTTTCACTGCATAGTACTGGGCCGAGTCGGTTCATCTCAACTCCGTTTAGATACTATGCAGCTTGTTTTCCACTGCAGAAAGTAGCTGCTTTATGTGACCTGTTGTCATCTATAATGATGAATCAACCAATCAGCTGAGCAAGTGCTTGGTCATGTGACCTTTTAGTACCACTTTTTTTGAAGTGGAAAAATGACAAAAATGATCCAAGGTGAGGTGATCTAGTACCATACAGTGGAAAAGGAACTTTATACTCTGCACCCCAGTCCAACTAGCATCAAAGGAACTGCAGCTTAAAAAGTCAGGCTAGGGATGCCCCCTGTCCAGTAGCCATAACTAAATTTGCATGTGTTTCTATTATGTAAATTAATGCAATTTCTAATCTTTGCATCCATGAAACTATGATCATTTAGGACTAGTGATACTTTATCATTCCTGCTCCACCTCGTCTTAGTCAGTGGTGATCGTGCCATTGAGTTTACTATGGTCAGACAAACACTCATGCCAGCTACAGCAAGATATTTCACAATATGAATATTTTCTTGGCAAAGATTATTAGTATCATTGGTAATATCTTTTCGAAAGTGCCCCAGGATTTGGAATTCTGTTTGCATTTTGGTCACATTTAGCCAGATTTTGGGCAAAACCACACTGTTCTTTTTTAACCATTTAAAAATTATCTGGTATTTTTTGGTGGGAAATGTGGCAACCCTTCGTCTGGCCAAGGGACTTGGCACAACTGAAGTTCATAGGAAATCTCACATCCAGATGATTCACAAGCCAATCTGAAGAGTATTCTGTGGAAAGATGAGTCACCAGTTGAATGCACAGATCCTATTACTTGTCCTATAAGACACAAGAAACATTCCTGAGAATGGTAAATTCTGCAAAGTAGCTGGTTTTGATTGCCTGATTTAGGAATCCAATTTCCTTTAGTATGAGGACATTCTGAGTCTCCTTCATTCAGGAGCAGAGAGCAACCACAAAAAAGAATATACACAGTATTGACTACTGAATGGTAATGCCCAGTTGTCAATTTATTCATATACTATTTCCAGGAGTAATAATAGAGGAATGGAACTATGCAGAGTTGAAAGATAAAAGATCCTACATGCAGCTGTTGTGAACCTGCAACTCCCAGCATGTATGCTACATTCACTTCTATGGGGGGGTTGAACAATAGCTTAGCATGTGTTCACACTGGGAGATTTAGTTTCGAAGGTTGCTGACCCTTGAAGCACGGCAAATTTTCTAAAACAGACATGATTTTCTTTAAAGAAGACCTATCAGGATTAAGAAACCGAAGGCGCATTCCCTTTAGCCCCATTACCTTCACCTGACTCTTTGATACATGTGTATGAATGGTGTGGCCAAGTAGTCCATATATACCGAACGGAGAGGTGAGAAAGCTACCAGCTCTGGCAGTGGCTAATCTCTGTGGGGACAGAAGTATCCAGTATCAGGAGACCCCCATACACCTTATCTGTTCAGCCAAACCCGTAGAAATCAGTGGGTTCAGCAGATACACATCTAATTTATATGGCCAGCTTTATATCCTAGAGATCATGATCTTGCAATACTTAAAGGGATTTCTGGTTTTCTCCCAGGTGTTTTTTTTATCCATAGGATAGGTCATTAGGATCTGATCAGTGTTCGTCTGCCACCCGGACACTGCACAGATAAGCGTTTCTGGTCACGTCCCACTGCCGGAAACCAGATGTTGGACTCCCCTCCCATCAATCGGATACTGATGATGATAGATTATCAGCATAAAAAAACAGGGTGGGAAATCTCCTTTTATGGACTGCCTATTAATCACATAAAGTTGCCCACCATAAATTTACGGTGGTCAGTCCTGCACTGCGGTGTATGGAATAGAGGTAATATACAGTAACTATCTGCATTGGTTCTTGCTAGCCTAAGGGATGTTCACACGTGGGAATTTGATGGTGACTTCTCCTAGAGATTGCAGCAGGACACTGAAAAAATAAGTAACCAGCTCAATCTTGCCATGTATGCCTGAACAGATTTAGCTGCGGAGTCTACGGCTCAAGAATCCCCAGTGATTAGGGCCATTCATGTGGGACAAATCAGCGGCAGAAAGCTGCGACGGAATAACAACGCCCTGTATTAGCATTCTGCCACAGGGATCCAGTGGTTGGAAAATGGCAACTGGAAAATGAAGAGGAATTCCTCTTCATTTTCCTCCGTGTGATCGGTCCCTTATCAAAGGGCTTTAAATTTGAGATTTAGTATATCAAACTTAATAGTAGACAGTGAGAAACATAAAGAAAGTGTTTATTCTAGTATGATGATATATGATTACCAGGAAAAAAAAATTAAGAAGTAAAAACTGTAAAATGAAATGGCAAAAAATCACTTTGATAGCTCAACAATGAAAAAAGTTATAGCCATTAAAGAGGACCCTTCACCACCTTCACCAGTGTTTTTCAACCTGTGATAGATTCTTTGATAGATTCTGACACAGTTGGAATTTTTTCTCTGTCCCCCACCATTCCTGAGCAATCAGTGCTGTTAGTTTTGGTGCCTGATATGTTAACTAAGCTCTCTAATGCCAAGTGGGTGGTGTCAGGTTGGAGCAAGAAAGGGGGTATGAATTAAAGCTCCAATCAAAGGCATACAGGGTCAGAACTCATTATCACGCCCTTTGCCTGCTCCTGCCTGACGCCACCCATTTAGCATTAGAGAGCTTAGTTAGTGTATCAGGCACCAAAAATAACTGCCCTGATTGCTCAGGAATGGTGGGGGCTAGAGAAAAATTTCAGAATCATTGGAGCAGCGTCTATTAAAGGATGAAAAAAACGTGAGCTGATGGAGATGGCAAAATGTCCTCAATAAACTAATGTGCAATAAAAATGGCGACCTCTATACATCCGGTAGAGGTAATAGTGCAGCTATAAGAGTGCGCACTGGCTATCGAAGAGCTTCTCTACAGAGAATACAAAACTTCTTTTATCAATCCTGCCATATCGCACCTTATATACCCAGTGTTCAGAGAGTGCAGCAATATGTATAAAAATATAAAATAGGTGAAAATGAAAAAGTAAAAAAGATCAACATATATATATTATGGAGAAGCAATATCAGGACTAGACTTTGGTAATACATGAATTGGTGAATATTTAGACGGGTATTAAGTTATATAAATGAAGCATGACCGGAATAATTGTAGAAAAAAAAATCTACAGTCTGTGTATAAAGAGATGTGTCCACCCTTTCGTTTCTCACTATACAGATTCAACACATATGGACAGACCCATAGAACATAAAAAAAAAAAAAAAAAAAAAATTGTTTTCACAACTGGTTTTGGGGATAAATTAATTTACGGGGACACATTGGCATTTTTTTATATCAACACATTAACCCCACAAACCAAAACTCTTTGTATATAGTGCATTTTATATTTGACTGTAGGCAACCAACAACAACAACAACAAAAAAGTCAACTAAAACACTATAAAAAATGCTACAAAAGACTGCAGGTGAGTCCAGCCTAAACCAGGTCTAATGTTCAAGGTATTGTCCAGGATTAGAAAAATATAGCTACTGTCTTCAAAAAACAGCTCCACTCCTATCTGCAGGATATTTTTGGTATTGCATCGCAGCCTTATTCACTAAAATAGGGCAACAGCAAACTCATACACAGAAGTTTCGGTGTTTCTAGAAGCCATGGGGGAGATTTATCATGAATGGAATTTTTATAGTCATTTTTGCTGGAATCTGTGCCATGATTTGTGTCAAATTTACCAACTGTTTGATAAATTCGGCATATGTGTACGTCTAAGAATTCTGTTCTGAGATGCCCCAAATTTTTGAGCCCAAAAACTTTTAAAAAGACTATTTTGGGACTTTTTGATGCCACAATTATAAAGTGCAGGGCTTGATAAATTCAGGGGCGTCTGTAAGGAGCAGCTGAGAACCTTGGGGATAGCAGGGTTGAGCAGAACTGACTTTAAGAAAATCCTGTGAATGTGTGCATGTGACATAGCCTAAGACTTACAACTGTCAGATGACTCGCATACAGGATGCAACAAACCTGCTCAGCACCAAAACAATCCAAGACACTATAATGACCTGAAATGACATCTCCTGCTGTAGCTGCACCGTCATGGCTCCTTCACATCTATCTATTCTCTGGCCTGTTAGAAAGGTACAGTACAGACCAAAAGTTTGGACACACCTTCTCATTCCAAGAGTTTTCTGTATTTTCATGACTATAAAAATTGTAGATTCACACTGAAGGCATCAAAACTATGGATTAACACATGTCGAATTATATACTTAACAAAAAAGTGTGAAACAACTGAAAATACGTCTTATATTCTAGGTTCTTCAAAGTAGCCACCTTTTGCTTTGATTACTGCTTTGCACACTCTTGGCATTCTCTTGATGAGCTTCAAGAGGTAGTCACCTGAAATGGTTTTCACTTCACAGGTGTGCCCTGTAGGTTTAATAAGTGGGATTTCTTGCCTTATAAATGGGGTTGGGACCATCAGTTGTGTTGTTCAGAAGTCAGGTGGATACACAGCTGATAGTCCTACTGAATGGAGTGTTAGAATTTGTATTATGGCAAGAAAAAGCAGCTAAGTAAAGAAAAAGAGTGGCCATCATTACTTTAAGAAATGAAGGTCAGTCAGTCCGAAATTGGGAAAACTTTGAAAGTGTCCCCAAGTGCAGTGGCCAAAACCATCAAGCGCTACAAAGAAACTGGCTCACATGAGGACCGCCCCAGGAAAGGAAGACCAAGAGTCACCTCTGCTGCGGAGGATAAGTTCATCCGAGTCACCAGCCTCAGAAATTGCAAGTTAACAGCAGCTCAGATTAGAGACCAGGTCAATGCCACACAGAGTTCTAGCAGCAGACACATCTCTACAACAACTGTTAAGAGGAGACTGTGTGCAGCAGGCCTTCATGGTAAAATAGCTGCTAGGAAACCACTGCTAAGGACAGGCAACAAGCAGAGAGACTTGTTTGGGCTAAAGACACAAGGAATGGACATTAGATCTGTGGAAATCTGTGCTTTGGTCTGATGAGTCCAAATTTGAGATCTTTGGTTCCAACCACCGTGTCTTTGTGCGACGCAGAAAGGTGAACGAATGGACTCTACATGCCTGGTTCCCACCGTGAGCATGGAGGAGGAGGTGTGATGGTGTGGGGGTGCTTTGCTGGTAACACTGTTGGGGATTTATTCAAAATTGAAGGAATACTGAACCAGCATGGTTACCCAGCATCTTGCAGCGGCATGCTATTCCAACCGGTTTGTGTTTAGTTGGACCATCTTTTATTTTTCAACAGGACAATGACCCCAAACAAACCTCCAGACTGTGTAAGGGCTATTTGACCAAGAAGGAGAGTGATGGGGTGCTACGCCAGATGATTTGGCCTCCACAGTCACCAGACCTGACCCAATTGAGATGGTTTGGGGTGAGCTGGACCGCAGAGTGAAGGCAAAAGGGCCAACAAGTGCTAAGCATCTCTGGGAACTCCTTCAAGACTGTTGGAGACCATTTCAGGTGACTACCTCTTGAAGCTCATCAAGAGAATGCCAAGAGTGTGCAAAGCAGTAATCAATGCAAAAGGTGGCTACTTTGAAGAACCTAGAATATAAGACATATTTTCAGTTGTTTCACACTTTTTTTTTTAAGTATATACAGTAATTCCACATGTGTTAATTCATAGTTTTGATGCCTTCAGTGTGAATCTACAATTTTTATAGTCATGAAAATACAGAAAACTCTTGGAATGACAAGGTGTGTCCAAACTTTTGGTGTGTACTGTACATGATGGGAATTGTCATGCTCATGACCTTCGTACTGGTGTTTGTGAGTTATATACTCCCTTCTGGTCCTCAGATGTGTTATGTGACCATTAATAGACTCTCCAAGTGAAACAGTATCTCATGTATGGACGGGAATTCAGGTCTCATGAAGATCTAAGAAGTTGATGTTTAACCTCCCTAGCTGGGGATCCATGAATGGAATACGTAGAGTCCCTGCTCTAGACATGTTAGCACCTTGTTTGTTACAGCATTTATGTTCGCGTGCGACCATTTTCTGGATATGTTATGTAACTCTCTGCAGTGCAAAGTGATTTGTGTTGTGTTTTCTTTGCAGGTGCAGTGTATGGGGCAGAACATTGGATCTGCCAAGGAGTTGTACCATGGGAGATGTCCTGCGGTGTGACACTTGATTTACGCCAGGGTGGAAGCGTGCTGTATAAGAGTGGCCTCTGTTCTGGGGAGTTGGTACATGGAGTCCGTGGTCACAGGAGTCGGAAGCCTAGTTTTTGACTGTCACCTGTATGAACAAGAATGATTCCCGCTGGCTCATATGAGTGTGTCTCAAGTGTTAAGGATTCTTGAAGATCTGCACCACATCCTGTGTGTTCCTATTACGGTCTTGTTTGCAGTCAAGGCAAATAAAATTTCGATTTCAGTATTAAAGAGCATCTGGTTTTCAGCACAAGTGTACTGCACAACAGTACCAGGGGATGTAACATATGCACTAGACTCACCGGGGTCTTATTATGCAGTTTTCTGGACTGCAAGGCATACAAAGTGTAACGCAAGTCTCCATAAATCTGCACTCCTAGGAGCCAAACAGCACAGTTTTGTGCCATTTTGGCTGTTCGGAGTATAGACCTGTAATAGGTCCAAACTAAGCCTGGTAAGCATTGGAGCGGGATTACACTGAGATCGGTCAGATGACTATGGCTTCTTTTACTAACCATTCTGATACTCATGTACACATACAGTACCTGTAAGAACTCAACAACGTATATGCACAGGTAATTTCCCTACATAGACAGCGAATGTACCCATGTACTAAACATGGTGTGACATAGCCTTAGGTTATTTAAATAAAATATATTGCAAAATTATTCGAAAAGGTTTTTTTCCTTTTGTCCCAATTTTCTTCCGTTTACTTGGAATGATGCCCCAGCTAATGAATCATGTCCATGAGACAGATTGTTATATAACTGCAGTTTTTACTTCTCTGGCACATGGAGGAGACAGTCATACGGTGACAAAATGTAGAAATCATCTGCTCTACATATGTGGCGGGCAGAGAAATACTGCTGACCATTGAGACCATCGGGAGCTCAGATCCCCAGAGAGTGTGGACAATTGCCCTGTGTACCCCACCTGTCAGCGTGGTCTGTCAAGAGAATGATATTGATACATGAGGATAAAGCCTAAAATTTTTTATAGCCACAACTAGTATTATGCAAGGTTCAAACTAGTGTTCTGGTTTCTCGTCCTTCAGGTCCATTGGGACCTGAAAGATGGAGACCCTGTCTGCTTGGCGGATACATGTGGAAACTGTGTACTGGGTTTCCACCATTTTTATACTGAAATCGACAGAGAGGTCCTCCGTGAGGACTTTTCTCTTCACCAATTGTAGCGGAGTCTGGAATGGAGTCTCGGCTAGTGTTGGGCTGGTCCACATCTGTGCACAGATCTCCATCGTTCGGGGATCTGACGATGGAGAGCTGGACTGCTAACAGCAGTGACCTGCGGACCACACAGACTATATGGGGTCCATCGGGTGTCCGTGAGGACTATACTCTCCGCCAATTTTCGGCAGCTTCTGTGGCGGAGTCTCCAAGATTGAGATGTGATTTAGCCTTACATGTATCTATTACTTAGAGGTAGCATAGCCAGCACAACTTCTAAGGTAAGTAGCAAAATCTATTAAAGAGAACTCAGCACATAAAATATGTAGTGCAATCTACTAGCAGCATGTTATAGAGCAGGAGGAGCAGAGCAGATTGATATATATACTGTATTTTTTTAACATTAAGAATTTTATTGAAATTTCATATAATGCCAAAGCAGGCCAAACAGACATCAACTGTAAAAGAAATACATGGCAAGGGAAGGTCAGGAGGGAGGCAGGGGGTCAAATACTAAATTTAAGAACAAAAACCATGGTAAACATACGTAATAACATGGTAGAAGGGAGAGAGAACACTAGGGGGGAGGGGGTGAGGAGAAATTAGAGGACATAGATGGGAAGGCAGACTGAAAATCAGTGGAGTAGTAGAAATGGTTCCACAGCAGCCACGTTTGCTGATGGGTTCTATCGTCATGTTTTAATTCAGCGATCAGATTCTCCATGCTGTGTATGCTTAGGATCTCTTTAAGCCAGGACAGTAGAGAGGGAGGCGTTGGGGATTTCCACAATCTAGGGATAACGGATCTCGCCGCTAGCAATAGGAAACCCAAAAGCTTGTGTGTATTCTTCTGAAACTTATGTGGGAAGATAGATAGGAGCAGATGAGTAGAATCATCTGCCAAGGCAATGCCAGTGACTGTCTGAATAACACGGCGGACATCTGACCAAAAGGGACGTAGCAGTGTACAGTACAGACCGAAAGTTTGGACACACCTTATCATTCCAAGAGTTTTCTGTATTTTCATGACTATAAAAATTGTAGATTCACACTGAAGGCATCAAAACTATGAATTAACACATGTGGAATTATATACTTAACAAAAAAGTGTGAAACGACTGAAAATATGTCTTATATTCTAGGTTCTTCAAAGTAGCCACCTTTTGCTTTGATTACTGCTTTGCACACTCTTGGCATTCTCTTGATGAGCTTCAAGAGGTAGTCACCCGAAATGGTCTTCCAACAATCTTGAAGGAGTTCCCAGAGATGCTTAGCACTTGTTGGCCCTTTTGCCTTCACTCTGCGGTCCAGCTCACCCCAAACCATCTCGATTGGGTTCAGGTCTGCTGACTCTGGAGGCCAGGTCATCTGGCGTAGCACCCCATCACTCTCCTTCTTGGTCAAATAGCCCTTACACAGTCTGGAGGTGTGCTTGGGGTCATTGTCCTGTTGAAAAATAAATGATGGTCCAACTAAATGCAAACCGGATGGAATAGCATGCCGCTGCAAGATGCTGTGGTAACCATGCTGGTTCAGTATTCCTTCAATTTTGAATAAATCCCCAACAATGTCACTAGCAAAGCACCCCCACACCATCACACCTCCTCCTCCATGCTTCACGGTGGGAACCAGGCATGTAGAGTCCATTCGTTCACCTTTTCTGCGTCGCACAAAGACACGGTGGTTGGAACCAAAGATCTCAAATTTGGACTCATTAGACCAAAGCACAGATTTCCACAGGTCTAATGTCCATTCCTTGTGTTCTTTAGCCCAAACAAGTCTCTTCTGCTTGTTGCCTGTCCTTAGCAGTGGTTTCCTAGCAGCTATTTTACCATGAAGGCCTGCTGCACACAGTCTCCTCTTAACAGTTGTTGTAGAGATGTGTCTGCTGCTAGAACTCTGTGTGGCATTGATCTTGTCTCTAATCTGAGCTGCTGTTAACCTGCGATTTCTGAGGCTGGTGACTCGGATGAACTTATCCTCCGCAGCAGAGGTGACTCTTGGTCTTCCTTTCCTGGGGCGGTCCTCATGTGAGCCAGTTTCTTTGTAGCGCTTGATGGTTTTGGCCACTGCACTTGGGGACATTTTCAAAGTTTTCCCAATTTTTCAGACTGACTGACCTTCATTTCTTAAAGTAATGATGGCCACTCATTTTTCTTTACTTAGCTGCTTTTTTCTTGCCATAATACAAATTCTAACACTCCATTCAGTAGGACTATCAGCTGTGTATCCACCTGACTTCTGAACAACACAACTGATGGTCCCAACCCCATTTATAAGGCAAGAAATCCCACTTATTAAACCTGACAGGGCACACCTGTGAAGTGAAAACCATTTCAGGTGACTACCTCTTGAAGCTCATCAAGAGAATGCCAAGAGTGTGCAAAGCAGTAATCAAAGCAAAAGGTGGCTACTTTGAAGAACCTAGAATATAAGACATATTTTCAGTTGTTTCACACTTTTTTGTTAGGTATATAATTCCACATGTGTTAATTCATAGTTTTGACGCCTTCAGTGTGACTCCACAATTTTTAAAGTCATGAAAATACAGAAAACTCTTGGAATGAGAAGGTGTGTCCAAACTTTTGGTCTGTACTGTACATCCCCACCAGACGTGCGCCATCGTGCCCCGGTCGATGTTACATCTCTAGCTTCGGTCCGAAGTGGAGGCGTAAATCTCATGAGGACAGAGGGGACTCTATACCATCTTGAGAGGATCTTATAATTTGTCTCCTGCACTTTACAAGATATAGAGAACTTGTGACATGCCTGGAATGCCAAGGACCACAAATCTGGCGGGAACGAGACCCCCAACTCCCTCTCCCAACCACCCGTGAATGCAGGTAGACTGTTGGTGGAATCCTCCATAAACATACCATAAATGAGGGAGACAGTGTGAGTTGGTGCACTAGATGAGAGGCAAGTACGTTCAAAAGGTAATAAGGTCCTATGAAGATCATGAGACGTTTTAAGAGTAGCATAGAAATGGGAGAGCTGAGTGTACTGCCAGTGAGAGGCAATGGAGTCAGGGTGTGGGGTCAGAGCAAGCAGCTCAGAGCGAGGGAGAGAGAGAGGAAGCCGACAAAACACAATGAAATCTGAGGGTGGATTGACCCACAGAGTGGAAAAGGAAAGAGGAGTGGAGAGTGACTTGGAAGTCCGGGTTACCCGAGATAAGGGTCATAGGGCCATCATTACAGAAAAGTCTCCGCACAGCACCATAGAGTCGGCAAGACCCGAGTGTCTGGTGCGTGAGATAAGGGAGCACATGAGTCTTACTGTTTGACCATAATCGCTTATGAAGCCATGGGAGAGCAGTGAGAGGGAGAGGGCTCAGAGACTCCTCCAGGGCAACCCAGAGTTTAGTACGTGCGGAATGATGCCAGTCAAGAATACGAGCCGTGACTGCAGCCAAGTATTAACCTGAGCAATCCAGGACCACCAAACCCCCGCCCCGGATATATAATTTTTTAAGTAAAAAAATTCAGTAGAACTTATATTTAATTCCACTGCTCAATCTGGGTTTAGGAGTCCAGTGGGCAGTCCTACTCAGTCACTAAGTCGCATCTCCTACTGGACTCCTAAACCCGGATTAGTGATCACCAATATGCCTTTTTACATTGAACAAGTGTTTAAATTCTTTAATATGGGCATTCCATACTGGGTGAAGCCAATCTTTAGCTACGAACCGACATCCAAGCACCTTCTCTAATCCTGGGGTCGGAAACACCATAGTGACTGCGGGATCTAAGTGGTTTCAGAAAAAGGAGGCTGCCCTGTTACCCATGGGCACCCTGGTGAACACGATCACACGGTGCTGGTTGTAATGGCAGCCGGGGGTCTAATGAAAACTGTCAGATCTGCCTTCTGTGTCTGCATGTTAGAAGAACGAATTAAAGGGGTTATGTCATGAAAATTATTACTCCTCTATGCAACACTGAGGGTCTGACTGCTGAGACCACCACTGATCCTTAGAATGGGGGTATTTTACTCCCAACAAGAATGTGGACACAGACGCGCCTCTTTACATTTATTTCAATGGGAACACCAGAAATAGCCCAAGTACAGCACTCAGCTATCTCTGGAGCTTCCACTGAAACGAAGGTAGCAGAAGTGCGTCTGTGTCTACCGCAACTACAGTGCTGGCCAAAAGTATTAGCACCCCTGCAATTCTGTCAGATAATACTCAATTTCTACCAGAAAATGATTGCAATCACAAATGCTTTGGTAATAATATCTTCATTTATTTTGTTTGCAATGAAAAAGCACAAAAAAGAATTAAAAAAAAAGTCAAATCATTGATCATTTTACACAAAACTCCAAAAATGGGCCGGACAAAAGTATTGGCACCCTCAGCCTAATACTTGGTAGCACAACCTTTAGACAAAATAACTGCGAACAACCGCTTCCGGTAACCATCAATGAGTTTCTTACAATGCTCTGCTGGAATTTTAGACCATTCTTCTTTGGCAAATTTCTCCAGGTCCCTGAGATTTGAAGGGTGCCTTCTCCAAGCTGCCATTTTGAGATCTCTCCACAGGTATTCTATGGGATTCAGGTCTGGACTCATTGCTGGCCACTTTAGAAGTCTCCAGTGCTTTCTCTCAAACCATTTTCTAGTGCTTTTTGAAGTGTGTTTTGGGTCATTGTCCTGCTGGAAGACCCATGACCTCTGAGGGAGACCCAGCTTTCTCACACTGGGCCCTACATTATGCTGCAAAATTTGTTGGTAGTCTTCAGACTTCATAATGCCATGCACACGGTCAAGCAGTCCAGTGCCAGAGGCAGCAAAGCAACCCCAAAACATCAGGGAACCTCCGCCATGTTTGACTGTAGGGACCGTGTTCTTTTCTTTGAAGGCCTCTTTTTTTTTTCCTGTAAACTCTATGTTGATGCCTTTTCCCAAAAAGCTCTACTTTTGTCTCATCTGACCAGAGAACATTCTTCCAAAAAGTTTTTGGCTTTCTCAGGTAAGTTTTGGCAAACTCCAGCCTGGCTTTTTTATGTCTCTGGGTCAGAAGTGGGGTCTTCCTGGGTATCCTACCATAGAGTCCCTTTTCATTCAGACGCCGACGGATAGTACGGGTTGACACTGTTGTACCCTCGGACTGCAGGGCAGCTAGAACTTGTTTGGATGTTAGTCGAGGTTCTTTAGCCACCATCCGCACAATCTTTCGTTGAAATCTCTCGTCAATTTTTCTTTTCCGTCCACATCTAGGGAGGTTAGCCACAGTGCCATGGGCTTTAAACTTCTTGATGACACTGCGCACGGTAGACACAGGAACATTCAGGTCTTTGGAGATGGACTTGTAGCCTTGAGATTGCTCATGCTTCCTCACAATTTTGCTTCTCAAGTCCTCAGACAGTTCTTTGGTCTTCTTTCTTTTCTCCATGCTCAATGTGGTACACACAAGGACACAGGTCAGAGGTTGAGTCAACTTTAATCCATTTCAACTGGCTGCAAGTGTGATTTAGTTATTGCCACCACCTGTTATGTGCCACAGGTAAGCAACAGGTGCTGTTAATTACACAAATTAGAGAAGCATCACATGATTTTTCAAAAGGTGCCAATACTTTTGTCCACCCCCTTTTTTATGTTTGGTGTGGAATTATATCCAATTTGGCTTTTTGACAATTCTTTTTGTGGTTTTCCATTGAAGACAAATTAAATGAAGATATTATTACCATTTGTGATTGCAATCATTTTCTGGAAGAAATTGAGTATTATATGACAGAATTGCAGGGGTGCCAATACTTTTGGCCAGCACTGTACATTCTCAATGGGGGTAAAATAGGAAGGTGGTGGTGGAAGTATCATCGGACCCCCACGATCAGAAATTTATCCTACAGATAGAGGATAAGTAATTTTTGTGGCATAACCCCTTTAAAATATTGACAATCAGTTTACCACTACACAAGTAGCAATTGCAGGTAGGACTAATAAATGGGGATTTATTTTTTTTTTTTTTTTTTTTTTTTTTTTTTTTTTTTTTTTTTTTTTTATTTTTTTTTTTTTTTTTTTTATTTTTTTTTTATAATATATTTTTTTTTTTTATTTCCTCTTACCCACACCATAATAAATATTATAATAAAAAAATTATTAATTTTTTTTTTTTTATAATATTTTTAATTTTTTATTTTTCTGCTCCCCCCCCCCCCCCCCCCCCCCCACCACAAAACACAACACATACACCCCCACAAAACAAAAAAAAAAAAAAAAAAAAAAAAAAAAAAACCCACCCCCCCCCCACCCCCCCCCAACCACACAAATTTTTTTTTTTTTTTTTTTTTTTTTTTTTTTTTATATTTTTTTTTTTTTATAAAAATTCACATAACACTTCCTACAAACACCCCCCCCCCCCCCCCCCCCCTATATTTAACCCCAGTCACCCCCCCCCGCACCCCCCCCCCCACAAAAAAAAAACCAAATAAAAGGGCCCTTTTAATACAAGAGCAGGGTTATTAAAAAAAAACCCCCCCACACCCACCCCCCCTATTTTTTCTCTTTAACCCCCCCCACCCCCCCCCCCTCTCCCCCCCCACACCCCTTTTTTTTGGGGGGGCATACATTTTTTTTCCCAACGCCCCCCCTTTTTCCAACAGTTTTCTCTCCAGGAACACCACGGACCCCCCACGTCTGCCCCACACATTATACTGCCAGATGGGGAGACCGGAGCGCTGCGCAGTAAAGCGCAGGGAACTTGACTGGGGGCGGGCTGTAGGGGGACCAATAACGCGCTAGGGTGCGAAGAATTGGGGGCGGGGCTTAACCCCCGTTCGAATTGACTATGCCGCGCAGCCCGGGAAGCGGCCATTCCGGGAGCTGCGCGGCATACTAACGAGCGGTTCAGCTCCCTCCCCCCCCACCTTTTCACTGTAGTCATGGCATCCCTTGATACCATCCTGGAGCAGATCAGAGCTGCTGCCGGCGTCCATGGAGAGGCCTGGCTGCAGGAGCGGCTGGCTGACATTATGCAGCCTGCCGCCCCCCCCCCCATTAACCCTTCACTACCCCCGGAGGCGTCTGAGCGGCGGCGGCCACGCAGGACTCGCCCGCCAGCACGTTTGAGCCCTGATGAGCCCCCTAGGGCCCGGCGACATAGGAGTCCCTCTCGGGCCCCTCCGGGCCGGGCACCCCGCTCCACTGCTCAGGGGCGGAGGTCCCGGTCTGGGAGGAATCCTGCCAGTCGCCTGGCCCCTGCGGAGGTGGAGATCCCTGCCACTGGCCTTAGTGGGGGGACCTCCACATCCAGTCTCCATATGGCTACAGCACGTGGTGCAGCGGTCCCCTCCTGTGATGCTCCAGCGGGAGGGGGACTGGGTCTTCAAGTCCCGTCGGTTCCGGTCCAAGTGCCCTCGGTACAGCAGCGAGAAATTCTGAACGACGAGCAGCACGGCGCTGGCCCCTCCTTCACGGCACCACAGCCCCGGTCCGAGGTGCATCCAGTGGTTTCAAGTGCATACGCGGGTGCAGGTCAACCTTCCCAGGGATGTCGGTCGTGCTGCAGCTGTCAGCGGGATGGTTCTCAACAATCAACAGGCGCCAGCGTTCTCCTGTACAGCGACCCAGGTCAGCAGGATGCAGGACCGTCGACTGGTGGGCCCACAGTACCTACGCAGTCTGGTGAGTACCATTCATTGTCGTGTCCGTTTCCTCCTATTCTAATGTCCCAGGGGTAAGGGATAGATAGGCCGGAGTCCCCAGTGGGTGGTGGTGTAGCTTCTGAGGGGATTAGGGAGCTATTGGGTAGCGTGAGGGAGCTACTGTCGCGCTGCGAACAGAGTGTTAGCGGTTCCCCGGTGGCGGCGTGGGTCCCTCCTGCGGTCCAGTCAGTAGCGTCACAGAGTGCGCCGGTGGTAGGGGCTCCGGCGGGTGTCACAGTGTCTGTCCAGACAGATAAAGAGAAGGTTGATTCGGTGAGGCTAGACGACAGGGCTCGGGGGGAGGTTTATGTGTGTTTTGAGGGTCCTCTAGGGGCGCATTTAAAAAAGGAAGTGAGGGAGAAGATTTGGAAGGACGAGTACGTCGAAATCTTCTCCTTGCTCCCTTTAGCTAAATTTAACTTAGACAAGAGTAAGAAGGAGGATAGCAAAAAAGAGGAGGAAGAAAAACGTAGGTGGCGCCTGATTCCACAGACTTTTGCTAATTGGCTTCAGGCCTTTGCCATTTTAGCGAGTGTCATTGGTGAAAAGGCTCCTGACAACTGTTCGGGGCTTTTTTGCTATCAGGACTCTATAGGTGAGGCGTATCGGGTGTATGGGGGTCAGACATGGCTGCGGTATGATGAGCAGTTCCGTCAGCGTAAGGCGGTTCGGCCCAGCATACGGTGGGACCAGAAAGATATAGGTTTGTGGCTTCGGGTTATGGCGCCAGCTCGCTTTGGCCAGTCCTTTCCTGGGGCGGCCGGTGGAACCGGCCATAGTGGTCTCAGTTACGGCTCAGGGGGGGCAGGTGCACAGGCCCAGCAACGTTACAGGCTGTGTTGGCAGTTCAATGAAGCCCAATGTAAATTTGGCTTCAACTGTAGATTCAAACATGCCTGTTCATTCTGCGGAGGGGTGTCCCATGGTGCGGCACGTTGCTTGCGCAAACAAAGGACCAAGGCCTTGCCTAATAGTGGACAAGGGGCAGACGCCGGTGAAGCTGGAAGCCATGCTTCCGTACCTAAATAGTTATGTTAACAGGGAGAGTGCAAAGTTTCTGGTAGAAGGTTTTAGGGAGGGTTTTAGGATTCCCCTGCCGACGCACACAGTCCCCTTTTGTATAACTAACTTGAGGTCGGCAGCGGAACACTCGGGGGTGGTGTCCAAAAAACTGAGGAAGGAGGTGGCCTTGGGGCGCATGGCGGGCCCCTTTGCATCACCCCCTTTGGAAGGTTTAATTGTATCTCCTTTGGGGGTGGTGCCGAAGAAGGAGCCGAATCAGTTTCGGCTCATACATCATTTGTCTTATCCCAAAGGAGCGTCGGTCAACGATGGTATTGCACCCGAGCTTTGTTCGGTAGTATATACCTCGTTTGATGCAGCTGTGCATTGGGTACGGCGTTGCGGTCCAGGGGCCCTCTTAGCTAAGACGGATGTGGAGGCGGCGTTCAGGTTACTGCCGGTACACCCTGACAGCGTTAGGTTACTGGGCTGCTACTGGGACGGCGGGTATTACATGGATCGTTGCCTCCCTATGGGTTGCTCAATATCGTGCGCATACTTTGAGGCGTTCAGCACCTTTTTAGAGTCGGTAATTCGGGATGTGTCGGGGGGTTGAGTCAGTGATACACTACCTCGATGATTTCCTCTGTATAGGTCCGGCGGGCTCCGATGTATGCGCGGTTTTGCTGGCAACCACGCAGTAGGTCGCCAGTAAGTTTGGGGTACCGTTGTCACCGGAAAAGACTGAGGGTCCGTGCACTAGATTGAGTTTCTTGGGCATAGAGCTTGACACTGTGGCAATGGAATTCCGGTTGCCTGGTGACAAGCTGGTTGATCTTAGGGAGAGGGTGAGGCGTGCTCGTCACATGCGAAAAATTACTTTGCGCGACCTCCAGTCATTGTTAGGCAGTTTAAATTTTGCCTGCCGCATTATCCCCATGGGTAGGATTTTTTGTCGCCGGCTGGAAGGGGCCATGAAAAGGGTGTCAAATCCACGACACTTTATTCGGCTGGGGGTGATACATCGGGAGGACCTGGCAGTATGGGACACATTTTTAGACCAGTTCAATGGTAGATCACTGGTCCAGTCAGCTGTGATCGATGTGTTCGATTGTGACCTCTTTACGGATGCGGCAGGGGGCCACGGTTTTGGGGCCTATTACAGGGGGCAGTGGTGCACCGCTCCTTGGCCTGCGTCGTGGCGTGAACAAGGTCTGATGCGGAATTTGACTGTACTTGAGTTATTCCCGATTTTAGTCGCGGTGTCCATATGGGGTGGGGCGTTCCAGGATAAAAAAGTTAGGTTTCATTGTGATAACATGTCAGTTGTGTCGGCCATTAATAATGTGACTGCGTCTTCTCCTCCAGTCATCAAGTTGCTTCAGCGTTTAGTATTGCGTTGCTTGTGCCTGAATGCATGGGTGGTGGCAGTGCATGTTCCGGGGGTTAAAAATGACGTTGCTGATTCTTTGTCTCGTTTCCAGTGGGAGCGGTTTCGTGCCCTGGCTGCGGGGGCGAAAGTGGAAGGGATTCCATGTCCTCCAGAATTATGGGACTTGGTTTGCGAAAAGCAGGGACATTGATTCAGGCATCGTTGGCCCCCGGCACCTGGGATAAGTATTCAAGGGCTTGGCAGCTTTGGGAGGATTGGGTGGGAGATTTAGGTCAGGTACATACTGATGAGGATAGGGTTGGGGCTTTATTGTTCTTGTTAAGCCGTTGGTCTTCAGATGGATGGTCCGTGGCGAAAGTTAATGGCGCGGTAGCGGCATTGGCATTTGGTTTCAAGCTGAGGGGTTTGGCGGACTTTACCAAACATTTCTTGGTTCAACGTGCGCTTAAGGGGTTCCGCAGGGGCAGGGGAAGTAGTGACACACGGCGCCCGGTTACATTTCAGCTTTTGGAGCGTTTGGGGTTGGAGCTGGGCCGTTTTTGTTCTTCGCACTATGAATGCGTTTTGTTTCACCTGGCTTTTTCTCTAGCTTTTTTCGGGGCTCTCAGGGTGGGTGAGTTGGTGTCCGTGTCGACTAAGCAGCCGGGTGGTTTACAGGTGGATGATGTGTACATGGAGGAAGGGGTCCTAGTGGTCAGGGTTCGCAGGTCTAAGACGGATCAGGCGGGGGCAGGGAAGTATCTGCGCCTGGGTGCGGTTGTAGGGTCAGATATGTGCCCGGTGCGTTGTTTGCTTGTTTTTCGGGGGTTGGTTCCAGCTTCTGCGGGCGGTCCCCTCCTGCGTCATGAGGATGGTTCGTTCCTTTCCCGTTATCAGTTCTCGGCTGTTTTTAGGGGTTGTTTGGACTCGCTGGGCCTTGACGCCTCTCGATATGCTCCACACTCTTCGCATTGGCGCAGCGACTAAAGCAGCTAGTTGGGGGTTGAGCTCGGAGGTGGTCCGACGTATCGGTAGGTGGGAATCGCAGAGGTATAAATCATACGTACGTCCACACCTTGCCCAAATGTGAATCATTGTGTTGTTGGGGTATTTTCTCCGCCCTCCCCCTACTTTATTTCTTCTTTTCGTAGGCCCTCCTGCTCGGTTAGTCTGGATCTTCGGCCATTCTTTTGTGTTCTGGGGCGCGGAGAGGGCCGGCGTGCGGCGGAATGGTCGGCAGCTGGGGTTCGACAGGGCTGCGGTCGTTGTACGTTGGATTGGAGTCCGAGGTATGGTGTGGAGTCGGGTCATGCCCGAAATCCACAGGTGCACGAGGTTGGATCGGTCTCCGGACATTATCGTGATACATGCTGGTGGCAATGACCTGGGGGTTCGTCCCTTTTGTGATTTAGTGAGGGACATAAAGTATGACCTGTTGAGGTTGTGGTCCATGTTTCCGGGGATTGTTACCGTGTGGTCCAATATTGTACCGAGAAAAACATGGCGGGAGGCTAGGTCTGTTGAAAGGCTCAACAAGGCCAGGATTAAGGTTAACCGGGCTGTTGCGGGGTTTGTGTCCAGGAACAGCGGTGTGTGCGTGCGGCACAAGGAGTTGGAGTCTGGGGAGGGGGAGTTTTGGTTGCGGGACGGGGTCCACCTGAATGCGGTGGGTATAGATTTGTGGACACTAGGTATCCAGGAGGGTGTTGAGAGGGCCCTGGAAGTGTGGCGGGTCTCTCACGCTTAAGGGATTAAGGCGTGCTCGCAGTGGCGGGTGGGGTCCTTGGAGTTGGTGGTCAATTGGCTAAAAGGGTGGAGTCAACGGTAGGCTCCACCTATACGTTTGGTGGTAATTGCACATTTTGGTGGATGGCCTGGCGCACGGTGAACGGTTACAGGGTAAATTGGCCCTGGGAGCTGGTACATGGAAGAAGGAGTTCGTCTTTATTCATGGTGCCGCCGAGCCGGTGGTCGCGGCTGGTGGTAAATTTATGGTGTGGTTATGTTAGCGCCAGGCCGGGGGATTGATAGTTTTTTGTAGCTCCAAGGACTCTTACCCAGGTTAAGCGTTTATTGTTAAATTATTTTAAGTTATGCAAATTATAATAAGTTATACTTGTTGTTATTTATTTGTTGTTTGTTAATAAATACGGCTGCTGTGGCCGATTTAATCCAACCCTTTGGTCTCGGTTTATTTCTAAGGGGTGGGGGGTTTGAGAGCTGGGGGCAGGGGTCGAGGCTGGAAAAGAGGGGGAAGGCATTTAGGCCCAGCAGTTTGGATACCAAAGGTGGTGGTGGGGTTCATAGGGGGACCCCGTTATCAGCAATCCCCCCAAACAAACAAACACAACAACAACACCACCATCCTCCCCCCCCCCCTCTCCCCCACAACTAAAAATTTAAATTTTTTATTTAAATTACCCCCCCCCCCCCTCTTCAAAACACCAACCCCCCCCCTTTTTTTTTTTTTTTTTTTTTTTGTCATTTTTTTTTCACCCCACCCCCCCCCCTTTCCCCCCTTCCTACTAACCCCCCCCCCCCCTCTTTTTTTCCCCCTTTCTCTCCCTCCCTCCACCCACCCACCCACCCACCCCCCCCCCCCCCCCTCTTTCCCTCCCCCCCCCCCCCCTCCCCCCCCCCTCCCCCCCCCCCTCCCTATTTTTGGAATATTTCTATAATTTTTTTTTATCTTTTCTAATATCTATCCCTTATCTCCTACTTATTAAGTTGTATATCTATCGGGGGGGGGGTTTTTTTTTTTTTTTCTTTTTTTTTTTTTTTTTTCTATATCTATCTTATCTCTTATCTGTATGTTATTGGTATAACTAATATCTATCACTTATTTCATATTTCTGTCTGTCTTTCCTTCTGTATATCTATTTATCTTTTTTATTGATCTATTTATATAATTTCTGTCTTTTGTAATCTCCGTCGATCTATCACTTATCTCATATCTACTAAATTGTGTATCTATCCTATCTAAAGAAAGGGGGACCTTTCTGAAGAAAAACCTTTTGACTGAAACTTTGTACATTTAAGCTAATAAAAGTTCCCTTTTTCATACATTGGAGCACTGCTTCCATATATATATACACACATTATATATATATATATATATATATATATATATATATATATATGGGTGTGTGTGTGTATAAATATATAAGTTGTCTCTATTTAGAGATATAAAGTTTCTAGGAGCGCTATACAGTCATGTGTTAAGGTGCTAAGCTACAGACCAAAATGATCAACCGAGAATAATATAAGAAAAAGGCAGCACTCCAAAAATGAGTAAGACTGGGTTCACACCTGCGCCCGGTCTCCGTTCGGGGTTTCCGTCCTGAACCGATTGAAAAAATGTTCAGAGAAAAGCGTTTTCGCCCTTTTCGGGTAGAAACCCGACAGACCCCATTATAGTCTATGGGGTCCGCGGGTTTCTGCGGGTAACCGCTTTTTTTTAAGCGGATTAGGTTTCCGAACGCAGGTGTGAACCTAGTGTAAGGAATAAACACCACTAAGTGTGTGGGTTTTTTCACATTCTTGGAGTGCCACCTATTTCTTGTATTATCTATCTATCTATCTATCTATCTATCTATCTATCTATCTATCTGATTCATCAATATAAATATCAAAATATAATAATAACAATCCTGACTGTATTATTTATAGTAACCATATTGATAATAAATTTATTACACATACAGTGAAACCTCTTTGAGACGACCATGAAAAATTCTTGAATTTTCCTGAAAAAAGATGGGCAGTGTGCTTAATATATGGTGAAACTGAAGATCCATTACAGAAAATCTGGTCTGGGTAGAGGAGGTGGTCTTTTGGTGAAGTTTCACCATATATAGTGTTATAGAACATATAAATACTAATATCATAATAATAACAACAACAATAATGATGATAATAATAATAGATGGTAATTATGATAATAATAGTAGTAATACTGATTATAATAACAACAAAAACAACAATAATAATAATAGTAATAATATTAATAGTAGTAATAATGATGACAATAATAGTAACAACTATATTAATAATACCACAAATAACAAAATAATAGTAGTAGTAGTAATAATAATAAATAAAAAAATAAATAATACTTAACAATGTAATAATATGCCATATCACTGCTTTCCTGTTATTGCACATCATATTATCATCACTGCTATTACCTGACATAACATCTATCTTATCTATCTATCTATCTATCTATCTATCTATCTATCTATCTATCTATCTCTCTATCTATCTCTCCATCCATCCAGAAATGCCATGTCCATTGGGACTCTCTAAGCACTGAGAAGGCTCCTGCACCCATCATCACCCCTGTGCATGGCATGTTAAGGGCACCTCTATTTTACACAATACATAGATATTATACTGATAGTCTTTCTTGTTTCACTAAATTCTGTGCTGCCGGAGAACATGTTGCAGTGAGTGCATGGCACAGCAAGCGGACTGTGCCCACAGAGGGCACCATGCCAGCTGTTATCAGTGTGCAGGCATGATAAGCAGTGCGCCTACCTGGATGACTGTACTCCACATTAACCATGCTGCTGGTTTGCAGGATTGTCGCTGTGTCGGCTGCCTGCTGAGGATGGCATGGAGGTGGCAGATGCTGGCAATAAGAGGGCAGACAGAATTCCAGTTTAGAGAAGCCACCACACCTCTTCCATGCAAGCCAACATCCTGCGCTTCTGGCCAGGGGCCCATGCAAAGCACCTATTTGCATAGCATGACTGAGCCAGGAGAGGAGGAAGCAGCTGGCAGCTGGGCACCTTCACAGCACATTTGTAGGGCTGACACCTGGCGCTGCTCGTTCTGTACCTACCACCTGTGCTGCCTGAGGGCTGCCAACACCGCCATCTACAGGATACACTATGGAATTATCATTATTATTGGATGCACTCAAATACAATCTGCTGTAGTAATAATAATAATGCACATTATTAATTATTATTATTATTATTATTATTATTATATCTCAGCTTACTGTCTTATAGGCAGGTTGTGTCCCGACCAGGGACATAGGGCATTAACCCAATATTTTTCAAGATATGTGTGCGGTGCCCATAAGTGCGATCTTCTGCACCTCTCAAGCATTATGATGGCCTATTATTATTATTGTCATATTGCTACATGGAGGTAAAAAGACCTGTACGTGCCTGTCTACAAACAACCTACAAGTGATCTGATCTACAGATAGTCAATGACTCAGTGGACGTATATTAAAGGGAGTCTACCACCTACCCCAAACATATTTAACTGTTACCACCATGTTACAGAGCACATTGCACTGATAAACAATAGACCTCTGTTATGTATGTCACTCTTGTAGATTAGGAGAAAAACAGCTTTAAAGTCTTATGCATATAATGCAGCTGGTGCACTGGGGGTGGGCCTTCAGCCTTGGGAGCACTGCTCTAGCTGCTCAATAAGGATAAATGATGTCATAGCAGTGGAAGGATCAACTCTCACTGCAGGCAGGAGATGGTAGAGGCCTGAGTGACAAGAGCAGTGCTCCCAGGGCTGAAGGCCCACCCCCAAGGCACCAAGTCCCTCATTTGCATAAGACTTCAAATTTATTTTTCTCCAAATCTATAAAAGTGACACACATAAAAAATGTTATGTAGTGTACAGCGAGTACGGAAAGTATTCAGACCCCTTTAAATTTTTCACTCTTTGTTTCATTGCAGCCATTTGCTAAAAGCAAAAAAGTTCATTTTATTTCTCATTAATGTACACTCAGCACCCCATCTTGACAGAAAAGAAAACAGAAATGTAGATATTTTTGCAAATTTTTTAAAAAAAGGAAAACTGAAATATCACATGGTCATAAGTATTCAGAGCCTTTGCTGTGACACTCATATTTAACTCACTGCTGTCCATTTCCTTCTGATCCTCCTTGAGATGGTTCTACTCCTTCATTGGAGTCCAGCTATGTTTAATTAAACTGATTGGACTTTTATTAGGGAAGGCACACACCTGTCTATATAAGACCTCACAGCTCACAGTGCATGTCAGAGCAAATGAGAATCATGAGGTCAAAGGAACTGCCCAAGGAGCTCAGAGACAGAATTGTGGCAAGGCACAGATCTGGCCAAGGTTACAAAAGAATTTCTGGAGCACTCAAGGTTCCTAAGAGCACAGTGGCCTCCATAATCCTTAAATGGAAGACGTTTGGGACAACCAGAACTCTTCCTAGACCTGGCCGTCCAGCCAAACTGAGAAATCGTGGGAGAAGAGCCTTGGTGAGAGAGGTAAAGAAGAACCCAAAGATCACTGTGGCTGAGCTCCAGAGATGCAGTAGGGAGATGGGAGAAAGTTCCACAAAGTCACCTATCACTGCAGCCCTCCACCAGTCGGGGATATATGGCAGAGAGGCCCGAAGGAAGCCTCTCCTCAGTGCAAGACATATGATAGCCCGCAGAGAGTTTGCCAAAACACACATGAAGGACTCCCAGACTATGAGAAATAAGATTCTCTGGTCTGATGAGACGAAGATTGAACTTTTTGACGTTAATTCTAAGCGGTATGTGTGGAGAAAACCAGGCCCTGCTCATCACCTGCCCAATACAATCCCAACAGTGAAACATGGTGGTGGCAGCATCATGCTATGGGGGACAGGACGACTGGTTGCAATTGAAGGAAAGATGAATGTGGCCAAGTACAGGGATATCCTGGAAGAAAACCTCTTCCAGAGTGCTCTGGACCTCAGACTGGGCCGAAGGTTCACCTTCCAACAAGACAATGGCCCTAAGTACACAGCTAAAATAACAAAGGAGCGGCTTCGGAACAAGCTCTGTGACCATTCTTGTCTGTCTGTGACCATTCTTGTACTAGCTCAAAAGGAAGGAATTCTACTCAATACTGAGCAAAGGGGGTGCTGAGTGTACATTAATGAGAATTAAAATGAACTTTTTTGCTTTTAGCAAATGGCTACAATGAAACAAAGAGTGAAAAATTTAAAGGGGTCTGAATACTTTCCGTACCCACTGTATGTTGTTTATTACTGTAATGTGCTCTGTAACTGAATACACTTAGGGAGGCGGTAGACTCCCTTTAATAACATAAGCTACCAAATTTATAAGTGAATTTGTGATGGTAAATTTGCTGAGGAAGTTCAAAAAGGTCCTGAAGGGGCCTGGACGCCTTTCTCGAATGGAAAAATATATTTCAGGTTGCGGGTTTTAGGCTTTTGGTAAAGACAAGTTGATCCAGGGTTTTAGAATGATTTCCGGATTTGGAGTTGGGAGGAATTTTCCCCCTGACATGGGGCAATTGGCATCAGCTTTATGGGGGTTTTTTGCCTTCCTCTCGATCATTGTAGGGTTATAGGATGGACTTGATGGATCTTCATCCATCCTCATCTACTATGTAGCTGTTCACATGCTGCAGAAGTTCTGTAGGGTGTGTTCTCCTCCAAGGTGCTGAAATTGTATGTTTATTGCTGCAACTCACCTGCAGGCTCTCTGTAGGCTTCCTTCTTGCATTGCAAAGGTTGAAATCTGCAAGTAAAACTCTTAACAATAAGTGACATACCCTTTAAGACTAAGGTCCTACGTGGCAGGCTGCAGCAAAAAAAGCTCTGAAAAAAATGCGGTGGCAACGCAAAATAATTGTGTGACGTAAGTTGACCGTGAGCTTGTGTAAGGAAGAGAAAAGCATTCAACGTCTAGCCAGGTGTGCCCAATCGATCGCACCGCGTGAGTCACTGTGATAAATCTGGCACATCTTTTGACCTCTATGTTTATACTGTCTATATGTGGTACAGTGCTCCTTGGATACGCTGGGCCTTCACCTTAAATGATTATATTGCTTTCTACTATAATTTATGTAACAGACTACATGCACACCACCATGAGGCCTTATATATGTATATAGTTACATTACTATGCAGCCATTAGTGGCCAAGCTGATTATGCATTGTATTCACCTTGTAGTACATGCAGTAGGACCATTGGTCACATATCCTTGCTGTGCAGACCTATGAGACAGAAAAAATATAAGAGGGGCTGGTAACAGGGAAGTCCATGAGATGATGCCTGACACTGCTGGAGCGCCATCAAGGGGTTGATAAAGGTAACAGATTCTGGCAATCCTGCAGGAGGGTTAGCTGGTGCCAGAGTATCATATTCCGCAGCGCTTTACAGACATTGTCACTGTTCCATATAGGGCTCACAATCTACATTCCCTATCAGTATGTCTTTGGAGTGTGGGAGGAAACCGGAGTACCCGGAGGAAACCCACACAAACACGGGGAGAACATACAAACTCCTTGCAGATGTTGTCCCTGGCAGGATTCGAACCCAGGACTCTAGCGCTGCAATGCTAACCACTGAGCCACCGTGCTGCCCATGACATCACCAGGAGAGTACAGGATGCTATGAGGAGGACCAAAAGAAGTGAGAGAAAGTAAGTATTAATGTTTTTTATTTTTAGGGCCTCCACCTATTATACTCGGGAGTCTGAAGAGAGTATCTGCCAGCATCTGCCCGAGTTTGCTGGGTGGTGATGTCGGCCCTGACTGTGAGTTCAAGGGATGTAGATACCGCTGACTACACCAAAAAGTTGTAGGATTTAGAGGCAGGGGTGCTAACCTTCTACACCAAAAAGTTGCACAGGGCCTATGACCTCGCCTATGGACACAGCTGCCAGATCTCAGCTACTTGAGTGCTCGTAGTGTTGCTGCACACTGTGGGTTGCAGCAGATTTTCTATTGTAAATTTGCCAGAATTTGTGCCTTTCACCTCTGCGTTTATTTACTATTTTAGACACTTTCTGCACCTTGCGCGACAAGGGGGCTGGCATCATGTAAAAGGGGTGGGGCTTATGATGCAATACCATGCACTAATTAATAGGCGATGTAGACTCAGACTAGACAGTCTATAGCTGCATCACATTCTCATACATTATAGTTCTATGTCTGTAAAGCTTTCCCTGCTTATGAATTTTGTCACATTTCAATGAGTAAATTTATTATTAGATTTTTCCAGGAACTGGAGTAAAATTGTGACAAAATGTGTCATAAATGTTTCTAACACACTCCCAACATCTAAACCAAACCCATAACGCCTAACAAAAAGGAAAAGTCCCGGGATTGGTGCAAATGAGGCCAAAAATGGTGCAAATGCTTAATATATCTAACAGGATTAATACATCTTAAAATGTTGCAAATTACTCCAGAATAATGGCGCAAATGCCTTCATACATCCCCCCTAAGTTTGCACTGTCCATTAAGCAGTATTAGTAAATCTGCTCAGTCGTCTACGTTACCTGTCATATGCAAACACTGAAGTATTATCAATTGGCCACTAGATGGTGACACAACACTGCAACCTGTAGGCATAACAAAAAAAAAAAAAAAATTGCAAAATTAAGGAGTATTTTTTGATCTGCAAAACAAATTAGGTTGTCATTTTTGTGGGTTTATCATTTTTTGCAACACTTTTCTTAAAAATTGTGGCATTTTTTTCACACAATTGTGAATATTCAGATTTTTTAGAGGTGCTCTCAAATAATTTTTGTTACCCCTTTTAGGGCAACAAATAAAAAAAACCTTTTTTCATGCATAACTTATTACTGACCAATTCTTATGGATTTCCGTAATGTACTATATGCTCTACTCTATGTAATTCTGCTATTGTTGGCATCCTACCAGGAGTTATACAGGTGCAGAGACATGCTACTCTGTCCTGCTGGTCGCTGAGAGGAGGTCCAAAAGTGGTAATGGAACGTATGAATATTTTTTTTTTTATTTTTGTCACCTCCCCTGGGCCTCCACCTATTATAGTCTGTGATCTATAGAGACCCCACAGTATAATGCTGCGGCCATTATAGTTCACCCATGAAGAATCTCCATTTGTTTGGTTTTGTAAAGAAACCGAACAAGTTGGAATATTTGGGTCAAACCTGGCTCGGACCGCTTAACTCTTTAGATGCCATGCTCAATAACGACTGCAACATCTACATAGTTTGACAGGAGGGGGCTCTGTCAATCTAATGGTGTTTGCTGCTTCAAGTCTACGAAGGAGGATTAAAGAAAAACTACAATTAAGTTTCACATTAAAAACCTTCAACCCATCCTGCAAATAACAAGTCCTCATATAGGTTAATACAGTATGTTATTATAAAGTTCACGACATAATCGTTTTTCTCACATATTGCCTAGAATGCCCTGACGTTATTTTATGATTTTGCAGGGATTTTGGAGCTCAGAACTTAACCCTGACAGTTCTATTCAGAAAATAAAAATGGTGCTAAGAGGTGAACATTCCCTTTAAGCGTAACAGAATAATGACATAATAGGTGATAATAGGCAGAAGTCTCCCCATAGAAAGTAAAAGCAGAGAGAGCAAGAAGTTTCACAATGTGTTGTGACTGTGTTAGGGTCAACTGCACTTGTGGATGGAGGACAAGCGGTACTTTTTACACTATGTTCCAGCACCGTGCCAGCAAACTAACAGGGCAAATACCCAAAAGTAAAAATTCTTTGTTATCAGCGACTCTTATCTTAACGCTTGTAGTGAGACTAGGTTTGCACTACATACACACGTGGACAAAATTGTTGGTACCCCTCGTATAATGAAAGAAAAACCCACAATGGTCACAGAAATAACTTGAATCTGACAGACTGGAATTTGCTAAACTACATGTTGACAAGCCACAAAGCTTCTGGGAGAATGTCCTATGGACAGATCAGACAAAAATCGAAATTTTTGGCAAGGCACATCAGCTCTATGTTCACAGAAGGAAAAATGAAGCATATCTTGAAAAGAACACTGTCCCTACTGTGAAACATGGAGGAGGCTCTGTTATGTTCTGGGGATGCTTTGCTGCATCTGGCACAGGGTGTCTTGAATCTGTGCAGGGTACAATGAAATCTCAAGACTATGTGCTGCCCAGTGTCAGAAAGCTTGGTCTCAGACGCAGGTCATGGGTCTTGCAACAGGATAATGACCCAAAACACACAGCTAAAAACACCAAAGAATGGCTAAGAGGAAAACATTGGACTATTCTGAAGTGGCCTTCTATGAGCCCTGACCTAAATCCTATTGAGCATCTTTGGAAGGAGCTGAAACATGCCGTCTGGAAAAGGCACCCTTCAAACCCGAGACAACTGGAGCAGTTTGCTCATGAGGAGTGGCCAAAATACCTGCTGAGAGGTGCAGAAGTCTCATTGACAGTTACAGGAATCGTTTGATTACAGGGATTGCCTGAAAAGGTCGTGCAACAAAACATTAAGTTAAGGGAACCATCATTTCTGTCCAGGCCTGTTTCATGAGTTTTCTTTTTAAAAAAATTCTGTTGAAGCATGGTTGAAAAGCAATGTCTGACTTTCATTTGTTCATTTTCATAGAATTTTTATATATTATTACTTTTGTCAGATTCAAGTTATTGTGGGTTTTTCTTTCATTAAACGAGGGGTACCAACATTTTTGTCCACGTGTATAGGTGAGATATTTGCACGGTTTACACTGGCAGTTTTCACCACGTTATTTTGTTCTGTTACCAACATCTGTGATTTTTTTGGGTAAAAGCATCAGTTGGCTTCAATTTTAGGCACTCTCTCCCTACTTGTTAGAAGGGTCCCAGATCACAAAGAGGTTTCCTTGTTGGGACTCTCCGTGATCAGCTGTAATGGCTTTAAGTATTCATATTCCCTGCAGCGCCACCACAGGGAAAAGTTGGCATTACACTGTGTCCATTAAAAAAGCAACAGAAACTCAATGGAGAAATGTATCAACACCCAGAAAACTGGCGTAGATGTGAGATAATGTGGCGCATCTTTGGAGCAACGCCTTTTCTTGCACCAAAGATACAAATTCCCTGTTCTGTGTATGAAACACTTGTCTCAATAAATCTGCCCCAATGTGAGTCTTTAGTCTTTGGGTGATTTTGCATTGCTGTAAATCGCAGCATGTCAGTTATAGCTACGGAAACGCTGGTGTTTTGTGTATAGGTATAATAGGGACAGAAAGTCTGTAGAGGAAAACTCTGAGGACTTTCTGTGAATTACTGATCAGTGGGGGTCCGACCACTCAGATCCACACTGATTCTAAGAACAGGGGGTTGTTTTACCCCCATTGTGAATGCAGCGGCAGTGGATGGACATGAAACACACTCTATTCATTTCAATGGGTTTGCCATGAATAGCCAAAGTACACTTAGATAGAGCAGGGGTGCATCTGTGCCCAATGCTGCTACCTTCACAATGAGTGTAAAACACCCCCATTCTCAGGATCAGTGGGGGTCTCCAGGGTCGGACACACCTATCAGAAATGTATCCTCTAGTTTTTCATGGCATAACCCTTTTACTAGAGCGGATTGAAACAGTTTACATGAAAAAGAAAACATTGAAGATTAGGTAGAGAAAGCTATCTCGCCCCAAAGATAAAGAGGGCGTATGCCTGCCAAAGCGGTCTCTACTATGTACTGGAGTCCTAGACTTCGCAGCAGGGACTTATCAATGTTTATGCTGTGCCTTGTTCAAGCGAATGGAGCTGACTTATAAGGCTCAGTTCACATGGCAGAATTTGGAGATGATTTTCAGGTGTATTCTGCCTCAAGATCAGCTTCAAATTCCAGCCAGAATCTGCTTACCATTATTTTCAGACACTTCTTTTTTCAGGGCACTGTGTCTTGCTTGCTCTTCCCATGGATTCTGCAGCTGATCCAGGCTCAGAGTGGCTAGTCCCATTATATCCTGGGCAAATCAGCGAGCAAAGCCACAGCCCTGCTTCAGCTTTCTGCTGCGGAAACCATTGGGTCAGAATTTCAAGAGGAACCTAAAGCAGAAGAAAGAATTCTCCAAATTCCACTGTGTGAATGTAGCCTTATACTGAACCCTCGCGGTCTCTGGCTGTCCCATAGAAATAAATGGTCTCTGACCATTGCTCCAGAGACTGGATGCGAAGGATCCCCACTCTTGTGATCAGTAGGGATCTACTATTTATCCCCTATCCTGTGGGTAAGGGTGCATTGGTGGACAATCCACTTTAAGAATAGGACATCAATGTATAGTTCTAGAAGGTGCTATCATATGTTTTGATGCACTTTTTAATGCAGTTTTTGAAGCCAGTATCACAAAGTCAGGGAATATATATATATATATATATATATATATATATATATGGAAAATGTGCCATTTCCAGGCACTTTTTAATACAGGTATGAATGCACTCTTAGGGCCCATTCACACGGTAGAATCTGGCATTGATTTTGAGGATTCTGCCTCCCACTGTATTCATGGGGAGGCAGAGATTACAAAATTACATAAATAATAAGCTTTCCACTTGATCTTGCCGTGGATTCCACTGCAGAGTCTATGGCTTGAGACTCCACACCGATCAGGCTCAATCCGCTGCGTCACAATACCAAAGCTCTGGGGGATAGGGGGTGTAAAATGTAGAGGAATCTGAGGCCTCAAATTCTTCTTCATTTTACGCTGTGTGCACTTACCCTAAGGCAGGCATGTCCAAAGTCCGTCCAGTGGGCCAAATGTGGCCCGTGTTCAAATTTCCACCGGCCCGCCAGTACTGTTGGCTTTAGGGGGCCCTACCGGGTCCGCACTGCTTTTTTAATAGGCAGTGGGAGGTCCATTAACTTACCTATCTTCTCTCCTGCTTTCGGACTCCTCTTCACTCATCAGCCACCAGGGGACCCCCATGTGCTGCACATTACGTCATTGTGACCTGATGTGCGGAGCACAGAGCCCATCGCAGGCTGAAGAAGAGGCCGTGCACAGGAGCGCTAAGTGAATTCAGCCTGGTTCTGCTGGTCCGGTTGTTAAAACCGGACCGGCAGAACCCCGGAGAAGTGGCGCCGCTATCCTGGTTCTGCTACTGGTAGGGCTTGTTGGCCACAGGCCACATTGAGCATGTGGCCTACAAACTAAGTACCAATACTTACCTGTCTGCTCTCCGGCGCCTCACGCTTCTTCCTTTTCTGGACGCACATGACGTCACATCAGTGCACCCGGAATGAGACAGAGGAGCAGACTGGTAAGTAATGACCCAATACTGCTATAGGGGAGACCAGTGAAGGGGCCACTGTTTGCAATGTCGGTCACATGTCCGTTTTGAGAACACATTAAATTCAGTGGGGGAAATTTATTAAAATTAACTAAGAGCAAAACTGTCATAGTCGCCCACAGCAACCAATCACAGTGCAGGTTTAATTTTTCAGCAACAGAATACAAAAAGAAAGCTGCGCTGTGATTGGTTGCTATGGGCAACTACAATGGTCTGTTTTTCATGTCCGTCACCATCTTTGTCACCTTTACAGCCACATGGACCCAATTGGAATAATGGTTCAGTTTTTTTTAATGGATGTAAAATGGATTGACGTCCGTTAAAATCGGATCAGTGGATTGGGTCAAAAAACAACAACCAATGAATTTTTTTTTCACTGACAGTTACAAACTGATGCAAAATGGATGACAGCCATCAAAAATGGAAAAATGGAACGGAACAGATGCAAAACGGCCATCAAAAAAGGACATTGTCAGTTTTTAGCAGACGTCAGACGTTGCGTGCAAGAGGCCATAGGCTACATTCACACAAGTGAGGTCTAAAACCTCCCATCTTGCACCCGAGGAGCAGCTATTTTTACGGATTCCCCCATACATAACAGCGTATAACGCAACAGTTTTTGAAATCGCAGCATATGTGCTGAGGATATTTTTCTGCAATGTATGGATGGGATTAGCCAGAATCCCATCCACTTTCCAGGTACTGTAAAACGCCACATTTATTCTTGCAGTGTTATCGCGGCGTCTTTGCAATGTGGGGCTTGGCCCTAAACTACATTGGCTGGCAACACATAGATCAGCCTCACTGTATAGAGCCGATCAGCCTATAGAGCCACACCAGCAGATACTTGAGGCTCAGCCCCGGATTTCTGGTGCAGGCTCCACAGCAAAAATACAAACTGGATTTTTCAGATGTCTAGTTCTGCCATTAGGAACATACCCTCAGGATATGTACACATAGCACAGTAACTGAACAGTAAAAAAAAAAATATACTGCAAAGAAATTTACTGCAAAATCTACGGTAAAATCCACATTTTACATGCAGATTTAGTTCTGGATTTAACCCTCTGCATTGCAAATGGAAAAATCTGTGAATTTTCACTGCAGATTTCACCAATCGCAACGCAGAGGGTGAAACACATAGGAAATAAAGTGAAATATGCAGTAAAAATTCACAACATAAATTTGCATGCAATGGTTTTAACCCTTTGCCGACGGGCGCCATAATAGTACAATGTCTGCACTTTTATACAATGAAGATCCAACAGTAATGAGAGTCCACTCTGATTATGGGCATTAATAGCCCCAGCATCCCAAAAAGGCTCCTTCTATGGTACCCCCTGCACGCTTACATTGCATAAAGGCTCCCGGGCAGATATATCGATTGAGGCTTGCCACAGGGCAGACCTTGATAAATATACAGTATTGAAGACTAGGGTACAATCCAGATGCTGATATATTTTCTTACTTAAAAAAAACAAAAAACTTAAATCACCTCCCCTTTCCCTAGATCATGAAAAAATAAAACACATTAAGCATCCCTGCTTCCAAAAATGCCTAAACTATAGAAATATAAAAATATTTAAGCCGTACAGGCTTAACCACAGCGGTAAAAAAAAAAAAATCCTAAAAATAGCCACATTGTGTGTTTTTTTTTTTTGCCATTTTGCTTTGCCGAAAAAAATTTCATAAAAAGTGATCAAAACACTTGATATTCCCAAAAATGATAACAATAAAAAAAATGATAAATAAAAGACTCCTTACACAGTTCCGTACACAGAAACATAAAAAAGGTTACGGGTGTCAGACTATAGCAATTAAAATCATTTTTTGTATTTTGCAAAATTTTGGATTTTTTGTAAACATATTAAAACATAGCAAAAATTATATAAATCTTACTCCAGCCATGATATTCTTGTCCATGCCATCTGCCGCCTACAGACCCTCCAGAAACTGCCTCATCTTTCATCTTCTGTCAGCAGCAAAATCAATCATATCTCTGTTTTGGTTTAGGTTCGAGGAACTGCTGAGCTGGTCCCGTAGGACACATGATCGTTTTTTGAAGATATGGTCCCCATAGTTGGCCCATGCAGCTGGGTGATCTAGTTTGACCTACTTTGATCTGATTTGATGCGGATGTGGCATATGACTGCTCATTCAGAGGAGAGCTACCAATGATGGCTCTCGGCAGCTTTTCTTATTTTCTTCTCTACCTTCTTTTCTTACTTTCGTCTCTATCATCTTCACTTCTCCTTGTCCTCTGCTTCTTTCCCTATCATTTTTTCTTCCTCTCTTCCTTTCTCCTCTCCTCTTCCCTTTCCTTCTTCATGCATGACCCTTCTTCTCCTTCTTCTTTTCTTCCCATTACTAACATACCCCTCTTTCCCCCCCCCCCCATATCCTTCTACACATTGGGCTCCAAAAGGATATATATATCAGGCACTACTTGGCCTTCGACCATCTAAGGCTGTGTTCAAACAGAGTTTTTTGGCAGTGGATTTTGACGCGGAATCCGCCTTAAAAAACTCCTCCCATTCATTTCAATGGGAGTCAGTGGCGTTTTTTTTCCTCTAGCGGCTTTTTTCCTCTAGCAGAAAAAAAGAAACAACATGACCTATCTTGCTGCGGATTCCGCCCGCAGTGTCCGCGGCTCGAGCCGTGCTCCTGATTAGGCCCATTCATCCGAGCTTAATCAGGAGCGGTTAGCAGCGACAGAATGCTGATGCACTGCATCAGAATCCCGTCGCGGCTGACAGCGGCGAAAACTCCGGGGACGGAAAATTTTCCGCCGTGTGAACACACCCTAAGAACATCGTGTTGTTATTTCTGCTATTTGTTACAATAAGCTTGTACACTCACAATGCATGTACAGTTTGTTTTTGTTTTCTGAAAACTCTAATAAAAAACTCTGAATTAAAAAAAAACAAAAAACTATATAAATCTGTTATCACTGTGATCGTGCCGAGCTGAAGAATATAAGGAACTGTAAAAACCTGTAAGAAAATGACACGAATGCGGTTTTCCTCCTCAGTTTTTTTCCCCAAGCTTCCCAGTACACCTTCTGAAATATAAAATGGTACCGCTACTAAGTACAATTTGTCTAGCAAAAAATAAGCCCTCATATGGCTCTGCGAATGGTAAAATATAGATAAAGCTTTTGGAATGTAGGGAGTAAAAAAATAAGAATGAAAAAACTAAAAATGGCTGTGACAGGAAGGGGTTAAAATCTTTACTACAGGTCTGTGTGGATACTGCAATATTTTTTTTTTTTTTTTAAAGTTTGGATAAGATTTGTTAAGATGTTAGCCACTTTGCCACCTACAAAATCCAGGCTTAAAACATGCCGCGTATATGCCACGTGTGGACAGAGCCTAAATGAGCAATTTGAGCAGTCAATGGGTAAAAATCCCCGCTGTGAAGATTCCCACAGATTGTTGTCAGCACAGCCTAAGGTTTCTAGAAGCATCTGGCAACAATCTGGGGCCCTCACATGATCTCAATTGCCTGTTCTTGGAAAACAAAGTGTCTTTTCAGCATGTTTGTGAGCAGCGTGTAAACACTTTAGTGGATATACAGCATATCTGCATTGTATATACCTAACCGCAATATGGAAATGGAAGCAAATGTAGCCAATGCTAAACACATAGTACTCCGCCATATTGAATAGCAGTTGAAGGGGTTTTCAGGGATCAGGATAGATGGTCAATATGAGATCGGTGGGGGTCCAACTCTAAGCATGCTTGTCAAACTGTTTGCAAAGGCTACAGCGCTCGGCCGAGCTCTGGGGCCCCTCATAGGCCCATAAAACTGCATGAAGTTTACTTCTCAATGGCTGTGGAAAGAATAGATGATCCATCATGTTCACTTGACCCACGTAAACCATGAAGATGCTGCAGCGCTTGCCCAAGCTCTGTGGTCCCTTCACAAAGCTGGAAGGGCTGAGTCGGACCCCCACCTATGTGATACTGAGGGCCTTTCCCAGGCATAGGTCATCCATACTAGGAAAATAACCCCTTTAAAAGGAATGTATCACCATCTTTTTTGTGTGCATGATTATGAGGCGGCCATCTTGCCTGGGCTTCTCCTCTGCTCTGTTAACAGCATTTAGTGATATGCTTTAAAGCATAGTCATGGCCATAGGCAGCAATGGTCTGGACCGGACTTCTTGAGGTCTATGGGAGAGATTTCAAGGTAAGCTTTGTGCAGGGAGGGGAGTAGATAAGCTGTGAATTCTATTGTCAGTAGTAAATGAAAAGCACCACGGGCCTATCTATAGAGGTGTTATCTTCTATTGTAATCTATTGGTGGCTGCCGAAAAGAAAACCTGCTACAGAATTTGCAAGTGTCTATTATTAGGCTTAGTAGCCAGAGTTAAAATTGCAGTATTTAGTACTGTATAAAAATAGAGACATAGCAAATTTAAAAAAAAAAAAAAAAAAAAAAAAAAAAAAATCACCATTGTTTAATATATGCATAAAAACTTGGGAAGCCACACAGGATTCTAGAACCAGACTCCAAAACCTTTTGCTCAGAACTCATCCTATAGCTTTCTATGGCCCTGGCTCACAATAAATCACATACAACTTCACTTACAGAGCTGTCCTTTCTAACCTTTCCACTTGGCTTGACATATCCTGCGAAGATGAGATGACCAGCTTTGAATAAAAACACAATTTTGCGCTACTCTGTCAAGAGTTTATGCTATATGTGTACGTGTGGCCACCTAGTGACTGTAAAAGGTGTTACAGCCTTTAGAGTTTTTTGGCAGCATGTGGTGATAACATATTGAATTTATATTGTGAGAAATAAAATTCCCTAAAAAGGGGTTATTCAGGGACTGTTACTTAGACCAGGTTATATTTGGCTCTCGAGCTTCTGGGTTCGTTCCGACTCTGGGTCACATGATCAGATCTAAAAGCTGCCTCCTTCCTTCCCGTCCTGTGTTCACTGCCTGCCCCCATAGTACAGGTGAACACAGGAGCAGAGGGAGGAAGCGGAGCGACTGATCACATGACTCAGTCAGAACCAGCCCAGAAATCCGAAATTGAACCCAAATAGAACCCGGGGACAGTAAAAGTCTCTGGATAACCCGTTTAATATTTGAACAATGTAATGGTGGACACATCTGGATATGGCACCTGCAACATTGGGAAACTGGAGGCCCTGCTGTAACTTCTGCCAGCTTTTCCATCATGGACAGTATATTTGTATACAGAGCTACTTTCCGAGGAGATTTCTTACAAAATAGGAAATATTTGCAATTAAAAATCATTTTATTCATCTTACAAATGATAAATATTTTGTTCAAAAGGTTTTCTCTTCTGGACTTGCGATGATACAAAAAAAAAAAAAAAAGGCATCTTCATACAAAAATATCAGAACTATATTAAAATACATTATATAGAATGAAGAAGGCACGAGGCAAATCTGTGACATTTAACCCACGGTCGCCAGCAGACCAGCAAATATAGATCACTGGCCCATCCAACAAAGGAAGAGTTAAATAATTCCCAGATATTCACAGTTCCTTTAATACTGGTTTTCTCCATAGTGTCCTAGCGGAGACCTACACTTGGTACGATAGTACTTCTTCTGGGGTTTGGGGGAGACTATATTGGTGGTAAGGCACATGGGGGCGCTGAGACGGTTCAGTCTTTGTGCAATTAATATGGAGAAGTCGGATTCTTCTCAGCGGTAAGAGAAAAGCAAAATGTAAGGTAGATGTGCGTCGATCTACTTCTTAGAAGATCCTAGAATTTCACAGTATAAAATGTCTTTAAGGCAAATGTACTTGGTGGATCTCAAGAAGTTGTGGTCCTATTTCGTGTATGGGCACGCTGGTGTAGATAGCAGTCAGTGGCAGGAGCGGCCGTAGGTCTAGGTCTCTTCATCCCACAGACATAGCTGCTTCTGGGTGACATAGAAGTGGAAGATGTATCCTTTCTGGCAACTGCGAATGCCGCACTTGTAAGACGTGGTCTTGCCAGATGAATCCCGGGTTTTGCAGTATTTTAAGCTACAGGGAATCCATTCCAGACTCAGACGATATGAGCAGATGCAGGCTTTCCAGTCCTGAGAGCAGACCTTGCAGGGGAGCAGAGTCGGAAGAGACGACGACGACTGAGGAAGAACCTCAAACATGGAGCCATCGACACCTTACAAGGAAGAGAGGATACAAATAAGCCAAGGAGATAAATACAGTTTAGACTTACAGCAGTCTAGTCTAGATAATGTGGGGTTACTGACGAGAAAAAACATGGATTCTTCATTCTATAGGTTGCTATATTGGGCGTGTCAGTGTCCATATTCACCAAATAATGGTCATGAAGCCCAAAATTAGAGCCAGTAAATGCAAGTTTTCAGTTCTGACCATTGCATTTTTAGGGAGTCATTCATTCACAGGTAATCCCCATGGGCTTTAGGACTCATTGACATGAACAATTTTTCTACCGTGTTTCTCCAAAAATAAGACCTACCCTAAAAATAAGCCCTAGCTAGATTTTCCAGGTTTTTTTGGAGTAGGCTTGAAATATAAGCCCTACTCCAAAAATAAGCCCTAGCTAATTTAACCTCTTCCTGACATCTGCTGTGCGATTACAGCAGATGCCAGGTCCTTAAAGATGGCGGCGGTTCTGTTGCAGAGTGGCTACCATAGCTGCCGTATCGGGTCAATGCCCTCGATCAGTGTCTACTCTGATCGCGGGCATTGTTCAGCATGACCCCTCCTTTCTACCAAAGTAGCACAACCCGGAGTTAATGCCCGCAATCAGAGTAGACTCTGACCGCGGGCATTGCTAAGTGTGACCTCCGCGCTCCCCCCCCCCCCCACAGTCCCCAGGGCCGGTCCCAACCCCCTATAGCTACTATAACGGGTCTCCTTGTACAGCAGAGACCCGCAGGTAATGCCCGCGATCAGAGTCCACTGATCGCGGGCATTGTTGGGTGTGCCATTTCGTGAACCCCCTTCCCCCCCCCCCCCCAAAGTAGAGCAACTATCCCCGGGGCCGGTTCCCACCTTGTACCTTGTACCTTTCACATTGCAGGTCGGCTCCCGCGCGGCGAGATCGCAGGAGCCGACCTGTTCCTTTGACAGCCGGGAGCCTTATGAAGGCTCCCAGGCCTGTCATAGGAATATTACTATTGAGGCTGGTCTATGACCAGCCTCATTGGTAATGTAGATAATCTCCCATAGACTGCAATACGTTGTATTGCAGTCTATGGGATGATTGCAGGTTCAAGCCCCCTAGGATGGGTTAATAGTAAAAAAATAAATAAATAAAAGTTCAAGCCCCCTCCCACTTTCACTAGAATACATATAAAAATAAAATATTACTGTGAAACACATACACATTAGGTATCCCTGTGTCCAAAAACGCCCGCTCTACAAACTTATAAAAATATTTTACCTCTATGGTAAATTAGCTCTCCCTACAGTGGCTATGACAGGCCTGGGAGCCTTCATCAAGCTCTCACAATCTCGTCCTGCAACGTCAAAGGTACGGGACAGGTAAGGACCGGCCCCGGGAGGCCTAAATGAATGCCCCCCACCCCAATGCAGCGAAAACCTGACAACCGCCATACTATGTTGGGAAAAGGTTAATGAGAACGTTGCTGGGAGATCCCCCAGCAATTTAAAGTTTAATTTTATTAATTTTTTTCATTAGGTATCTGCGGGGATTTGAACCCAAGACACAGATTATATAAGGCTGTTACTCTACTCAAGATCTATTCGTTTCAATAGGAGGTTTTCTTCTTATACCAAGCTGCAATAGTTTTGTCCTACCCTACATAATGTATTGTTTATAGAGATCATCTCTGTGATGGATGAGAGCAACGAACATTAAATAACGGCAGTGTGAACCCACCCCTGCAGATTTGCACAGGTAAAATCTGCATGGTATGGAAATTTTTAGCCATTGATACGGCGGTTTCTTACACTCCTCACTCTCCCGGTGGTTTTTTACAAGTATGCCAGGAATAAGCTGAGACTGCCAATGAAGACTGGCACTGACCCAGGTGATCTCCAGCATCACAGGAGGGACAGAGATTTCCAGTAAATCCTGACTAGGCTAGAATCGCTTCTTCGCTTCTGACTTACCTTTCTTTAGCCACGCTCGCACATCTTCCTGCCGTGTATAGATCGCCTCTCGGGCCTCGGAGCAGATGTTGTGGATGTGGGAGCTCAGCTGGATACCTTTAGTAAAATTAACCGCTACGTCCATCTGCAAACTCTCAAATCCCCTCATGTCTTCTGCCTGGCGCACTGTGTGTGGATTTTTCTAGAAGAAACAGAAGAGTGAGAGTTATTACGTCTCTGCATTTTGTATCGGGTTGCAGATTTACTGAGCCGCATGCAAATAGGATCAGACACGCTACAGGTTATGTCACTGAAGCCAATATCTAGTCCAAAGACATCTGGTCTGGGGTCCCACCTGATCCTGAGTCAGAAGGGAACACAGCGCTGCGTCCCGTTTTTTACCCACACGGTGGTGCCTTGGTCACTCACTGTGGGACTGAGCACATATAAGTGTGGATGATCTCACAGATGGTGGTCACAGCAAACTGTGCAGGGAAAACTAAGGCTGGTTTCACGTGGCCAGGCTTGGCCCTTTTCTCTCTCAGGAACATGGGGGTCCAAGAGGTCAGACCAATAATAAAAGTGATTATAACATGGGACACTCCAAGTAGATTCTAAGTATGTTACTGCAGATGCTGTCACCCATGTCTAGTACCTGTACCCACGTCATGTTCCTGTTTCTGCAAAACACTGCACAGCTGATGCTAGAACTTTAAACAGGGAGAATGATGTTACCAAAGGTCCTGGAAGCTGCGCCAACTGCTGTTGATGACACTAGGGAAGGTAAAGGTGGCATGGTGACCTGACTGTGAGAGAGGAGGCTATAGGGAGCAGGTAGAGGAGGAGTGCAGAGGCATTCTGACAGAAAACAACAGGTTGAGGGACCCAAAACACCGAACTGTGCTTTAAAAAGGGTTGTCCAAACCTCTATTTATAGGAAAGATAATAGGGTGCATGTATACAGCATCCCCCTCCATCAGGCCATCTGAACCTTGTAAGTCAAAGGGTCTGCTGTGCAACAGATCCAGCATAAAGTTGTGGCTGTTCTCATATAAAAATACTTGGACAGTCCAAAGTCATGTTGTTCTATGAAAGACGGGTCAACTTTGAAGTTTCACGTCGCAGTGACCACCCCACACTCCCCCAGTCACTTTACACATAGATATCAGCTAGAACAGGAAATAGCAGCAATTCTTTAATTAACTTAGGAATGTCCTAATGGAGGGCCCCGTACGTCCTCAAGAAACTATTCAGACACACAATTTCCTGAATGTAGGAAGGGGTCAGATCTTATTTATATAGCGCTCAATATCTCAGTATTGTACAATTCCTTGCAAAACATAAGTAAAAAACAAAACACCACACACATTACACAACCTATTAAACCTTTAAAGGGGATGTCCGGGATAACCACAGTGGTCATGTGTGGTGGAGACTTTTGCCGAAAGAAAACACCAGAGCAGCAGGACCGGACATTGCAGGTCATTACGATTACGGCAATACCATGTTTTTATTGATTTTATTATGTTTTACTGTGTTTACAGTGTTTGGAAATGAACTATTTTCCAGAGGTCACCGTATTCTGACCAATTTTTGGTATTTATGACTTTTTGATCACTTTTTGCTTTTTTTTTGTAGGGTGGGGGACACAAGGTGACCAAAATGTATTTTTTATGGCTATTTTTGGATAGTGCAGCCTTATACGCACATGGGGATACCTAACATGTTTGTTTACTTCATTTTGATTAATTTTTTTTTTTTTTTAAATGAAAAAGTGGATTTTTTGAACTTTTTATTATTTAATTTTATTTTTATACTTTATTTTTTACCTTTTTAAATTTTTTTTCTTTTTTTTTTTTAAACTTTTTTCCTGTGCCACAACGGGACTTGAACCTAGTATCTTCTGATCTCCAGTGCAATGTACTGCAAGGGATCACCCAGATGCCGTGATTGCTATCTGATCACGGCATCGAAGGGGTTAAGAGTTGGAGTATTTTCCAACTCCAGCGGCTAGTCTCGGGTCTTGGATGTTTAATCTAGCACCTATCCCCGCGGCATTATAGTGCTGTACTATTACGGCGCTGAATGTTAACTATATGTTCAGCGTGATGTAATAGCACAGCGCAGAGCAGGACATGAATAACATTATATATTTTTTTTGGAATAAAACCAGACACTGATACAGATTTTCTTTTTTATATCTTTCAGATTTAATTATTATTTTTTTTTTTTTTTACATGATTATGGGGGCGGCCCTCAGAGATATGCTTTCTAGCAGCCACATGGAGCACAGGAGTGGAGATGATCATTGACTTCCATGGGAGAGTGTTGTGGTCATGCTTTGTGACCCGTGTAACGTGAATAGTGGATCCTGTTATCTATAAGTAGGTGTAACCCATCATCATAATCCTGCCTTTGACAATAAGGAGATGACTGCTAAGAAGTGATCTCTACAGAACAGGAAGTGCCTATTATGAAGCTCAGAGTAAAATCTTGCAGTTTTCAAGATTTATTTCTAAATCTATATGTATACATTTATATACATACTGAAATGGAAAATAATAATACATTTAAAAAAAAATAATATAAATCACCACAAAAACTTTAAACCAAGTTTTTATGTTAAAATATTTTTCAACAATGGGTCATTTTGTGATGACACATTCCCTTTAATTCAGGCGAAGCACTTCTGACTTGAGACGTTTCTAGTGAAGGATAAGTAGACTAAGCAATCCGGTCTCTATGACCATGGCCGGAGGGCGCTCTTACATCAGGGTAATTGTGTAATATTCTTACCTGTCGCAGCTTGGCCATAGACTCGCTGGGGATGATCTCATTATTCTGAAGCTGAGTAATGAAACAAAGAGCTTGAAACTGGCTTTGTCCTCGCTCCAATTCCCCCAAAATCAGGATCCGAAAAATCTTCACCTCCTGAAAAGACAATGAAAGGGTCGCTGTCAGTCTGGAGAGATTCTTAAAAAACAGTGGTGACACTTCTAGACCCAAAAAAGGGAAAACAATCTATCCCGAGCCTGTAATTTGTAGCACAGACCTGACCGCTGAGCGGAGGCTGAATTTGGCAGACTTAGCTTCACTTCTTGAGCTATATATACATACAAGAAAAGTCTAAGAGTGATGGATACCTTGGTTGGATGATATAAAGGGGCAGGACAGTTTTTACACAAAAGCTAGGCCTGTGGGGTTCTAAACACTGCGGCAACCATCGATCATGAAAATGGGGTCCTGTGCGTCCCCATGTTTGAATGGAACGGAGTTCACAAATTCAATTCTACAGGAGTGCTGCAGTCTGCTTTTTGGTAGTCCCATAGAGATAAATGGAGCATCAGCGCGCATGCGCCGCCACCACTCTATTCAGATATTGGGGCTAAGGTCCCCTGTTTTAGTGGCCAGCAGGGGTCCCAGAAGTCCGATCCTCCCTGGTCTACCAGATATCCCCCTATCCATTGGATAGGATATAACATAGCATTACCACTCCTTTAACCCTTTTTAGCAATAGACACACGGATACACACAGGGTAGATGAATTGTCCTTTTTGCCGCAGGTCTTCACAAACGAATATCCTAGATATTATCCTAGCTGCAGTAGAAAAAAAAAAAAAAAAAAAAAAAAAACACATTCCTACAAGAGTTTTTTCATTGCATTATGGAATCCATTCATCTGAATGGGGTTGTTTTGGCTGTGGAGTCGGAGTCGTGACCCATTTTGGCTGGAGTTAGAAAATAAATTACCGACTCCAGCTTCAAAATAAATTATTTATTTTTAATTTTATTGTATAGTTTGCTACATATTTACTGTCATAGGAATCAATCACTGGATTATTAATGAATTAGAGGATCTTTACTGCTTCTGTCTGACCATGGTTGTCAGCCATTTATGAAGGGGTCAGAGTCGGGCTGGGAAAAAATTGAGTAGTTGGAGGTTTGGCCTACCGGCTGCACAGCCCTGCTCACATGGATTTCTCTAAGCTCCACTCAGATGAAACGAACTTATTTTCAGCCACAGAAATTTCTGCACTAAAATCTGCTCAATGAGAAGGCTCCCTAAGGCTAAGCTCACATCTGCGCAGAAGTCTCAATTTTAAAGTGACGGATACACAACAGACCTCATTATAGTCAAAGGGGTCTGTTGGACTGTATGTGTTCCTGCTATTTTAGCAGTCCGCCTCTCCGACGGACCAAAACAATGGAGAGGCGACGCTGGTGTAAACCTAATGTAACTTCTCTTTATTCAGATCAAACTGGAGCTTAGTTCTAGGAGACAAAATAAGACAACTTCTTTATGCTAGGTTCACACCTGTGTTCGGGTTTCCGTTCTTCGGGTCAGCTTGGGGACCCGTAAAAAAGAAACCCAATCTGCTTAAAAAGTGGTTACCCGCAGACCCCATAGACTATAATGGGATCTGCTGCGTTTACACCGAAAAAATGTGGAGAGAAAAGTCCTGCTTGCAGGACGGAATCCAGGTGCAGGTGTGAACCACGCCTTACTCTGTAACTGTCCATGACACTGCAGGCTATATACGACGACACTGTGGGGCCCCGGGGCCACAGGTTGTACATGTATACATGATACATAACTAGTAATATCAGGAAACCACATGCTCCAGGGAAGAAAATCAGCATGAATCACCGGGCGAGATGTGAACAGTTTATCTAAATCTCCATCTATGTCTAAAATGAGGAGCCAGAAACGTGTTATTTTTTTTTCCCTTCAGTATCCAGTTACAGAACAATAGCCCCAGGAATCTGCACATCGAGCCTCCAGCCGCCCATGTCCTCAGATCACGTTATTCTCTTCTTGAAAAATCTGGCAGGAAAAGCTGAGCTTCTCCGTGTGACCTCGGTGTAGGAGTGGAGGAGCCTCGCCAAGAGGAGCCCAGGACAAGGCTACAGTCTACTGATGAGATTCCCATGTCCGTACCTTAGTGAGACTTCTACCCGAAACTTGCTAATACACAGAAGAATGGGGGAAATGACACACACATACAACGTGGGTGGAGGAGAGGGCTAGGAAAACAGAGAGCGACCTGCAGAGCACACAGCCGGAGATGTGGAGATGAGGAGAAGCCACGCCAGCTTTCCAGACAAAAGTTCAAGCTGAGTCACAGCCTGTAAGGGAGAGTTCCTGCCACATCATAAAGCGAGAAACCTAATACAATGTCAATCCACCTACCTCGTCCCACTAAATAACACTCTTCCAAAGAAAATGCTGCAATAAAAAGGTCAAAAGGGTTCAGAGGAACCTCAACCCACAAGGAAAGAAATCTCAGGAAGGCCTCCAGCTCCTCATACCAGAGAAAAATGAGTTGTCCTACCATAACAACCCATCACCTCTCCATGGGATAGGTCACAAATGTCTGATCACTGAGGGTCCCTCCGATCTCAAGAACGGGGGTCCTGCTTCCCCCAGTGAAACGGAGCATGGACACACATTTACACTGATCCTATTGATCTCTATTGTTGGAGAGAACCAAGTACAAGCTCTCAGCGGCAGGGCGACCATCACTCCGTGTAATGGAGGATCAGGGCTGTGGAGTGGGTAGGCCCAACCACCGATTCCTCTATACTTCCACAGCCTGACTCCTGGTGACAGCCGGGGTCAGTCAGAAGCAGTAAAGCTCCTCTAAATTCATTAAAGGGGTTGTCCAGGATCTGAAGTTAACTGATAATGGTGACCTATCGGTAAGGGTCCGACAGCTGGACCTGTCCCGATCAGCTGTTTCGGTCACTGGAAGTCGTATACTAGGTGAACGTCTGGACGTAGCTCTTTTCCTATTCAAGTGAATGGGAGCGGGGCTGCAGTTCCGGTTACCAGTACTATACTGTACGGACCGGAGCTGTATACAGTGTACAGAGCTGCCAGTCTGTACAGTGTAGTGATGGCGCCTGGAACAGCAGCCCCACTCCCATTCACTTGAATAGGAACAGGGCTACTTCCGGCAGTATACCCGGTAGACATTGCTCCATTTTTGCTGAAATCATCTTTAGGTCCCCATGGACACAGAGGAATCTGGGCCGAAAAATCCAGTCCATAAATTGGCCGGATTTTCCAGCCCAAACCCATTCAGGAGTCCGGGACTTCTTGCACCATTGTGATCTTGTGATCTATGATGCTGGGAGTCCTTGCTTGCAAACGGCTTCACTGTCCCCTACTATATACCATACAGGACATCATAGCCACAGGGTGGTAGGGACTTCTAGCATCAGACGACACTATGAGGCATGGAGTCTCCGAGAGTGCACAGAACTTTTTTTTTTTTTTTTTTTTTTTTTTTTATAGTTTGTTTAAAATAGTGAATTCCCCATAAGCTTAAAAGAAAAAAAAAATAAATACAAATAACTTTTAGACACAAACCCTACTTGCATGATAAATATGAGATCACTAAAGGATGTGATGATAAGAAGTTTGTAACGGAATCGCAAAACACAAGACCACATTGTGAAGTTTAGAAGCTACCCTAAGTTTTATAACTTTCTTAGAGCAAAAAACAAAATAACCTACAAGAAGGTAGTAGGCATGAGGGGCAAATTTATAGATGTATTCTGCTCTATATTATTAGTGTAGTGTACTAGTGAATTTATACATGGCGGACAATCCACTGGCTCTCCTTGGGTTGACATCTGCATTGGAGTCTCCGCAGTGACCGCCGAGTGCTGCGGATCCCATTATAGTCGATGGGGTCCGTTGGTATCCACTATTTTAGTGGTCCATGTGTCTGTTGTTCTGGTTCTCCGGACACACCAGCGCAGATGTGAATACATCATAAATTGTCTGTTTTAGTACATTTTGTAACAATAAAGAACTGTGAAATTCTTCATCATCATCATCTGTGCCTGTTAGGAGCCCTATCCTTGCACCCAGAAGTTCTACACACACAGTTCCATCTGTTCTCTCTAATCCTATAATATAACAATTTTAGAGCATTTTATTTTTAAACTCATTGTGCTGTTCCTCTATTATTCTTCCTGGAAATGTATGAAATTCATAACTGAATGTTAACAGTTGACAGCGTGTCCTTGCATAATCTTACATCATCCCATACACACCCCTTTGAGAAGCGGAATGGTATCACTTTTATCCATGTTATCTTAAATATTAAGTTTTTATTGTATTATTTTAATATATATATATATATATATATAACAGCAAGAAAGTTTGGGCACCCTATTAATCTTAATCATTTTTAGTTCTAAATATTTGGGTGTTTGCAACAGCCATTTCATTTGATATATCTAATAACTGATGGACCAGTAATATTTCAGGTTGAATGGGTTATTGTACTACAGAAATGTGCATATGCTTAAACCAATTTGACCGGTGCAGTATGGGCCCTCACAGAAGTGACTTATATTTGTAGACCTCCTTTTGAATACGCCTCTGTGCTTCCTGTGTTTTATCGTTCCTGGTCTGGTGGGTTTTTTGCCTTCCTCTTTCAACATTCCGTTCGTTGTTTGATGGTCTCCGGCTGGCGCCCGCTTCTTTCCCCGTGTTCTGTTTCGGTCTGGGGCTGGGTGGCCTTCCAGCTTGTTTGTTCCTCTGCATGTGCCTGGTGTTTGGGCTGTGTTTTGGTCTTGTCTTGCTGATATCCATCCCCGGCGTCTTCTTCGTCCTGATTCTTGTACTTATTCTCGATCTGCTGATCTGAGTTGAATCCATGCGGCCCTCAACTTTAACAAGATTCCCGGTGCCGGCATTGGCCACACGCCCCGCTGTGGACCTCCACCTTTTCGTGGGTGCGTGTTTTTCTTGGTGTGTGTTTTTTTGCGCCTGCTCTCCTTTTTGTTGACCACAACTCAATCTTTGTTTCATCAGTCCACAGGACCTTCTTCCTGGCTGGCTTGTCCATGTGCTTTTGCATACCTCGGCGACTCTGTTTGTGGGTGCTTTCGCGGCTTCTTTCGCATCACTCTCCCTCGCTTCTCCTTGTGCGTGTGCTGTTTGTTGCCGTGCCGTGCCCATCTGCAGCGTGATGCTGCAGCTCTTTGGGGTGGTCTGTGGTTGTCCTTGCTGTTCTCCCTTCTTCTTCTCTGCCTTTCTGTTTTTTCTTGGCCTGCCCTTCTGGGCTTCGCTGTCCCTGTGGTCTTCCTTTCCTTACTATGTTCTCCGTGGCTGCGGTTTCTCTGGCCTTTTTGTATCCTTCCCTGCTATGTTGACAATCTTTGTTTTCAGATCATTTGAGATTGTTTTGAGGAGCCCATGTGCCACTCTTCAGAGGAGTTCTGGAGCCTTGCATTGGCCACCTTTCCTTTTCTTATGATTGGTACACCTGGCTTGGTTCAGCTCGTGAGGTTACAAAACCATTTTGTGCTTCGTAAGTCGTAAAGTAGTTAGGAGTATTCAAATCAATAATGATAGGGTCCCTTTTTGCCCGGTCTTTTGGTTTATGCATATGCACATTTTCTGTTAGTACAATAAACCTCATTTCAATCCTGAAATATTACTGTGTCCATCAGTTATTAGATATATCAAATTGAAATGGCTGTTGCAAACACCCAAATATTTAGAACTAAAAATGATTAAGATTAATAGGGGTGCCCAAACTTTTTCATATGACTGTATATTATTTATTATCTATAACTTTTACCTATTCATAAATTTCTAGGAGGAGTAACAGAGGGACGGTTCATTACTGAGGTATAGGAAAAAAATAAATAAAATGATGAATTGTTATATTATGAGGAATACTAGTCTTCAATAAAACAGACATATCCGGGTATGGACAGGTTCACTTTAAGTACGCATCACATTAACCTAAAGGGAAAGCCAAGTACGATAAAAGTAACACAATACAGACTGTAAAACCTGGAGATATCCGTGTCTGTACTGCGGCTTACAGACCGTCTACTAACATATCATGTGTCGATGTGAGCGGCTTCTAAGAGGATGTCCGATTTCCCAGAAGTACGCGCTCCGATTCCTGTAAATAGCTGAGCACACCTGGAAATACACTTCATACATCGCATGTTTACCTTCTTAGCAAGCACAATGAAGAAAAAGCAAAGATTTCTTCAAAGACCTACACAAGCTGTTCACAGAGCTGCGGTCGCCTCCCCGGATCTGCTGCATGTTAATCCGCTTTACACAGTAAGGAGAAGACCACTTTATATACAAAGACCATGCTAAGAGGCTACAAGACACGCATGACCGGCAGTGTTAGGGTTACTGTTACTTAGGCTATGTTCACATGTGTGTCGGAGTCTACGTCGCAGTGTCCACCTGAAATCAGCGAATGAAAAAGTCCTTTTTTTGTCCGCAGCTTTCAATGTAAAAATAACAAGCATCTGACGGACCCCATTATAATCAGTGGAGTCCGTCGAGCTCCATATGTAATCTCTATTTTAGCGGTCAGCCTGTCCGTTGTTCTGGTCCTCCAATAGACAGCTGACGCTAGTGTGAACCTAAAGGGGTTTTCAACACATTAGAAAGAGACTTAAATATTGATGACCTGTCCTTAGGAAAGGTCATCAATATGTGACAGGAGGAGATTCGACACTCAGGACCCCCAACGATCAGCTGATAGAAGAGACCACAGAGGCCTAAGTACAGACTACCAAGCACAGTGTCATATATATCATAGTGGCTGTGCTTGACGTTGCAGCTAATCCCCATTCACTTGAATGGACTGAGCTGCTCCTGTAACAGGTTATGTCAAATGTCACTTCTAACAGCTGATCTGTGAGGGGTACGAGGCCATACCCCCACTGATCACATATACATCATCTACCCTCAGGATAAGTCATGAAAGTCTCTGACTCTTGACGTGAGTCACTGGAGCTTAGCTCACATTCAAGTGAATGATCTGCAGTACCTGATCTGACCACTACACAGAGAACAGCGCTGTCTGCTTCCTGCTCCATTCTTTGTGAACTGCTGATCAGTGGGGGTGCCAGTTATTGGACCTCCACTGATCTGATATTGAAAACATATCCTTAGGATAAGATACGCATCAATGTTTTTATATTCCTTTAAAGAGGACCTTTCATGGGCGGTATTATATACGTCTAGAAAGCTGATGTAAGGGCGGGCCTTACAGCCTAGCATCATCGATAGGCGGTGAGGAATGCTGCCCCAACAGTAAAAGGCTATGGAAGAGTACGGTCAGGGGGCGTTACTCACAGACGCTGAGCTGTAGGGCCTGCGGAGGGATATCGGTGCTGGGGCATATACCAGTAAAGCTGACAGTGCATTGAATAGAGCACACTGTCAGCTTTCTGGTGGTATGTAATACCGCCGATCTGCAAGGACATGAAAGGTCCTCTAAGCGTTTCCCAATTCTTCACAATGTGACTGCTGGGATATCACTCAGGAATCTGAATCATTCATCCCTAGGTCAAAAGCCAAATGGAAAATCCAACAAAACTGTAAACCAGACATAAAATGTTTCACAGATAGCTAAAGCAGGTCATAACTGTCCCATGGGGAACATTCGTCACATCGAGGGGAAATCGGAAAATTCAGATTCTGGTTTTTTACTACAAACTCCCTTCCCCAAAGTACATCAGATAAGGGAAAAAGCTCTACATCTATGCAGGGACAGCCTTGAAGTTGTGCCTTGTGCAGAACTTCCTGTGGATGCCCCCACCACCATGCAATACAACATACCGAAATAACACTGCCGGAAATAATATCCCGCTAAGGAGTCAATCTTCTGTTTTGCTGCCTTTCCATAGGTTTAGGCACCAATTTTGGGATTAAGGCTACAGGTTCCAGGTGTTCAGAGAGGCTGATGGCACTCCTAGGCATTAATGCTCACATCACATACCCTCAAAACGTGGCCGTGTATATCTCAGGATCACCTATTCTCAGGAAAGTGGTAAATCTTTGATTGCTGTAGTCATCAATATCAGATCAGTGGGTGATACCCTGTACCCCCATGATCAGGTTTTAGTAGCTGAAGCCTTATCACTTCATACCCAGCACAGCGCCCCACATTGCATAGTGGTTGTACTTGGTATTGCAGCTCAGCCCCATTCACTTGAGACCAGTCATGTGACCTCAATGGTCGGTGAAGGGTAAGCAGTGCTCAATTCCAAAATGACATGGCTACTCTTCCTGTGATATCACTGGGATGCATAGAAATAACTGGGGCCTACAACTGTTACGCGTATGGTGGTTTTTTTATAAAAATGGCTCCAAATTTACCAGATATGCAGAACAATAGAGTATGGATGTATGAGATGCAAGGGTGCAAGTATTACATGTGGCAATATGCCTAGTCACTGACATGTATCTGACGGAGGTCCAATACTGATGCTCCCATAGTTCAGCTGCTTGAAGAGACAGGAGCATTAGGGTGAGTGCTTTTTTCGCTTCACAGGACAGTGACATCATGTATATCCATCAGAAGACCTGTATGTATGGGGCTGAACTGCAATACCAAGCACGGCCACTACACAATATACGGCGCTGTGCTGGGTCACCAGTGAAGAGGCCACCATATGGCCAACGTGTCAGTCTCTTCAAACACCTGAGCACTGGGGGTGTCGGACCCCCACCAAATATTGATGACCGAACCTATGGATAGATCAGTATTTGACTCTTGGAAAACTTGAAGCTAAAGCCACACGTTTAGCTGCGTTTTATTTAGCCTCAATTGTGTTATCTAAGAAAGACCCTACACAATATGTACCTTGTATGGAGATATAAAATCTGGAACCAATTCCCCTACACACTCAGATTGGGGGATAACAAGAAAATCTTGGAGTCTAAATATTTTACAACCCCAAACCATTTTCAATGTCTGTGCCTCCATAACTACAGCAAATCCTGCCTGTGCCAGTGTATGTGCTCACACCCAGGACACATTAGGCAGGGCACGCCTCATAAACTTTGTCATCGTAGAAGATACTGTAAAGACAAACAAACTATCGGAGCGCCGCTGCCACATAATGGACGGCAGGCTTTGATCAGTCCGCTTCCTGAATCTGAGCTTCCCATGATGTTATGAGCAGCGCTCCCTCCACAGTTGTTTTCCTTGCTTGTCTGTGGCACGTCGCCTGCAGGCATGAATCGCTTCTCTAAACACAAATGGAACTGGAAGGTTCCCATGCTTCATCTCCCCGCACATTCCAGACGGCGATTTCCTACCAACAACAAAGAGGCACGCAGTGGACACAGTGACATCGACCTTGACCATCACTTGTCTCTTGGGAGGCAAAACCACCACGAAGATATCATTTCATATCATATAAATCCTAATTATTATAATTTCTCTTACTCGTATAGCATCAACATATTCCACAGCGCTTTACAGACACGTGCACGTGAAAAAGAAATCTGGTGTATCGCCGTATTTAGACAACACTTATCTAACGTCTGTGTCCACCTTAAAGCTGCCCATGTATATGAAGAGAATTATTCCTATTGCCATATTTGGAAACCGGGAGGAATTTTCCCCCAAATATGGAATAAGTGGAATCCACCTCTTAGGGGCTTTTGCCTTCTTCTGGAACAAACTGTCAGAATACAGGTTAGACTTGATGGACTTGCGTTAAAGGGTTGCCCAGGCTCATTTCTTTATGGCCTATCTGCAGGATAGGCCATAAATATCTGATCGATAGGGGGCTGATACCCCCCCCCAGACCGTCCATCTGGAAGGAGCCCATCCAGTACACAATACGGGCCCAGAAGCAGAAAGCTCCGTCTGCTGTATAGCAGGCCCAACACCTTAAATGGGAGCTGAGCTGCAGTGAAGGAGTCCAGCCCACTAGACAACGGATGGAGCGGTCTGCTTCCGGCCCGTATTGTGTACTGGATGGGCTCTGGAAGTGGCTCCATCTTGATGATCGGTCCAGGGGCCAGGTGTCAGCCCCCTATCAATCATATATATGGCCTATCCCAAGGGTAGGCCGATTTCGGTCATACCAGTAGACTTCTAATACAGTAAGTATGGAGGTTTCCAAGCTCTCCCCCTGATAGGGCCAGCTTGATGGATTTTAACAAGGTCGATTCTCTTGTTCTCATGGAAATAAGTCGCCGTCAAAGGTGTCAGGCGGTGGCCATGTATATTTGGTCAGGCTGAAGGTACGAGTTACTAAAGGACTTTGAGCCATTGATTTTCAGATCAAGCGTTAAGTTTCCTTATGAAATTTTTCCGCCTCCTATGTATAAAATTTGACTGCTGGATCTCCAGCATTGTGCTCTCCTCTATAACTGGGTGGTCCTCGGTCCTAAGCCCCCCACCATTCCTCCTCAATGCATGGCCATGGTAAGAAGGTCAAGCATCTGTGATGCTGCTCTATTCAAAGTCTAGGGGATTTATATGATAGGTTCATATGGCGGAATTGTGGCAGCGGACTCCGATACAAGGGTTTCCGACTCACATTCATTTCAGCGAGAAATGGATGAAACAAGTATCCTGCTCAATCTTTGGTTGGTTTCCAAAAAAACCTCCTTTTGATCCGAATGGGCGAACGAAATCTGCCACCGGCAGGAAGATTTCCATGACAGATTTTGCCAATGTTTCCACCACAAGACCCACCTCCTGATCTCACCCATATATTGTATTCTCACATCTCGGCTTTGTTTTTCACAGATCTGTTTGTGATCTTTTTCCCCCCCTCCATGTGTGAAAATAGCTGAAAGGACCTGAAATGTCGATCCGTCAAAAAATAGAGCATTTCTTCACAGAACATGGTCAGCATACAGCCAAGGAACCTGGTCCTGTAAATAGGCTCATAGAGACAGCCATGTACAGTGCTCGGAGGACCCTTATTTCGGTAATCGGTATTGGCCCAGCAGTGGGGCCCCCAGTAATGAGACATTTATTAAGTTCCCGCAGATAAGTGATAAAAGTCCACTGTTGGAATACCCCTTTAATATTATATGTTACATTTTTTAGGGCATTATAAAAGCGACAGAGGAAAACCTAATTTACGGCGGGATATCGGCAATGTAGCACATAGATCACCCTCTATAGGACGGTTTTATAGACAGATGGCCATAAATTCATTGGACCATAGCAATGAAGTGACACTCTGTATACACATTATCACGCTACATAGTCAGCAAGTGGATATAAAATATTACTAAGAGCACTTGTTTTTCCTACCCATAAGTCTGCTGGATGTCTCCACAATACACCAGAGCCCCCTCGCAGGATCTGTCAGTGCCAACGTAAGAGCTCAGGTTCTAGGGACAACGGACGGGGACAAAATCTGAGGTTTGTTCACCTGCACAAACATAAGGACACAAAAGCCTGAACTGGGCAGGAGCCACCGGCTGCTCACAGTACTCTGGAATATGATCGCAGGACAACGACACAGCGGAGATACTATAATCGTAGGAAGAAGGATTGTGGGAATCCAACCCGGCCTATTGAAATGGATGGGACAAAACACTCAGGAAATGTGTTAATAGTACATGAAATAATCCACAAAGAGCTTCATCTGATGCCATGGTCATCTAGACGTAGGCACCAAAGCTAAAAACTGGAGAGTCAAAAATAGGTTATACACTGAATAGAAAATGTATATGAATAGATGGAAAATGGTTGTCCACTTCTTGTTAACCTGGCAAAAAGTATATAAATAAATACAAGATCAGACTACACAGGACTTAGTTGTAGTCTGTTACCATGGAGATACATAGGTCAGCACAGGAGCTGCAAAGACAAAACTGTAGGCACTTTTTTATACAACTATTTACAAAGCTGCTTAGTTTTCAGAATAAAAATTGGTTTCAAAAGGTGATCAAACCACAGTATTGGAGAAAAGCCAAGCTTAGAGATTTTCTCAGCCTATAAAACCATAAAAAGACTGTCTGATAAGTATTTTATGCCGGTAACATGGTCATAGCAGGTCAAAGACTTCATGAAGACAGTGATTAAAAGTTAAGAGCTGAACTATGCCCCGGGGTTAGAACCTTTGGCGTCTGGGGCTGAACCTATGGAAATGTTGTACTGTTTTATGGCACCTACAATAGATTTCACTGATATGGTTGCTAGATTGTAATGCAGTAAAGTAACTGAATATAAGGAGATGATTCATACATCTATATACTGTGAGTAGTTAAGGTGATAAATGTCTAACCGTTTGGGTCCCACCATTGGGATCCCCACCGATTACTAGGGCTGTGCCCGTCATTGTCCTTACTTTATGTTCTCCTCAGACCCATAAACACTGAACGGAGTGGTGGGACACGTGACTGACCACCTTGACACTGAAACCCCTCCTCACATAAACTGAGGATCAATGTGGGGCTCCAGTTCCTTCTTCAAGTGATCAGTGGATACCCCAGCATTGGGGCCTCAAACAAGCAGCTATTAACAGGTCAAGTTCAAGCTTTACGATTTCAGACTGTGTTCACTTCTGAACCTGAGTCTCTGTTGGAAAACCGCCTGCACAGGTCTTTTTTTCTCTGACCCCATTATAGTCAACCACTGTTTTAGCGGTCCGGCTTTCCATTGTTCGGGTCCCCTGGCGGACCCGACAACGGAGACCACTGCAGTAGTGTGAGTCTAAGTATATAAGGACGAAAGGGACCCCACTGACATGACTGGGACTGGGACACTGAGAATTAGACATTGATCACCCATCTTGCGGATAGGCGATCGACATACTTGGTTAGATTACCCCTTTAATAATATATTTGGGCTTGATGTGTACATTTTCAAGATTACTCTATTTTCCGTTACAAAATTTTGCTCTAATTTTTCCAATTATGAAGCTTGACTAAAATCGCAACGTCACCATCACACAGCGCAGCAGTTGTTTTCCTTCCCTTTTCATGTACATGGCGGCGCTACAGCTAAATTTTTACAAGTACAGCCACATTATAGTGTATCACAGACAGCGAGGGCAGATCCCATTGACTGTCTATACACAAGATTTTTTTTCTCCTGCAAACAACAAGCCCCTAGCAACAATCTGGTCTAAAGGAGAAGTCTCAGACAAGCGGAGATGCATCTGCGGACCAGATGTGGCCACGTAGAAGTGTATCCACACCATTCATCTACAGGAACAGACTATGTAGGACACAGCACATTACAATAGCGATGCTTCATTCGTGTCTACCATGCACAAATATCTCCAGCAAACCACCAGTAAAGTGCTCAGTGCCCCCGTCTGTACCGGTGGAGACCGCAAAACCCGAAATAGTCTGGTGGTAACATATGATGATAAAACGCTGCACAGAAAATGACTGCGTTACATGAAAGAGCTTCTTCCCTTTGGGTGGGGTGGAGACATTAAGCTGCAGTAAGTTGGGAGAAACAAAGCATTTTAAAGGCCCAGGCAACTTTTATTTTACAAACTAAATAGATGACAACCCGAGGGTGATGACACATGGGGTGTCAGCTAGAGGGATGAATAGATCTGTGGCGAGAAAAGTGCAGATATGTGACTGCTGACAGTAAGGCGAAGTTCACATTAGCAGATCTACATGCTGCAGCAAATCTGCACAGTAATCTGCAAGACAAGGACTTAACTCAGCAGATTCAAACAACTACTCATATCAAATATAGACCAGTATATTCACCATACATATCCCTTGATGTTCCCACACCGATGCGGTCTCTGGTCACCCCGCTGCACTGACGCCATATCAACACAAGCACCTGCCGCAGCAGCCAACACACCAACTCATTGCTGGGCCAAGGTGAGCAGAGACTGGTAAAAGTCAGCACAGGGGTGTCCGGGGATTTCTAAAGTGGATATACTGGTTTATAATTTTAGACGATTTTCTGTACCTGTAAATTTCATGGCAGATTCTGCAGCAATATTTTGCAAATCTGCATATAATGCAACCGAAATTGACCCGCTATGGATTCCAAGCAGAAAAAAATCCGCAGCACGTGGTTGACCTTTGCTACACAGTTTATTTTACCGATGCAAATCTGCATTATTTCTCTCCCTTGTAAATGTACCCTAAAAAGTTCTTGGGTGAGCACATTGAAATGATAAATCTGCCCCAATGTGGCAGATTTATCATTTTCTTTTCTGGCACAAAGGCATGAAAATGTCGCAATTTTTGCATTCTTTATTTATTTTTTTACACTGTGCTCACTACTTTCCTTGCAAGAGCAAGGGCCAGAGGAGGGTGCGCCTTATTTAAGAGGAGGTGTGTGTCTTGTCAATGAGGTGCAAGAGATATGAAAATTGGGGTTGAAAACTACCCCATTATTATTATACATATGGGGGAATTTATCAAGTTCTGCACTCCAGACATTAAAAAGTTGCAAAAAAAAAAATATATATATCTTTATGAAGATTTGTAGTTTTTTTATTATTATTATTATTATTATTATTATTAAGCTCATTTTTGCACAATTTTGTGACTTTTTGCATTTTTACACCACCCACCCAGCTTTTAAAAAGTGGGTAAGAAAGCAGGCATGGTTAACCTGTCTAGTTGTCTGTACTAGAACTTTTAAAAAGTCACAAAAATTGTCGCCATCTCACTCCAGTGAAGGGGTGATGTCCAAAGTCAGGACAGAAGCCTTTTTTGATGCCCAAAATTGATGAAATATCTTACAACCTTTGATACATTTGGTGCTTATTGCGCCAGCGCAGACTCCGACAAAACTGACTTAAAAAAAATTCTCCCCTTGATAAGCCTCCTCCATAGTCGATGACTGTACTGTAGTAGCCAAGAGCAAACGGCAGGAATTTCAAGTTTCTATTTCTGTACCAAAAAGTTATAAAGGTTTCCCTGAACTATTACGAAAGTGTTGTGTAAGGCGTGTGACAAAATCTTGCCCAAAAAAACCAAAATTAACATTGAACTATGAACTATTGTGACTAAAGGTTTTATTTGTGAAGTTTGTGCCCTAACACCACAGCTCCTCCTTACCAAAAACTCACACTTTGAGGCCCATTCGCAATAAATGTCCCTTTTGATACCGCTCAGTCCAGGGACAAATGGGACATCTGACAGGTATGTTACCCTAAGCTATAGAAGCCCAACCAACCGGTATCGGTGACATGACCACCTGACAACCACAGACCGGAGCGCCGTGCTTATCCCAAGATGGACACTCTCTGTAGACTCTTTGGATTGCCTCAAAGATGGAGATCAATACCCCCTGATACCTACAGCAGTCGGCCATTAATAGGAAATACTAGAATATTTTTTACACCATCTGGCCACACCATAAAACCTTCTGCTGCTAAGATGGCTTCTAGAGATTTCCTCGCTTGCAGAGGGTGAAAGTCATTTTTTTTTTTCTCCTATTTCTCCCTGACTGATCTACCAGGTTTTACAACTCGCACTAAGACGGATGTCTCAATAACTGTGTTGGTTTCCTCAGTGACGGGGGCGGCTATGTCAGCTATGTCCTGTGAAGTTCTATTCAGCTCTTTTCCAGGATATTCTGTACAGAAAATTTACAGTAGGTGGTAAAAAAAAAAAAAAAAAAAAAAAAAAATCCTATCACCCTCTGACACGTCCGTGCATTACAAATATAAGGAACTGAATAAAGCAGTCCTAGAGGCCTCATAGCTGGTGACCCATAAGACTTCCTTCACACACTATTTTTTGTAGCAGATTTTTGGGGTTTGTTTTTATTAAAAAACTAATGATTTTCATGTCGTTTTTACAATAGTTTTTTCATGGCGTTCCTTTAATCACAATTTCTTTGACATGCATCTGAAAAAAGATGGTATACCTGTGCATGCTGCTTGTGAAAACAAAAAAAAAAAAGTAAGGTCCCAAAAAAAACACAAGTGAGACCCCCCCCCCCCAAAAAAAAACACCGCTGCCAAAATGCTGCAGAAAAAAACACTGTTTTTCAGTCCCAGTAAAGTGTATTTTATTTAATCTCAATTACACATTGTGAGAAAAAAACGCTGCGGAAAATACAGTGGTGCGCGTTTTCCAAAAATGTCGCTTGTTAATGTTACCTGTCGAAACGCTGCATTCCCCATCTCCCCCCCATTGACTTCTGAGTTTTTCAGAAATATTTTAGATGTGTTTCCGCAAACTGTGGCCATAGCCTTAAAGGGGTTGTCCCATTAAGGACACTTATGCCCTATACAAATGACAGGGGATAAAGTGCCCAAACATGGGTCCTCCTGATCACTGGGGGACCCGGCAGTCAGGCCCCCAGTGATCAGACACTTATCCCCTGACCTGTGGATAGGGGATAAGTGTCCATAACGGCATAACCCCTTTGAGCGGTATTCTGACCTTTGACATTTACAGCATATACATAAGATATAGCATAATTGTTTGACCGATGCAGGTCCCACCTATCTCCAGAGTGTCCCCTGACTCCTGCGCTGACTGGTAAAATGGCCGCCATGAAAGGAGACGTAGACAGACATATGCGCTGCTCTCACCACTCACACAAACAACCAAGTACTCTCACTTGACCAATTCCATAGAAGTCAATGGATAGGCTTGTGCTCATGTGGGGCCCCTGCCTGCCTCAGCAGATGGACAGGGGTCGGGGGACCCTCATTCTGGAAATAGGTGGGGGTCCCAGCAGAACATGGATTTTTTTATCCAGACATTTATAGTATTCCAATAGTGGTCACTACAACTTAACTTACTAAACATTGCCTATCCATTCAGGATTTCAGCCATTTCAACAGAATATCTGCATGGAATTTTGCCAAAGAAAGTGTGAACAGCGCCTACAGAAGGTACGGGTATAAAGCAGCATTTACTGACAAAAAGGTTAAACTAAATATTTCGCCAAATCTGGAAAACCAACACTCTGATAAAAATGTACTGTAAATAGGGACACCATGAGCTACCAGCAACACGCACACCTCGCCCAGTACTCACCTGCTTGAAATCCGCCAGGTAGGTGATAAAAGTACCGTCTGCCTTCCGAAACTCCAGGGTGATACAGTCCCTCTCGCTGTCCGCCTGCAGGCTCTCCTCCGCTACCTGACCATCTTCAAGACGGACGCGGACCTTCAGTTCCCCGAGGCTTGTTCTACAGTACCACAGCAAAGACAGTAGCCACAGGAAGTGTCTGGCTGATACCAGAGGACACATCACCGGGCAGAGGGTGCCAGGGCAGCGACTCTAGTAGTACTGGGGAAGACTGCAGAGAAGAAGAAAAGAACAAAAAGTGTCAATGGCGGAAAGAATACAAAAGTGGAAAAGTATAGCCAAAAATATATGACAGTATTGACAGTAAACACAGAGGGGCCAGGGCTGTGCGGGCAGACGACGAACCCGCGCCAGAGTCACACCATGCAGAGGAAAGTGAGGAAAGTGCGGGCAGAGTACACAACGGGAGTACGTCAGACAGCTCAGGGGCTGACACAAGACAGGACACACGAGAACGCGACCGCCACGTTCACCACTGACTAAGGATCTGCCCACAGACAACATTACAGAACAATAAGATCCATCTCATATAATACAGACGGTCACAGGGCAGACTGTCAGTCACCTCCATCATCTCCACCAGCCTGGCTGATAACAGGGAACAATAGTACTCAACTGTATAGCAAAAGGTAAAATGTGCAGTCTTCCTTTAAGTGACATTGCCAGTCCAAGACTTAGGACCAGGGGATGGCTATGTCCACAGCAGTAATCCTCTGTTGCAACCTACAACTCCCAACATGCCCTGACAGCATGTGACACTCCAACTGTTGTGAACTACAACTCCCAGCGTGCCCTGACCGCCGGCGAATCTCCCACTGTAGCAAAACTACAGATCCCAGCATGCCCTGACAGCCTGAGTCTCTCCAGATGTTGCAAAACTACAAATCCCAGCATGCCCTGACAGCCTGAGACTCTCCAGATGTCGCAAAGCTACAAATCCCAGCATGCCCTGACAGCTTGAGACTCTCCAGATGTTGCAAAACTACAAATCCCAGCATGCCCCGACAGCCTGAGACTCTCCAGTTGCAAAACTACAAATTTCGGCATGCCCCACCGTCTCAGCACTCCAGCTGTGGAACAACTACAAATCTCAGCATTTCCTCACAACTTGTGGCACTCCAGGTGTTGCAAAACTACAAATCCCAGCATGTCCTGACACCCTGTGGAACTCCAGTTATTGTAAGACTACAAATCCCAGCATGCCTGACACCCTGTGGAACTCCAGTTATTGTAAGACTACAAATCCCAGCATGCCGACAGCCTGCAACACTCCAGCTGAATGAAAACCACAAATCTCAGCATGTCCTGACAGCCTGACAGCTGTTGTAAGATTATAAATCCCAGCACCCAAATTGTCAGGGCATGCTGAGATTTGTAGTTCTGCAACTGTGGAAGGCTCACTGGTCTGTAGTATAATACGTCCATCCTCTGCTGGCTGTGACCGTCACATTATCTCCATCCATGCCATGGTCATGTGAGAACAACCAATCAAAATCGTCCGATAAATTTGCCAACGATGAGATCGCTCGTGCACTACAGAGCGGGCAGTGACGGGCTGGTACAGGGCATCAGTCTGTCTCTGGTCCTGGAGTGAGCGGGTCACATGAGATCAGGCAGGGGGAAGAGGAAGCCGGGATGGTCGGAGCCCTGGCCGCAGGGACTAGTGACAAGTCAGGCGTGAAGAATGGATGTGCCGAGCCCGCACTCACCCCGGAGCGGCTGCTGCTGCTGACATCCGGCTGGGCTGCTCGTCCTGGGAGTGTGGGGTGAGCCGTCCTGCAGAGGAGCCGTCCTGCAGAGGAGCCGCCGCCGCCCGCACTGCCGCCCTCCTCATCCGCTCACACCGCAGATAATATCCCGGGCCGGACTCAGATCTTGGGATGTTCTCCCCCAGGCGGCGGCTTTCAGAGGCCGTCACTTCCTCCAGGACCTGCCCCTTGACTTAAAGGGACAGACGCGCGGCGGGAGCAACAATGGGACGAGAGGCTGCAGTGTAATGTGAACAGGCGCTCATGTGGCGCTGGCAGGGAAAGTGATGCAAGTGTATGCACCATGTGTATGAAGACTATAGCCCTGAGAGACAGCTCTGCAGTGTGTAGTGTACAGCTCACACACTTATTGGTACTTTAACCCCTTGAGAGCACAGGAGTTTTCCATTTTTTACTTCCCACCACCATATCTTTTTAATTTCCCATCCACAGAGCTGTATGTGGGCTTATTTTCTATGGGAGAAGTTGTACTTGATAATGGTACTATATAATATTCTGTACAATGTACTGGGAAGCTGGAATAAACTTTGGCTATGGCCCCACGTAGCGAGACGCAGCCAAAAAGTGTCATGGGAAAAACCGCAGCGGAAATGCAGTTTTCCTCTGCGGACTTTCTGCTTCTATCATACCTATATATGGAAAACGCCAGCATTTCCGTAGGTATAATTGACATGCTGCGATTTACAGAAATGCTGCGGTTTTTGATTTCACAGCATGTCCACTGCAGCTATTTTTTTGCAATGTGTGGATGGGATTAGCCAGAATCCCATCCACTTTTCAGGTACTGTAAAAAGCCGCGGTGAAGGTGAAGAAAAACCAAAAACATACTCACCTGTCCCCAGTCCTTTGGTGTCTCCCACCATGGTCTGGTCCTCCTGTACCGGGTTCTTGATATGGTGGTCTCCGCCACACATGATCACTGGGAAAGGACAGGGGACGTCACTCCCAGACGTCACCTACGTACGTCCTTTAGCTCTGCCGCCGCCATTGCTGTCTATTTGGGTGCACATTGTTCACTCACAGCCGGAAGACCATCACCACACAAGACCACTGAGGCCAATCGATGGCCGGAAAGGTCTCAGTGGCTTCAGTCACATAAGTCACCGGGTCCCCACTTGTGGCCTCAGCAGTCACATGTGGTTCAGGACACAGCACATCCAGACAACGGAGCACCAGGAACAGAGAGTACGGTTTCTTTTTTTTTTATGTTGCGTCTTCCCCACCCTCCTCTGGGATTTGTCCAATTCCTGGACAATTCTCTTAATGGGTAACTGCGATACCAAACTTGTATAATATTTTAACAAAAATTTCATAAAAATTGTGAAAAATGAAAAAAAAAATTTCTTTGATTCACCATATTTCCACTCCCGTAAACTTTTTATATTTCCGTGTACAGAGCTGGGGAAGGCATCTTTTTTTTTTTTTTTTTTGCGAGGTAATATGTCATTTTTATGGATACCAGTTTTGCGAATGTATGATGTTTTCATCACTTTTTACTCCAGTTTTTATAGGGAAAAAAAGCTGTGAAAAAAACTTCAGCCATTTAGATGTTTTTTCAGCTGTGGCGTTCACCGTATGGGTGTATATTTTTTAGGAAAAGTGGGGAATTCTGTAATCTGTACAGGACAGTAAATCCGGCCAACACACGGACCAAGTTTCACGGCTGAAATGCGCTCATCATGTGAACACGCCCCTAGCCTACAGGGGTATTCCAGCCAAAATCACTTGTCCACTGACTAGACGAAAAATGCAAGAACATTGCAGGGCTGACCCCTGGGACCCACACCAGAACAGGGAACCCCATGCAAGGCTACGACTAGGAAGGCCTTATATGACCATAAGCACTCGCTGCAGAATTTGGATGGCTTGGTCTGGAAATTGTAGAGAGCACTGTAGTATGTAATATACATGAACAGGATGTTTGTTTTTTGTCGCTGTTACGATGTATGGGACATATCTGTAGATAAAAAAATTTCTGTAACGGACATATAAATAAACCTCAAGAGTTGTCGTGTGCGCCATGAAGTAGCCATAAATTGAAGAGCGGACGGCTGAGCTCCCCGCACAGGACAGAAGTGTTTACAGAAGGGATCATTGTGTGTAAAGGTTCCAGGAAGCCGCACGCTCGTACAATAGAGTCACCTGCACGAGGAAAATCCCTCAACTACTCGACATCTCAGTTATTTAGGTTATTCAGCGTCTGCCCCAGGTGGTACAGATTGGGCATACTATCGCTGCAGAGAGAGCCACCCACGTTCTGGTCAGACTCTTCCCGTATATAATGTGTGCAAAATTACAGTGAAGTGAACTAGAAAGTTCCGGGACTTGCTTCAGAGCTAGTTTATTATTTTAGTGCTTTTTTTTTTTTTTTTTTTTTTTTTTAACTTTTGCTTATTTTTCACACCTTCAATGAACATTACTATTACTAATGAAGACTACATATTTTCTTGTAGCTGGAGATCAGAGGTGTAACTTGAACTTCCTGGTACCAAATAATCTATAACAGGGCCCTTACCCATCTTGTGCCATTTAGCATAGCGGTATATTTTATGTGACAGAAGGACCTTTGGGGCCCCCTGAGGGTCCAGGGCCCGGTACCTTGCTACCTCTGCACCCCCTATAGCTACACCCCTGCTGGAGATGCCATACCAGCCCTAGTTACATGGAAAAACATCCCCGATAGTGTGAGAGTTGTCACAACAAGGGCTGTGCTGGCTTTGCATACAGTAGACACAGTAAGTCCCATCAGATGACAACTGTTTCCATGATCCCATTGTTGTCAGCACTGCCAGCTTCTATATTGTATATACAATTATCACTGAGTGTGTTGTATATAGAGATTGAGGGAAACCTGTCATGCTGAACATGGTGTCTGATCCACAGGCAGCATGTTATAGAGCAGGAAGAGCTGAACAGAATTATTTTGTGGAAAAAGATTCAGTATAACTTGTCATTTTAAAATCCTGACTCTATGCTAGGAGTCATGACGCTCTTCTTACCCATGTCACAGCTGAGGCCAAATCACAGGCCTCCACGGTGACCCCGGCTTCATAACGTCATAGGAGAGCACCAGATGCCACCAAGAAGACTGAGAGAGAGTTCTGGATGCCACAAAGAGGCCTAAAAGGGGTAACGGAAGGTGAGTATTAATGTTTTGTGTTTTTTACACCTCCCCTGGGCCTCCATCTGTTACACTCTGGTCTTAAGAGACCCCATAGTATAATAATGTCACTTTCACTTAGGCTTTGTTTGCCTTAGAGAGCTAGGAATTGGATAGATACAGTGCTGGCCAAAAGTATTGGCACCCCTGCAATTCTGTCAGATGATACTCAATTTCTTCCAGAAAATGATTGCAATCACAAATGCTTTGGTAATAATATCTTCATTTAATTTGTCTTCAATGGAAAACCACAAAAAGAATTGTCAAAAAGCCAAATTGGATATAATTCCACACCAAACATAAAAAGGGGGTGGACAAAAGTATTGGCACCCTTTGAAAAATCATGTGATGCTTCTCTAATTTGTGTAATTAACAGCACCTGTTACTTACCTGTGGCACATAACAGGTGGTGGCAATAACTAAATCACACTTGCAGCCAGTTGAAATGGATTAAAGTTGACTCAACCTCTGTCCTGTGTCCTTGTGTGTACCACATTGAGCATTTAGAAAAGAAAGAAGATCAAAGAACTGCCTGAGGACTTGAGAAACAAAATTGTGAGGAAGCATGAGCAATCTCAAGGCTACAAGTCCATCTCCAAATACCTGAATGTTCCTGTGTCTACCGTGCGCTGAAGTCATCAAGAATCCCATGGCACTGTGGCTAACCTCCCTAGATGTGGACGGAAAAGAAAAATTGAGAGATTTCAACGAAAGATTGTGTGGATGGTGGCTAAAGAACCTCGACTAACATCCAAACAAGTTCTAGCTGCCCTGCAGTCCGAAGGTACAACAGTGTCAACCCGTACTATCCGTAGGCGTCTGAATGAAAAGGGACTCTATGGTAGGATACCCAGGAAAACCCCACTTCTGACCCAGAGACATAAAAAAGCCAGGCTGGATGTGAAAGATCCTCAGTGCGCCAACACCGCTGTGGCCCCACCTGAGTCTTCTTTCATATAAAAACCACACTCACCGCCAATGAGTGCCGGGTTCACCAGATAAATACAAGACAAGCCTTCTAAGTTTTATATATTTATTAACCCCTAAATGGGTTGGTATTAACATCTAACACATGCAGTTCAGAACAGATATGCAGATATATGCAAGCATTAACAGTTACTAGTTACAAGATACAGTACAAATAAAATAAAAGGGATAAAGGTGAAATAGTTACTTTACCACACATGTCCTTGATGTGGTTCTGTAGTCCAACACTCACACATGCTCTGGTATGTGTGAGATCACCAGTGGAGGCTTCTTGGCATGTGGCATTAACTCCTAGCATGTGACATTAATAGAATAATCCAGCCTGCATGCTCTTATAACAGTCTCTCAGCATTAGTCCAATAGTCTCATCACAAAAATCTCATGGTGTTCTCTTGTAATCCCAACATCCAACTCTCCTCAGGGAGAGTCTGTCTGTAATCTCTCTTAGTCTCTTGTAGGCTCATCATCGTCAGCAGCAGCATTCCAACTTGCCTGCTCATAGTAGCATCTCAGTCAAAGTCTATAATATCCTGTAGTCTGTGATGGTCTGTGTCAACTCCATAGCATAATCTCTTAGTAGCATCTCAATGATAGTCTCTCCACTGTATTCTCAGTGGTAGGTTCATCATAGTATCCTCTCAAGGGTAATCTGTCTGTAAAAACTCTGCCACTGGCCTCTTACCTCATCTTTTATACCCTTTATGCCACCTCCCAGAATGAGGTCACCAGCGGCAGCAAGTCTGATTGAATAATGCAATCAAGTCCAGATTCTTTGTATATGGCTGATCCAAGTGAAAGGATACAATGTTATCAGCCATATCTGATCTCCCTGCACAATGCATGTTTCTTTGATCACTCAGAGCTGTGTAGGAATACAATGGAGCCCTGCTGTGATGGATACAATGCCCTATTGTTCCAGTGCTGCTACTACTGCCAATATACACCTAGGCTTATAGCTGCGCACAGTATGAATAAATGGAACTAGAGAGAAATACGCTACCCAGAGACCAAAATACATCTGAGTTATAGCCACACTTAAGCAGAATCATCACACTGGAGTTTGCCAAAACTTACCTGAGAAAGCCAAAAACTTTTTGGAAGAATGTTCTCTGGTCAGATGAGACAAAAGTAGAGCTTTTTGGGAAAAGGCATCAACATAGAGTTTACAGGAAAAAAAAAGAGGCCTTCAAAGAAAAGAACACGGTCCCTACAGTCAAACATGGCGGAGGTTCCCTGATGTTTTGGGGTTGCTTTGCTGCCTCTGGCACTGCACTGCTTGACCGTGTGCATGGCATTATGAAGTCTGAAGTCTACCAACAAATTTTGTAGCATAATGTAGGGCCCAGTGTGAGAAAGCTGGGTCTCCCTCAGAGGTCATGGGTCTTCCAGCAGGACAATGACCCAAAACACACTTCAAAAAGCACTAGAAAATGGTTTGAGAGAAAGCACTGGAGACTTCTAAAGTGGCCAGCAATGAGTCCAGACCTGAGGAACACCTGTGGAGAGATCTCAAAATGGCAGTTTGGAGAAGGCACCCTTCACATCTCAGGGACCTGGAGAAATTTGCCAAAGAAGAATGGTCTAAAATTCCAGCAGAGCATTGTAAGAAACTCATTGATGGTTACCGGAAGCGGTTGTTCGCAGTTATTTTGTCTAAAGGTTGTGCTACCAAGTATTAGGCTGAGGGTGCCAATACTTTTGTCCGGCCCATTTTTGGAGTTTTGTGTAAAATGATCAATGATTTGACTTTTTTTTCATTCTCTTTTGTGTTTTTTCATTGCAAGCAAAATAAATGAAGATATTATTACCAAATCATTTGTGATTGCAATCATTTTCTGGAAGAAATTGAGTATTTTCTGACAGAATTGCAGGGGTGCCAATACTTTTGGCCAGCACTGTAGGTTCCTAGGAGCCATGACAGTGTTATACACTATGTTTTATAGATGGGTTCCTAGGAGCCATGACAGTGTTCTACAGTCATGGCCAAAAGTTTTGAGAATGACACAAATATTATATTTTCACATGATCTGCTGCCCTCTGGTTTTTATGTGTGTTTGTCAGATGTTTTTATCACATACAGAAATATAATTGCATTCATATTATGAGTAACAGAAGCTTATATTGACAGTTAGAATGAGTTAATGCAGCAAGTCAATATTTGCAGTGTTGACCCTTCTTCTTCAGGACCTCTGCAATTCTCCCTGGCATGCTCTCAATCAACTTCTGGACCAAATCCTGACTGATAGCAGTCCGTTCTTGCAGAATCAATGCTTTAATTTTGTCTGAATTTGTTGGTTTTTGTTTGTCCACCCGTCTCTTGATGATTGACCACAAGTTCTCAATGGGATTAAGATCTGGGGAGTTTCCAGGCCATGGACCCAAAATCTCTATGTTTTGTTCCCTGAGCCATTTAGTTATCACCTTTGCTTTATGGCAAGGTGCTCCATCATGCTGGAAAAGGCATTGTTGAGCGCCAAACTGCTCTTGGACGGTTGGGAGAAGTTGCTCTTGGAGGACATTCTGGTACCATTCTTTATTCATGGCTGTGTTTTTAGGCAAGACTGTGAGAGAGCCGATTCCCTTGGCTGAGAAGCAACCCCACACATGAATGGTTTCAGGATGCTTTACAGTTGGCATGAGACAAGACTGGTGGTAGCGCTCACCTCTTCTTCTCCGAATAAGCTGTTTTCCAGATGTTCCAAACAATCGAAAAGGGGATTCATCAGAGAAAATGACTTTACCCCAGTCCTCAGCAGTCCACTCCCTGTACCTTTTGCAGAATATCAGTCTGTCCCTGATGTTTTTTCTGCAGAGAAGTGGCTTCTTTGCTGCCCTCCTTGAGACCAGGCCTTGCTCCAAGAGTCTCCGCCTCACAGTGCGTGCAGATGCACTCACACCTGCCTGCTGCCATTCCTCAGCAAGCTCTGCACTGCTGGTAGCCCGATCCCGCAGCTGAAACACTTTTAAGAGACGGTCCTGCCGCTTGCTGGTCTTTCTTGGGCGCCCTGGAGCCTTTTTGGCACCAATGGAACCTCTCTCCTTGAAGTTCTTGATGATGCGATAGATTGTTGACTGAGGTGCAATCTTTCTAGCTGCAATACTCTTCCCAGTTAGGCCATTTTTGTGCAGTGCAATGATGACTGCACGTGTTTCTTTAGAGATAACCATGGTTAACAGAAGAGAAACAATGATGGCAAGCACCAGCCTCCTTTTAAAGTGTCCAGTGGTGTCATTCTTACTTAATCATGACAGATTGATCTCCAGCCCTGTCCTCATCAACACCCACACCTGTGTTAATGGAGCAATCACTGAAACGATGTTAGGTGGTTCTTTTAAGGCAGGGCTGCAATGATGTTGAAATGTGTTTTGGGGGATAAAGTTCATTTTCTAGGCAAATATTGACTTTGCAAGTAATTGCTGTTAAGCTGATCACTCTTTATAACATTCTGGAGTATATGCAAATTGCCATTAGAAAAACTGAAGCAGTAGACTTTGTAAAAATTAATATTTGTATCATTCTCAAAACTTTTGGCCATGACTGTATACTATGTTTTATAGATAGGTTCCCAGGAGCCCTGACAGTGTACTACACTATGTTTTATAGATAGGTTCCTAGGAGCCCTGACAGTGTTGTACACTATGTTTTATAGATAGGGTCCTAGGAGTCCCGACCATGTTCTACATTATGTTTTATAGATAAGCCAATTTAAGGTGTGGTTTCATACCGAAACAAATCATGGTCTTGAACCACCTGAACCCGAAATGATTCTTGGGAGGTTCACACATGTCTGGTTGTGAGATTTTCAGGAGAATTAGCTCTCTGAATTGCAATCTTTCCTGGTAATTCACATCTAAACTTGCCTAGATGGAAGGGCACAACAATAATTTCAGTCCAACACAGGATTTTCTGTTTTAAACTGACCTTGGCCAGTTTTATTCTACAGGTTGAACATGGAAAACAGTCCATAAACTCAAAATCCTAGCCTTGTCTGGGCACAAACTACTTGGACTAGGCTGAGCTTATCTCAGGCCAGTCAAACACAATCACACTGTGAACAGCAACTTGTTATACCTGCACGTGTCCCGTGTCCAGGATTTCAGCAGTGTCTCCTCAGGGAGATGTGTCCTCTCTCATTCTTAAGGAGTAATGAACTCCTTTCTTCCGGAGTCTTCTCAGCTGACACCTAGTGAGGTTCATTAAGCAGCCCAAGCCTCCGAGTGGAAAGTGTAATCTACTCTTTTTTTTCCCGCTCCAGCAAACCAACCACTTTCCAGGTCTTTCATACATTGAAAGTGGAGAAAAGTCAGTACATCTCTTGGGGGTTATCACACTTTTTCTATACACTTTTCATCTGCAAAGGAAACACAACAACACATCACATCACACCATCAATGGTACACAGCATATTAGGACACTGGATAGTAAAGGAGCATGGCATCCAACACCACTTGAACAATAGGGCAAATGGTGCACTTGCAGCATTCCCTATGGAAGCAGGGGCCCCCTTGGGACAGTGGGGCAGTCCAGCACTTAGAATGGTGTCCCACTGATTCGTGCCACCCTGGTCTATCAAAATTCCAACTCCTCTGCATTCAGCCCCTTCCTCTCGCTCCCAGTATTTTGGGAGCAGTAGTCACAATGTAGTGATGTCACTTACATTGCGCTTGTTGTTCCTTGAAGCCTCCGAAACCAGAAACAGAAGAGAATGGGGAAAAGTGAGTATTAGGTTTTTTTTTTCTTTGATATATACAATTGGGGCATCTGAAGGTGGACATGAAACTGTGAGAGCAACCATTATACTGTGGAAGCAACTGGATGGGGCATTATACTGTGAGGGCAACTGGAGGGGGACGTTATGATATAATAATAATGTCTGAGGGGCCACTGGGGAGACAGGTTAATGTATGGGGGCACTACAGGGGAATTATACTATGGGGGCGCCCACTTATGAAACCTTTGCACTGGGCCCACCAATGTGTTGAAACAGTCCTCCTGATAACATCTGCTATATACTGCCACACAGTGGTTACTACATATCACAAGGCATACACCCCGGTGCTCTCCTCAATGTGAGAGATTCTTGTCCCTAACAGTGGTTACTAGACTGTCTTGGGTATGAGTTCTATGTATGGCCATCTCCGATCACCTACCTAAGGTTGCTTTTCTTCACTCGTTTTGTTGTACAGAGTTGCAGTCCAGTATATCTAGTGATATTCACAACTTCTCTCTGAGCACATTAGATGCTGTAAAAAAGTTCTAGAAATAGCCCTGATGACCCATCACTGCAGATCCTTTCCAGAACAGCCCTGTTGCCAAAAGTAGTAAAGTTGATATCCAAGTTGCAGTTTAATACCAGTTGTGGATCTAATGACTTTCACATTGATGGAAAATGAAAGGCCACGTACAGTACTAAAGCTAAAATCAGAGTTATATAATACATGTGGGTGTAAGATCTGGACTGCATTGTGGTCTGTAGCTGAGGTTATGTTATAGATGTAGAAACTTGTACTGTACAATATAAGTGGGATCCCGGTAGCAAGCAAAGACGTGACTAGTTGAGCATCTGGGTCGCGGTCTGAGTATAATTTTTTTTCTCCCTTCTTTCTTTATTTGTCCCTTCTTTTTCTTTGCCTTATATACTTGGACATATATATTTCATTTATTATTATTTATTATGCTTACTTGTATAGCGCCATCATATTCTGCAGCGCTTTACAGACATTGTCAGTCACTGTCCCATATAGGGCTCACAATCTACATTCCCTATCAGTATGTCTTTGTGGGAGGAAACCAGAGTACCCAGAGGAAAGCCACGCAAACACGGGGAGAACATACAAACTCCTTGCAGATATTATCCTTCGTAGGATTTGAACCCAGGACTCCAGCGCTGCAATTGGATTAAAAGGTGATGGTTGCTGAAAGACAAAGCATATAAATTTTTTCGGTATGGGTTTCTTTTCTTTTTATGTCCACATTATTGCTTTTTGTATTGATTTTTGTATGAATTTATATTTTGCACTATCTAAATCTTAGTATAATGATGTGTTCGCAACAGCATCAAACAATAAAGATTGTCCGTCTAATGCCGGACAACAATGGATCCCAAGGGACCCCATAGACTATAAAGGGAATCGTCAGGTATCTGTTATTTTCTCACTGACATCAATGGATGGAAAATTCGGAATCGCAGGACTTTTTTGTCTGCAATTTCAGATAGGTTCTGCATAAGAGTCCATCTGGCACAAAGTCTATCTGAAATGTAAATATAGCCTTAGGCAACCGTGTGTGCCTCCGAGTTGGGGGCCAAGTTTATCACAGAATGCGGTCAGATGACACCCGAGTGCATTCCGTGATACATTCACGTCTATGGGTCTTCCTCATCTATTCCGTTCCAATAAGACAGATGATTATAGTGCAGGTACTATTCTGCTCCGTGTTATCGGAAAGAGATAGATCTGGAGGCCCCTTAGACATGTACAGTATGTATCACTCCAATGACATTGACACCGAGTGTCATCCAACTGCATTCAGTGATAAACTCGGCCCCCAACACATTCAGTCATGTGCATGGACTCTTAGTAAATCTGCCCTAGCGTGTTTACGCCACAGAACACACGTGTGGATTACCCCTGATTGCCGGGCTGCACCTATACTTGTCTAGTACAGATGCCATCAGTGGTAATCCTCAGGCATTTACTTCAGCTCTACGGCACTGTGTATGGGTATCCTAAGCGACCACCTACCCCTCCTAGCCCGGCTATAGACACCTTCTTGTAACCTCATAAACATCTCCTACTTTAGTCTTCTGCTTTCACGCTGACTCTAAAATAATGTGCTAAACTTGTCCGACCTGCTGTTCTAGGTCCAAGTCTACAAGACTTTTTCGCAAATTGAATTAGTCCTGATGAGATTTAGTATGATGACTATCGGCCATTATACAGATTTTGTTCGAGACTAACATTATTACTGTAATGGCTTCTAAGTCAGATTTTCCTCTGGATAAAACACAAGCGCTCCGCTTGCCAATTTTCAATGGTTCCTCCCCCACTTCATGGTTCTGTTAATCTTAATAAAATACAAAAAACCTATTTACAGCCGGAGAATTTACAGCTGTGCAGGAAGAGGCTAGCTAAACAGTTGTGTCTGGGACAGTAACATTGCTTTTTTTATGACCTACAGTTACTGGCATGTTCCAGCTCTATGGGAAAATGTCGTATTCAAAGATCTCGGCCGCACCTGAATAAATAATCTGCATTTTTCCATCCAAATGAAAACAAGCGAAATCAGGAGATATGCTTATGTGGCGTCGGCAGAGTACTGATCCAAAACAGGCAGAGGAACAATGCTTGCTCTCTGTAATATAGATAGGACATTGGCCAAAGCTAGCAGTATAGCCACGCTGGAGTCTGAAGGGTTTGAATTGAATCAGATATGACCTGAATCTTCCAAAAGTTTTGGGTTCGATCTGTGAACGGGAAGTGAAATTATTAAACTCTGGAGTCTCTTCAACCCCAGAGAATAATAGGTGGAGGCCCAGAGGAGGTGTAAAAAATAACAAACAGTTATATTCACCTTTCTTCAGCTCTTCTGAGCCTTCTCCCAGCGTGCAGCGCTCTCTCTGGGTTCTCTTCTTGGATGACACCATGAAGTTGGGCGCACCCCATGTGACCCCAGGTGCATGAGATCACCGAGGAGGACTGAATAGGCCAGAAGAGGAACCAGAGAGCACCGAACGCTACAAGGAGGCCCAGAAGAGGTGAGGGAATGTATGTATAACTACACACGTGGACAAAATTGTTGGTACCCCTCATTTAGTGAAAGAAAAACCCACAATGGTCACAGAAATAACTTGAATCTGACAAAAGTAATAATATATAAAAATTCTTTGAAAATGAACAAATGAAAGTCAGACATTGCTTTTGGAAAGACCTCAGTGCGCCAACACCACTGTGGCCCCACCTGGCTTCTTTCACCCCCGCCGTGGTGTCGGGTTCCAGTAAATACAGACAGTTCTTTTATTTTACCCAAATGGGTCGGTATTAACATCCAACACATGCAGTTCAGAACAGATATGTAGATATATGCAAACATTAACAGTTACTAGTTACAATATACAGTGCAATGAAATAAAAGGGCATAAAGGTGAAATGATTACTTTACCACACATCTCCTGGATGTGGCTCTATAGTCCAACACTCACACATAGCATGTGGAGTTCACCAGTGGAGGCTTCTTGGCATGTGGCATTAACTCCTAGCATGTGGCATTAATACAATAACAATCTCCATAGCATAATCTCCTCCCATTGCCTCTTACCTCATCTTTTATACCCTTTATGCCACCTCCCAGAATGAGGTCACCGGCGGCAGCAAGTCTGATTGAATAATGCAATCAAGTCCAGATTCTTTGTATATGGCCGATCCAAGTGAAATGATACAATGTTATCAGCCATATCTGATCAACCAGTGCAGACTGATCAATGCATCATGGATCACTCAGGGCTGTGTATGAATACAATGGAGCCCTGCTGGGATTGATACAAAGCCCTATTGTTCCAGCCTGGCCACTATTGCCAATCTACACCTGGGATTATAGCTGCGCACCTTATGAGTAAAGAGATACGCTACCCAGAGACCGAAATACAGCTTTGAGTTATAACCATATTTAAGCAGAATCATCACACTTTTCAACCATGTTTCAACAGAATTTTTAAAAAAAGAAAACTCATGAAACAGGCCTGGACAGAAATGATGGTTCCCTTAACTTAATATTTTTTTGCACAACCTTTTGAGGCAATCACTGCAATCAAACGATTCCTGTAACTGTCAATGAGACTTCTGCACCTCTCAGCAGGTATTTTGGCCACACCTCATGAGCAAACTGCTCCAGTTGTCTCGGGTATGAAGGGTGCCTTTTCCAGACGGCATGTTTCAGCTCCTTCCAAAGATGCTCAATAGGATTTAGGTCAGGGCTCATAGAAGGCCACTTCAGAATAGTCCATTGTTTTCCTCTTAGCCATTCTTGGGTGTTTTTAGCTGTGTGTTTTGGGTCATTATCCTGTTGTAAGACCCATGACCTGTGACTGAGACCAAGCTTTCTGACACTGGGCAGCACATTTCTCTCTAGAATCTCTTAATAATCTTGAGCTTTCATTGTACACTGCACAGATTCAAGACACCCTGTGCCAGATGCAGCAAAGCAGCCCCAGAACATAACAGAGCCTCCTCCATGTTTCACAGTAGGGACAGTGTTCTTTTCAAGATATGCTTCATTTTTCCGTCTGTGAACATAGAGCTGATGTGCCTTGCCAAAAATTTCAATTTTTATCTCATCTGTCCATAGGACATTCTCCCAGAAGCTTTGTGGCTTGTCAACATGTAGTTTGGCAAATTCCAGTTTTGTCAGATTCAAGTTATTTCTGTGACCATTGTGGGTTTTTCTTTCATTAAACGAGGGGTACCAACAATTTTGTCCAAGTGTGTATTTATTTGCTTACACCTCCCCTGGGCCTCTACCTATTATACTCTGGTGTCTGAAGAGTCCTCAGAGTATAATAATTTTACTTCTGGCTCTAGCCAAACATGTTTGGCCCTAAACAAATCTTGTTGCTGAACATCCAAACCCAAATTGAAACGAATCTTCAGAGGTTTGCTCATCTCTAGTAGTAACCCCTATGCCCAGCTTTGTAATACCTATTCCAGCGGGCATGGCCACAAAGTTATCTGCTCCACAAACTGTCTGTTTTCTGCTTACCCACTTTGTGCATATGCGCTCCTGATGCTACTGCTGGATCTGGTTGTCTGTGCAGGCACACACTCCCTTCCTGTGCCCGTAAAGCTTCCCCTGCCAATCTCTGCCAGTCTATATGTATAAAAGTCTGCTACATTGGACCCCCCTTCTAGTGTCCCTGCAAATGTATTTTTGTATACTGCTTCATTGATTTCGACCTCTGCTTGTTTCCTCTCTTTTTCCCTACCTACCATCTTCTGACTACCTGTTGCTGACTCTGAATTGTTCCTGACCTCTGAACCTTTGCTGCCAGCCCTGACCTGCCTGTTTATTCAATCTGCATGAACTCTGCCTGCCCTGATGACTATACTACTATACTCTGACCTTGCAGGTATACTGCCAGTCCTGACTGGACAAAAAATGGTAAAATATTTTCTTCCCACTTGCTTGAATGGGGCTAACCTTCAAACACACCATGTGGCAGATAAGTGTGATATCATAGGCCTGTGAACAGGAAGTGGCAGTCACTGCTTCCTAAAGGCTTTCCCGGCAAAAAATGTTTTTTTTTTTTGTTTTTTTAAAGGTCTGTTAGTGCTATTAATGGGGTAATAAGGGCACCCAACTACCTGTAGCAATGTTTTGAGTGATCTCTGGGAACTCCTGGCATCTTCTACATTTGTTTATATGGTGTAGTTTCCTGCTGTCTTAGCTAATGCAATGCATCATGGTACTTGTAGGCTGACTCACACTACCTCCCCCACCCTCTCACATCCCTCCCTCTCTCCCTAGCTATCCCACCCACTACTAGTCCTTCCTAACTAACTCAGCCCCCCCACCCCATCATACTTACCTGTCTTCCTTCTAGACCTCCTTCTGCGGGACGGCTCCTCCTCTTTTCTGACTCTGCCGGAGCGTGCAATAGTCCCGACGCTGCGTTTCAGCCGGCAATCCACCTCTACTGCACAGGCATGGGAGGCTACTGATATGGGTAAATATACATTTTTGATAAATTATGTAATTTAGAAAGTAGGCGGGGGGGAGGGTGTTAAGATTAGTTTATGAATTACATTTTATCCCGGACAACACCTTTAAGCAGCGAGGGTGCAGAGTGTTGAACCAGAGGATTTCTTCATCTGAATACTGCACAAAACAAATCTTCAGAGGTTCGCCCATCCTCGCCCAGTGTCGCCCTGACAGAGTTGCAGGATGACACTGCGGTCTTGGCCAAAGTCACCCTTTAGCCCTAGCTTTATATTTACTCCATTCCCGGAATGTGCGCTGCTTGCTGAGAATGCATCCTGCTGTCCTCTACACCAGTGAGGCTAAGGTCCCTATCAATGGCAACTTTAGCCAAAGGGGACTCTAAAGCAGAAACTAGACTGAGCATACTAGCCTTGCATTATCAGTTTAGTCTCGATGGATAGAAAGGATGTAGGACATGTGATGACATCATCATAAAGAGTATACAGGTTCTTCACCGGGTTGCAGCTTGGCCTGAATCTTCAGTCTAAATTCTCTGTAGGCAGAAGCATCAGAGACTGACACTGGAGGTATCTTATCTCCTCCATCTGTTGTGGTGTGCTCCAGACAGTGTTGGAGGCATGGGATTGGGTCATTGACTGGATTTTATATACAAACGTGGACAAAATTGTTGGTACCCCTTGTTTAATGAAAGAAAAACCCACAATGGTCACAGAATAAAGTGAATCTGACAAAAGTAATAATATATAAAAATTCTATGAAAATGAACAAATGAAAGTCAGACATTGCTTTTCAACCATGCTTCAACAGAATTTTTAAAAAAAGAAAACTCATGAAACAGGCCTGGACAGAAATGCCACCAGAACCACCTGAAGATTAATGCGGGGAAGACCAAGGAGATGGTGGTGGACTTCCGTAAAGGCAGATGCCCTCCAAAACCAGTGGACATCCTGGGGACGGGCATCGAGATTGTGAACACCTATAAGTACCTGGGTTTGCTGCTTAATAATAAGCTGGACTGGGCAGATCATATGGAGGCCCTGTACAGGAAGGGCCACAGCAGGCTCTACCTGCTTAGGAAGCTGAGAGCCTTTGGAATCTGGGGGGCACTTCTTATGACTTTCTTCAACTCTGTAGTGGCATCAGCCATCTTCTTTGGAGTGGCCTGCTGGGGGAGCAGTATATCAACCAGGGACAGAAATAAACTTGACAAGCTGATTAGAAGGGCCAGCTCTGTCCTGGGGAGCCCACTGGACCCAGTGCAGGTGGTGGGTGACAGAAGGATACTGTCCGTGGTGAGCTCCATGCAGAAGAAGAAGTCCCATCCCATGCATGAGACTGTGATTGCGCTGGGCAGTACTGTCAGTGACCAACTGCTCCACCCTAGGTGTGAGAAGGAGCGCTATCGGAAGTCTTTCCTCCCCACCGCGGTTAGGCTGTACAACCAACACCGACCTAAGCGGAGATCATTACACACAGAGAACTGAAATATCTCTCTGCCTGTTAAATCCCCCCCCCCTCTGCTACGTCCTATCTGTCTGTCTGCTATTAATGTAATGCCTCTCACCTTGGAACATTCCTGTACATGTTGTATTTGTATTTGTATCTGCTTATCTTTGCTGCTGTAACACACTGAATTTCCCCATTGTGGGACTATTAAAGGACTATTATTATTATTATTATTATTATTATTATTATTATAGAACCTTCCTGTAAAAAAAAAATGTGGCTGTAGGCCGATATCACACAGTCATAATAGATAGGCCATCGATATAGATCTGAGCGGCTTGACTCTCACCACTGGTGCCAATCAACTGCCCACTGCCAGGGCGTAACTAGGAACAATAGGATCCCATTAAAAGATTTTGACTGGGCCCCCAACCCACCCCATATAGTATAATTCTCCCTTTCCTGGCCTCCATATGGTATAAAATCCACTGTAGTGGCCCCCCACATGGTATAATGCCTCCTTTGCTGACACTACAGATGGTGTGTAACGCCCCTTTTACTGATTCCACACACACTATATATTGCCTCCATTAGGGGCCCCCACACACAATATACTGCCCCTTTACAATCTCTACACTGGCCTCCAAATAGCGACTTTAGGCTGTTACCTACTGGATTATGTCAGCAGGTAATGGTTGATATTCACTTACCCATCCCGTTCCTGCTCACCACCTCCTCCACTTTGCCACTCAGTCTCTTACTGCAGGTTAGATCCCGATGCTGAACAGCAAGGACGCAACGTCTGGACAGTGTTCAGTGTTGGGATGTATTGAGCGGTGCCCCCTGGAGGCTGGAGATGAAGCGGAGATGGAGGGTATTGCAGCTTCATCCAGTTCACATTCTAAGTATCACCTGCACTACTAAGTACACGGCAAGAAGGAAGATGGACCAAAGTAAACAAGGAAGAGGCAACAATGCTCTCCAAAGTTCTGCAGCCCCTTTAAACAGCTGAATGGTGGTGGTGGGGAGGGGGTGTGAAGGTGTGACCCCCCTCGGATCTGATATTAATGACTTATCAAGGACAGGATATTGATATTATTATCCTGGAAACCCCTTTCAGACTACAGCCATAGTAAAGTGTATTGCATGTTGATTTATATATGGTTTGTCCATAGTGGTTCCAGTCACTATATACACAAACAATACCCCAATCCCCTACTAGAGGGATTACCCAGCTAAAATTTGACTACAGGATTTTATATATTCCCAGTGGAAACAGGGGATTTGTCAAATCTCTCCTTTAGATCCACTGCCATTGTGGCTGTCAGCTCAGTGGTGGGCAGGCTGACGCCGGCAGCTCCTTTATGAACCCACTTCCATACAGGGCAGCACCCTATATTTACTTTGGGCTCACATACAAACATGTAACAATGCTGGAAAGTAAATGTGAAAATGTTGAATAATTTGGACAAAGCCCTTTATGTGCTATACAGGGAGCTGTTTACACACAGCAAGCCCGGACAAGGCCATGCTCCTCCTCACCCCCATTTTCTCCTCTAATCTCACACTAATCCTCCTCTCCTCTAATCTCCTCTGTTCACAATAATGTCTGATAAAATAAAAGGGATTGGTAAATAAGTAAAGTTTTATTCTTCTTCTACCCAGTAGGACCAAGGAATTGTATGTGATTAGAAACATGCAAATATAGCAGAACTGCAATACCAAGCTGAGCCTATGGAGAAGAGCGGCGCTGTTGTAGGAAACCTGCAAACACATTTTTCCCAGGATTGCTTGGACTCCTATTTTTATGTAATGCGCTTTGTCAGTACATATCAATTGAAACTATGTTATATAGATATTTTACTATTTATTTATATTAATAAACATATTATTAAATCGATAAATTAATGTTATAAATTATGTAAATTAATATTATAAATTAGATTTTGATCTTCAGGATGTGGTGTTTTTTTTTTTTTTTTTTTTTTACCCCACTATAATTTTATTTTTTTCTTTTGATGTACTGCATGCCTATGGAGCTTGTTTTTGAGGGACAAGTTTAATTTTTACAGTACATATAAAAAATCTGGGAGAGAGGAATGGAAAAAGCAAGCATTAAACCCCTCCGTTTTTTTTTTTTTTTTTTTTTTATGTTGCCATATTTCAAGAGACAATGCTTTTTTTTTTTTTTTTTTTTTTGCAGGATAAGCTTATTTTTCATTGGTACCATTCTGGGGTACTTTCGATTTTTTGATCTCTGTCTATTCTGATTCTTGGAACTATACACATTTGCCATGTTGGTTAAATATCATACTAATTTTATACCTTGAGATGATTCCAAATATGTTGATTTTTTTTTTTTTCCTTTTTTTTTTTTTGGCATAGAAAAAAAAGCATTTTCAATGGGGAAAAAAAGGTTTTTTGTGCTTTTTTCTTATCTGTCTTTTAATATTTCTACCTGCAGGGGCAAAGGGTTAAACTGCCGGAATCAGAGTTATCTACGTTACTAAGTGTTACAGAAAAGCGACAGCTGTACAACACATGCGACACCTGCTGTCGGTGGCGCTATGCGTGTAAGGCAGATTGATGTCACCCCTGGGCTATATTGTAATACCTGAACAGGTGCAATATAATGCTGCTGCAAGGCTTTGGCTGCAAGAAAACTATTCCATAGAGCAGTGGAACTGGCGGATTGTAAAGGTAATAAAAACCCACCACCAGTGACTTCAGATTCCACCATCTGGATATTCAGATGATTTGTAGAAGATGTATATCTATGAACCAGACACACAGACATTCCCTGAGCCTGGGTGAGGACTAAGGGCTTTGCAAAGGGTCATGCCCTTTCACTTTTTGTACTTTATTTGCGGCCAGGGCTTGCTCAGGGATGGACAGAATGTTTGGTATTCCAGATGTTTTTTGACAACTCTAGGCCAATTTATCTACCATTCACGAGTTCTCCTTGAAAGGAGTAGAAATACAGTTCCCAGACAGGTTATTATGTGGCGTACAGAGCACATTGGGCAGGGTTTTTTTTGCATTGCTTTATTATTGCCAAACTGTTCCTGACAGTGGGGTACCTAGGCCCCATCATTCTGGGGGCCCACTATACACTACATGCAAATATTACCTGACATTAAGCTGGGGGCAGCTGGAGGGGGGACATTAAATAGTGGGGGTCGCTGGACTGGGACATTAAACTAGGGGAAGCTGGAGGGGGAACATTAAACTGGGGACCGATGGCGGGAGATATTAAACTGGGGGCAGCTGTAGGGGGGTGATTAAATAGTGGGGGTCGTTGAATGGGGACATTAAACTGGGGGTAACTGGAGAAGAACATTAAACCGTGGGAGTAGCTGGAGGGGGACATGTCCACTTCTAGTTGTCCCCAGTTTAATGTCATCTTCCAACTACCCCCACGTTTTAATGTCCCCCTCCAGCTGCCCCAGTTTCATGTTGCCCTCCAGTTGCCCCAGTTTAATGTACCCCTCCAGCTGCCCCAGTTTAATGTACCCCTCTAGTTTCCCCCAGTTTAATCTGAGGCACCAGGAGAGGGACTTCATACTGTGGGGCAATTGGAGGGGAACATTATAATGTGGGGGCATATAAGGTTAGGGTGAATGTAGGAGCATTATACTGTGTGGGGGCACAAAGAAAAATGGATGAGAATGGGCGGAGTCAACATAGAAGTGGGTGGAGCTAAATTTGCCGTGGCGCACATAGCACGCCGCACATTGTGTCCCTCTTTCTGTCCTTTGAAAGTTGGGAGGTATGAATAATCTATCCAGTATATTATACCATTGCATAGCCTCTTTGAGATGTGTATGAGTGTACTGTGCCCTGCCAGAGTGATCTGGGGACCCACCTATCTCAGGGGCCCACAGGGGGATGCACTTGTTGGCCAGTCCGAGCCTGGTTCCTGAGTGCAGCCACTGTGGTTTTTAGTGAACTAGCCTCAAATGCCTTTATTACAGCCACGGATGACCCTATAGCAGTGTTCACCATCGAGGCCTACATAACTTCATTAACCTGCCACAGGTGCCTCCCTTTAAAACTCTGGTCACAGACCCCAATAATAGAGTCACAAATTCCTTCCATATTGAAGTACTGAAAACTATTTTTAAGAACACCTCCCATAGACATTTGGTTCAGCTGAGTGTGCAGTCTTTCTAAACAGGAGTAAGCTTCCCTAGAAAACTCTGGTGGTGGCTTATCTCCCTTAAGAACAAAGGATCAGGCATGTTGGATTTCAACATGCCCGAACATTTTCACCAACATCTGTTGAATGAATTTCAGCTGAACATTTCATACAGATTAGATGGTCAACCAGTCCCGTCGGGGTCATCAGGTTTGGTCAGTGTAATGTATATGCTCAGCTTTATATTGGCCTCACAAGGTCCGGACTAAAAGTCAATGTAATGAGAAATTCGTCACCCAGATTAAAAGGAAGTCTATAATAACTGTATTTTTGCACATTTATGCTACGAAGGAAGATAATACAGAACTCTATTATAAGAATGGGGAAGAAAAAAGTTTGTCATTTTGTTGTGCTTAGGTCATTTTTGGCCGGCAAAGTCTCCAGAATCATAAAATTCTGTACTCATGTACAGTTTTACAGAACTTTCTTAAACAATGGTAACTTGTTCTTAGAATGAGGAAGTATTTATTTTCCTTCACTATAGATAGCCATGTATGAAAGAAATATTCTATTATATATACTGGTTTAGGGTTCCAAACCTGATGAAGGGTCCATTGTAAAGATTAATGCTCAAATACCAATATGATCTTACCAAACATAGGAATATTCAATGGCAGGTACAAATACAATAGAAGTGGGGAAATTGCACAGTTTTTTTTTCCATCTTACTGCTCACAGTAGGAAGATTGGTATATATATATATATATATATATATATATATATATAATATGGGCCCATAGATTTCTAAGGGGTATTGTGCTACAGCACCATACAGTTGAGAACTCTGCAGAGTTTGGAGGATGTATATATGCGCACTCAATCATTATCTATGATCATGCTCCAAACTCTACAGGTCTGCAGAGTTCTCAGTTGTATGTAAATGTAGTACAATACCCCTTGGAAGTAAATGGGCCCTAGAATCTTTAAAACAGGTGACCACAGCACTGAAAACCTGAAGAAATTAGACATTTTTCATATCTAGAAACTGGTGGGTGCTGGGCATTTGTAAGTCTTTTTGACACATTTTCTTGGGTCATGTGATCCTACTTTGTGGTCTAAACTTGTGTCTACTGAGAACATGATGAGGTTTCCTTTATGAGACTGTGAACTGACTCTTCATTTGTCACTTTGCTTCAACTTTAAGAGGACCTGTCATCTCTCCTGACTTGTCTGTCTTAGTAAATATCTCTCTGGGTTTACGGGTTCCCTATGGAGATCCAGCTGATATAAGGAGTCTTACAGGCAATATTTCCTGGGAAATATATTGACAAGAACTCAGAAACAGCTGTCTACAGATGGGTGCCTTTGGTATGGCTGCTATCCCTAGATATGTTTCAGGCGTGGGCGGACGTACCGTATATGTAACCTGTCCAGCTGCATGAGGCCCAGTAAGAGAGGGCCCCCCTGCCACCTAAAAAACTGTCTGTTAAACTGAGCTAATGCATTTTGGAGCTCACAATTATTGGTGGTAGAGGGACATAAAAGCGAGCTCTATGGTGAACTATTACTTTTAATGGGTCAGACATATGGTAGCTATCTATAGTTGATACTAGTGACTTTTTCTACCTTCTTAAAGAAAGCTAATTTGCATTCTTTTCTCTTAAAACAACAACTTGGGAGATTCTTATGTAGAACACTGCATTGTTCCTCTTTAATTCCTGATGGAAATGTATGAGCAAATTGACAGCTGTTCATTTAGTGCTGGCAGCATAGATACACATTGTTATTGAATTGCTGCTTAAGCCAGGGGTCCCTAACCACCGGTCCACGGACTGGGAGCGGACCATTGGGGGTCTTCTGCTGGTCCGTGGGGCGGTGGGCTGGCCACAGTATTGTTGCTCCTAACCTAGCTAATGGCCCTACAGCGCTGTACACCGAGGTCCCGCCAGCATGCCCCGCTCTACAGTGCTGTTTAGTGTATAACCCCCGGCCCCATATGACCAAAGCACCGCCCCTAAACCACACGCCTGGCCTCCCGCTCCCTGCCCAGGCTGTGAAGAAGAAATGGTTGGGGACCACTGGCTTAAGCAATTCCCAAAATAATAGAAGTGCCATTCAAGTGATTTTCTAATATGCAGTAACTAAAAAGACCAGCCCGCAGTAAGGCAGGATTGACTAAGCGGCTCGGTGCTCAGGCTGCAACCCCAGAAGAAGGTGACAGAAAGAAGGTGCACTTGCAGGCTTCGAATTTATCAGAAACCCTATTGCAGGCAAGAGAGTAATACACAAACCAGAGTTGACAACAAGGATAGTAGGGGAATAGCCAAAACGAAAACAGAGGAATATCAGAAGTCCAGGCCACACATAAGGTAACAGATAGAGCCAAATCAGCAAAAGAGGGGATAACTGGAGAGAAAGTCAAAATCAGTAACTGGGGAATCAATAGAAAACAGGGTATGGTACTAAGAGTAAGTTCTGATAACTCAGAGCCTAGAATACTAATGCAATCACAGGCAGGCAAGGAAGAAGTGTCAGAGCCAGGTTTCAATACCCCACCTCAGCCCTGGATTGGAGGCTGAAGTGTAGCCCTGATTGGCTCTGCATCTCAAACCACTGACTGGCTGAACAGGCCCAACCAAAGTTTGCCTAGTAGACATGGCAACCTTAACCTTACGTGATGCAGACATTTTTCATTTATGTGTTTTCATATTTTACTCCCTGCATTCCAAAATCCATAGATTTCTACTTTTTCTGTTTACATAGTCGTATGAGGGCTTGATTTTTGTGTGAAAAGTTGTACTTCAAAATGGTGCCATTTATTGTTCTGTACAATATACTGGGAAGTGGGAAAAAAATTCAGAATGAGTTGGAATTGAAAAAAAAAAATCCAGTACCGCCAATTTCTTACGAGTTTTGTTACGGTAAAAATGCTATGTTAGTTTTATTCTCGGTATTATCAGGGTGATATCAAATTTATATAGTTTTTTTTCATGTTTTAATAACTTTACAAAAATTCTAAATTTTGAAGAACTGCAGTATTGAAGTCTATGGCAGATTGGCTACTTAAAGGGAATCTATCAGGTCAATGTGGGACAATAAACCACCCACAGGTCCTTATAGACCTGGGGTTTAGTGTCCCAGATCGCCCTGTTGTAATGCAATCCGCAGGCGCATTAAAAATAAAAAACCTTTATACTTACCTAGATAAGGGTCCGATCGATGCTGTTTGGTGAGATCAGTCCGGCTTATTCATGAGGTACGCCTCCCGGCGCCTGCGCTGTTCTTCAGTGAAGCCAAAGATGGACACCCCGGCTTCACTACGTAATTGCGGGACATGCGCACTGATGCTGAGGTGTCCTCCTCTGGCTTCATTGAAGAACTGCGCAGGCGCGGGGAGTACAGTGGCAGGGGGAGTATAAAGCTTTTTTATTTTTAATGCGGTCATGGATTGCGTTATAACAGGGTGATTTGGGACACTAAACCTCAGGTCCATATGGACGTGTGGGTGGTTTAGTGTCCCAAATTTCCCTGAGAGATTCCCTTTAACCATTGAAGCCTGCTGCAGGCAGGCTTCAGTAGTTACATTGCTATGGCAGGGCTGGGAGTCTTCAGAAGATGCCGCCCCATTACCTATCGTCATAGGGAAACTAAAAGTGACCACTCAGATGCCATGGTCGCATTTGACCACGGCATCTGAGTGGTTAAATGCCTGTGATCAGAGTCATCTCTGATCACAGGCAATGCTCTCAGGTCCCTGCTGTATGAAACAGCACAGACCAGGCAGCTAGTGCGGCCGCTCTGCTTCAGGGCGGCCGCCATATTTAGTCACGTGCACCAGGACGTACATGTACGTCCTGGTGTGTGTAGGGGTTAAAGCAATTGCATGTGACAAATGCAGAGGACATATAGGATCTCCCCTAGCAGCGCTGCACAGAAGAGAAGGATGACTGCTGGGTGGAGAAGTTGGAGTCTAGTTATTTAGATTCCTGACACGCATCTTATTGACAAGGGGAACAGCAGCTCCCAGTTGTCAATTTACTCACACATTTCCAAGAGGAATAACAGAGGCATGATATAATGCAAAGTTCTAAAGCTCGATAATTGTTATTTCATGGGGGAAAAGAATACAAGTATTTACTAAAACAGACATGTCAGGAGAGGTGACAGATCCTCTTTAGTCGTCAGTCCAAGACTCGCTGACTAATCTCTTACCCAGTATAATTATCCTTAACAATAGATATAGAATTTCTATACATCTGGAGATTCCCTGGAAAGTTGTGGTCTATATAATAAATCTTAGTACAGAGACTTTTACGATAGAATGTAAGAGACAATTAGTTAGTTTATTGCTGTACTAATATGATAATATCGTGGATGAATTAGCCAAATCTGCAATGAACCGTAGTTTCGGCTACTGCCGGCTGTAACAAATGAACAGAAGCCGCAGACCAAGAATGCGCTTTGAGGTTTGGGTTCTATAATTTATAGCGTGCTGTGACTTGATCCTTCCAGGATTATTGTATGACTTTCCTTTTCATGATGTTTAATTACCACTCTATGACAATAAAAGTGTTAGTCACGTATTGCGTGTACCAGACCTGGAATGTGTGCATGAAACGAAAGGGTGAAAATGGAGCAAGGCCTGTGAAGTGAACACGTGCTGCTGCTCAGTTTACTAAAGGCGATGCTTCTTATATTTATTGTCAATGCAGTCAATAGTACGGAGGAGTGATACAAAGAATCAAAAGGCCGAAAGTTACATGTTATAACAGATCCTAAGTAGCAAAGTAGAAGAGGTTCCATGGCTAAAATCACCCAAGATGGGCACGGAATTAACGTACCGCACCTAACCTAGATAGAGGAACATATGAAGATTAATTTAGTTTCGAGTCCAATAAATTCGTCATGAATTGGAATAGAAATTATTATAGTCTAGGGTCTGAAAAGAAGGGGTGAAGTGGAAACATAACAATCCAACTTTGTCCTTGTTGCTACATCTTGGTCACTCCCTGAACTGATCATAGAGAGTGGATAGTGAGTACCATGCAGCTGTAACTGTATGGCTGCACAGTTCTCTCCATGATTGGGCAGAGCAATTCAGCAGTGCTGAATACAAGATGATGTGTGGTTTACCAGTCGCCTAAATGACAGAATTTTTCTTATATTGGATGGATCAGGCCATGGTCCTATGACCTGATTTCCCTTCTTCCAGCGCATGATCCGCAGATGCTGGTTTCCACCAACAATATACGTTTCATCATCACTGCCTTCATGTAGAAATGAAGGTATCAAGTGCTGTTTCTTACAGAACAAGTGCATAATATACTGTATGTGCATACCTCCCAACCTTCCCGTGTTCAGCGGGACAATTCTGGACTTCGGGTGCTTTGCTGCTGTCACAAGCACTAAAAGGCAAGTACCTTGGAGATAGTGTTGAGTACAATGGTAAAGCAGGGCGCCACTAGTTCCCTGCTTCTCCATTCATCCCCTGTCTCGCTATTGGTTGCTTGGACGCAGGCAGGTTTGCATTGCTGTTCCAAGTTACTGACAGCAGAGAACAGGGTGGGCTGTGTAGAAACAGGAGAGGTAAGGGGACCTGCTACTACTGTGTAATAATGTATTACTGTGTAGGTGCCACCAGGGGGGCATGCCTCTGTGTGGAGACCACATAGGGAGACATTATACTGCTTGAGTGCCACTGGTGGACTTTATGCTGGGTGAGGGCCACTATATGTAATATTGTGTGGGGGCCACTGTGGAAGCCGCAAGCCACAGTGGCCCCCACAAGTGGGCATAATACTCTATAGGGGCACTAAAGGGGCATCATACTGTGTGAAGGCACTAGGTGTTATACTGTGTGTGGGAATAATGAGATTAGGTGGGATATGGGTGAGGTTAGAGGCATGGCTATAATATGTAAATTTGCCACCATACCACCGATTTGCCCCCTTTTAGTCCACTGGAAGTTAGGAGGTATGTATGTACCACACATGCACTATGACATGAACGCTAAGGGAAGGATGAGGTGAGCTGGCCCGTGTAGAGTAGCTATCCGTATCCTGACTTCCACACCCTCTACCAGTGTTACACCACAAAGCTCACACATTAACCTCTTCCTAGGAACGTAATGATGTTGGCAAATTCTACTGCAATCTGACAACAAGGAACCTCAGGCTGGCCATACCAGGGGCCCTCAAGGTGCACAATCCTATATAGTATATACACGACATACATAGTACATACATGACAAAAGCAGTCTAACATGATAGACATGACAAACATTTCCTTAAAGTAATATACTCTGCAGTATTAGGTTGGGTGGATGTTAGTTTTACCCCCTCACATGTTACTCACATTATGACATGTTAGTGTAAAGATCCCTGGTGGTTTAGGTCAGTGAAGGGGGTGAATATCATTATATCTGGTGTTCTAGGGCAGTGTAATGTAGCTTAATGTGTTATTGACAGTGTAGCTAGTAGTCTAGTAAAGGGATTAGAGATGGGCGAACCTTTGAAAATTTGTTTTATTTTGAGTTCGAATAATTCGACCCTCCAGTTCCTTTTGGTTTGAACTTGTTCGGATAGAACCGGAAATTGAAATTATTATACTCTGGGGTCTCTTCAGACTCCAATGTATAATAGTTGAAGGCCCAGTGGAAGTCTAAAAAAATAACAAAAAGTTATACTCTTTTGAGCCTCCTTGAGGCATCCGGTGCTCTCTTCTGGTCCTTGTCCGGCCTCCTGGGTGACGTCATGTGCCCCGGGGTCACCGCCAAGACCTGTGATTGGGCCTCAGTGGTCACATGGGGTATGTTGATGTCATGACACTCAGCATTGAAGAGACCCCAGAGTATAATCATTTTACTTCTGGTTTGCTGGTGACAAACCCCTCAAAGTTTTGGATTCGGGTTGAGCTGAAACTTTTGGAAAATTCCGTCAACGTTTGGAAAATTCGGGTCGAACAAGTTCACTCATCTGCAAAGTTGATTATTGTCAGTATACCCGGTGGTCTAGGGCAGTGAAGGGTTTATTGTCCATATACTGCATAGTAACACTGGTGATGCTGCCCCATCTGGTTATTTTTATTATTTCCTATATGTATATTTTTATGCTTCCAATTTTTTTTTTTTTAATCTTTTTGTTTGTCATTATTTTTTTACCTTAAAAGTAACCTACATTTTTGAATAAATGTGTTTTCCATATACAGGTATGGTATATAATATCTATAGCCTGGATGATGCTATAATGCAAATTTTTAGGTTAATAATTGATTATTAAGTTTTTCTTTCTATTATTTCATTGAAGCTGATACATCACAGTATTTGATGTCAGATCTCTGAAAAGTTCAAAAGCAGCAAAACCTGCAATTCCCTTACATTGTATTTTTATACACAGTAGATGAAAGGAAGCTGCTGTCTCCTGGCAGTCTTATGTGACAGCAAAAGCAAAGACTTGCCTGAACCTCAGACTGATCTCAGTGTCTTCATCCTGAACCTAAATGTTCTCTAGATGTTCCAGATCTAATAGTGCAAGAAAATGCACAAAAGTGACCATGACATTGACTTCTATTCAGAGGCAGATTGACCATTTGGGATGGTGTGTCCCTTTAAATAATTAGTAACTAGAGACCCTCGGTGGTGGAAGGTGCAGACATGGATGTGAACTGAAGAACTTGATGGTTGTGATGTTCTCACATTAGGCACCTTGCGTGATGGTTTCAATAGTCTTACATGAGGCAACAGATCTACTTGAACTTGCAAAAATTAGTTGACGCTTGTGACATCTACTGAGACCTAAGGTACAATTAGATATAACTATGGATGATGGAGGGGGAGGTGGAAAATTGTATGCGCCTCCATTACTTTACTGGCACATGTGACATCATTATCATTACTTTCTTCATATTGTGTGACATCACTGTGTACATTATTCTTGTATTGTGACATCACTGTGTATATTATCCCTGTACTGTGACATCTCTGTGTATTATCCCTGTACTGTGACATCAATGTGTGTATTATCCCTGCACTGTGACATCATTGTGTGCATCACCTCTGCACTATGACATCACTGAGTACATTATCCCTGTCCCGTGACATCATTGTGTGCATTATCCCTGTTCTGTGACATCACTATGTACATTATTCCTGTACTTTCACATCACTTTGTGCATTATCCCTGTACTGTGACATCACTGTGTGTATTATCCCTGTACTGTGATATCACTGTGTGTATTATCCCTGTACTGTGACATCACTGTGTACATTATCCCTGTACTGTGACATCACTGTGTGTATTATCCCTGTACTGTGACATCACTGTGTATTATCCCTGTACTGTGACATCACTGTGTGTATTATCCCTGTACTGTGACATCACTGTGTGTATTATCCCTGTACTGTGACATCACTGTGTGTATTTTTGTACTGTGACATCACTGTGTGTATTATCCCTGTACTGTGATATCACTGTGTACATTATCCCTCTACTGTGACAACACTGTGTACATTATCCCTCTACTGTGACATCACTGTGTACATTATCCCTGTACTGTGACATCACTGTGTATTATCTCTGTACTGTGACATCACTGTGTGTATTATCCCTGTACTGTGATATCTCTGTGCATTGTCCCTGTACTGTGACATCACTGTGTTTATTATCCCTGTACTGTGACATCACTGTGTGTATTATCTCTGTACTGTGACATCACTGTGTGTATTATCCCTGCCTGTCTCCTGTGCCCTTACTGTGACATCACTGTGTGTATTATTTTTGTACTGTGACATCACTGTGTGTATTATCCCTGTACTGTGATATCACTGTGTCATTATCCCTCTACTGTGACATCACTGTGTGTATTATCCCTGTAATGTGATATCACTGTGTCATTATCCCTCTACTGTGACATCACTGTGTGTATTATCCCTGTACTGTGATATCACTGTGTACATTATCCCTCTACTGTGACATAACTGTGTGCATTATCCCTGTACTGTGACATCACTGTGTTTATTATCCCTGTACTGTGACATCCCTGTGTGTATTATCCCTGTACTGTGACATCACTGTGTGTATTATCCCTGCACTGTGACATCACTGTGATTATTATCCCTGTACTGTGACATCACTGTGTGTATTATTTTTGTACTGTGACATCACTGTGTGTATTATCCCTGTACTGTGATATCACTGTGTACATTATCCCTCTACTGTGACAACACTGTGTACATTATCCCTCTACTGTGACATCACTGTGTACATTATCCCTGTACTGTGACATCACTGTGTATTATCTCGGTACTGTGACATCACTGTGTGTATTATCCCTGTACTGTGACATCTCTGTGTATTATCCCTGTACTGTGACATTAATGTGTGTATTATCCCTGCACTGTGACATCACTGTGTTTATTATCCCTGTACTGTGACCTCACTGTGTGTATTATCCCTGCACTGTGACATCACTGTGTGTATTATTTTTGTACTGTGACATCACTGTGTGTATTATTCCTGTACTGTGACATCACTGTGTGTATTATTTTTGTACTGTGACATCACTGTGTGTATTATTTTTGTACTGTGACATTACTGTGTGTATTATTTTTGTACTGTGACATCACTGTGTGTATTATTTTTGTACTGTGACATCACTGTGTGTATTATTTTTGTACTGTGACATCACTGTGTACTATGCACATTGTGTATAAAGATTCTCACACTTTTCAAGTTCTATACATGCTGCTTAATGAGGTCATGGTAGAGTGGGGACCCGTTATAAGTTTTAATGTGGGGCCCCACGGTTGCTTGTTATGCCCCTGCAATTGTGAGAAAATGATGTATTTACTGCTGGGAAAGTTGGATAAAAACCTTTACAAGTTTAGTTTATAAATCGTGATCAGGTCTATCAGGTTCGACAGTCCATTGAGAAACTCTATTAAAGGGATATTCCAACATTATTTGAACTAAATTTGCTCAGGTTCAGTAAGGGGACTGATAGATATTTTAGGTAGGTTACTAAAAGTTTTTGGTACTTTGTAATAAAATGGTAACAGCGAAGTTAGCCATTATTTGTTGTAATCTGGTGCCATCTAGTGGCAGGATGAAAGAATGAAACACATAACAATACTTACAAATGACATTTTGCTGCCATCTGGTGATCGGAATCAGATATTACATGAAATGCCTTAATGTCACCACTAAAGATCTAGCGAAAGAGAAGACTTAAAGGAGATGTGCAGAAAATAAATGTTATTGTTTGTAGATTAAAAAGTTATAAAATTTTCCAATATACTTTCTGTAACAATTCCTCAGGGTTTTCTAGATCTCTGCTTGCTGTCATTCATTCTGATTACTCCCAGTGGATAAAAATCAGTCCATGGTCATGTGATGTGCAGTCCATGGCCATGTGATAAACAGTCCATGGTCATGTGATGGACACACAGGTGCACAGGTCATTATAGTCACAGCACAGTAATCAGACATCTGCCTGGTAACAAGCCGTGCACCTGTGTGTCCATCACATGACCATGGACTGTACATCACATGACCATGGACTGATTTTTATCCACTGGATGTAAACAAAGAATGACAGCAAGCATATTGATACAGAAAAAAATATTGGAATTATGCAAACAATAACATTGATTTGCTGAAAGTGGACAGTCCCTTTAAGGGTAGATGTATGCAGCTGATATTAACTCAATAATTAATATATTGTGAGCTCCCTCTAGTGGTCGATTGTATGTCACTACCATGCCTTGCCTTTCTTTTTACAGCCCATTGGTTCTCATGTCTAGGTATCTTAGATTAATGTAGGACACAAACATATGGATGTTTCTTACACATATATCACTTGTACAGATGTGATGTGTATGTTCAGCACAGTTACACGTGCATGGCACCAGGTGAGAAAAAGTTGACAGCTATTTGGGCAGTACATTGCCTTGCAGCGCTGGAGTCCTAGGAGTCCTCTATGTTTGCATGGATTTCCTCCCACACTCCAAAGACATACTGATAGGGAATATAGATTGTGAGCCCTATATGATGGCGCTATACAAGTAAGCAAAATAAATAAATTTATATATTGTAACCTGTAGTTCCCACAAGGAGGAGCCAGAGAACAGTCTATCTGGAACCTACAGTGAACGGCACTGTATTCGGAGAGGTGTGAACCGAGAGCAAGGCAGGTGGTTTGGACTCCGCAACCAGAAATGAACGCACACGCGGTAGTTCAAGAAAAGAATATATATTTACTATAAGTTAATAAAGGCTATTTGAAGGTAAAATGACAGGGATAAAGACAAGCAAAATATACAATATAGCATGAACAATTTCAAGGCAAATTCTGCAATGGTTTCTACTTTTACTCTGTCCAATTCTGCAGTATGGACACTGAATGAACAATATACTCAAAACTATCCCTAACTGACCCTGACATCACATTTGGGTGCACCCCCTTTTCCCCAGTGGTCCAGGTGGACCGCTTACAGTCCGTAGAAGCGCACGGTGGGGCCCAAAGTCGTTCCTTTCTTTTATAGTGAAGCGTCCTCTCCTCACTGTTATCAGGATCTTGGGAGAAATGAAGTCCTCTTTAACAGACAGGAAACCCAACTGAATGCAATGTAATCCAACAGCAGATTCCACTCAGCACACTGACAGTCCTGCCGAATCCATACACTGAGCTAGGATGTAAGCCGGGGTTTAGCAGGTGCTGTCCAGTACATCAACAGCACTGCGAGTCTCTATATGTGGTATCCATATACACAGTCACAATGTCAGTCTCACTGATCAGCCACTGAGCACAGTTCCTTTCACGTGGACTCACTAGTCCTGTTGTCTCTTTACACTCTGTTTGTCTCTGGACCAAGATACAGCTTAGCTGTACAGAAAAATATCCACACCAGTTCAACACAGCACAGACACCTGTCTTCTCTCTTGCCAAGATGGCTGCTGCTCTCTGTCTCGTCACTTCCTGCTTCTCTGCTCACACTCTGTCTGCAGAACAGGCAGGCTGACATAAAAGGGGGGGGGGGTCTCACTCCAGCATCATGTCACAATTACAATGGCTGCTGTCTTAAAGGAACAGAATCACAGAAATACATTCAACATTAACAATTTATACAGACAAATAAAGCTTAGGACAACATTGGCTGTCTCTTACAGAGGCTGCTTCAGGGGATGGAGATACTGTCTACACAGGGACTTGGTGGGCAGAGGCCTTCCTGGCAATGCATTGGTTGTTTGAGCAACCCATTAAAAGCTAGAGCAACTAATGGGGGAACCAAACCTAAGACTGGAGAAGTCATACCGGTAGTTCCATGGCCACAATGCAGAGTAGAGGTAGCCAATTTGACCAGATTCTGGAGTCAGTGGTGGCAAGTGTAGCTTGAGGGAGTCTGTCACAAGAATCCAGGATACCAACCAAGATAGATAGAAAGGTTAGAGTCACCTGAATCATACAATGTTTTCCCCTTGTGAATCGCAGCCTCCGTTTCTGAGATATTGCCGTTTTGGCTTTGGAGCAACAAGGCCGAAGAGATAAGCCTCCCACCGGTCTGTGCTGTCCTCTGCCCCTTCCTCTGATTTACAGGACCAGGCCATGGATATCTAATCTCACCTGTCCCCAAGTTCTTTCACAGTCGCCTCTGCTCATATTCTCGGTGCATGCGCATTGTATGTGACTCTGACCAGGCAAAGCACCGTTTTACAGGGGGAAAACACAGTTTGATTCAGTTGACCCTAACCTATCTTCTGAGTTGGGTTGATATGCCGGGGTCTGGTGAGGAATTCCAGAAGCGAGCAAACCATCATTACACAGCACATATAAGTCACAGTAAAGGAACAGAGATCTGTTGAATTCACCTCAGTAAATATCTCAGTTAGGCTATGTTCACATCAGTGTCAAAAGCTCAGGTAGAAAGCCTCTGTTGCAGATTTCATCAAAATTCAGTACCTACCCCTAATAAATCTTCTGCTTTTAGAAGCAGATGTACAGGATCTCTGTGAAGTTTAGAATAGCGCTAGTTTTCTGCACTTGCAGGTGTACTACTCTTCTCTAGGCACATCTACAAGGTTACCTTTGCTGGTGCCATGCAGTTCTTGGTCCTCTATGCTTCCTTACCTGCAGTCCTTTTTCAGCCTGAGCAATAAGGTTCTAGACTTGCTGTAAGGTGTGTCTAATATCTGAGTTGGCCTGATCTCCTGAGAATGTTCCTGTTTGGTGTCCTTGTCCCCTTTGCTACTTGTTTTGACCACCTGCTTGAACCAGACCTGTGAACTTTGCCACCTACAATGACAATTTGCTTGTACCTGACCACTGAATGCTGCTTCCTGCTCTGACCAAAATCCGGGACCCTGGCATTCTCTTCCCTGACCCCTGGTGCTATGTATCGGTGTCTCTTGCCGCACTGGGCCAGCTACTACCAACACTGGGACCACCTCAGGAGATAGGAACTTGGCAGGCTCCCTGCATTGAAGTCCACATCCCCATAGGAAGATTAAAAAGAGAATATAAGGGAATCTGTTTAGACAAAGCACTTAGAAGTGGCCCAAAGTTAATCCAGTTTGGAAGAACAGTGGGTCCAACTTGTGATCTTGACACTTATCCATTGAAAGCTCAGCTGTTTGAGTAAAAGTATTGGACATGCTGGATTTCAACATACCTCACCCTTTGTTCCCATGTGATATAAGGTATGGAATCTTCCGTGGAGTTGGTAGCTATTTCATGTGTATAGCTGGCTTTACACATACTTCAATTCTTCTGTCTAAAAGCCTATTAGCTCACAGTATACTTTCATTTCCTACCCCTAGATTGCACCTAGAGAGATACTGCTTGATTAAACCAATGCAGATGCTGCTGTGATCACAGGTTTTAGTTTGTAGTTTCCTCCTTTTTAAGAAATTTGAATGGATGCACGACACAGGTTTTTGCATTGATTATTGTACGTACACTTTCATTTATTAGCTTTTTTTATTGTATTTATCCTTTTGTTGTATTCGCCCAGTGTTTATGCTTGAAAAAAATCTCTGTCTGTATTGCTGTAAGGGTAATAAAAGAGATCGAGCATATTAGATTTCAACATGCCTCGCCCTTTGTTCATATGTGAGATAAGCTATGGAGTCTTCCATGTTGTTGCTAGAAATAACTATCTGACTAGCTCTTTCATGCGTATAGCTGGTTTTACGCATACTTCAATTCTTCTGTCTAAAGCCTGCCAGCTCACAGTATACTTTCCTCTCCCCCAGATTGCACGAAGAAAAAGGGAGAGTGTCTGCTATCAACAGTGCAGATGCTGCTGTGATCACAGGTTTTTGTTACCTGGCAAGTTCCCTCTACAGACACTTGGCATGTATTTTGAAAGAAGGAACTAAAGGACTGTAGTTCTTTACGTAACCTCCTTATAAGAAATCAGAAATACACACAGTGAAGGCTTTTACTTTGATTATTTTAGGTCCGCTTTAATTTATTAGATTATTAACATTATATATTTATTCAACCTTTGGTTGTGTTTATCCAGTGTTTTTGCTTGTAAAACATCTCTGACTATATTGCTGTAAGTGTGACATTACTTAATAAAAGAAACCAATGACTCAACAGTGAATGTAGCAACTAGATGACATTGGCTATAAAAAGGCCAGAAAAACACTCCAGGTAACTTCTAAGTGAACAATAAAACATTCAATCCTAAATAAACAATGTGTTGGCAGGCATAGTCATATTCTACAGAACTGTGAAAAACGCCTACAGGTGCCCCCTTCCCCCATTATTGCTTATTTGGCACAGTCGACCGAAGGAGCCGGAGTAAACAATAAGACTTTCAGAGTCCGGCAGTCTGTAGTTCCTCTTCAGAAGCCTGCAAATTCCCTGTAAGGGTGTATTCACATGTCACAGATGTCAAATCCAATGAATGTGAATGGGATTTTTAGAATGGCTTTCGCATGCTTCAGAAAAAATCCAGGTGGAAATTTGTTCAAAATGAAACTCCTTAAAACAAAGCAATAAATACTCAACAAGATGGGTGAAGAGCAGGACACTGTAGAAGAATGTCCCTCTCAGTCTGTGTGACACTAATTCAGTAATACAGATGATTGCCGGGTGCCAGTTTTACTCATCCTGCATGGAGAGAATGAAGGGTTAAAAAACAGTAAAAGACATCTGATTGGCTCAGAGCACAATTGTCACAGCAGCAGCTAATGGCCAGCAGGGGGCAGGCAGCAGTAGCATTAATGTAGCATTGCCTAGGAAATGCTGACTCCTAGAAAGCCGCTGTGAGGTAGGCTGATGACATCATCAGGGCTTGAAATGACACTCCACCTAAAAGTCATTGCTTGATTGTTTATTCCCCTGTTTTTGATCCTGACATGTTCCTTGGATTCTGCTTTTGTCTGCCACTCTAATTCTGGCCACATATTTAAGATAGCTGTCCTACTAAGGCCAGGGCCCCACGCAGCGCTTTGACTGCGGTGGAAATGCAGAGTAAAAAAACGCTGCGTTTTACATTACCTGCAAAGTGGATGGGAATCTGGCTAATCCCATCCACACATTGCAAAAAAAAAAAAATCAGAAATGCTGTGATTTCAAAAACACTCATGTTTTTGTAAATCGCAGGGTCAATTATACTTATGGAAAAACTTGCATTTTTCGTATAGGTATAATAGGGGCAGAAAGTTCGCAGAGGAAAACTAGGCAGACTTTCTGTGAAAAACGCTGCTGAAAAAGACGCAGGCAGCATTATACTGGTTGGAGGCCGCTAAGGGGGCATTATACTGTTTGGGGGCATAAAGGAGGAATTATAATGCATGGAGGCACAAAGGCAATGAGCGGTGTCCTGTTTGAGTCAAAGGGCACATAGATGCAGTGCGTATGACCACATCCCCAAAACACTTCTCCCCATTTGTTTTACCCAGGTTTAAATTTTTGGGAGAAAAAGGGTACTAGTCACACTTGGGAGGATTATTCCTATGGGGCACTGTTACTAATGGGCACTTTGAGGCAGCATTATTACTATGGGGTACACTATTTCCTAGGCACAGTTATTTCCAAGGGCTCTGTGTGTGACATTACTTATTGTAGGTGACACCATCTATCAAGAGTTTTCAGAGGGTCTGTCTTTATGGCACTATTACAGTATTTGTTGGCACAATATTAGCAGGAGCAGGATGACCCTGTTAGGGCACCAAGATGGAGGTTATGATGGAAAAGTGAGAAACATAAGACATTTGTGTGTCAAATTTTACAAAAACGAATTGTGGTTGGAGGAGGAGTTCATGGCAGTCTACTCCAATGTGGAAGGTGAAGTAAGAGAACGTCTACAACCCAAGGAAATGTCACTTCTGGATGTAATAAGTATGGACTTTTCACGCGTTATCTGTGACTGTATATGGGTTGTTCACACAGAGGAATTTGGAGCTGAGTTTAAGGCAGATGCTTCTTCAAAATCAGTTCCAAATTCCGCCTAATATCTGTCTCCTTATGGGGGCGTTCAAATTGAGAAATTTGCTGCTGAATTTGAGGGTGAAATCTGCTTCCCATTCAAATAAGCGTACTGCGTGTTCTTCAGATGGATTCTGCCTGAAAACTCCCATTGGAATAAATGGGAGGCAGAAAATACCACCCTTTCCGTGGACCGTACCACGTTGGATGCAGAATTTGTCAAAATCCGTTCCAGGAATTTGTAATTTAGCCTTGCCCAATAAAGGCAAAATACAGTGGAACTCTTCTCCAAATTCTGCTTCAAATTCAGCACCAAAATCAGCTTCAAATTCAGCATCAAAATCCTTGTTGGTTTTTGACAAGCAGAAAAAATCTGCTTCAAATTTCTGAAGCAGAAATGTTTTGCCTGACAAATTCAGCATCAAATTTCTCCGTGTAAACGAGCCCTATCTGATTTGTACAAGCTTAGCAACACCCCTGACAACCCCTTTAAAATAAACTGTCATCCGGATCAGCCCTTTTAGACGATCTGAGTCAGAGAGTAGCTCCAAATGTCTAACAGGCATGGCTAGAAGCTTCTATGGAATCCAGTGATATACAATGTATATATTATATATATATACAGTATATAGTGGCTAATGTACTTAGCTAAAGGATTCCCAGACAATTAAACACAGCCAAATCTTGACATCATCAACATGTTTATTTCATGAATACCTTACCTTAGCTGGAAGGTCTAGAACCTCAGGGCTATTTCCTGTCCCGACCAGTCTGGAAGACTGTTTGCACCAATTAGATTGTGAGACTATGTTGAAGGTTTCACAATAATGTTATCTAGTTAGGAATGTTTTCACTAGGGTACGCTGGCTATATATTTTAGACTCTGTTCACACTACTGTTTGAAGTCCATTGTGCTCATCCTTCATAGGATCAGAGAAATGGACTCAAATACTGATAGAGTGACTGACGCAGACAGAGTACCCTCTTCTTCGTCTGTGTCTGTTCCCATTTTCTTTAATGTAAAAAACTTGATGGAAACTTTCTTACTTCAGGTTTGTTCACTTTTCAGATGGAAGAAAAGTCCTACAGTTACGAATTTCTCTTCTGTTAGAAAAATAAAAAACTTGATGGAAGAAAGCTTCCATCATGTTTTATTATATTAGAGTGAATGGGATCAGACACTGATGGAGGGGTCATTCTATTAGTGTTTTGGTCCGTTGCTCTGATCCTATGATGGATAGCATAAGAGCAAAGGACATTAGAAACACGCTCTTAGATATCTCCTAGAATAGCTATTCTCAATGGGAAGTGAGGACTAAGCCTCTGCCAGACATCTCCAACTTATCTATCTTGAGAACAAAGGATCAGGCATGTTAAAAATCAACACACCCAACTCTTTCCTAGTAGAGGGAGAGTCAAAAAAACCTCCATACATATTACATGTCCGGCTGAATTTCTCTTAGTCACTCGAGATTTGGGGAGGCACCATGAATGATAAACAGCTTAGTGAATTTGCCCTAAGAGCTTGTAGAGCAAAGTAAAACAGCTACGAAGAAACTTCTTTCTAATTCAATATTCTTTGTATTATCTAACCTTAATGTTCTCCCTTAAGCTACACTAAGATCAGTGTTGAAACTCTGGTGCTGATCCCGTCAAAAAAGCCAGTTAAAATTGCGTTGCAAGAAATCCTACTGGATCTTGCTGGGTAGTGAGAGACAAGCCTGAGACGGTGGCAGTAGCAGGTATGAAAGGGGATCTCCAAGGAGGGTTCCATCACTTAGTTCTATTAGTGATGAGCCATGGTTTCCAGGCTGGTTCCGACCCCAGGCCGCACATTTCTCCGAAGAAAACCTCTTTATTGAAGATTTGCAGGTTGTGGTTTTAATGGGACATTTTAAGACACAGAGGGAAAGAAAGGAATGGGAATATAAGCTAATGCAAAAATTTCAAACTCTGCAATTTGGACTTAATATTCATGCTAGCTTCATGTCACACTATGTATGAACTGTGAGGGTCACAAATCACCACCTCATTGCAAACAGATAACAGCAAGAATTACTGATCCCTCCATCACACCCCACAAGTTTCCAGATTGTTTATTTCTTGACCTGTTGTAAATAACTTCTCCACTTATATTGTATTTTGATTTTCTTAAAAATTCTAAGATCCTTTGAAGATCTAGGTCTTGTGTGTATAAAGACTGTGTGAATTTTCAGTTTCTTGTATGTATGTATGAAGAAGAGAGCTAGACTCTCGAAAGCTTACTATCAAATATACTCAATTAGCCTCTAAAAAGTATCGCCTGACTCTTCCACTATGATCAGTTCCAGCAGGATGATATCCCTGAATTACTACCTGGAATGTGCCCTGATGCCATCAATTTCATTTAAGAGGTTAACAGTATCAGGTGATAGGGATTATAAGAAGGGAAACAACATAAGAGTTGAACATAGGCATTCTACTCTAAGCTCATCTACCCGTGACAAAGACAAACACTACCAGCTGTGGACCAAGTAAAGGAAGCATCTTTCTCCTTCACCTATGAAGTGTAGACAGTCAGAAAGAAGCGTCTTTCTCCTTGACATACCAGATATGGACCGTGAGATGGAAGAGTCTTTCTTAATCTACCGGCCATGGATTGCCAGAGGAAATTGTCTTTGTCCTTCATGTACCAGCCAGGGACTACCAGAAGAATGTGTCTTTCTCCTTCACCACTATCCATGGACCACCAGAAGGAATCATCTTGCTCCTTCATCTACCAGACATGGATCACCAGAAGGAAACATCTGAATCCTTTACTTATTGGTCAAGGATAACCTGAAGGAAGCACCTGGCTCCTGTTACAACTAGCCATACACTGCCAGAAGAAAAGGAAGTGGTTAGTCTTTGAGTGTACAAACAAAAACATAAACTATCGTGGGTGGTCATTGAGGAGTTAAGCATAAGGTGCGGCGGTGGAGCAAAACAACCAAAGGGAAATACATACAGTGGGCATGGAAAGTATTCAGACCCCTTCAAATTTTTCACTCTTTGTTTCATTGCAGCCATTTACTAAAAGCATAAAAGTTCATTTTATTTCTCATTAATGTACACTCAGCTCCCCATCTTGACAGAAAACTGAAATATCACATGGTCATAAGTGTTCAGACCCTTTGCTCAGTATTGAGTAGAAGCCCCTTCCTTTTGAGCTAGTACAGCCATGAGTCTTCTTGGGAATGATGCAACAAGTTTCTCACATCTGGATTTGGGGATCCTCGGCCATTCTTCCTTGCAGATCCTCTCCAGTTCCGTCAGGTTGGATGGTGAACGTTGGTGGAGCCATGTTCAGGTCTCTCCAGAGATGCTCAATTGGGTTGAGGTCAGGGCTCTGGCTGGGCCAGTCAAGAATGGTCACAGAGTTGTTCCGAAGCCGCTCCTTTGTTATTTTATCTGTGTGCTTAGGGTCATTGTCTTGTTGGAAGGTGAACCTTGAACATTTAGATGTAGTACTACTGAGGTATACAGTGTAGTACTACTAGGGTATATAACATCGTACTACTATGGCATCTAATGTAGTATTACAATGGTATATAGTGCAATACTGCTATGCTGTATACTGTAGTGTAGTGCTACTATGATTTTGAGTAAATTACTACTATGATATACAGTGTAGTACTACTATAGTATATAATGTACTACTTTGTTATGTAGTGTAGTACTACTACTACTGTATATAGTTTTTACACCCATCTGAATTGGTGAATGTTGTAAATTTTAATGGGTAGCATATATAATGGGCCAAATTGTCATAAAGATGCTTAATATGTAACTATTTTTACTTGTAAAGGAGCCAAGGATAATAATGGAAACACTTCAAAGGAACTCCCACATTTTATTGCCTCAACATAGTAGTCCAAGCATGAAAAAATACTGGAAACTGGTTCTGCACTATAAGTAAATATGGGGCTGTAATCTCCGGCAGCGCCTGCAGCCCAATAGCACAGAATAGAGTACTTGTCACACAAGCGCACTGACACTTCATTCACAAAGATGCTTTAGAGCACAGGTGTCAAACACAAGGCCCGCGGGCCGAATCCGGCCCGCTGCCTTCTGTTATCCGGCCCGGCACTTATCTGGCCCACAGGGGCGCGGCATTTTTTATTGTCTATGTAATGTAAACCAGCCCAGGACAGGGCGCTTAAAAAAAAAAAAAAAAACAAAGCTGCGTGATACCTGTCCTGGGCTGGTTTACAAGATCCCTGCATGTCAGCGCAGGCGGCGATACAATGACGTCATCGCGCCTCCTACGCTGACATGCAGACGTCGCGGACAAGAAGAGGAGGAGGCGGCGGCTGCATCAAGGCATCGGAGGTAGGTGAAATAAGTTTTATATATATATATATATATATATATATATATATATATATATATAAAATAGGCCGTTGCGTGCTGGAGTATCCCCGGCACGTAACGGCCTATTTACTTATTGATCCCCGCTGCTGGTCGTGGCTGCCCCCCGCTTCCCCTTCTGCTATGGGACACAAGAAGCGGCTGTGTGAAGGAGCGGGGATGGTAAGTGAGGCCGCAGCCGGCGAACCCCATCAAATACTACTATTATTATACTCCGGGGTCTTTTCAGACCCCGGAGTATAATAATCGGAGACCCAGGGGAGGTGATAAACATAAAAACCTGTGTTACTCACCTCTCCGGCGATCCGATGTTACTCCCAGCAGGCTTCGGCCTTCTTTGGTGACATCCCAGGCGTCACGTGAGCCAGGCCGACGTCATTATGTCGTGACGCCGGTCTGTGCGACATTGAGAAAGGCCGAACGCAGGGAGCGCACCGGAGCCCAGGTAAGTAACACTGGTTTTATGTTTGTCACCACCTGGGTCTCCGATCATTATACTCAGGGGTCTGAAAAGACCCCAGAGTATAATAATAGTTCATGGGTGGGGGGGGTCACTATGGGACATAATACCATGTGCAGGGGCCACTATGGAGCATAATATAATTTGCAGGGGCCACTATACAGCATAATACCGATTGCAGGGGCAACTATAGAGCATAATACCATGTGCAGGGGCAACTATGGAGCATAATACCGTGTGCAGGAGCCGCTTTGGGGCATAATACCGTGTGCAGAGGCAACTATAGAGCATAATACCGTTTGCAGGGGTAAACGGTATTTGTATATTGCTTAATTTTTGATATATTCAGAAAAGGATGAGGATAGTATGTAACATGCCAATGTCTTAGGTTTTAACAATACATTATGTTCTTCCTGGTTGCCCTCAAACAGTAGTAATGTACAAATGTAACTACTCCTTAATAGCTCACTTAACTGTTAAGGAGAAGTTACTTTTATACATGTGTAAAATAATCTTGGCCCTTCAAGGTACCCCGTGAGGCTGAAGTGGCCCCCAGTGAAAATGAGTTTGACACCCCTGCTTTCGAGGGACTTTTGGTCCCCTGTTCTCCTGATCGCTGGATGACCTGATGGTCTGACCCCCAGCAATCTGCCATTTATTCCCTATAGTATGGATAGGGAATGATTCCTTAATGGCACAACCCCTCTAATTAATGGTAGTGTTACTTTCCCCTAAGAGGATGAAGTATTCCATTCGCTATTGTTGCATCATCTACATCAGTAGAGAGAACCTCAGTGAAGAGCCGAATGTCCGTGTGTCCTTCATTGCTGGTGGGAGGCTTCAGATGACATGGAGGGTCAGTGTCTGGGCCACAACTCAGAGAGGGCAGGCTGGAGATAGGCACATTGGGTGTGGAGGGCTTTGGTGTTAGCCAGAGGGAGCAGCCATATTGTTATCAACTCGCTGCTGGCATCTACCCATCGGCATCTATTACAATGCTCTCCTTCTCAATTGTAGTTCTACAAAGTACTGTAATGTTCAACTTATAGCACTCCCAGATATGTCCTTCTTTATCTTTTTTTCTGTTTTAGGATATGATGTAACAATAATAATAATAATAATAATAATAATAGTCCTTTAATAGTCCCACAATGGGGAAATTCAGTGTGTTACAGCAGCAAAGATAAGCTGTGATGTGTGATGTGATATGCGGCACTATAAGACCATCTTCAAAAAAAGAAACATTGAATTACTCTGTCTGGGGTTGAGCTCAGAAGCACACCCCCTTGTCTGCCGCTGCCTGACACCGCCCTCCTGACAGTGCAGAACCTAAACACCAAAAGTAACAGCACTTATTGCTCAGGAATGGTGGGGGCTAGAGAAAAAATTCCAACCATGCGGGAATCAGTGGAGCAGCAGTTATTAAATGATGAAAGAAGCTGGACTTGGCAGAGGTGGTGAAAGGTCCTATTTAAGCACCACTCACTGGTGGAGTAAATGGAAGGTCTATCAGAATTGGTGCATGGAAGTTGGCGCTCAAACAGTGAGGAAGATGACTGAGAGGCCAGCCGAGTCTAGCTTAGAGAGTCCTGCATTAGATGGAGAATCTTAGAGGGCATGCTCACCTGCAGAGACTGCACTAAGTACTCTGAATTATTTGTTATCACATTTATTTCTTTATTCACTGTATCTTTAGTTCTTTGTGAGTAAATTAAACTGTTATGGACACTTTTCCTCTATCCACAAGACAGGAGATAAGTGTCCAAATGCCAGGTCTCCCAGTGATCAGGAGGACGGGGGAGGACCGAAAGTCCTCCTAAAGCCTCCCTGTGAACGGAGTGCCAGTGCGCTTGCATGAATGGTGCTCCATTCACTTCTATGGGGCTGCAAAGATAACAGTCCTGGCAACCCCATAGAAGCGAATAAAGCACGGGCACTTCATTTACAAGGAGGCTTTGGGGGACTTTAAGTCTCCCGTCCTCTTGATCATTGAGGTACCTTGCGTTTGGGCACCCAGCGATCAGACACATATCCTCTCCCTTGTGGATAGGGGATAAGTGTCCATAACAAGAAAACCCCTTTAAGGATAACTAGTTGTCTGCGGCTGGATCCATCATGTTACACAGTGATTCAGTAAAGTATTCATTGTTCTGTACATTTCCCTGTTTATTCTGTATAACATAACAGCACATGACATCACAACATCTAACATCTGTTCCCACATCGGACTGAACCACAAGAGTACCAGATGATCCTCTAAAACAATAATGGTCCAGGAAAACACACCCAGCCTTGAATGATCTATTTTCTAGGAGTTGTCGGAGGGTTGGCCCATGAAGTCTCAGTCTCTGTGCTAGGAGGACTCTCAGGAGTCATTCAGCGTGCAGGAAGTTGCTGACATAGCAAATATCAACTATGCTCTAATTGGTGTAATGCTTAGGTTGGTCCAGGTCTTTTAAGGCTGTGGGAACAGGGTTTGTAGGTATCTGTAATCTCTTTTGTTGGCATTACTTACCTTTTGAAGGAATAGTATTAACCAGGTGAGATACCTGATGTTCCTGGGTCCATCCAGCAGGACACTCCTTACCATGCCACCAAGTAATATACATCTGAAATCAATAACAGCACTCAAATATTATATATTATAACATAGTATGGAGCAGGTCCTTTGAGAGGAACAAAGATTGGTGCCACAAGCCCGTCCACTAGGTGCAGATTTTGGAAGGAGAAATGCTGCAGGTCCCTATAGCACAATGACTTTATGGCAGGTATATGCCATTGCCTGGAAGTCTGTAAGAATATGTAAGATTATTATCTACAGTAGACTATGACAAGCAAAGGGTGAGTCATGGGAGTCTCCAAACAATGAATATTCATTACGGAGTTTGTTGTGGTTTGTCGCCTTCTTAATGACACAAGTTATGTCTTAAAACTCTTTAATGGACCATTGACTCACAGGATAGATGTACAGTAAGGCTAAGGTGTATGGCCACCTTTACCAGGATATGGCTATGCTGGACATACATAATAAGCTTCTTATAAAAAAAAATACTGTTTTACACTTTGGAAGATAATGTAACTAGTTTTAGGCTTCATGCACACAACAGAGTTTTCAATCCAAGTGCATCCGTTTTTTTAATGGAAGGCATCCGAGTGTTGTCCTTTTTTTCGCTGTTCAGTTTCAATGGGGTGCTCGGATCTGTGAAAATGGATCTGAATATGACATGTCAAAAAGTTGGTATGGACACAGAAGACACTCAGATTGCACACTCGATCATGTGCACGAAGCCTTAATGATTCATGTGATTTGTGTTTCTTATTGCAAAGTTTTCATCTTAAAGAGGACCTTTCACATCCTCATGTATATGCAGTTTTACATACCGCTAGAAAGCTGGCAGCACGCTCAATTCTGCGCACTGTCGGCTTTCCCGTTATATGCCCCGGGGCTGGAGATATCGGGGGTCTAAATTTCACCATTCACTGTCAGAAGGGCATTCCTGACAGTCTAGCTGCGCTGTAAAGAACGCCCCCTCTGACGGTACTCGTCCATAGACTTATATTGGGGGGGGCGTTCCTCACAGCTGAGTGTCATTGCTGGGCTGTAAGGAACGCCCCCTCTCTCTGTACTCATCCATAGCCGAGTAATGTCAGAGGGGCGTTCCTTACCGCCCAGTGATGACGCTCAGTTGTGAGGAGCGCCCCCCCAGTACAAGTCTATGGATAGTACTGTCAGGGAGGGCATTCCTCACAGCGCAGCTAGACTGTCAGGAACGCCCTTCTGACAGTGAACGGTGAAACTTAGACCCCCGATATCTCCAGCCCCGGGGCATATAGCTGGACTTTCTAACGGTATGTAAAACAGCATATACATGAGGAAGTGAAAGATCCTCTTTAAATGGGTTGTATAAACTTACAAAAGCATGGCTACTTTCTTCAAGGAATAGTCCATGCCTGTCCAAAGTTTGCATCTGGAAATTTAGCTCAACATCAGTTAAAGGGGTTTCCAGGATTTAGCGCAAACTCAGGGGCAACCAAGGTGGGTGTAAATCAAAACAATAGTCATACTTATCGCCTCCACTCCATTGTCTAGTCCCATTTGACTTCCGTGCCAATCAGTGGCCTTAGAGGTTGCTGGCAAGGAACAGGTGACATATGTGAATAACATCACCGGTCCCCCTTCAGTGACCGCTGAAACCACGGATTGTTCTTAGCGGTCATGTGAGCCTCTCTGCTTGGTGAGTACTGGCATGGGAGGGAAATGGAACCAGGACTGGACAACGGAGCAGAGATAGGGGAGTATGTCTTTTTTTTGTTTTACACCCACCCAGGCCACCCCGAGTTTGCTCTTATTCTTGGACCACCTTTTTGTAAGCCTATGGATTAGCTCAACCAGCACACAGATGGGGAGTAGGAGGAGACTGAGAGTCTTCATCCCAGTTCCAGTGAGGAGAGACATGTGTTCCAGCTATGCATAGTGAGAAAGGGAGAGAGAAGTCCAAGAGACAGGAAAAAAACACATTGCTGATAGCCTTGGTTTGGAGTGTCTACTACCATGTAGGAGAAAGTCTGAAGTCACTCAGGGCCTTAGAAAAAAAAACCCTGTCGTGCCATAGGACAGACAGGATCATCCTGGGTATATATAGTGAGAGAGACAGAGACAGCTAGAGATGATGAGGAGATTGCCACAATATTATTTGACTCTGGGCTTACATAGCTGGAAACCATCACCTGGTTCATCCCCTTCCTACAGTGGAACTGCGAATAAGATCTGCACCTCCAACTTGTATTAAAAACTGGTTGCCATTATGCCAGTAAAGTTTGAACCTGTTTTCACCTGCAACCTGTGTCTCCACAGTCTATTCCTGAATTCACCATCAAAGACCCTTCTGACTTCCATTTGGCTTTGAGAGGCTGAAGACCGAAAGGAGGTGCACACCACCACCAAGTACCTTGCATGCCCCCTCAGCTCTGCACCAGCACAGGAGGTGAGCTGCAGGATTTGGTCAAGTCTGCTGGGCCCCTGAGACAACTCCTGTCATTACTTCTACAACTCCCAGCCTCTGGATCCCTGGCTTCTGGAACAGGTTGCTGCAGAAACATAGAAGATTGGTGGCAAAAAAAACCCTGGTCCATCTAGTGTGCCCTTATATTATTACCATTTTATCATAGATAGACATGTGTTTATCCCCCCCATGCTTACATTCACTTGCTGTACATTTCCCAACTACACCTGCTGGAAGTTTGTTCCAAGCCTCAACTACTCTTTCAGTGAAATAACTTCCAAACATTTATTTAAAAACACTTTCTGTGTGTGCCGAGATGGGATCAGCAAATAAAGACCACATGTGGGGCCCAGGGTTCACTAAAATGGGACCGACAAGGGGATCAATGAGGTGTTTGTTTTTGATTTTTTTAACTGTTTCTGAGCCATATATACATTTTTTTCTCCCCCTGGGAAAGCCTTTTTAAGCCTATGTAGTTCCGATATCCACTGTTAATGAATGACACTTGATGAATGGCTACCTAGCTGATTATTTCACCTTGCATCTGCCATGTTGATGGGTTGTGAATAGTAGTTTTCTCTCATAAAACAGCACAATTATCTGCAGTCCTGGTAGCATCACCCTCTAATCTTATGAAGATTTGTCCCGTATATTGTCAGTCTTAAGATAATACCAGCTTTTGCACTTAGTCATCCATCGCATGTGTCAATTATCAGCTGTATTGTCTCTTGACCTTCTACAGGATGACTCCGCTTCACTTAATTAAATTACCAACGTGACCTGTACGGAGAAATCATGATGTCAGTAATCCTTCAGAGAAATTTTTAATAACCAGCTTCTACTATCTCCCGTAATTGGAAACCTTCTAGGCTGATACTGTTGACCCGGCTGTGTACTTTCATGAAGCTGTAATTCAGGAGATAGTGATGGACTATAATTTGAGGCGACCATGTAATCATTGTTATACAATGTATCGTCTTGCCGTTCGCTCTGGATTGTTCTGTCTTTATGGATTTCTATGTATCATGTGAAATTGATAAAAGTAACAAGTTCAATATTTACCAACCACTAAATCATGTAGACGTTGCGAGCTGATCTACTTTATAATAGGGCTGTACATTTGCTTTACTGTTTCCTATTTACATTTAGATAGAATAACTTGCACTCAATTTACTAACCGCTGTGAAATGAGAAAGATAGCGGATTAACATATTTAATTCAGAAATCTCTAAAGAGCATCTGTCATTTCTGGTGCGCTCGCCTGTGTGTACATATGTATCGCTGTGGGACACCCCATAGATGGGATGGAGGAGACATATATTGCATTACAAGCAGATTATAGGTTGACAACTATAACCTAAACCCCTGTATGAGGTATAATCCAGGACTAATGTCTAAATACAGCACAGTCCATATCAATATAAAGTACGTTTTCTATTCAAAATATTAAAATCAAAATAAAATCAAAAATTCAAAATATAAAAAATCTTTAACAAGGAATATAACATGTCCATGAAATGGCAGAGGTGATGACAAAGTGACCTAAAGTAATCATCCACATATCCAAGACATACTAGCAGTGCATTGTATAGTTACTCTATATAGAATACTATATATATGGTTCTATATTATCTTCATTAAATAGCAGAATATTATTAACCCCTTCCTGCCAGAGGCTTTTTTCGATTTTCGTTTTTGACTCCCCACCTTCCAAACCCCATTACTTTTTTATTTTTCCATTCATTGAGGGCTTGATGTTTGTGGGACAAATTGTTCTTCATAATGGTACCATTTATTATTCTGTACAATGTACTGTGACGTTGAAAATAATCAGAATGTGGTGGAATTGGAGAAAAACTACGTTTTTGCAAATTTCTTATGGGCTTCATTTTTACGGCGTTCACTGTACAGCCAAAATGACATGTCATCTGTGTTCTATATTTTGGGACGATTCCGGGGATACCAAATTTATATAGTTTTATTTACATTTTAACCCTTAACAAAAATCCAAATCTTTGCCAAAATTCTTTTTTTCTTAAAGTCGCCATATTCTGACACCTGTAACTTTTTATACTTCCATGTACGGGGATGCATAGGGCGTCTTTTTTTGCGGGGCCAGTTGTACTTTTTAATTATACAATTTTGGGAATGTCTATTGCTTTGATTACTTTTTATTAAAAAAATTTTATCAGAGGCGAAACAATGAAAAAACGGTGGTTCAAAACTTTTGATTTTTTTTTCCCACTACGGTGTTCATCGTACAGAAAAAATACTTTTATAAGTTTGTACACTGGGCGCTTTCGGACACAGGGATACCTAATGTGTATGTGTTTCACAGTAATTTTCTACTTTTATATGTGTTCTAGGGTAAAGGTGGTTGATTAAGATTTTTAATTTTTTTAAATTTTTTATATTTTTTTTACGGCGGATATCAGGAAGGGGAGTCTGTCACCTGAACACAGCATATCATCCCTGCTTAGCAGAGAGATAGGTTAGGATCACCTGAATTAAATGATGTCTACATGCAAATGAGCTTTTTGCAGTGACATGGACTCCAAAAATATGCATGTATTTGGTAAAGACACTTCTCTTCATTGACTTAAAGGGAGTCTGTCAGTAAAACCCAGCATTTCAACCCAGCCTTACAGATAGATTAGGATCACCTGAATCAAATGGTGTTTTCCCCTTGTGAATCGTTGAATCCATTACCTTTTTTTTTTGTCAATATGTAAATGAGCAACTTTTCATAAATGAATAGTACAAGTTAATATAAGAAATTTTGTAATATATCTTATTAAAGAAATTGGTTTCCTTCTCCAGTTATTAACCTGCTTTCTTCCTCCTTATCTTCAGTCAGACTGTATATTTACATTGAATCTATCTCTTTATTCAGCTCAAACACAGAAGTCTATGGAGGGGGGGATTTTGGATCATTGCCTCATTCTATGCAGTGGTAGAGACTTATCTTGATGATACAGCAGTGTCATATGAGACCCCTCACTCACGGCTGCTGCTATTTGTGTATCTTTTCCAGCAACCTTCTCCTCCCCTCTCCATAGACTTCCATGTACAAAGTAACTACAAAGTAAGTCTGATAAGATATATTACAAAGTTTACTATATTCACCTGTACTATTCATATGTAGTTTTATAATTGGAGAAACACTTTAAATTCCTCTAATACCTAGGCAAGAAGCTTTGGATCCTGAATAGGTAGGGCTCTCTTAGAAACTAAATAGAGCCCTATAACCAAGTATTTTACACATTTATCATATAATATTTAAGATTTTTAACTTGAAGTCAAATGACCAAATTGCTGCAAACCTACAGCAACAAAAAGAAACAAACACATAGCATGTCAAAAATACCCCAAAGTGCCCCTTGCCATTTTGGCACTAGCTCACGTTATACCCTAGCCACCAGTACAGATGGAACATTTGCCCTGTTTAGACTTGCATGCCTATTCAATATAGGCTGCAAACCGGAAAAAAAGGAAAGGGTAATTGAACATATTCTGCTGGAGGCCCACCAAGTGCTTGTTAGCTTTGACAGGTCTCTTGGCTGAACACCCGTGATGGTAAGTCTGGTATGTCTGGTAAGTCTGGTATGTCTGGTAAGTCTGGTATGTGTAGGCTTGTTCACACGCTGGACTCTTCTCATTACTTGTGTTTTATGTTATAAATGAAAAGCCTCTGGTAAGGTAAAAGTATCACCATAAACATAGCAGGGGAGAGTATGTTTGTGGTGTAGTAAAAAAGAAATGGGTCAGATGGGTAACTAGTATATTATGTGGCCCATAATATGGTCAATTGATTCAAGAGGTGTCTTTTGATTCAATTACCCTCTGTTATCCTTCTTAAAGGGGTTGTCTCATGAACACAGCCTGTGTATAAGCCCTTTTAGGGCGTACGGACAGTATAGATAGAGTTCTTTGCTCAGGAGAACTGCATCAATGAGCCAGAAGTGAGAGCTGCGCTGTACAAGTGGCTTCCATTCTGGTGGACATGAGCCACCCTAGTATTCCAAGTATGGCCATTCATATATAAGGCTACCATGTAATACCACATTTTCCCTGAAGCAGGTTCCCCTCTATGAGCCAGATTAAAATGTTGCTAATGACTTAACATAACAGGGTCCAGCTGCAACCTGCAAAAAAAGAGTTAATAACCATAAAGTATTAGTATATGTATTTTGACCAAAATACTTAAACTGGAAATCCATGTCAAGGGTCTCCATGTTTTGCAAGTCCATATACTAAAATCAAAAATGCTTTACTGAAAGAGCCTTCATTATAAATCATATCACTGAGAAGAAGGCTATATGTGCCTGATGTTAGATAAAAAAATGGTTCACTGCAGGATGCAGACAGGTGCAAGTGAATGGTAAATGGTGGTATACAATGAAGGCTGCACAGGTGCAAATTGACATGACCCTTAAAATGACCCTTGAGTACATAGCCTTTAATAGGTATCTGTTATTATTAAGGAAGAGTGAATCGATTAGTTTAGAATCACATTCGACCATAAAACACTATTATACTCTGGGGTCTCATCAGACACCAGAGTATAATAAGTAGAGGCCCGAGGAGGTGAAGGAAATAACAAACACATATACTCACCTTTCCTCACCTCTCCTAGGCGTCCGGTGGTCCCTTAGTGTCCTCTTCAGGCTTTCTCTGGGCTCCGTCTGAGATCGCACACTACAGGGTCATGTGATTGGGCCTCTGAGGTCACATGTGCCCTAGGGCATCATGACTCCAGAGTGTGTGACATCAGCCGAAGGGGTCTGAAGAGGACACTGGAACTGCTGGATGCCCATGATAGGTGAGTGTTATTTTCTCTCACCTCCCCTGGGCCTCCACTTATTATACTCCGGGGTCTGCGAAGACCCTAGAATATAACAGTATTACTTCCAGTGCTATCCCAACAACCTCAAGAACATTTGCCATCTATAGGTATTATTTATCTGCCTCTCTTTATTAAAACAGTAGTTGCTTTTCGATAGTAGATCAAAGAAGCTGCCGACAAAAAAACTTTCTTTGGCTTTCCTACTGCTGACCAAAATCAAAGGATGCCAAAAGCATGACAACCTAAATGTGATAATGTCGTGATGGCGATGATACATGTCGCCACAACCGCTTCATCCACTGCCACATCCAAGTTCCTACTCAAGTGTGGGTAAAGCCTCGTGTTTATCTGCAGCATCACATGCGCGAGGCTTCAGCCATGGATGGGATTGCTGCAACTTTTGCCTTCACCCTCACATATTAGAAATTCATAGTATGAATGTGCCATCCTCTCCAGGAATCCGGATATGCGATTAGATCAGTCATGCATTGTGTTCCTTTGTTTTGCCGCACATCAGTGGGCACTGTGTTCCAAGTGGAGTCGTTCCGTGTCAGTTTTCGCAAGAGGTTAAGTCTCCATAGTGTTTGGAAACATAGATGTATCCCTCTGTCCCAGTCCTTCTCTACATATTGAAGCATGGTGTAACAATTAAGTAAATGAGAGGAATTACTCTCTAATGAGCGAGATCGACAACCAATTACAGTCGGAATAATCAGTTAGGATGTTCATCTCATTAGTTAATGCTTTTTTGCGAAAGTGCTAATCCAGATTTAGTCCTTTAGCCTTCCAATTACCAAGGCTGCCTCTCCGTTTAATTGTCCACAAACTACTGTAGCGTGTCTCTGTCTGCTCGGTATTAATTAAATGCACGGAAGACGATTTCGCTGTGTCATTAAAGAAACTAAAGTCTAACACGCAAAAAAGTAAAGACCTACCAAGTCAACATGCTTTACAAAATATCTCAGTTCTGCCATAATAATTTTTTAATTTCATGCAAGAAAGATAGATTATTACTTTCCGATAAGGTTAAAGTCTGACAAAAGAGATTGTCCAAACCCATAAATTAATAAAATAAATAAAAAAAGGTAACTGTACAAAATAGTAAAAGGAGTAATAGGCTAATAGTAAAAGGAGTAATAGACTCACTTTACCAATCCCGATGCCAAAGCATTGTTAGTCCACCATGGGTCTTTCTTTTTCCCTGTGCCAGCAATGACTTCACAACACAACATATGACTGCCAGTGGTGATGTCTCAACACCACAGAGGTCAACACTGTGGCCAATGGTTGGCTATCACATGTGACGTCGACATGTCAATGCTGGATCAGAAAGAAGAGAGACTTGTAGGAAGAGAACGAAGCATCTGTACCTGAAGGGCAGAGGAATGGTGTACAGGGGCGTAACTCTAGGGGGTGCAGAGGTGGTAGTCGCTACTGGCACCCATGACCCTTCTACAACATAAAATATGCCACAAGGTAGGTTGGGGCCCCATTACAGATTTTACACTGGGGCTGAATTTTGCCTCTGGGTGAGTACTATGATGAAGACACATATTAATGTGCTGGGCCATACCAGAGGTGTTTTCTGTTAGGCTAGGTTTACACCGTTGCTGGGCTCTCCGTCATTTGAGTCCACCGAGGGACCCGAACTACAGAGAGTCTGTCTGCTAAATCAGCGTTTACCTGTGGACCCCATAGATTATAATGGGGTCTTCAGGGTATCTGTCGGGTTTCCGCTGTTTTAATACTGAAACTGGTGGAGAGAAAAGTCCTCTGTGCACGACTTTTCTCTTCTCCAATTTTTGGTGATTTCTGTGGCGGAGTCTCCAACGGAAACTACAACGCAGATGTGAACCTAGTCTTACGTTGGCCAAAATGTATTGATTATTGCTTAGTTATTGGCCTCATGGTTTTTCTGGGAAATCTGCAAAATTGTACACCACAATGCACAGAAAATGCACCAAAATAGTGTTGAAAAATTCTGGCCCAAAGTAAGCCAACCAAAGGGTGGTATAAATGCAGCCTAGTCAGTCTAAAGATACGGCAGAGTCATCATCCAGCACCAGTCACTGTGATAAATCTGGAGTATTTTCAGACTGTCTGTCTAAGTATGCGCCATCTACCTAATAGTAAATGTGGGCCGTAGTCCTTTTGTTATTTTATACCATTTATAGTTTTTTTTTTTTAATTCATGGGGTTTTGGATAACGGTTACACTCCTGGTGTTAACAAAGAAAATCTGCGACTTTGCAACACAGTGATTTTTATTTTAGAAAAATTGCATGTTAGTTCAAGTGCCTGACTAAAATGTTGACCCAAGCCCATCCACATTAAGGGTAGGGATACAAGGCGACATTAAAAATTAAAATCGCACTATAGTCGCTCAACAAAAAAAAGCTGTTCATTTCTAGGGTGTCTCATTCAATATGCTGCGACTGCAACGCAACAGTGGAACAAAAATCCAACGTTGCTGGACTTTATGTCATATGTCAATGTCATATGGATCACCCTTCCAATCGACTTCAATTGCTGTCTTTATAATCTTCTCTGAAGTTTTGCTTACTATCTATTTTTTTTATAATTTATGTGCATTTGTGCACAATTCTTTACTGTCTTTAAATTTTATATATTTCAAATTTTATATTTTTTAAAGAAAACAAATAACCGCAGATGCACGCCTGTCGTGGCAACATCGCAGCAAAATGGCATTGTTATTTTTGCTGTGACATTGCGTCACATTAATTGAACGACAAATGCTCTAGCCTATTAAAAAAATTGCAATGTGTATGAAGTTCAAACATGTCCACATCTACATGGGAAGGTTTAAAAAACAATAAAAAAAAACAAAAAAAACAAAACAAATTTATTGCAATGCATAGTTTGCTTTTAAGATACCAATTTAGGAGTAACAACCTCAATATAAAACGGATTAAACCAAGCAAAGTGAATATATCGCTAAGCCCTATATATTTCCCAAAAACAAGACTAATTGCAATGGCTTCGCTAAGCTTTATATAGCCATAACCACTTTAACCCTTTCCTGCCGCAGCCATTTTCTGGTTTTCATTTTCGTTTTTAACTCTCTGCCTTCCAAAGGCCATAACTTTTTTATTTTTCCATTCACAAAGCTGAAAAAAACACATTGACACCATTTTCTTATGGTTTTTTTAGTGTTCACTGTCCAGCAAAAATGACATGTTCCCTATATTCTACGGGTCATTACGATTACAAAGATTAAAATTTATTTTGTTACATTTTAACACTTTAATAAAAATTTAAATCTTTGAAAAAAAAAAAATTCTTGGAGTCACCATATTCTGACACCTGTAACACATCCTGACATCTATCTACAGGAGAATCTGCAGTGCCAATCCCATGCCATGTTTGCTACAAATTTACCTTGCAGATTGCTTGTGGATTTGCTGCCTAAGGCTAAGGCCCAACAATGCGGAAAAGCTGCTTTTTTGTTGCAGATTTTGCTGCTTTTTTAATCTCAAAGAATGCATTTTTTTGCAGTCAAAAGCCGAGGCCCCACATGCTGGAAACGCTTTTTTTTCCACGCCATTTTACAGTCACTTCATAGTGGATGAGATTCTAGCAAATCCCATCCCCACATTGCGGGAAAAATGTCAATTATACCTACAGAAACGTCGGCGGTTTCCCTATAGGTATAATGGAAGCAGAAAGTCCGCAGAGGAAACCTCTATGGACTTTCTGTGAAAAGCACTGCGGGAAAAACCGCGATGCGTTGATGCTGTTGTTTTTCTTGTAGCGCTTGTCTCATACGATTGTCTCATACCAATACTACTATTAGTCGGCAGTCTGAGCGGACACACAAGCCAGACCTGTAATAAACTGGGAAAGGTCACAGTCTGAAATTGCTACAGAATGCACAGAACATTCTTCTCATGATGGCCAACAGCAAGCCATGGGTCAGAATATACTCTCCAAATACTGTCCTGTCTAGACCACTACTAAACAGCCACTCTTAGATTCCTGGACAATTCCTGGACAACCCCTTTAGGCCGTGGACCCCACGTGGTGTAAATGCTGTGGTTTGGCCGTGGAAAAAAACCCAGAGTTTTACAGTCACTTCTAGTGAATCCCATCCACACATTGCAGAAAAATATGCACAGCGGACATGATTTGGAAATCGCAGCATGTCAAATATACCGGTTTATATTATATGGTTTCCCTATAGGTATAATGGAAGCAGAAAGTCTGCAGAGGAAACCTCTACGGACTTTCTGTGAAAAGCGCTGTGGGAAAAACCCTGAAGCGTTGCCACCGCGTTGGGGCCTTAACTACGTGGGGCCTTAGCCATAACGGGTTTATCCTTAGGATAGGCCATCAATATTACAGGGGCCCGACAACCAGCACCCCTGCAGATCAGCTTTTCCAGGATAGTGCAGCTACAGGTAATGATAGCTCCAGGAGCCATGCTGCTCACTTGTTATACAGTGTGTAGCAGTGGGTTAGGTACTGCAGTGGTGCACATCATATGGCGGGTGATATGTTATTACCTGTAGCCGTGCTGTCTTGGTACAGCTGATCTGCAGGGGTCCTGGCTGTGGGCTCCTAGAATCAATTCCACTGGTGGGCCCTAGACATCCCAGTCTGACACTGGGCCGATTGCCAGGAATGAGGGCTTGAATGTTATAGCGACCTAATAGGGGTTTTAGAAATTCAGGGCTTTCTGGGCATAGGTGACACCATCACTATCAATATATGGGGATCAATGCTGTTGTCTGCTTTGGACATCTTTTTGTTAGACGGATACTCAATAATAAGATGGTAACATGGTCTCCTGCATGGATTGCCCACTGTTTAGCTGTGGAAGACCCTGCAGAAAGCTCTCAATTTGGACTCACCCTATGCAAAATGGCTTCCTTTTTGCAGCAAAAAAGTTGTGATCATAAAGAGGTTGTTCAGGACTGTGATATTGAACATTACATCCATTGGTCACATGCCCATGCCACTGTTCAGTCCCTGTGCTGCAATACCAAGCACAGCCACAATAGAATGTACGGCGCTGTGCTTGGTAAGTAGTGAAGAGGCCACGGCAAACAATATCATAGCACAGATTTCCTTCAGTATACTGCACCTATTTTAAAGTATTATGCAAGGAAGTTGCTTCCTTTTTATTTCTGTACATAGCATTTACCATTCTTCTTTTAGACTGGTAATTTCGCCAGACAATACAGGTCCGCTATACAGTGTACTGAGCGCCTTAGAAGAATATAGCTACAATTAGTCTCGGCACTGGATACATTCTTTTTATAGGATTACAATATGGTAATTGCTTTCTCCAGTCACGCTAATGTTGGATTGTTTTATTGTACTGAGTCTGGTTCTTTTCTAGGAAGCCTTATTATTTTCAGCCCAATATATGCAGAAACTTGAGAAAAAAAAATTTACTGTTCAGTAATTTTGCATAGACGAACAGTACGACATAACTTTATTAGCAGTGTTAGCTACAGGACTACTCGGTTATTTAGCTTATAAAACACGTGATGATATACTTCTTCTTATTAAATACCAGCTAGATTTAATTTATATAGTTTTATCTTTACAGCATCATATAGCAGTTTCAGTACAATGTTTCGAGTATCTGCACTGCCCCATATCATATTAGATTAAGGCCAAGGTCTGTGCCACCTGCCCTGACCTTGGCCTGTGCCCTGATCTCATCTTGCCTGTCCCTTTGGTTCTTGCACATCTCCATTTTTTGCTTCGCCTGGGTCACTGAACAGAGAATACTTCTGATCCCTGTATGGAGGTTAAAGAGTTAATACCAGGAAACCGCTTAGGCAATACCCTTAGGAGTAGACTCAAGTCAAATCTGTTCAGTGACATCCGCTGTGTTGTATATTGTCGCATAATCATACGCGACTTTACGTTACAGCCACATGATGACATTGGACATATTTCCCGTTGCATGACCAGAGATCAGCAGGTTACCCTGAGATTCCATCTCTAATGTTAGTGAATGGAGTGGCATACCCATAGTAAGCTGTAAGGGCGACTTCTAGTCAAACACTACTTGATCTTTTTGCGACTAGAAGTTGTGGTCACAGCACATTAGTGGGTCACAATGCACTAACATTAGTGAAGGAGATTCAGGGCAACCAAGGGATATTTGGTTGCGCAACAGGAGTCACGGCCAACGTCGTAGTGTAGACCTAGTTTTAATGTGGTTGTATGTTTGGCACCTTTTTGTAAGAAGGGTCCCAAATATAAGCTGATCACATGATCTTATGATTTTTGGAGCCCCAGTGATTTGTGGCAGAACCTGCAGAACTATACCAATATGGATTCTCCCAAATACATTTTTGAAAAATGTGGCAACAAAAAATTGTGGCCCTTCTTTAATATGCTATACCTATCATAAAGTATGATGCAAGGAATTTTCCTTATTTTTGTTTTTGTACATAACCTTTCCTTTCATCTTCTAGGCTGGTAATTTCATCAGATAATACAGGATCTGCTATACAGTATATTGTGCGCTTTGGAGGGATATAGCTACAATTAGTCTCGGCACTAGATGCATTCTTTTTATAGGATTACATTATAGTAATTGCTTTCTACAGTCACGCTAATGTTGGATTGTTTTATTGTGGTTCTTTTTTTAGGAAACCTTATTTTTTTGTCCATTTTATGCAGAAAAGGGAGAAAAATTATTCACTATTCAGTAATTTCATCAACAATTTTGCATATACAAAACTATTTGCTACAGTCATTTGGCCTATAAAACATATGTTGATATACTTCTTATCAGATACTAGCAAGGATTCTTTTATGTCTTTTTTTTTTTTATGTCATCATAGAGCAATTTTGGTGCAACGTTTGAGGTATCCACACTGTATCGAGCAGCAGAGTCTAAAGTTGGCCATACATATTGGATTTAGATCGCTGAAGTGGAAGATTTTGGACTGTTTGGTGTTGGTTGGTCGTACATAAACCCACGACAATTTGTCCCATGCAGCAAACCATCAACTAAAGTTGGTCAGAACCAAAATCTGTTGTGTTGGATTTTTTCTTCCATCTGTTTGTCAGAGATTTTTGTATTGTGCGCATGTGTTTGTACTACTAACACACCCACAAAGTGTCCGTCACATGCTTTTTTTAGCACTTCATTCGCATCTATTAATTTTCCAAGTCACTGGGGTGCTTGAACGCTTGTTGAAAGGTTCATCTGTTTGGGACAGTTGGTTGTAGGACCAACCATCTACAGTTCACTTCAGATAAGTGATGGCAGTCTAAAATCTAAAGTGTATGGCCAGCTTAAGACATAGTCCAGATATACAGGAACTCTGACATGCACAACCTATGCTGACCTGGATATAGTTAGAGATGAGAAAAATACTTCATAAGGAAATGAACTGGGTTCGTTATGAAGTTTTCAAAAATTTCAGGTTTAACCAATTCTGAAATTTTTGAGGCTTGTCATTCATAAATGGTTATTATACTATGGAATCTCTTCAGACCCCAGAATATAATGAGTGGAGACCAAGGGGAGGTGTAAAAAATAAAAAACACTGATAGTCATCCCTCCTTACCTTTCCTGGGCGTCCAGTCTTGTGAGTTCTTGCAGTTTCTTCTAGCATCTTCTCCAGTGTCACATGCCGCAGGGTCATTACTAAGGTCTGTGATTTGGCCTCAACGCTCACTTGGGGCACACCAATGTCATAACGCTGTGACACAATCATAACGCTGTGACACATCATGTCACACTATGTATGAACTGTGAGGGTCACAAATCACCACCTGATTGCAAACAGATAACAGATCCCTCTGTCATGCCCCACAAGTTTTCCAGACTGTTTATTTCCTGACCTGTTGTAAATAACTTCTCTACTTATATTGCATTTTGTTATTCCAAGATCCTTTGAAGATCCATGTCTTCTGTATGTGTATAAAAAGTCTGTGAATTTTCAGTTTCTTGTATTACACCATATCACAAGGCATTATGGGAAAAGGAGCTGGGAGCTCATGCGCCCTCTGTTGGATGTAACAGATCCTCAGTTTGCTTTTGACTCACCGAGTCTTGAGACAGCAAAAGGGATTTTAGCCAAGCCAGTTTCACTTATCTGCATACAGCGCCATTTCGGGATTTTTGTCCCTCATCAGTGCAGAGCAATAAGAGAGATAGTACTCTCAAAAGCTCACCATCAAATATACTCAGTTAGCCTCAAAAAGGTATTGCCTGATTTCTTCACTCTTCCACATTGAAAAAAAAGGCAAGAAGTGGCCCAAAGAGGACCGAAGACATCCCCATGAACTGGAAGCCGCAAGGTAGCATAGGAGAGGTGAGTATTTGTGTTTATTGTACCTCCACTTATTATACTCTAGGGTCTGAAGAGACCCCCAAATATAATAAAAGCAACAAACTTTGTTCAAAACTGCCGGGCAAACCTTGGGAATTTTCGCAAAAAAAAATCTTGTCCATCCACCATAGATACAGTCATATGAAAAAGTTTGGGCACCCCTATTAATCTTAATCATTTTTAGTTCTAAATATTTGGGTGTTTGCAACAGCCATTTCAATTTGATATATCTAATAACTGATGGACACAGTAATATTTCAGGATTGAAATGAGGTTTATTGTACTAACAGAAAATGTGCAATATGCATTAAACCAAAATTTGACCAGTGCAAAAGTATGGGCACCTCAACAGAAAAGTGACATTAATATTTAGTAGATCCTCCTTTTGCAAAAATAACAGCCTCTAGTCGCTTCCTGTAGCTTTTAATCAGTTCCTGGATCCTGGATGAAGGTATTTTTGACCATTCCTCTTTACAAAACAATTCCAGTTCAGTTAAGTTTGATGGTCGCCGAGCATGGACAGCCCGCTTCAAATTATCCCACAGATGTTCAATGATATTCAGGTCTGGGGACTGGGATGGCCATTCCAGAACATTGTAATTGTTCCTCTGCATGAATGCCTGAGTAGATTTAGAGCTGTGTTTTGGATCATTGTCTTGCTGAAATATCCATCCCCGGCGTAACTTCAAATTCGTCACTGATTCTTGTACAGTATTCTCAAGAATCTGCTGATACTGAGTTGAATCCATGCGACCCTCAACTTTAACAAGATTCCCGGTGCCGGCATTGGCCACACAGCCCCAAAGCATGATGGAACCTCCACCAAATTTTACAGTGGGTAGCAAGTGTTTTTCTTGGAATGCTGTGTTTTTTTGACGCCATGCATAATGCCTTTTTGTATGACCAAACAACTCAATCTTTGTTTCATCAGTCCACAGGACCTTCTTCCAAAATGAAGCTGGCTTGTCCAAATGTGCTTTTGCATACCTCAGGCGACTCTGTTTGTGGCGTGCTTTCAGAAACGGCTTCTTTCGCATCACTCTCCCATACAGCTTCTTCTTGTGCAAAGTGTGCTGTATTGTTGACCGATGCACAGTGACACCATCTGCAGCAAGATGATGCTGCAGCTCTTTGGAGGTGGTCTGTGGATTGTCCTTGACTGTTCTCACCATTCTTCTTCTCTGCCTTTCTGATATTTTTCTTGGCCTGCCACTTCTGGGCTTAACAAGAACTGTCCCTGTGGTCTTCCATTTCCTTACTATGTTCCTCACAGTGGAAACTGACAGGTTAAATCTCTGAGACAACTTTTTGTATCCTTCCCCTGAACAACTATGTTGAACAATCTTTGTTTTAAGATCATTTGAGAGTTATTTTGAGGAGCCCATGATGCCACTCTTCAGAGGAGATTCAAATAGGAGAACAACTTGCAATTGGCCACCTTAAATACCTTTTCTCATGATTGGATACACCTGGCTATGAAGTTCAAAGCTCAGTGAGGTTACAAAACCAATTTTGTGCTTCAGTAAGTCAGTAAAAAGTAGTTAGGAGTATTCAAATCAATAAAATGATAAGGGTACCCAAATTTTTGCACCGGTCAAAATTTTGGTTTAATGCATATTGCACATTTTCTGTTAGTACAATAAACCTCATTTCAATCCTGAAATATTACTGTGTCCATCAGTTATTAGATATATCAAATTGAAATGGCTGTTGCAAACACCCAAATATTTAGAACTAAAAATGATTAAGATTAATAGGGGTGCCCAAACTTTTTCATATGACTGTATAATATAAAAGTCAGAATGGTGCTGCTGTCATATGGCAGCCACTCCTTCTTTATTCACCTTTATATTAGGAAAAGGAAGCTACAAGTTATCAGAATGGTGTCTCTAACTCTGGAGATACAAGCAATAAAAAACAGTCTGTTGATTTCAATGGGGACTGTTTAATGCTTCTTTCTACCTGCGGTGGCCAAGTTTAGCCACAAATTTCCGGGTGTTCCAGTAGTGAGACAACCTGTGATCGGCTTATTATTGTTGGACCATTAACAAAAAGAGATTGTCACAGTCGATGTAGAAACCGCAGTAATTGCTACCAGACTCTTGTTATGGTTAGACGTCATTGTGTCGCACAACTGTTGAGGAATTCTAGTCCACTGTTTTTAATGGGGTAATAAATATTGATAACCTATCCTTAGTCAAGGTCATCAGTATCAGATTTGTGAGTCTCTGATATCTGTTGCCCCCACAGTCATCTTTCCCAGCAGCCTACTATATCAGAACTAACACAAAAATGGGGCCAGAAGCACAGGGAATGGGAGCCGAGGCGGAGTAACTTGGCAGGTGTCATAGCCAGACTGATCTGATATTGAAGACCTATCCTAGAGATACTATAGAGCACCAATATCTGTAACCCAGAAAACACTTAAAAGTAGCCATACACAATAGACTATGGTTGGCTAAATTTACAGATTTTGACAGGACCCACTGACCATTGAATGTGTATTAGATGTTTAGTTGACATGCATTAAGGAGGAAAATATTAGGCTTGTTGAATTTCAACATGGTTGATTCTTTTTTTTCAAGGGAGGTAAACCATCTCCAGTGGTGTCTAGCAGCATCTTAGCCCCCTCTCCACATTGAAAATACATGCAGACCTGGCCAAACTGAACATGTGTATATATGTTGAGGTCAGAAGTTATAGCTTTTGACTATTTGACCAAACCAGCATTTGTCTAAAAGCTATTGATGGTCTATGAACACATTTACTTATGTGCTTTGGATCTTGCTGTGTAACCCAACTATGCTTAAAGGGGTTTCCAGGAATTAGAGAAAACTCACGGGTGGCTAGGGTGGGTGTAAAACAGTCATATTCATCTATACCCAGCACTCTGTTGTAAAGTCTTGGTCCCCTTTCCCTCCCCTTCTGGGGCTTACAGCGCTGGAAGTAGAGGGGCTCACATGACCACTAGGCCTCTTCGCTGGTCTGGAACAGGTGACATATGTGAGTGATGTTACTGGTCCCTCTCCGGTGGCTACTAAGGACACTGATTGGTCTCAGCGGTCATGTGAGCCTATCCACTTCCAATGCTAAAAGTTTCACGCAGGAGGGAAAGGGGAATGAGACAGCACAATGAAGCGTCGAGGATAGATAGGTATCCGGGTGCACCAGAGATGAGTCAAATGAGACTAAGCTAGCGTCTAGAAGAAAGTTTTGAAAACAAAAAGTGCAAAGTATCTTTAATTTATACACCGTATATCTATAGTTCTTCATTCTGGCACCAAATGGACTATTTCTATCTAGTGTACATATTAATTTACTCTACAGCTATATAAGTCTCGTTGGTGCCAAAGAAAACCAGCAAACTTTGCAAAATTGTCTCGCTAGGAATAGGCAATTCATATGGCTTTCATCAGTTCCGGTATCACATTATCAAAAATCATTATCAAATTACTAAAAATCTGTTAAGTTGCCAAAATGTAAATGGCTTTTACCCTCCAATTACAATATTGTTGCACAATTCAGATGTGCTGACATTAATGTCGGAGACATGACACACACAACTATTTTCCCATCAATCGATTAAGTCATTCTGTGAGTTATGCTGGCATCATCACTATTGCTGAATAGCATCTGTAATCCTGGGATAACTCTTCGTCAGTGCTAAATTGTGACTCACTGTTGTTCCCCAGCCGAGGTAATGCCTTGAGGTGCCTGGATTCACCTGCTAAAAATCGAAGAACGTATTATTGTGCATAATGTGTTTTCTGTAGCTCTTCCCTACTGTCTGGGGTTACTCTCTATGATCTGATATCGAATCTGACTGAATTGTTCCTATGCAGGTGACTGATGAAGAGTCCTGTGTACATATGGAAATCACCATAAGAGCACCTGTCGGGGCAAACACAGTTTTAGCATATCAGGAAACAATTGGTTTGTCATATTAATATAGAGAGGATCGTAAAATACTGTATAAATTCACATTGTATGCAGGGTGTGCAAACCGATTGGCCATCCAATTTCAAAAGCTGATGGTCAAATACTATTCCTCCCTAATTCCCTAAACACATGCATGTTTTGTTCGGCTGAGCATGCATGTGTTCTGAAAGGGGAAAGGAGTGAAAGCCTTTACCGAACATCTCTGGGGATGTTAGAACAAGGGATTGGATGTGTTGAATTTCAAGATGATCTTTCTATTTTTTCATATCATTTGTCGGAGAGGAGTCGACAGACACCATACAACTAAGTCAGCCGATCCTGCCGATGTTAGTGGGCTTGCCCAACTTTATTGTTATGTATTTGGACACCCAGACCTAAACAATATTATAAGCCTGTAGGCACTGTGTGCTGCCATATTGTGTCCATAAAAAGGCATGGATTGGAACATGCCACAATTTTTCCCTCAAGGTTTTTATCCATCAAAAATCACCACATGCCTCTACTATAGTCAACTTGTGTACAGTCATGGCCAAAAGTTTTGAGAATGATACAAATATTAATTTTTACAAAGTCTACTGCTTCAGTTTTTCTAATGGCAATTTGCATATACTCCAGAATGTTATAAAGAGTGATCAGCTTAACAGCAATTACTTGCAAAGTCAATATTTGCCTAGAAAATGAACTTTATCCCCCCAAAACACATTTCAACATCATTGCCGCCCTGCCTTAAAAGGACCACCTAACATCGTTTCAGTGATTGCTCCATTAACACAGGTGTGGGTGTTGATGAGGACAGGGCTGGAGATCAATCTGTCATGATTAAGTAAGAATGACACCACTGGACACTTTAAAAGGAGGCTGGTGCTTGCCATCATTGTTTCTCTTCTGTTAACCAAGGTTATCTCTAAAGAAACACGTGCAGTCATCATTGCACTGCACAAAAATGGCCTAACTGGGAAGAGTATTGCAGCTAGAAAGATTGTACCTCAGTCAACAATCTATCGCGTCATCAAGAACTTCAAGGAGAGAGGTTCCATTGGTGCCAAAAAGGCTCCAGGGCGCCCAAGAAAGACCAGCAAGCGGCAGGACCGTCTCTTAAAAGTGTTTCAGCTGCGGGATCGGGCTACCAGCAGTGCAGAGCTTGCTGAGGAATGGCAGCAGGCAGGTGTGAGTGCATCTGCACGCACTGTGAGGCGGAGACTCTTGGAGCAAGGCCTGGTCTCAAGGAGGGCAGCAAAGAAGCCACTTCTCTCCAGAAAAAACATCAGGGACAGACTGATATTCTGCAAAAGGTACAGGGAGTGGACTGCTGAGGACTGGGGTAAAGTCATTTTCTCTGATGAATCCCCTTTTCGATTGTTTGGAACATCTGGAAAACAGCTTATTCGGAGAAGAAGAGGTGAGCGCTACCACCAGTCTTGTCTCATGCCAACTGTAAAGCATCCTGAAACCATTCATGTGTGGGGTTGCTTCTCAGCCAAGGGAATCGGCTCTCTCACAGTCTTGCCTAAAAACACAGCCATGAATAAAGAATGGTACCAGAATGTCCTCCAAGAGCAACTTCTCCCAACTGTCCAAGAGCAGTTTGGCGCTCAACAATGCCTTTTCCAGCATGATGGAGCACCTTGCCATAAAGCAAAGGTGATAACTAAATGGCTCAGGGAACAAAACATAGAGATTTTGGGTCCATGGCCTGGAAACTCCCCAGATCTTAATCCCATTGAGAACTTGTGGTCAATCATCAAGAGACGGGTGGACAAACAAAAAACAACAAATTCAGACAAAATTAAAGCATTGATTCTGCAAGAATGGACTGCTATCAGTCAGGATTTGGTCCAGAAGTTGATTGAGAGCATGCCAGGGAGAATTGCAGAGGTCCTGAAGAAGAAGGGTCAACACTGCAAATATTGACTTGCTGCATTAACTCATTCTAACTGTCAGTATAAGCTTCTGTTACTCATAATATGAATGCAATTATATTTCTGTATGTGATAAAAACATCTGACAAACACACATAAAAACCAGAGGGCAGCAGATCATGTGAAAATATAATATTTGTGTCATTCTCAAAACTTTTGGCCATGACTGTAGGTACAAATGGACCTGTAAACAAAGAGAAAAGGTAAGATAGTTTAGTACAAAGTGGTATAAAGTAGATATATAATAACAGTGTCACCTATTAAGGTGGCCAAAGAAGTTGGATGAATGTTGGCTGAACCTGACAAATTCAGCAAGAGCGGTCACCCATTGCATGTCTGTGATGGTGTCCGGACTTTTCCCCGACAAGAGATGTTGGAGTAGAAGAGGGTTCAGGCATGTTGAATTTCAACATATTCTATCCTTGTTTTCAAGGCAGATAAGAGGAGTCTGATGGTGGCTTAAGACCCTATTCGATTCTAGGAACACTCATTTCCAATAATAGTTCTGTCTAATAGTGTTTTTGTAACGTCTCTGCCGTTTCGGGTCTTGGCGCCGCCCTCCGCTCGCACGCTGTGGCGAAGGAGGTGTCTTCAATTTGGTTCTTTGTGTAAGCTTCTTGATGCTCAGTCTGAACATGGTCCTAGTTCTCTTGCTGTGTAAAGCCACACCCGTGTAATTAGGAACATTTCTCTCTGGACTGCATAGAGTTAATCTCTTCCTGGCCTGAGTGATTGACAGCCTGTGTACCTATCAGGTCTGGGGCTGGTCCCAGACTTTCTATAAACAGATTGTCAGCCCTCACATGGCTGCCGGTTATTACACTTGTGTTTTGCCTGCTCTCTTTCTATACTCCTTGATACTTTGTTACTTGATTCTCTGACCCTTTGGCTTGCCCCTGACTATTCTCTTGGATTTGGACTTTGTACTGCTTTGCTCGTTTGTTACTGACCCCTTGGCTTGCTCACTCTGCTTCTGTGTTGTTTTTGTCTTGTCCTGTTCTCTGTGTCACTTACCTAGTATAGGGCTTGTCTTCAGGTTGTCCTTTTACCATTTAGGGTAACTGTGGCAATAGGAAGGGACAGTGGCTGGGGTGAGATTAGGGCTCACTTGTCTCTGTCCTTCCTCCCAGACCCCTGCAGTAGTGTCAGGGTTGCTACGGTTGGCAAGACCCTTACAGAATAACCGGCCCATACATTCTGCCATTGTTTCCCATAGGGTCAGCATGGATCCTATTCAGGGCCTTGCAGCCAAGTTGGAAGGTTTGGCAGTCCTGGTAAATGAGTTTGCTAAACAGGTGCAGACCCTTACTGATGCCGCTGCAGCATCTCCAGTGGTTTCTGCCCCTTTTAGAGTTAAGATGCTACTCCCCGACCGTTTTTCAGGGGATCGTGAAAGGTTTGAGACTTTCCTGGAATCCTGTCGCCTGTATTTTCGGATTAATCCACATGCATCCCAGGCCCAAATGGTGGGAGTAGTTATATCCCTCCTACAGGGGGATCCACAAGCTTGGGCCCTTAAACTCCCTCCAGGGGCTGAGGAGTGGACTGACTTTGAAAAATTTTTTTTTGTCTTTGGGGTCTATATATGCCGAGCCAGACCACATTGGTCTTGCGGAATCGCAACTCCTCACCATTCGGCAGGGCAAACGCTCTGCTGAGGAATATTGCGCAGAATTCCGCAAGTGCAGCGTGACTGCAGGTTGGTGTGAGTCAGCTCTAAAGGCCCACTTTAAACAAGGCCTGTGTGACCGTGTTAAGGAGCTCTGGGTTGGTCACCCAGATCCTCCCACTCTTGAGCAGGCCATGACTTTGGCTGTCCGTATTGACCGTAGGATCCTGGAAAATGTTAAAGAGAGAATAGGGTCTGCTTCTTCCAAGTTTTCTGTCTCTCCCTCACTCTCTCCTGAGAAACCTGTTATTTCTCCCATGACTCCTGGTGAGGAACCTATGCAACTGGGAGTTATGGATGCCAAGATGCGACGAGAGCATTGTCTCAGGAACAACCTCTGCCTGTACTGTGGTGCTTCCGGTCATTTCATCCGTGACTGCTCCATCAGACCCCGCACACCAGGGGAAAAGCTTCAGTGCCTGAGTGGTAGTCGGAAGAACCACTCAGGCAACCAGGTATTTGCCAGTAGTAGCAATAAGATGTTGTTATCTGTGTCTCTGTCCTCTGGGGACAGATCTGTTTCTGGCCAGGCCTTAGTTGACTCTGGGTCTGCGGCAAACTTTGTCACATTCTCGTTGGTCTCAGCTTTAGGCATTGAGCTTTTGCCACTTGACACTCCTCTGGCGGTTACTGGAGCGGATTTTGCCCCACTGGCCAGGGGTAAGGTCCGATTCAAGACCCCCTTAATCACGTTGCAAGTGGGTTCTGCTCATTCAGAGGTCATGAGCTTTTTTGTTATGGAGCATCTGTCTTCCGATATTATTTTGGGGCTCCCCTGGTTGAACCTCCATAACCCTATTTTTGATTGGGGTAAAAGGGAGTTGGTAAAATGGGGAGATCAGTGCTCATCCCACTGTATTGTTTTGCACACCTTAAATTGTGTTACTGAGGAGACTGTCTCGGCTGCAAAAGGTGGGAAACACCAGGTGAATAAAAAATGTTTGCCTGACCCACCAGTGTCTGTGGTTGTGCAAAAAGACCCTGAATTGAAGGCAGAGAAAATACTGGGTCCTACTAAAACTGGTTTATCTGGTGAGGGTCCGGTGGCCCCTCATAAAGGGGGGGGTACTATAACGTCTCTGCTGTTTCGGGTCTCGGTGCCGCCCTCCGCTCGCACGCTGTGGCGAAGGAGGCGTCTTCAATTTGGTTCTTTGTGTAAGCTTCTTGATGCTCAGTCTGAACATGGTCCTAGTTCTCTTGCTGTGTAAAGCCACACCCGTGTAATCAGGAACATTTCTCTCTGGACTGCATAGAGTTAATCTCTTCCTGGCCTGAGTGATTGACAGCCTGTGTACCTATCAGCTCTGGGGCTGGTCCCAGACTTTCTATAAACAGGTTGTCAGCCCTCACATGGCTGCCGGTTATTACACTTGTGTTTTGCCTGCTCTCTTTCTATACTCCTTGATGCTTTGTTACTTGATTCTCTGACCCTTTGGCTTGCCCCTGACTATTCTCTTGGATTTGGACTTTGTACTGCTTTGCTCGTTTGTTACTGACCCCTTGGCTTGCTCACTCTGCTTCTGTGTTGTTTTTGTCTTGTCCTGTTCTCTGTGTCACTTACCCAGTATAGGGCTTGTCTTCAGGTTGTCCTTTTACCATTTAGGGTAACTGTGGCAATAGGAAGGGACAGTGGCTGGGGTGAGATTAGGGCTCACTTGTCTCTGTCCTTCCTCCCAGACCCCTGCAGTAGTGTCAGGGTTGCTACGGTTGGCAAGACCCTTACAGATTTATACTTTTTATTCTCAAAACTTATCGGCACTTCTGGGGACCGAGATCTGGCTGTCTAATACAACCTATACTCTTCTCTCCCCATTTGGCAAGCATTGTGTGCGTGAAAAGAGTGTCTTAAAGAAAAGCTGTTGTTTGGCCAAAAACTATCTAAAGTATATGGCCAACTTTAGAGTTAGGCTAATTATGCTTTTCTTGCTGGTGACTTTGGCAACTAGTAATCTTCACACAGTTGTCTCCAAAAGGGATCAGTTGCCGAAACAGGTAAAGGAGGAATAACAATGGAAGGAACTATTTGGATTCATGGGTACTGTCATGCCAAACCGTAAGACAGGATCCCCAGGAATCCTTATAAAGTACAAGATCACATTACTCTTAAAAATGTATACTGTGTTTCAATTCATCAAGTACAACATCTCATATTGTTCTGATCATCTCCTCTTTTCTATCAACTTCTTCATCAGCGACTGTATGGCACCTCACAATGTCATGTGAATGGACCTTTATATCTGATGTTAAAGATACATATCATGGTTTGTATTTGAAGTTTGCTTCAGACTGTATGAATCCCAAATATTAAAATTGTGTGCAAATTTCTCTGGGAGGAGGGATTATGTTTCAGATGCTGGGTAGCAGAACAGTCTCTGCTGCTGGTTAACTACATTGTGTGAAGACAGCACTATCTTATACCTTGTAAAAGAGTAGCACACAAGCAGCTTTAAATAGAGACAATGACTGTGCAAAGGGAGAGGAATCATTGTAGTCTTTTATATAGAATTCCTGCCCACAGCAAGCCCTGGCAGCATCAAAACAAAGGTGCAGCCAGCACAGCGCTATCCATAAAAGATAATGAAAAGGAAAAAAAATACTTATGATCTATGGGGGCAATAATACACATATGGATACTTTTCTATATTTTCTACTAACTTGGAAGTCCTCTTTAAATTAGCCTTAACCAAAGACAATTTTTAAGCAATTCAAGACTCCCTGTGTAGATGCTGCAGTAACTGATACTCATAAAATAGGTGTTATTGGTGCTTTAATATATAAAGGGGAATAAAATGTACCAAGTATAACAGAATTTACAAATTTCCTGAACAGGAAAGATGGAAATTATTTTGTGTGTATTTAATGCCTTATTTATAAAGAAAAAAAAAACAACCATTTATACTAATATCTGATTTACTACACTGAAGACCCGAATGTGGGCAGAAATGCGTACAAATGTAGAAAAGAGTCTATCTGTACATATAAATGCTTTTCACAGCTGAGTTACCCAGATACTTTCCCTGGTGGTTTGCAGGATTACGACTGGTGACATAAATCTCTAGAAAATAAACTGTAAAATTGCAACACATGAGATAAACCAAAGACTAAAAGTCCAGTTAATATTCAGCATGAATAGCTTTATATCCCTATATATGAGTTCTCTGGTACAGAAGTAATGCGTGGAGTTACAAGCATGATCACTATTTCAGAAATGGAATTCAAGACTTGTTAATGTTACAATAGTGACATGTGGATTGCAGGTTGTAACCACTAAATCATCCACACATATTATCTACGTCTATGGGACCAAGGGTCAATAATACCAATACCTTCGCATATCAGGTCATGTTGAAAGGTCAGGACTAGTAATAATAATGTCACTTCTATGGAAAGATCAATGGTCAGAGAACCTAATCCCTCAAGTTGTAAGTTACACAGCAGTTTTTGGAAAAAAAATCACAGATTTTGGTGCAGTTTTTTGAGTGGTTTCAAAAGGAATGGGAAATGTAAAAGAACGACTAAGTCCTTATTCACATGATTGTTCCATTTTTCATGGACAGACATGAATCTGTGTTACATCTCTTAAAAAGGGATCTGTTGATTTCTATTAGGTCCATGGGTCTGTCAAAATGGACAAAGGTAGAACATGTGTGTTTTTTAAACTGAGGCTTAATGCACAAGACTAAGGCCCATTGCAGACAACTATGGCGTGGTTCATTGTCCTATCTGGGTTTTTCCCGAATAGCACACTAACCCATTCATTTTTGTCGGTCCACGTCGGTTCCTGTGTGTGGGTCGACAGTCCGGGCCGCCAAAGACAGGTCCTATTCCTGTCTGGTTTTGCGGCTGTGCTTCTGCGGCTCGTATTCATTGAGTGAATGGGGCTGCGGAAGCACGGTCGGTGCATTGCTGACATCCGTGTGTCACCCGTGCCCTGGCCATACCTTTCAATCACAGCCAGCGGCCAGGAGACGGTTGTCTCCAAGGGGCCTTAGTGTGCAGGCCGAGTGCAGCCTGAGCTCCGCTCTGATGCTCCATTGCTCTCTTTTATTTATAGAGCAGGTCCTATAAAAAATCAGAATGGAACGACGCATCGGGCTGCACACTCGGTCTTTGTATGAGGCCTGATTGTTTTACACTCATTGACTTTCATTGTTTTTAAATCCACCATGAGACGGGCATTACAAAAGTAGCCGTCACATAGCCGTTTTTCGTGTGAACAAGGCCTTATCCTTCCTGCTGGATCTAACGGCTCAAAAAATGGCATAAAAAGCTACCACAAACCTGTGTCTTTTTTCCAGAAACAAGGCCCTCTATAGGCTATGTTCACATGGCATATTTTACAGGTTGAAAAATACAGATCTATTTTTAAATCAACCAATTTTATGGTGTATTCAATTTTTTAGCAATATTTTTAGCTGACTAAACACGTTCAGAATACACACCGAATAGCAAACAAGTGTATTTGGATAGGGATTTCTGCCTTCTAATGCCTTCAATGGAATAAAATCACATTCTAAAATGTTTCAAGAAGTGACATGTCACTTTTGTCTTCAGTTTGAAGATGACATGGCAAAGAGTTATGCCACATATTTCACTAGGAAGCTGTTTTGTAAGTATTTTTCAAGCATAATTTGGCACACAGTGTGAGTGTTTTATGTGCTGGAATATGCTTGAAAAATTGTAGTGCGAACACACCCTTAGGGTAATTTCACACATAACTTTTTTTTTTTTTTTTTTTTTTAAAGAAAAAAAAAATTGCAGTTTTTTGAGCCAAACCTCTGCGTCACAGGTCATGTTAGGAGCCTCTGTCATAAATTCCATAAAAGTCGCTTCAATTTTTTTTTTTTTGTTGCCCAGTAAATTGATTACAACCAGGGGCACAACTAGGAAAGATTGGGCTCAATATCAAACTTTTGAATGAGGCCCCCCACACACACATAAAGTGTAATGCCTCCTCAGCCCCTCTACTAGCCCCCACACTGTATAACGCCCCCTTTCACTGGCCCCCCACAGTATAACACCCCCTTTACTGGCCTCCACACAGTATATTGCCCATTTTCCTGGACCCCCACCACACATACAGTGTAATGCCAGCTCAGCTGCTCTACTGGCCCCCACACATTAAAACGCCCCCTTCACTAGCCCCCCACAGTATAACACCTCCTTTACTGGACCCCCCCACAGTATACTGCCCATTTTCCTGGCCCCCACGCAGTAACCTCTCTTGGTCCCCCACAGTATACTGCCCCCTTTACTGGCCCACACAAAATAACTGCCTCTTCTACTGACCCTCACATAGTAATTTCCTCCTTTACTTCCCGCCCCCACAGATTGAGATTAGGTGGCTACCTACTGGATTATTCCAGCAGGTAATGGCCGACATTCACTTACTCACCCTTGCTCCTGCCCACATTACTACATCCAACGCTGAAAAAGTTGGGCAGGTAACTGCCTATTAAAAAAACCAAAAACAACAAAAAAAAAAAAATAGCAGGGGCCCCTAAAGTTGCGGACCCTGTAGCCACTGATTATAACATATATCTGACGGACTCCTTTATAGTTAATAGGTTCCATAAGGATCCATTTGTGTTCATCATATGATGAATCAGCCCCCTTCAGGGTCTGTTTTTCTGTTCCTATAAAATAGTCTAAACTGCAAAAATGTCTACTTTAGAGTACAGTGAGTCAGAAATATGAAATTTATGTGGGCAGATACTATTAATTTCAGAAGGATCTGCCAACAATAGTGTATCACCAGCCATATAAAAAGGGATTAAACATACTGGGGCAGAATTACTCATTAACCTGAGCAGGGGCGCAGCTTAGTGCAAAATTGTGCCCCAAAATGTGTAAGTCAGCCAAGAGGCGGAATAAAATGAGACTAAAGTGTCTAAAGCCCCACTGACTTTTTAACCGATCCAAGTTATTTCACCCAAGATAAGCAGTGCCGGAGGTGTATGTGTTCACGTCCTCTTGTTCAGACAATTTACCCAATTTACCCAATTTAATTCCGGGGTAGTGGAGAAAGGTGCCGATATATTATCTTCATAAGAAATTTGGCTGCCATATATAGATACATTTATAACAACTGATCCTTTTACAAGTGGGAGAAAATCCTTGCAACGACTTTCACATAGTGGGGAAAATTTATCAAGACTGGTGTTTCCTACGGAGTAAGATACACCTGATTTATTAAGAGACTCACGCATCTCCTGCCCTCTGTGAGTCAGAAGCTCCCAATCTATGCCAACTAGGAGGTGACGCATATTTGGGACATAATTTGTCAGTTTTTGGAATAAATTATAGTAAATCTGTCACACTACAATAGGCCACGTCCTCTCCCACTAAACCCCACCCTCGACACATCCACTTTTCTGAAAATGCACCAAAAGTGACAAATTTTGGCACAAAAACAGCCAAGCAATAACACTTACTCCTTTCTCATTCATTTTATTCCAGAAACTGGCATGTTTCATGATGATAAATTTTCCCCAGTGTTTTTGTGATTGTTATTTATCTGAAAGTCTTCATTAAAGGGGTTGTGAGGCCCGTTTGAAGTTTTTGACCTAAGCATAAAAATCTTCATCTTACTGATCCCCCTGCTGCTTCTGTGCCATTACATTCCAGGTTCCCTGTTAATTTTTGTATCCTGACCCCCAGTGCTGATATTTCGACATGACATGTGCCCACAACAGTCTGGTCCATATCTAAATGTCAAGGCTGAGGCCTCACGTGGCAGAAACGCAGATTTTTTTGTTGCAGTTTTTGCTGCGGTTTTTTGAGCCAAAGCCAGGAGAGGATTGAGCAGAAGGGAGAAGTATAAGAGCTTCCTATATATTTTCCATTCCTTTTGTAGACATTCTTGCCTTTGGCTGAAAAAAAAAAGCTGCATTTCCGCAACGTGGGGCCTTAACCTTAAAGTGGTTGTCCTGGATTAAAAAAACAAGGCAATGGTAAAAAATTATATAGAATAATTGAACCTCCTACCACTCCGCTGTTACCACTTAGGTGCTCCTCACCAATATTCTTATGGCAGGAAATCTAATAGGCAAGTTCTGCTACTTTTATTATTTTTTGCAATTTTCCACCATTGCCCTGTTATCTTTGTTGATCCTCTAACAACCGTTCAAGCTTTTCCTAAAAACTTTCAAGGTACTGGACAAACCCCTTTAATACTACCTAGTGAGGTGCACATAAAACTACCCACCCTGCTTTAGAGTTCACATTCACATTAGGAAATCAGTTTTTTCTGTTCAGTCATAAGAGCAGAAAAATGAATTCTACTTCTAATGGATCCATCACATGATGGACAACAATGGCGTCCAATGGACCTCGTGGAATTATAATGGAGTCCATCATGGTGTTCATCATTTTACCGGAAAAAATAGTGCTGCGTGCTGCAGTATTTTATTCCAGAAAGTGTGACATAACCTGCAATGGAGGCTCCGGATGGAGCCGCCAACACAGGTTTGAACACAGTTTTACTCATGGTCTGAGGAAATGCAGAAGGAACTGCCTTAAAATTATACAACACATTGTATAGCACATTTTTCACACTGAAAGATGTATCTGATGATAAGACACACCCAGAAGAACCTGTGCAGAAAATCTCTTGTAAAATACCCCACTTTTATCCGCTCCCTGTCTGTTCGCTCACTGTTGCTTTCCAACACATTAGCTAGTATATCTGTCATTTATCATATTCAGTCATCTGGCATTCTCATTCACTTAGTCTTTAATGTACTTTCACTGCTCATCCTCATTGTACCAATTACCGCTGGGATCCACTATTAATCTACATTAAAAAGGAAAACATGCTTAAAGGGTTGGCCCAAGTTTTAATGTTATCTCCTATCCATAGTGTCACAGAGAGTGAATGGAGTGGTTATGTGCACACTTGTCCTACCATTCCATTCAGACAGGTAACTGCGGATTTTCACTTACCCATCCCTGGTCCTATAAACAACTGCTTCTGCTTTGTCCTGCTGCTAAACAACGTCAAGATGGTGGAACATCGTGTCCTGACACTATTCAATGTCAGGACGTAATATGCAGCACCCCCTGAAGGCCAAGGTAGAGAAGGCCGGGGACAGGATTGGGGATAGGTTAGTGAAAATTGGCCATTACCTGCTGAAGTTATCCAGTAGGTGGCGGCCTAAAGTACCTCTGTGGGGGGCAGTATATTGTAAGGATGGCATTATATTGTGTGGGGTACTGTAATGGGGGAACTTATTGTTTGGGGGCCTGTAACAGGGGCACTTACTGTATGGTGGCCTGTAATAGGGGAAGCTACTGCATGGGGCCCTGTAAGGTGGACACTTACTATATGGGGGCGTGTAACAGGGACAGTATGCTGTATGGGGGCAATAAAGGAGGCAATTTATTATATAGAGGAAAACAAAGGGATAATACACTGTTTTGGGAGCCAGTAATGGTGGCATTATAATTAGTGAGGGCCAGTGAAGGGGGCATTATAATGTGTGGGGGCCAGTAAAGGGGATGTTATACTATGTGGGACCATTAAAAGGTGTGTTATAACATGTGGGGGCCAGTAAAGGGGCTAGGGGCCCCCATTAAAAAGCTTGCTATGGGGTCCTATGGGGGTCCTATGGGAGCCTATGTCTTATGGAAGATTAGGAGAGCCATGTCCTGATAGGTACTGATCGGGATGAGCTTATTTAATTGGAGAGTAGCCTCCAAGATATCTTTAGTGGTATGGTTAGAAAGCTGTGTTGACCATCTGGCAGACCCCAAGCAGTCAAGGTAGGTTTTAATCTCTCTCACTATCTATCTATCTATCTATCTATCTATTTATCTATCTATCTATGTATGTACATATACAAATGGATTTCTGTTGTTTGATGTCAAATGACTAGACAAATCTGGACCAAATCAGGCACTTCCAAATATTATAGATGGGATTTCAGTTCTCTAGGACCTACCATTCTCAACATATTCATAAAAGCATATATAGCACCACTGCCTCCTACATCAAGGACCTTCCTCCATATAAAATCACATGGCCTGTATTAGACATTAGAAGCTTGCAGGTCCTTCACTCTTAATAGCCTTAGCGAAATACACTATTATCAGAGGATTGCAGCACTCACTCACAGTTGTTCTCTGTTACCAGCCATTATAGGGGACAGCACTCACGTAAGCCTTATTAGCAATTAGAAGCTTTCAGGCCCCACATTTTAATAGCCTCATCGACATACATCATTATTACAGGATTTCAGCACTCACTATTGTTCTCTGTTATGAGCAATTATCAGAGGACAGCACTCAAGTGACCTGTATTAGCCAATAGAAGCTTTCAGGCCTTCATTCAGACGCGAACCCCATAGACTATAATATTCCGCCCAGTTTTGCTTGCAAGACTTTTCTCTCCACATTTTTAAAGCGGAATGGTGGACGGAATCTCCGAAATTTAGTGCTGGTGTGAACCTAGCCTTAATAGCCTTACTGACATAGACCATTATCAGTGGAACACAGTATTTGCTCACTATTGTTCTCTGTTATCAACCATTATCAGAGGACTGTATAGTTCAGGTCATTACAATACGGGATTTGTAGCCATAACATTGCCACATGGCCTGTAGAATACACCAGTGGAGAATCAGCCTTCATCTGGTGCAGAAGTCTCCAGGATTTGCCAGCTTTTATTTGTTTTACCTTTTTATCTTCCAGTGCATTTTAGTACATAACCCTACATAGGAAGGTAGAGGGGAGCAGTTCTTTGTACCAATCAGAGTGGTACCTTAATTTTTATAGGGGCCTAGGACTTATGAAAGCTGACAACAGATTGGTTGCTAAGGGAAAAAGCCTGATTTTACTTTTCCACCACTAGATAAATTATGCTTCATAACATCTTATGCTTTTTCAACAAATATTGAAGTCATAACTCTTGAAAAAGGGCGACAGCTGCCAGTTTATTGTCTTCACTTTGGTGGGATAGTTTGCACCCACAACTAGAAAACGCTGTGTACTTTCTGTATAAATGTTACTCATTGAAAATAAAATGGAACAGGATCTCTTAAAAATAAATCCTGTGATCAATAGAGGCTATGGGTAAGTGTGCAAGGGACACATTGTTACGAATCTGGAGATAGGTAAAATGCTGTCCCTCTAGGGATGGGAATTTCTCACAAGCTGAATAGGACTATATAAAATAATGGTCGTGTAAAATGTCAACTAATAGTTCACAACCTTGCAGGCACAAAAGTTTGTAAAGGGGTGGGGGTTTATCCTCCAAGAACAATGTTTAACCATTCAAGGGAATCCACAAAGAATAACAGAGTGCAGTTTTATCACGTGTCGCCATGCTTGGATAGTAGTCCACAATAAAGGGTTCTCCCTAACTTCTGTAGGGCATAAGGCTTCCAAAGGAAAAGAGGGGAAGCAATCCCTGTCGGAACCAGTTTGCCATATAATGTAGATGTGCTGTCAAGGAAAAGAATATAGATTGGGAAGATTGACCCTGCCATCGGCCTCACATTGTTGTAGTTCATGAAAACTTATTCTATTAGACCAACTGCTCTTCCAGATGAACCATCTAAAATGCTTAAATAATATCAGAACAGTTTGCAATATATACAAAAGCTTGGGGAAGAGTATCATCTTATTTAGATGTCCAATGCATCTCAAACAGCATCAGAAGCTACATGTGTGATTCCAGCCTAAAGCAGTGGTCTCCTTCTTACTGCTCTCCAGCTGGTGCAAACCTACAAATCCCAGCAAGCTTGGAGATCACTGCCCTAAAGCAAATACACATTAGGAACACAATAGGATCTGTAATTTTCGTGCAGGAAAGAGACCTTGCATTCCTTTCAAATATTATCTAAGTGCACTTTGCTTTACAAGCGGGCAGTAAATAACACATCATATCTGGGGAAAAAAAAGTTTCCTTTATCGTGTCGTCTTGACTATGTGTTATTGTTTTGTAAACTTTGATGGTCTCCAACACCTTGCTTTGTATGTAAAATGGGCTGTGACCTTCAGTTGTCATCTTTGATGTATTTTTGATCTTCCTCTCACAGTACTCAATGCTACATTTGTTATTCCGATATTGATCACAAAAGGGAATTAACTTAGAGTTGCTTTTTTGTGGTTTGCCTATAGATAATTGACTAAGTCACAGTTGAATGTAGGACACTAAACAGTCATAAACTACCAAATCAGCAGGTTGGAGAGCCAGAAAATAATTGTCCATACTCACAGCTAGGACAGGTTGCAGCCAGCTAGAAAAATAATTAAAAAAGAAGTCTCATTCTGTAAAAGAGGGCAGGGCAGGAATGTTCTCAGAGCTTCCTGGGTGTGGATCAGATTGTGTAACCTTAGCTGTCTCATCTCTTCATCATATCTCCTCTGCTGTCGTTCATCACCATCGACAGGAATCAGGTTTCTTCTTCAGGTGTGAGTCACAGCCAGATATTTATCAGAGTACTTTCCTTGCTCTACCTGTGATCCTTAAGTATCTCAACAGGTTTAGCAGCAGAGGGAATCCACAGTATTAACAAAGGTCCTTGAAAACCAAATACTAAGACAATGGAAGATCAAGAGGTGAAGACAGCCAATGGCTCCCATTCCGAAGACGGCAACGAGACATTCCAACAAGATTCTTCAATCACAAGTATTGATGAAACACCAGAGCTTCTAAATAGCCCAGGATCAGATCAAGGAGGTGTGAAGGCAACTGTGCTGAAAGGTAGTCCTGGGATTGGAAGTATCAAATTTAATCGTCTGAATCTTTTTAGTGGATCTGATGCGAAAGCCCCTGGAAGTCCTGGACATGATAGTTCAGAAAATCGCAGGTCTGTTCGTGTAAGTGTAGGGTCTAGTATAGAAAATGATAATGTTCTCTGCGATTCCTGCATTGACGACAAAAAGAAAGCAGTTAAGTCCTGTCTGGTGTGCCAGACTTCCTTCTGTGAAATCCACCTTAAACCCCATCTTGAAGGCGCTGCCTTTCGGGACCATAAGCTGCTGGAGCCCATTAGGGACTTTGAAGCCAGAAAATGTCAACTTCACAGCAAGACCATGGAGCTGTTTTGTCAAACAGACCAAGCCTGCATCTGCTACCTGTGTATGTTCCAAGAACACAAGAATCACAATACCGTGACGGTGGAGGCCGAGAAATATGTAAAAGAGGTAAATGTTCACTTTTTTCCATTAGTTATGTTTAGGATGAGTTGAAGATCATTATTTTGATAATTTTATAATTATTATTTTATAATTATTATAAAGTAAAGATGGCTGAATTACTGTAACTAACAAAGTCTTAAGAAGCCCATACACATAAATTTAATGATGGCTGAACCTTCTGATCTTCATCGGACAGGTCGACTCATGTGTATGAGGATGTTGGGGTGAAAAAGGATTGAGCTGTTGGATTACAACATGTCTGATCCTTTTGTTCTTAAGGGAGATACGCCTCCCCCAATGGTGTGTGGCAGTAGCTTTCTTCCCTTCTGTATTGTGAACGCATGCAACGATCCGACTGTAAATAGGGTGTATAGCTGTCTTAAGTGTATGATCAGCAGAGAAATACGATGATTTCCATATTGGCAAATCAATAAAGAAAATTTCCAAAAAGATTTGAAATACTTTTTAAAAATTTTATAAGATTGGAAAAATTTAGTTGCCCTGGCTGATATTTGCACCCAATGGGTTTGATGTAGGCTCAGTCGCGGGAAAGCTTAAAAATAATTTCCCTCTAAAATAAAAAAATATTTATGTAAAATATTTGAGTTTTTAGTTATATGTATGTCTAGGTAGCCCAAAATGTGTCCCATCGAGGCTTCCTTAATCATCTGCATAACAAATTTGTCAAATTATTGAATGTTCCTTCGTACAATTGGTCAGTTTGAGTCAACTAGAGTTAATATATTATAATAAACCCATCTTTCTAAAATTATTTAATTGCATTACTCATTTGCTGGATCTTAGGGGTTATCATGTTAATATTTGATGAATTTAAATGGATTACAATATTAAAAGAAAACCTGAATATTAAACATTTGAAAAATTGAAATAATATTAAGCAATAATTGGCAGAGACTTACGCGTTTCACATCCCCATTAATACATGACACTCATGAACTACACAGTCATTTGCATATCCATAATGATTAACTTTAGACTAATGAAGAATATTCATGATGGCTTTGACTTTGTAGATATTAAAGACGAAAGTAACAGAATTTAACAATTTTTTTTTTTTTGCAAAATGAGAACATTTGTTTTATAGAGCTAGGTGGGATGTCCCATTGAGGAATGTAGAGTTTGCAAGTGGTTAAATCCATAAGGGCTTAAATTCTGCTGCGGTCCTGTCTGAACAAAACCTAGGCTGAGGGCGTCTCCTTTATTACGACATTTCATGAATGCCTCTGTATAATAACTAATATCTACGGCTGTTGTGCTGCCACACCCTGGGTGTGCCTGCGCAATATGCAGACCAGCCACTTGCCTGTAGCCTAATGCAGCAGGTTAGCAGTTAGTTACGCACACTGACATCACTTAGACCCCACCTGCGGAGTTGATAAATGACAACTTGCCGTTGTGACCTGCATGCTCAAGCATTTTAGCAGTTAAAGGCTTCAGGCTTAAAAACTAGATGGATCCAGATCTATTGCAGCAAATTTAAGGTGGTGAAAGGCGCTAAATTGAATATTTTTAACATGCACAAAATGGATATATAATCACCTAAAGCTGCAGAACAATGAAAAATGATGACAATGCCAAATCTATCAAGTGACAGACACCACCCATGTCCGACAGACCCCATTGACTATAATGGAGTCTGTAGGGTTTTGGCCATGATGTCATTTTTCTATTTTATGCTGCGCTTTTGGGACAACTCCTTGATCCTTAGGCTCATGCAAACTGTCTGAAAAAAAAACAGATTTACCTTTACATGGCTAAGTGTGGAGTCATATCCTAGAGGATTTACACCTTTGCTCTGGTATCCAACTTATTGTAGACTAAACTGTTCCTGCCTTTTGGACCTCACCAGGATAAAATGTAGGATTATGTTAATGGGGTTTCCCAGTTTGGAATAGCCAGGGGTGGAATACATAAATACATAAAAAAAAATATGGGATACTTGTCTACCCCCGGTCCTCTGTTGGGGTGTTGGGTCCCATGTTCTATTCTGTATCCACACTGGTTAGGCCAGAAGTGAAACGGTTTACTGCTGCCAATCACTGGCCTCGGCAGTCACATGTTATGTGCTGGTGACATATTAGCAGTGATGTCAGCAGTACTCAAAATGTGACTGCTGAGGCCGATGATTGGGCACAGTGGGCACCAGAACGGCTTCACCTCTGGCCTGACCAGTGTGAATTGGAATAGAATGGGAGACCAGATGAATGCAATAAAGCACTGAGAGTAGAGGAGTGTCCCTTCTTTTTTAATTTTTACCCCACCCCAGTCCTCCTTGGGTTTTCTGGTTTGACTGTTAAATCGCTTAACATCAGATCAGAAAATTAGTTAATATCAGATCAGTTGAGGTCCAACATCTGGCACCTCAACCGATCACCTGATACGGCGAGCTGCTAGAGCTAGAACTTTACAGTGGATGGAGTTGGAAGCAGATGGCGCAATCCACTGTGTAGTGTCAATGCCAGAGCACTACAGGTCAGGTACTATTTACTTGAATCAGTACTGAGCTGCAGTTATCAGGAGTGGCCACTATACAGGTTAGGATAGGTCCTCATTATCACATGCCTGGAAAGTCCCTTTAAGTAATACCAACATTATATTAAAATGTAGTTAAAACTGAAATTGGACTTTGTCACTTTACCCAAATAGCCCAGTTTTATTGCTTGTTGTGTTGTGTGTGTCAAAGATTTGATGGATTGCCTATTATTATGTTGTTACCTACATACCTACACTGTTGGTAATGTTCACATGGTGCTAAAGGTCGCAGTTGTCATAGCAAAACAGGTTCAGGGACATTCACGTTAACACATTATATTGTACAGGAAAGCGGATATCTCCATATTCTGAACAGAAGAAGCCTCGACTGAGCAGAACACGTATGTGTTTTATAGGGGGGTAGGAGGAATCTAAAGTCCATGGCTAGCTTAATTGAAAGTTCCTGGGAAGCTTGGGAATTTTTGTGATGCACTTAAGGTCGGGGTCCCACGTGGCGTAAATGCGCAGCATTTACAGTCACTGTATAGTGAATGGGATTCCCATCCCCTCAGTGCAGGAAAATACGCACTGCGGACACACTGTGATTTACAAAACCGTTGCGGTTTTGGAAATCGCAGCATGTAAATTATACCTACAGAAACGCCGACAGTTTCCCTATAAGTATAATGGAAGCAGAAAGTCCGCAGAGGAAACCTCTGCAGACTTTCTGTGAAAAGTGCAGCAGGAAAAACCCTGATGTGTTGCCACTGCGGTTTTTCCCGCATCGCTTTTTTGCTTCAGGCTGCTACGTGGAGCCTTAGCCTAAAGGTGTAATTATAAAATTGTAGTAATGACAGGGCAGATTCCTAACTCCATGTCTGCAAACTATGGGCTGGCATATATCATGGCATTCTATCTATGCACATCCTATATAATGCCATGTTAGTCACTGTGCCCTGGGGAGCACTGACATAGTATTTCTAACTTATATTCTCATGCATGTAGGGTCCCTGCCTAGCTACAATAAGGACATCATGGCTGGGTTTCTGACAAGTCCCTGACTATAGAAAGCTCCTGCATTCATGGTCATATCTGATCAAGATGACTGAATGTCACCACTGAGGCTAAGTTCACATCCGCGCTGGAATCTCCATTGGAGACTGCCAATGCAGAGACCTCCAGAAATCGGGGGAGAGAAAAGTCCTGCACTGAAACTGGCGGACACCCGGTGGACTCCATTATAGTCTAAGGGGTCCACTGGTGTCCACAGGTAACCGCTGTTTTGGTGTTCAGGCTCTCCGTCATTCGGGTCCCCCGGTGGACCCAAATGATGGAAAGCCCAGTACAGATGTGAACCTAGCCTAAGATGATTAGAGAAAATCTTTAAAACTCTGCAAAATTTCTAATTATTTATATATGCAAAATTTTAACATTTTCTGCCGCTGTTATTCAGCGGTGGGCTACCCACAACGGGAGGCCAATGCAGGACATCGGCATTTTGTTTCCAGCTTTTTGCTGCTGATAAGTCCCAGATAAATGCGTCTAATCTTCAGGGAGTCCCGAGCCGTGGAATCTGCAGCAAGATGGAGCAGGATGCTTACTTTTTCAGCGTCCTGCTGTGATCTCTGCCTCCCATTGAAAACAACGAGAGGCAGATTCCAGGCAGAGTCTTCAGTGTAGATAGGCATTAAAAGACTCCCACAAACAGATTTTTTTTACTGTATAACAAGCATTCATGTATATATAAAGTTCAGAATTAGCTGTCACTGAATGTGCATTCAGCCAACAGCTATGGAAGATGTTGCCTGGGCCCTAGTAGCAGCTTGGCATCACAGTGCAAAAAGGAAGTTCAAGTACCAAAATTTTCTTCACTTTTAGTGCTTAGCTGCTTCCGGACCACCCAATAACTTTATAGTCTGAACAGGCTACTCTTAACGCTGCAAGGACGTACCCATATATCCTTGCAGTGTTAAGCATCTGCATGAAACTGTTTGAGCTGGGGCCGAGAACTGTTTGAGCTGCTGGGTCTACAGGACCCATTATCAGTTCTGAAGTAAGACCTAGGAAGCTGCAGGATTCCTGAAATCAGCAAAAAAAAAAACCCTCCTCAAAGGTCTATTACAACCTTATGGGAGCGTACAATGTGTAAAAAAAAAAAAAAAAAAAAAAAAGGTATAAAATAAAGTGAAAAAAAAAGCCACTACCATGCCAACTTCACAGGTTCTAGCCCCACCCTGGTGATGTAAAAATAAAAATGACCATAAGGGCGAAGGAAACAATTTTTAAAATGTATGTAGTAACACTTTGTGCTATTTAAAAAAATATGAAAAATGTGATAAACAGGCACATTTCCCCTCTTTTTTGTTTACATGTTCTTGGCTACAAAAATAAAGAAAAAAACCTGAAAAAATAGAAACAAGATAAAAATAATAATATTTATCAGCGAAAAATAAATGCAAAAATTATTTAAATAACCCAAAAGAGAAAAATGATGTAGCCCTCAAAACCACATGAATGAAAAAACCCAAAAATGTATCTGATATTGAAACACATGGCGTAAACTTGAATCCCACACATTGTAGAAAAATATGTGAAGCGGAAATGCTGCGATTTCCAAAAACCTTGTGTTTTTGTAAATCTCAGCTTGTCAATTATACCTACGGAAATGCTCACGGTTTCCCTATAGGTATAATGGAAGCAGAAAGTCCACAGAGGATACCTCGGCGGACTTTCAGTAAAACTGCCACTACGCTAAAGAGTATTCCCTTCTCAACCAGTCGTGCAAAAACAGCATTGGGCTGTTTCGATAAAATCCTGACCACCTCAGTAGGCTGGAGACATGGGTATTGTCATCTCTACTGTGAAGGGTGGAGAGGAGTATGACCCTCTAAGTCATGAGTAGTTCATCCCAGCCCAGTTGCTTTAGGTTGCACCAACATGGCAAGTTTTCTTTTTTGTAAACAATTCACTGCGCACCTCCATGAAAGAAAGTTTTGGGTGGAGAATCTGGGCAGATCAAATACACAGCTAATTCATACTCCCTGGCCTCAACTATATACATGTAAACCATTTAACAAGCAATAAACCAGCGGCGCTGACTGTGCCGTGAATGTGCTTTTTCTATTTCCTAGATTTATAATTTGTCATCGGTTTTACAAGCTGAAAAAAGAAGTCACTGCTGTCATCGCAGAAAGCTCTGACAGTTTATCTTGTCGTATCTGGGCTATAATTGCAGATAAAACGCTTCGGAGCAGTTCTGTGAGCGCAGATTTTCCTAACTACAGTACAAAAGGTCATTAGTAACAGAAGCAAATGAGTATACAAGCCATAAAATATACACGTAGCGGCGCAGCTTGTGTGTGGGGTTTAGAGGAGAAAATGTAATTTACGGAGGAGAAAAATAAAATGGTATCATCAATGTTAATAGTTTATTCATGGAATAAGAAAATCTAACTGGGGCTTGTTTACGGGCAATAAAATGATCCTAAAATATATTAAAAACAAATAAAATAAAAAGAGAAAAATACAATTATTTAAAATAAACAAAATTTACATAAAGTGATAATTCTTTTGCTTTTGAGATTCTTTTGCTTAACTTTTACTAATTTTGAGCTACACACTGTTTTCTTTGCATGTCGGTGCTGCAGTGAAGGGACTGAGGGGCTCTGGTGGTACCCCATTGTTGTAGGGGGTCATATAGCTAAAGGGGTCAGTCATTTTATAAAAATATTTCCTAAGGCTGGATTCACACCAGCTCTAGGTCTCCATTTGGGAATTCTGTCCCCGAATCCTCTTGAAAACTGTAGACTTTTCTCTCTGCATTTTTCAGGCGGAAACCAGGCGGACCCCATTATAGTCTCTTTTTAAGTGGATTGGGTTTCCCTTTTTGGGTTCCCAAGCAGACCCAAAGAACAGAAACTCGAACGTTAGTGTGAACCTAGCGTAAGACCAGTGAAGGGACTGCGGAGCTCTAGTGGTACCCCATTGTTGTAGGGGGTCATATAGCTAAAGGGGTCAGTCATGGTATAAAAATATTTCCTTAGGCTGGATTCACACCAGCTCTCGGTCTCCGTTTGGGAATTCCGTCCCCGAATCCTCTTGAAAACTGTGGACTTTTCTCTCTGCATTTTTCAGGCGGAAACCAGGCGGACCCCATTATAGTCTCTTTTTAAGTGGATTGGGTTTCCCTTTTTGGGTCCCCAAGTGGACCCAAAGAACGGAAACTCGAACGTTAGTGTGAACCTAGCGTAAGAACCCTGAACTGTTTGCTGTAGCAAAATAAGGCTACGTTCACATGTGTACCAGAGTCTACATTGGAGACTCTGCCAGAGTCCGCTGAAAATCGGTGGAGAGAAAAATCCTGCTCGGTAGACTTTTCTCTCTGCCGGCTTCAGTATAAAAACTGAAGGCACCCAACAGACACCCAACAGACCCCATTATAGTCTATGGAGTCCGCAGGTGTTGCTGTGGCCATTTTAGTACAAGTGAGACAAATTGTCAATTGTTTGGTTTTGTAATATTTGGCTTGAACCCGACTCGGAAACAAATTGGTTCGTCCATCTCAAGATATTTCTATATTTATCTAACATTCGATAAAATCTAAACAAGGGAAAAGAGAAGAATAATGGAGGAAGGCAGGGAGACTATTATTTTTTGGGGTTTAGTGTTTCTCTAAGTTGAAGTATATAATCGGATGTCCTCGGTTTGAATCCAGTCAAGGACAACATCTGCAAGGAGTTTGTATGTTCTCCCCATGTTTGTGTGGGTTTCCTCCGGGTACTTCCGTTTCCTCCCACACATAGTGATAGTGATAGGGAATGTAGATTGTGAGCCCTATATGGGACAGTGTTGACAATATCTCTGGAAAGTGGAATATGATAGTACTATATAAATATGCAAAATAAATAAATGTCTATTTTTGGGGGGGATTTAGTGAAACTCTGGTGGCGTACTTTGACCACCAGTGAGGAGGAGGAATTCAAGACCAACCACATTCATTTGCTGCAATATATTTAACTTAATTTGATAGAAAATTAGACTTTATTTCCTCTGGAAACAATGGATTTCACCTTTGTAAGGAGAACTTTGCAAGGTCAATGAAATAAATGACATTGTGAGACAGTCTCTACAGTCGCTTCCAGTAGTGGCAGTAAGCCAGTTAATGAGTAGCGCAATTTAGCTGGGTTTGCTTCCAGCAGTAGAAGCGCTTCTCCTTGGCACAGGCCTTCAGGTCCTTCAGAACAATTCAAGATGCAAATGAAGATGCTAAAAGCTAATTAAGATAACAATTAAGGGGGGTGGAAGAGTTTTGGATGAAGTCGTGAACAGGAAATTCACACCATTTGCATAATGATATGAACAATTTCATAACTATATGGCGTCCATTAACTGGGTTAAACAACTTAACAGGATAAGAGGGAAATTTATCATCTGAGGAAAAATCCATGCCAGGTTTTATGAAGAAGCCTTTTCTTTTCTTCTTTCTTTTTTTTTTTTTGCTGTTCTGTACGTTGAGCAAAATTTATCAAAAAGTTGCATACGTGATAAATTTAGCGAACTCTGTTCTACACAACTATTCTTGTCTGTAGACAGCTGTTTTATATTAAGTACATTTATTTTATACTCTACTGAATGAGTGGAGTAAGTTTGCACAAATATTTTGCACAATTTTCTACACTTGCATAGATATTCCATTTTGACCATGCCCCATTTTAACAACAAAAAACAACTTTGTCGTACACAGAGTCATGATTTTAGGTGCAAATGCTACATAAATAAGACATAGACACTAAACTACCTCAAAAAAGTGCAAAATAAAGCAAAATGTTGTGCAAAGAGCTGATAAATAAGTGGATTGATATAATACATATACAAGTATATCATGTATAATATTAAAACCACTGAAAGTTGACATGATTAGAATATATTATCTTGTAACAATGGCGTCTGTCATAAGGTGGGATTTATTAGGTAGGAAGTGAACAGTCAGCTCTTTATGTTGATGTTTTGGAAGTAGGAAAAATGGGCAAGCGTAAGAATCTGAGCAACTTTGACAAGAGACAAATTGGGAGAGTTGGGTCAGAGCATCTCCAAAATGGCAGGTATTCTTGGGTATTCCCAGTATGCAAGGGTTAATACCTACCAAAAGTAGTGCAAGGATGGACAACTAACCAAAGGCTTACTGAGGTTGGTGGGGAATGATCTCTAGCCTGCCTGGACTGATCCCTCTGAAGAGCTGCTTGAAAAAACAAAGGAAAAAAGCCCCAAGGATTGTCACCTACCAGATTTTCATAAAGCCTAATTCTCAGTTAATGTTAGTTTTATCCACGTCAAAAAGAATCTCTAACTTTGGAGGACTTGGAATTTTGTGCATAATATTAATCTTATGTGTATGGGCATCTTTACTGTTAGATTAACGCTAAGTTCAGACTAGCCTTGGGCTCCCCGTCATTCAGGTCCATCGGGGGATCCGAACGACAGAGACCCGGACCACTACACATGAAGCCCAGTGGACCCCATTGATGGGTATCCACCGTTTAGAAACTGAAAGTGATGGAGACTCAGACGCAGATACAAACCCAGCCGGTGGCTAAAATAGATTGCCGGAAGTCCCAGAAGTGGGACACCGATTGACATAGCTTCTTGTCAGGCAACTCTTCTAAGCAGAAGGATTTGACCAAAGTAATAAGGAAACTGCATTTGGCCTAAGTGGTGTTGAAGTCTTCAGCATTCAACATTGCTGGTCATTAACCATGAATAGAGATAAGTGAATTAATTCGACATGAATTCAATTAGTACTGAATTTCCCAAAAATTAAGTGAATCTGAATCAGATTTGTCCTACACAAATAGATCTAAATGGTGGCTGACATTTTACAGATTGGAAGAAGAGACAAGACATTTTACATGATCTCGGGTGGCAACCTGGAGGTCTTCCTTATAATGTCTTGCAGGTAGACTTTCCTCTAGCACAGCCAATCGTAGGGGCATCTTGTTATCATAGGTCCTAGAAGAAGTTCAGGGCACTTTTGATTTGGACCAAATTCATTTGGTCTGAATTGATTCTGAGAGCCGAATCGATCAAATGAAACCTGAAACAAATTTGATAGCTTCACCCAACCCTAACCATGAACCTAATAAATAATAAAAGTTCTAGGTCTGGCTACTGAAAAAACATAGACATGAACACAAATCAAAAAATCCTCCTACTTCTGGACTTGATATCTGGTGGCGCTAGTCCCTGGGTCTACAGACATTGCATTATATCACGTTTATTGCTATAAACTCATATATTCCGATACCGTACATGAATCCACCAGTACATATGACACGATATTGTAAATTCTGCCTTGCATAAAGTTATATCTGCAAAATAATGACCTGAAGATTATACGACGTGTCTAACACTTCTTCTCCCTTCCATTAAAGGCAGAGCTCTCTGAAATCCAGGAGCAGCTTCACCTCCAGTTACTTGATGTCGATGATGAGGTGGAGAGATGGCACAAGGAGAAAGATCGTATTAGGGTAAGAAAGCTGTCATCATTATTTTATAGCTTTGATTTTGCATTTTATTTCCGCATGGTCTTGAAATCTTTGTCACCGGGACTAGCCGTACTACAAAGTGTTCAGCAGATAGATTCTATTTTATCATCCATATACATACATGACACGCCTTGCGAGGACATTTTAATATACCTAAAGAAAGTATATAGATCTTTTAAGACTTTACTTTCTGCTTTCTGCCGTTGAACCCGACTGTTCCTAATATGATAAAGATTTATGCAGCATCTTGAGTTATGGAGGTTGAATCAATTGTGTTATGGTTAAAGCAATGAAACCAAGATTTATTGTCACTGTCTGAATACCTTGCATTGTTAAACGCAGAGAAGCTGAAGGTGTCAATATAACCTCAACGGCTGTTGGAAAAGTACTTGTTCGTCTGACAGCTGTTCCTCCTGAACCCTTCAATACATAGTCACACCCAGTTTTACCTGGAGTGCATGTGTTCTCAATGGGGAGAGGGGGCATAAGTCAATGCCAGACATCTCCGATAGTGGAGGCTTTTTCTTCTTCTTTGAGAAAACATGGATTGGGAATTGGAAATTCAAGATGCCCGATCCTTTCTCCTGACATAAACCGTCAGGGAAGTATTAGGATGCCTCCATATGCAAAAGATAGTTGGCAAGATCTGCTGAAATGAGCAAGTTTAAACAACTTTGTTTTAATCTGTGTGGGGGCTTTAACATCTGTAATAGGGTAGGGTATGCTCACAGTGGCACTCTGGGATCTGTTGTTCTGCTCCGTTATAGGATGGAACTGATGGAAGTGCAAAATGTTTAAAAAGACAGACATAAATACAGTCCAAAGGATCCTATTAACTATAAGACTAGGTTCACACGTTGTAATCTTTATCCACCTCAAAAACCACTCCAAATTCCATCCAGAATAAGTCTCCCATTGTTGTCGACAGATGCTTCTTCTTTTTTCAGGATGCTGAAAAAAAGGATCCTGCTTGACCTTGCCATGGATTCCAAGACTAATTCAGCCACAGGATCCATTGTACGAGGCTCAGGCTGATTGTGTCTGAGGCTAGTCAGAGAGACTTCTAGGCTTTCCGCTATGGGATCCACAGCGCTGGAATTTGGAAAGGAATCTGAGGTGGCAAACGACGTCAAATTCCTTTGCAAATTATGCAATTTGACCCGAGCCTAGGCTGACATTTTACAGAATGGAAGGAGAGGCAAAGACCTTTTTCATGACCTGGGTTCGCGGGCTTCTGTCATTTTGGCAGACAAAAAAGTTCACCATGCAGGACTTTTCTGTGTGTAATTTTAATCAGATTCTTTGATGGAGGAGCCACGGGCACAGATGTGAACTCAGCCTTAGTATACCTGTGCATTAAGGAGGGGGTCCAATATTGTATTACTTCCTGCAGAGGTTTAAAATAACAAACACTTGATACTCATCTCCATGTTCAACCTGGGAAAGTCTCCATTTGGGTTCTTAGCTTTTGTTGACACGACAATCAGTGTCTGATTGTTAATGCTCCATCGGGAGATTACTCCTTAGTCACTCTTTGAAAGCTTAGTCACATCGTAAAACAGTATGGAGAATAGTCACCATAGTGTATGACAATGCCTTTTTTTTTTTTTTACTTGCAAGCTCATTGAGGTCAAATTTGGAAATCTAATAATTTTACAACTTTTTTTGTCCTTCTAACAAATTACTATCAACATTTTAACTTGGTTCTACCTTATATCACACAGTAATGGCATATCACTAGGATGTGTCACCTCTGGGACTTCCACTAAACCTAACCTGAGAATGAAGAGTAAGCAGCGTGGAGTCTCTGGTCATCTGAAATGAATCAGACCACCACCCATCATCAAGCAGTGGTCTATCCTAGCGATATGTCATCACTTTATCAGATAGCAAAACCCCTTAAAGGGGCTGTCCAGGATTTAGGATTTATTTTTTTCTTTTTTTTTTTTCCATAGGACAGGCTATAAATATCTGATTGGTGGGGACAGAGAGACAGCCCATACTATACTTTCAATGCCCATACTATACGCCAGAGATCCCCAACCACCGGTTCGTGGACCAGGACCGGGCCATTGGCGGTTCTTTGCGGGTCTGCGGAGCGTCGGGCTGGCTCTCAGTCTTAGCTGTATACTTCGCACTAGGCCACGTTGCTATGGTAACGTGTAAACTATCTGGTAGCGCGGTGTCCTGTAGCTGCTAAGGCCGCTGTGCTACGTGATAGTTTACATGTTACCATAGCAACGTGGCCTAGCGCAAAGTATCCAGCCTCGTTGTCAATTACCATAGCATCCCGGAGGAGAGCCTTCCCATCCACAAGGTGAAGCCCACCTTCATCCCCACCCCCATATGACCTAAGCCCCCACCCCTACCCTACCCCCACCCTGCCGGGCCATCCTCTACGTCAGCCCGTCCCTGGTGCAAAAAAGGTTGGGGACCACTGCTATACACAACATGTGGCTTGAAGCAGTTGGCTCCATGCCCTGTATAGTGGCAGAGCTCTAGTACTGCAGCTCAGCTCCCATTGAAGTCACTGCAGTACCTCCACCTGATCACTATACAGGGATCGAAGCTATCTGCTTCCCACCGTGTTGTGTATAGTACGAGTATTGGAAGCGGCCCATACAGCTGATTGGTGAGGGGGCTAGCTGTCTGCCCCCATCAATCAGATATTCATGGCCAATCCTAAACATAAGCCATAAAATCCTAAATCCAGAATAACCCCTTTAAGGTAGTCACCTTCAGGTCTTTAGACAATGAGATGATTGTTATTGACTGCTGTGGTTAGAAGTTGTTGAATAGTACACATTATATTTAGAAGATTGTAAAACCACCCAAAATAACCCAATACCCTCCTCCACTGCCGCAGACGTGATCATAGACTTCATTAGTCTGAATTATGCCAGAGGCTCTAGTAGACAATGAAAGCACGTCTGGTTTGATGCTAACCTCTGTGCTCTTGGTGAACCATAGATTTCCTTATGTGCTGAAGATCTCCTTTGAGCACTATTCTAGCTTCTCCCTGCATTTCTAGCACTGTCAGACCTCTCTACACATCATTTCGAGCTTTCAAGCATAGGACTTGGTATGTGACATTTATACAGGTATGGGGTGCACATTTTTCATTTTGGTGTCACACTTCCCGTACATTAAACTATTTTTTAGTGTTGAGCTGCAGGCGTACACCTGTCTTAGTGGAATGCAGATGAGGATGTTCAGGATGAAAAGTTGTAAAGTACATTTTTGTAGGTCTTATGTGTGAACATAAGCCAAGATGAAAGTGTTTGCTTTGCCAACTTTTTTCAGAAGTGTTGAATGACTACAGATTAGAATACTTACCGTAGTACAGTCACTTGCAGACAGTCACTTGATTTTTCCCCAGCCTGTTTTATAGCAGATGGATGCTATAGAGCGGCTGTTCTTTGTGATGATAATGTATCAGTAAATTCTCTATTCTGGATGGATGTGCTAAAGAAATAAACAGTTTTCTATGTGTTATAAATTCTAAAAGGAAAGAAGAACTTGGTAAAAGATTATGACCAGGACCCGAGAATCACATTGGCTGCAAAAATTTTGAGCTGCATAACCTCACAGAATGTGCGGGTTTTTGTGGGAATGTTGGCATGGCTCTGCCACTGCAGATTCCAAAAAGCTGAATGTCTAAAATAGAAGGAACTCATTTTACTCATCTTACCCATCTTCTACTCCTTTGCCAAGGCTTCCCTGGTTCTCCACTGGTCTCTGCCCTTTCACCTCCAGCAATGACCCATTGGCATACGTGAACATCATCGACACGACAAGGGAAACCTTGGCATGGGTTAAGATTCTGAAATTAAGATTCTGCAGATTTAAAAACATATATTGTAGGTCAATTTCCACTCCCACACAGAAATTGCCCTGCAATTTATTTATTTTCTTAAAGGGTTTTTCTGGGCAAAAAATACTTTTTCAAAAAAGGTCAGTTAGTGTTATTAATACGTTAATAAGTGCAATCAAATACCTTTAGCAGTGTTTTGAGAGATTTCTGGGTTTCTCTGGGAGCTCCTGGTATCTTCTGCATTTGTTTACATGGGTAGTTTCCTCTTCTGTTTGCCTACAACTACCATGATGCATTGCGCTTCTCAGAGCTGACTCCCTTCCCCTCCCTCTCTCACTCCCTCCCTCCGTTTCTCACTCACACCCCCTCCCTGTTTCCCTAGCTAGCCTGCCCACTACTAGCCCTTCCTAACTAACGTCACCAATACTAACCCACCCCCCTCCCCACCCCATAATATTTAGTTGTCTTCGAAGCAGGACATTCTGGGCACGGGACTTCACTTGTTCTGGGCGGCCGACACCTCCTTGATGTTTTGCTGGATGCTCACACCTGCGCAATAGAGCCGGAGTGCCGGCTTGTGCAGTAGCTGGCACTCTGGCTCTATTGCACAGCCGTGGGCGTCGCAGGCATCAAGAAGAGGAGGAGCCGGCCCCCCAGAAGGAAGTGATGTCCCGTGTCAAGAAGATCTGGACCAGAGGACAGGTAATCTAGGCGATCTAGGTAAATATAGATAGGCGGGGGGGAGGGTGTTTAGCTTAGAGAAGAAATATCATTTTATCCTGGACAACCCCTTTAACTTGCCTATTGTTCATTTCTATTGCAGATTTTCACTGTAGATTTCACCTCTTTCAATGTAGTTGTTGAAATCCAAAATCTAAATTTTACAAATCCATGGTGGATTTACCACAGATTTCTCCATCAAAAAGTTAATCTGAATGGAATATTTGCCTGTAGTCATATCTGGACAGATAAAGACTACAGCTAGCTAATGTACATTTGAGCTGAGTGTCCTGTATGAAGTAGGCTATATGTCGGGTATAGGCCATTTTTATACTTTGTAGCTATTGATAAATACTGTCTATTCTGCAAATTACTGCAAGCTGAAGGATCTAGGGTAAAGTACGCAGTAATGTACTGATATTTGGTAAATGTAGCGTTCTAGCGGTTACACTGAAGACAATTGTTGCTAATGTCTGTAATAATTCATTACACAATTGCATTCAGCATTGCTCACTTGAAAATAATTCGACTGCTTGTCTCCTCCACCTTCCCACTCGTACATCTCCTCGCACACTATAATGCACCCCGCTACAATCATTTACACTAGCCAAGTGCTTTTCATTTCATGTCTATAGTTATCCATGATGTCAGCCCTTGTCTCCACCGCAGGTCACGTTATTCTCATTTCCCATGTTTACCATTATGATAAGAGTGATCTGTCTTTTTCCACCAGAGCTTTTACCAAAGCCTTTTCTTCCGTGATGTCCCTCGGCACCCTATTTCTTTTAATAAAAGCTTTTCCATTTCTATGAATGGTTCTTACCTACAGGGCGTCGCACTGAGCGGCTTATCTGGATTATCTGCTGCACGGATGTCGCTACCAGTTGTTTCTTCTGTCTGAAAATAGTTGAGAAAATATTATACTCAGCATCCAAATGATACCGAGTAAGGGCCATTGTATGTGCTAATGCAGGGGTGGATGAGATAACACATGTATCAGTGCTCATTTGCTTAATCCAATTATTGTACCCATAAATGATTATCCCCCATAATTAACTTGACAATTGGGTTGTGTAATGGGTTCTATGGGGCCAACTTTGGTAGCATGACATCAAGTCACGTACCACTAAATAGTGTTTGTCAGTAGTCTGCAACTTGCTGTTTAGAGAGGTTTCCAGGATTTTTTAAGGTCTCTTCCTTCTAATCCATAAATATATGATTGGTGGGAGGTGATAGCTGGCACCTGCACCGATCAGCTGCACGGGACTGCTTCTGATGCCCATACAGTGCATGGAGCAAGAAGCAGATGGCTCCATACCCTGTATAGTGGCTTATTACCATTACTGCAGCTCAGCTCCCATTGACTTCAGTGGGATCCATACACTTTAGATAGCTGTCAGCAGACACTCATTTGCTGTACCAACTTTTCCATACACATACTTGGGGATAAAGACACTGCCAAACTCCTCTAGCAGTAGCTTATCTCCCTAAGAACATAAGGATAGGGCAGTTGAAATCCACAATCCTAATATCTGCCCTGATATAAGGGGAGAAGTGAGAGGACCCCATACATATTAGGTGGTTGTCTGAACCCATTGAAATTTGTGTTTGGACAATACACATCTAATATGCCTTAGGGTTGTCCGTACATATGGTGGTTGCACTGCAGCAATTTCTTCATGTTTGGGTACTGCATGGTGAAAACTATACTTGTTTACTGTGCATTTCCCCAGTTTTGTGGCGAGCACATGATTTTTTTATGTGCCTCATCTGTACTTGTTATGAAATGGGTGCAATTCCCAATAAACCACATGGAGTGTTTGGTGCAAAGTTTTTCTGCCATGTGGCAATAGCTGTGATACAACCGCTGCATGTATGGGCACCTATAGACAATAACACTCTTTAAACAGGTGCAACCAATAAAATAGCACCTATAGATAACGCTAGGTTCACATTAATGTTCGGCTTTCCATTCTTCGAGTCCGCTTGGGGACCCAAAAAACGGAAACCCAATCCGCTTAAAAAGCAGTTACCTGTGGAAACCCAAGGACCCCATAGACTATAATGGGAACCGCCATGGTTTCCACCCGGTTTTTGCCTGAATAATGTGAAGAGTAAAGTCCTGCTTGCAGGACTTTTCTCTCTGCATTTTTAAAGCGGAATGGGGGACAGAATCCCCAAAAGGAGACCGAGGACACAGGTGGGAACCCCGCCTAACACTCTTTAAACAGATGCAACCAATAGAATATCTTTCTTGTTTTTCTTTCCTTATACAAAATACACCAAATTATTGTACTGACCTCTCATTGTAGGGCCACATTCACACAATAGTATTAGGGTGAAGACACCTCTGGTTGCACACCGGTCCATGCCGCCAGTGTTTCTCAGTTCCCATACAGTATGAGTGTCACACTAAAAGTTCATGACTGTCCCTCATATCACGTGTAGATCTGGATACAGTAGGTGGCCGATGACGATAGCATCGAGTAGTATTACTACATAGATAATTAAAGGTGCCTCCATGAAAACATACTATTACAGCATCCCACTCATTTTACAAGCCTCCATGGGAAAATCCAAAAATTAGTGCTGCGCTATGCAAGTCTTGGCCTGGATTTTCAGGTTACCTGATATAATTATATGCACCCTATAAAATCTCAAGATGTTGGGTTTGCTAGTGCAGAATATACGGATTTATTTAGGAATAATGGGACATAACCAGTGTCAGACTGATCCATCAGAATATCAGAGGGTCCTCCGGTGAGTCCAGGCTCAACACAATAATGGTCCAGCAGAAGACAACTAAATTGTAAGGGTACTGTGGTCTATTTCCTAGGTAGGGTGGGTACCCAAGAATCATTTTATCTGGTGGACCCAAGAAACCTCAGTCTGACACGGGATAAAACCCACATACAGAATAATAAAGGGATCGCATTCCCCGGAAATCATGATATCTCTGTTGAGAAAGTTTGCCGAAGTTTGCTTTACGAGACCGGAAAACTTGTGGGAAACTTCTCATTTCTCTATGCCTTGTACTGATGGTAATACAAAGTTTGCACAATGTCCTACTCAAAGCTATTTGGCAGGAAAGGCACGTTCCGAAACTTTTTTCTTTTTTTTTATGAGATTTTATTTAATGAGCGCTGAACTTCTCCGAGCGTTTGTGCTCATTAGTTAGATTGTCATTCAGTTTACAAAACAAGAAGGTCCGTCAGGTTCAGGATTTCACATAGTCTAGCTGAATCACGGGAAGACGGAACAGTCCTCGATGTCCTCGATGACACAAAATCATCAGCTTAGAAATTAGAAGCCTTACAAAATTTCTTACAACCCTCCCCCTTGAAAAGTATCGTTCGTTAGACATTGTGAAATAATCCTAAGTGATGAAAATTTCTTGTAATATATCATTTGCTTGACAGTGCTATAGGCATGAACCTTCAGGGTCCAGGAGCATATTACGGATGTACAGGCTCTCTATGTAGTGTTGTGACTCTGTGTGGAATTGCATTAGCAATAACACTTCTACAATACAGCACACGGTGCTACATTCTCACCGAAATAATGAGAAAAGGTTCTTTGCCTCTGCATAAGACTGCAGATAAACAGCAACGTCTGTTAGTCAGTATACTGTACATCTATACATAGATCCTACGATAGTCATGTGCATGAAGACTCGACTTACATAACTATATACTTACATACCCATCTCTTTGGGTCACTTACACTGGGCAGTAGTACACTGTTCGAATTCGACCAAGGACAACCTCTGCATGGAGTTTGTATGTTCTCCCCATATTTGCATGGGTTTCCTCTAGATACTCCAGTTTCCTGCCACTTGCCAACAATATACTGATAGGCAAATTGGCTTCCCATACAAACAACTGATCCTTATGAGTGTTGGGGATGAGCACCTGTACAGTAACCAGTAACTCCCCTACTCCACATCATTGTCATCATACTCATTGTATCACCCCCTTCTCAATCCCTCACAAGTCTTCAGTCAACCAGTTGTCTCTGGAGGGGCACTACTCTTCATACTAAGGACTAGACCCTAAGGGTGTAGTTATAGTGGTCACAGAGATAGCAGTCGCTACTGGGCCCTGAACATTGCCACATAAAATATACCTCTATTCCAAATGGCAAGAGGTAGATAGGGGCCCCATGACACATTTTGCATCAGGGTCCAAGAACTGCTAGACCCTGGACTGTGTGTGGCTAACTTTACTACTCAACAGGTGGATTCACTTCGCCATAAAGGGGTTATCTGGGATTAGAAAACATGGCTGCTTTCTTTTAGCCAGAGCTCCACTTCTTCCTCTGAGGCAGTCACATCATGTCCGTTGATGGCAAATGAATGGGACTGTAGCATGGCCATGTGATCAATGAATGTGGTGTTATTTCCTAAGAAGCAGAAGTGGAAATCTTTGTAAAGGAAAGCAGCCATGTTTTCTAATCCAGATAACTCCTTTTTAATGGTGGATGTGCTCTATTGCTTGTTGCAGGTGGACTGATTTCTTCCACCCTGGAGCTAGAGCTTTTGAGCTTCTTTGTGGCCATAGCACTAGTCCCTCGGGTGGAGGACCTTAATAACAAATACTACTCATCCCCACTTGCTTGCTAACTGTTGTGCACACAAAGTTCGGGAGGCCCCTGTAAAGAGGAGTGACCCCCCGGACTCCCAGAAGACTGGGCTTCGGCTGCGCCCTTTGTCATTTAACAAGTGACCTGGGCACTTTATGCGGCCGGCACATGTGCTTGCTCATGTCACAAAATTTGGGCATGTCAGGTTTACCTCCATCTAATGGTATGTATGGCTGACTTTAGCGTGAAGGTGAAATTCTTAGACGTGTAATACTATGCAGGTATGCCATGCATTGGAGTAGAAAATAGATGAATAGCCACCTATAGATTGTCAGGTTATGATATATGGAGCATCTGCCGTAATAACGAAATAGTTTTCATATTTAACAGATTTTATTACAGACAGATGCCATACCGCGAATACCTGGGATATCAGACGGCTGTATAATGGGCTAGAATCAATAATCAATTATCTCCACCGCACGTAATAACCCGCAAATATATGTATAGAATGCAGAGGCTTCATAGGACACAGTTCTGTATAAACATGAACACTTCACAGTGTGACATCTGATTTCCATATAATAGACGGATTCGACAGTGATTGATAATTGTTATTAAATTGAGTTATTCATTTCCAATCCAAGCCTGGCAGAAACCGCATGCTATATATAGGGAGGCTGAGGTGTGCCCATCAATGAATTATTTCGCTTGTCAACCTATGACTGGGGTTACCTATATTATACTTAGACTGCAATGTTCCAGCATTACGTTTCACGTTCTGTTTAGGTGACGTGACTAATGTACGACTATACAGAAAATCGGCAGTTGCACTCTAGATAACTCGGCGCCAGAGGTGTCTAGCTGCAAATGTCTTCCGCTCCCCTATTCAGAACGTATGCACACTTGATTGAGCTGAGAGTGCATGTTCATGGGAGGGTTAGGAGGCCAAGAGCTATCTAAAGTTTATCGCCAGCCTAATAGAAGTCAACACACAAAAGAAAAGCCAACACTTTTGGCCAACTATCTATGTATAAGATTGTATCATTTCTCTACCTACACATTATATTAGAGAAAAGAAGGATTGGGCATGTTGAATTTCAACATGCTTGATCCTTTGTTTTCAAGTGAGTGGCGTCTTGCGGCAAATGTCTCCCCTCTCCCCAATGAAAACACATTCATGTTCAAAGTACATGGGTACGTTTACTCTAAGTTCACACTAGCATTGCCTGTCCATTGTTCTGGTCCGGCAGAGCGGTTACATACAGAGTCTGGAGGACTTCATTGACTATAAACTGAACGCAGCAGACGAAAAAGCTGTCCATGCAGGACCTTCTCGTCCACCGATTTCAGGCAAACATTGCGATGGAGTCTCCGGCACAAATGTGAATGTAGCCTTAGACATATTCTGTACAATATTAATGGTATAGGAAGACTGTGGACTATGCACTGCATTGTTTATCCCAGCATAGACTATGTTGTACTTTGTGTATTGTATCTATTGCACATGGCAGACGCCTTCCATGTCATGGGTCTAGTGTCTAATAAGGACACATACAGATGCATCTATTGACTTTAGCTTGCTAGTATCCGCACACGTCATCCAGATTTTCATATACATTTGCATATTTTACATATAAGAAATTGATTATAGAGTTAACAGTGTGTACAGGATATTTCTATCATCCTTAGAATATTCCATATGGTTACATTTCACTGCCCATATTACCTCCATGTTCAGGGTCATGTTTTTCTGATGTTCTTGGCTTAGGTCACCATCTCCTTGCCTTGTTATAGGAAAGGAATATGGTTACTACAAAAATTACTTTTTAAAAAAAATTTTTTTTTAATATATTTCTTGTTTTTAGAACTTCACCGCCAACCAGAAGTCTGCCGTTGACCATAACTTTAAGGAGCTCATTCGGGAGCTTCAGAGACAACAGGAAGAAGTTAAAGCGCACCTAGAGCAAAAGGAGAGAGCGGCGGTCGACCTCATCGAGCAAATTATAGGCGACTTACAAGTAAAAAGAGACCAGCTCCAGGACAAGCAGCACGACGGAGATAAGCTGTTACATACCACAGACGCTGTACTCTTCCTACAAGTGAGTTCATAAAATGTTAATAGAAAAAAGCCAAAAATTGGGAAGGAGGGAAATGAATGGCAACATTATACCCTCTGGGCCGGTTTAACATCATAAAATGTAATGTAAAAGCAATGACCTTTCAGCTTCAGCAATGTTACAAGTGGTGCATCACATAGTGTTTCATTCAGTAGATCCGGCTAGCAAGAATATGAGCAGCTAGGTAATGCAAGGTGTGAACATCAATCTAAGAGTAATATCTGCTAACATGCAATTGAGATGACCCTTAGACTAGAGTTCGCTGGTTTCCCTAGCTTTATAACATATTTCAGACTGAGAGAGGCACAGAAGAATCAATTCCTAACAGTGGTATTCATGGAGGTTTCATCCAGGTGGGGGAAGCGACTATGTTGCTACTTGTTTACGAATAATTTTAAGGGTTTTATATTATGTCCCGTTAGCTGCATGCTTTTTAAAGAGAACCTTTCACCAACTCCACCTCTTTGGGTTCAATAGGCGCCACTCCACTGATTCCGGCACAGGTGGGATTTTTTCTCTAGCCCCCACTGTTCCTGAGCAATGATGGCTGTTAGTTTCAGCACAATTGTACTCTCTGCTGTCAGGGGGGGGTCCTTGTCTTTCTGCTTTAGCTCAGGACCGCCAAATTGACAGTAGAGACCATAAATGTACTAAAACTAATAAAAATTATTGCTTGGGAATGGTGGGAGCTAGGGGAAAAATTCCATTTATTTGAATGGCTTTGGGTTCCATGTGACCAACGGATGTGATGTCACTTCCTGAGGAGAGGAAGTGGAGCTCAGTATCATAGTCTTGGATAACCCCTTTGTTGACATTTGTTGATTGTTAGATGTCTGATCAATGCCGCCCCCAGTGATCATGAAAACAGATGCCCAAAGGTTCCCCTGAAAGGTTCATGTGAATAGAGCAGTGGTGTATTTGCATGGCCTGGCCACCACTTCATTCACTTCTTTTGGACTGCAGGAACAGGATCCCTGTCTTTCTTTTAGAAAGAGCACATGGAGCACTCATCCCAAATAAATTCTTGTCCTCTTTCCTGGAAACAAGTGCCCCTTTAATTTCAAGAATTTTTGTAATGCAAAACCTAACAGTAACCTATACATCTCTTGCCATAGGAGTTCCAAGTGGTCATTAGAAATGCCCCACCGATACCTCCACTGCCTACTTATACTGTGACACTGGAGACAGACAAACTGACCCAAGCAATGGGTGCCTTACGAGAAGAAGTGCTTACAGTCGGAAAGAGGAATGTGGAAAAATACAGTAAGATGGAAGCAAATCGCAATTTGGTAGAAAAGAACGGTAAGGCAAATCTATTTATGTACCTAATCTGGTCATGTATACTAATGTAGAAGAAAATCAGTGGTGCTGCCCTATATCACATGCATTTTATAACCTATAACAGTCCTAGTCATGTTGGTTGCCATCAGCGCCATTGTTTGTATTTGTACTGTTTGCATTGTCTCTATGACACACCTCATTAGATATTGGGTTGGTAATTAGTAATTAGTTAGTGACAATGTATTCACCGACTAATTGTCTTTTCTTACAATCAATGGGTGTTGCAACAATGTAGACAACAATGCCTAATAAAAGTTTCCGATACAAGACGCAGCCTGTTACTATCATGACTGCATCATGAATCATTTAAGGGATTTTATCTTCATGTTTCCAATAACATCCACATTGACTTCAATGGGACATTTTTACAGTTGCTTTATTTTGATTCAATTTGGTCAGGATCCCATTGCTACTGACCACCATGACCACTAGAACAGGGGTCTCAAACCCCCTCTTCTTCCTCACTGAATTGAGGAGCAGTGTGAAGGAGGCATGTCCCCCACTGCTCCATTCAATACATTTGGTGAAAAGGCTATGGGAGGATTTACTAACCCATCTACACCAGTTTTATTGTGTGCAAATGTGGAGCATCTTTGTGCACAGTCTTTTCTTGCACCAAAAAAATGCAACATTATTCCTTTTACACCATGCTCATCACTTTTTACAAAAGATTGCTGTGGGGGACAGAGAACAAAGTGGCCCTGGGATGTCTCAGCCCAAATAATTTACTATAACTCACAGCATACAGCTGGTGTGAGTTATATCTGAAATCTACACCAATTCCTTATTGGCTTAGATTTCCATTCTGGCACATGGGAGTGCACCTGTATTAAGAGGCTGGGTTTCTTAATAATTCAGGTGTGTCCCATGTCACTCAGGGGCTTCATCAAGACTGGCGTACAGAACACCGTTCTTAATAAATTCCCCCTTTTGTGTAGTAACATGACCACATTCACAATTATTACATGGCAAGTTGCAATACAACCTTGCAATCTTGGTGCTGTGTGGCCAGTCACCTTGTAGTCCTAGCCTAGACGAATATAAGGGTTTCATCATATATCCCACAGATGGACCAGTGTTTGCTACTTTCATTTCATTGAGCAGATTTACTATTCATGTTGCTGAAGCCAGATGGTGCATCTGCACTAGCCCCCTGAAAGTGAGTCCCCAACAGCATCTGAACCCTTTTCAACCATGTCTATGGTCTCTGGACACAGATACAGTTAAAAAATATGCGTAGTAAGAAACCCCAAAATTGTCAAAGTCCCTTCCTTGCCTCCTATTGGACTTATAATATCTAGCTGGTATAGGGAGGGTCAAACACCAATGGGACAACATAAGTGAGGGAGAGAGGTCTACAGTGCTCCTCTGTTTCCGCCACAGCTACTGTGAAGGCCCTGCACAGAAATGGTCACTTGATCAGATCTGTGAAGGTCCTTAAGTCTGAGCATGAGAAAGACATTGTGCACTGCTAAGTAAGTTCTTTTTTTTTTCTTTGTTTCAGGGGTTGTCTTGGAGTCTATAGGGAGCCTGTTTGAGTGTTTAGTTATGAGGTCTTGTCTGGAATTTTGTATTTAGGGTGGTATGTATTTAAAGGGTCTTGTCTAGTGGTCTGATCCGGGGGTTGATATGTATTCTGGAGTACATATTTATTCGGCATGAAGCCTGCTCTTGAAACCTTTGCACTGGGCGTTAACGCACATATTTCAGGTGGTTCAATGATTCATAGTCATTATCAATACCCAGTATTGAAGTCCATATACTTTGTAATTTCCACAGAACTCGGACCCTTTATACTACCTACTAAATTAATAAAGACACCAAAGTACTTCAATAACAATTCAATTACAGCTGCCAATTCACCGATAAATAAAGGCGTCCGGTGAATCCTTACTGATTTAATTATTCTATGTGGCAGGAATATTTCCTCTCTATGAGGACTAGTCATAATAATCTGCTCCGCTTTATTTCCCAGGATGTTGTGCAGAAAATAGGTGCCATGCCGAGGAGCTTAATTGCTTTTCTAAGTTCATGTTGATGAGTGCAAAACTTTTCGTGTAATATAATTTTATTCACTTTCCTTCCTCGTACAGACTGGAAATGAAATAGGTTTTGTAGTAGTAATAATATTATTTTTGAGTAATAAGGGTCATTAACTTAGACGTTCGAGGTGATTTATAGTAAATTTAGTTTTGCAAGTTTTAAGATGTTCAAAAACTTCTGAGCTGGGATCTAATTTGCTTGTTGTTGTTGTTGAATGATCTTTTACATTTTTACTGAGTTTTTTTTTTAGTTGGAAAGGTCTTTCGGCTATGTTCACACAGTGCAATTGTGAATCAGTCATTTTGGTTGACAAAATTATAATATGTAGTGTTGGCTCCTGGTCAGTTTTCATAAAGCCCAACCCTGGCCCTAAATCTGAATGTAGGCGTCTGATTAAGCTAAATATGCCAGAATTTTTGTCTTAATTTACACCAAAAAAGTGTCATTCCTTTACTATATTTATTATGTGTTTTAGGCTACGGCCCCACGTTGCGGAAACACAGCTTTTTTTGTTGCAGATTTTGCTGCGGTTTTTTGAGCCAAAGCCAAGAATGGGTACAAAAGGAATGGGAAATATATAGGAAGTTCTTATACTTATACCTGCTGCTAAATCCACTCCTGGCTTTGACTCAAAAAGCCACAGCAAAATCTGCAACAAAAAAAGCTGCGTTTCCGCAACATGGGGCTGTAGCCTTAGACAATTTTTGCATCTTGTTGGTTTAGTGCAGAAGGGAATGACTAAAATTTTGCACCAAAATTTTGGTGCAAAGTAAGTCAACTAATAGGTGGGGAAAAGTTAGACAAAAATGCAGCAAAGTTATCGTATGACATGAGCCACTGTCTGGTCTAAGTCTAGATATTACTTATATTATTGGATTAGTAAGTCTTTCCCTGTGTCAGAGGATATACAGAGGATTTGGATCTCGATCAGAAAAATTGAGCTGTGCTATACAGATTTATTAAAAAAAAATAATGACCAAAAACTTTGGGCTTAAAACATCATTGTGCTCAAGAGGGGATTCCCACTTTAAGGCTAACACACAGTAGATTTTTGCCTTAGTTAGATAGACATCCTCTTTGATAATTCCATATACTATTACTCCCTGCCTCTCCGTACACATGCACTCTGGGCTCGGCTCTATGTGTTTTCAACAGAGAGTTAGGAGTTAGCCACTGCCAGACACTTCCTTGTAACTGTAGTAGTCAACTGTCTTATACAGGGTTGAGACGCTCCAGTTTGCAGACTTCAAGGCTTCATACACACAGCAGTGAAAAATGGACATGTGACAGGTGTTTTTTTTTTTTTTTTTTTTTAACCGATGCGTCACATGTCCATTTTCGGAGAAATGGAAGTCAAGTCACATGTATGTGTTTTTAATAGACTGTAAATAATGTCCATCAAAAAATAGGACAAGTCATGGACACATTTTCACGGTCAAACAAACCCAATAACAGTTTTTAACATTTGTTTTTAGGCAAAGTTTCTATTTCAAGGCTGTTAAAAACAGATCAGTAGGTTGGGTCAAAAAAAAGGCAAATAAAGTTCATCAGTTTTTTAACAGACAGTTAAAAACGGATGAAAAACTGACATTAAAAACAGTCAGACAGAAAACAGATGAGATATAAGTCAAAGTCAAGGTTAGACTAAGGAACAAAACCAGAGATGTACCTCAAGTCTCAAATACATGCTCAAACATAGGTCCGATTGGTCTTCTGACCAGTCCCTCTACTTGACTGTCAAGCTTTGATCTTAGCTTGAAGACCATGCCCAGTATTTGTACGCTACCCTGGACAAAGCCTAGAGCAAACCTGTTAGGAACACGACAACGTAAAAGTATGTTATGCTAGGTTCACATCTGTGCTTGGGTTTCCGTTCTTTGGTCCAATTGGGGACTTGAAAAAGGAAACCCAGTCGGCTTAAAAAGTGGTTACCCGCTTGCAGGACTTTTCTCTCCACAGTTTTCAAGCGGAATGGGGGACGGAATCCCCGAACGGAAACCGGGCGCTGGTGTGAACCTAGCCTAAGGCCAGTTGCAGATGACCGTGCTGCAACTGGTTTGCCCTGATTTAAAAGCACAGGCTGCACACGGGGGACATGGGGATGAATAGGAGCCATGGAAGCACAGGCCTCAAAATAGGACAAGAATACGACATGTCCTATCTAATGCGGCCCGGACTGTCGGCCCGCACACAGGACCGTGAAAATCACGGTCGTGTGTATGGGCCCATAGAAAAGAATGGGTCAGTGTGCTCTCCGTGAAGTACACGGAGAGCACACTGACCCACACCACGGTCGTCTGCAACCGGCCATACACTCTGGCTGTGGCTTTTCTTCTTTGAGAACAAAAGGATGGGGCATATTCCCAACTGTCCACCTTTACTTTCTCCTGACTTCGGTGGTACTCAGGATTATCCCATACTAATAAGATGGTTGACTATTCCTATCGAAATTGGTAGGCCTGCGTTTCTAAGCTGCTAAATGTTCAATATTCCTGTCGCTTGGCATTGGGCTAAGATACAACAATACTTTCATCTCTATGTGCCTGCATAGTAAAGGTGTCTGGCTTTACGGTCACTGACGGCAGGGTATATTATTCAACATGTGCTTCGTATACGTGTTTGTGTTCATGTGAATGATCATGCAGTGGCACAGCAGGGACACAGTGTGAACACAGGCTCTCATCCAGGCATTAGTATCATTGATCTTCATGCCAGGGCACCTGTTGTACAATTCTGTCACAATAAGGTCAGCTCTATTGACAGAGCCATATTTGATCTCAGTATATGAGACATTTGCTATCAGAGATGAGAACATGAAATAATATTCCAAGCAGTGATGTCAGGAGGAGCGCCATGAAGTGAGTTCACGCTGCTTCTACAGGCAGCACATCATACATCTGAACAAAGCCTACCTCATATGGTTCAGTACATCAGCACCATTCACTGATCTGGCTGATATTGAGACCTTGCAAAGGCAGTTTCTAATGAACACATTGGAAATCTCTGTGCAACCAATATCCTCATCCTTATTCAATATTGTATGTAGGCTTAGCAATTCTGAATATTTTATGAGCCCTCCACCCCTCAATTATTCATGGTTCCAGGACATAAACAGTTACAGCTGTCATGTCTAAAAGTAGCATAGATTCTACATAAAAACCACAGTCATAGTGTATATGTATGGCTTCACTGAGGAATAAAACATATAAATAGTAGATGCGGTAGGAAGCGGTGACTCTCCTCTAGCGAGTAAATTTCATTTGGGTTCACCTATTTCAGTTGCTTTTGTATTCATATGAGAGATCACTGTATATCCAGCAATGGTATAATGTGATATAGCAATCACTCAAGAAAAAAATAGAAATTAAAAAAATACAAAAAAAAAATGGAAATAAAAAAAAAATATTTACTGGTTACATCAATTTTTGACAGCTACATTGTAATTCTTATCCAGAAGAAGAGGCCATGATGATCAGGTTATTAGAAAGTGATGGGATTAAAACAAAGAGGACTAAAATTTAAGTATTAAATAGTATATTTTATGTGGTCTCATCTCAGCTATTTTTTTTCATTTTTTTTCTTTTTTCATTTTTTTTAACATATTTATTTTTCAGTTTATATAGCCCTATAAGGCAACACAATAAACATCTTAAAGGCTATGTCCAGCTTCATTACAATTTTTTTTATTGTCCTAATAAATCTAAAGTAAAAAAAAAAAAAATGAGGCAACTATACAATAGTTCCTATTATTTTGTTTCGATACAGACTGTGTCTCTATGGTAACAGACAACAAACTAGTTTGATATAGTATAACCCTACCGTCTCATATATTCTTCTTATTTGCCCTCTACTTTGTGCTAACATATACTTGCTAGGCTAGCCAGAAACAGACAATAAAAAGGATGCATGGCTGCAGGATCTGACTACATACATTATTTGTAGTCTGTTACTATGGAGACACATAGTATGTATATGAGCTGGATATTCAAAATCAAAGGAAATTTTTATCTAAGATTTTTTGCATCGTTGCTGTGTTTTTTTTCGTTCTATATGCCTTAACAGAGTTTAGCTAAGGTGACCTTTCCAGTTTACTTTCTTATGCATGTCATAAAACTTTCTGTACTTTTCTTGTAGTGGAGAATAGATACATGATGAAAGACCTTACAACCGACTGGACTCCATCAGGCGACTCATTTGGAAGGTTCGGCTCTCTATTTAGTGTCAAAGGTAACATTTTGCTTTTACTTTTCACATTATAGCTGCTTTAGTACTGTTGCTGGAAACTTTGTAGCTCAAGTATTAATGTTATCTACACGTTGCCATAATGGAATAGGCAGTAATGATAAGAATGCCGCCAGAGATCTTACATTAGTATTAATAAATAAGTATTATTCCGAGAGGCCTGGGAATAAATATGAATCAAATGTTGTTGAAACTGCTACTGGATCCAGGAAAAGGGGATTTTCTCTGTGAAATTTTTTTTAAGTCACCATTCAGACACATCAATAGATTAAAAGGCCTACATCAAACATTGATGTTAAGAATGAAGAAAGTATGTAATTCGACCAAATACCTTTGAAGCTCACAGGAAATTTCTCTGGCATAGCACCTCATGACTTCAGGTGTTTGTCCAACCCCATAAAAGAAAGAAAATTCTAATAACATATACTAACCAAACTGCTGATGACTCCCCGATCCATCCCCAATTTGTTCCTATTCTAGCAATGTATTGACATGTGACATCTAGAGCCCATCACTAGCCACCATGGTGAATTCGGTGGTGTCAGCACATCACCATTACAGCCAGTGATTGGTGTTGGCATGTCAACGCTAGATCAGAGATCAGTGGAGGACTATAGAAACATTGGCACAGGGGTGGCAGGGGAATGGTTGGGTATCATTTCTTTTGTTATTTTGCAATGTTGTAAGGTGTTTCCAAAATATTTCATGGTGTTGGAGAGAATTGATGGTTTATCACTAGACAAGGCCATCAAAATAATGCAAGGGCTGTACCAAGGCCTCTTCATTGAATACACAGGCACAGCACTGTTATACTTATGTGCTTGGTACAACAGCTACAAAGGGACTGAGCTAACCTAAAAGGCACAATCTCCTTGTGCTTGTGTAAACAATTAAAGGAGTTTTACAGGACTTCAAAAACATGGCTGCTTTCTTCTTGGGCTTCAACAATCACTGGTCAAGCACCAAAAATCAATTGTGGCCTATCCTAGCAAATCCCATCCACACATTGTGGAAAAATCTGTGCAGCGGACACACTGCGATATCTAAAACTGTTGCGCTTTTACAGCTCTACAGCTCAAATACACACCATCTTACTCCATGGTCACAGGAAGCAAACTAATTTGGTGTAGTGTGATCCTGCAGTCTGGCAGTCTCATGCATTCTTCTATTTGTCCCCTCCTTTGTGCTAGTGAACACTTAGTAGGTTAGCTAGAAACAGAGGACAGATAGAACGAAATATGACTGCAGGATCAGGCTACATTTTTTGTTGTCTGTTACCATGGAGACACCTAATGTGTGTAGGAGCAGTATATACAAAATGTTAAATTTTTTTACACAAGTTAATGTTCTACATTAAGGCCGGGACATAAACACAGCGGTTTGGAAATCGCATCATGTCAATTATACCTACGGAAACACCAGTGGTTTCCCTATAATGGAAGCAGAAAGGAAACTTCTGTGGACTTTCTGTTAAAAGCACTGCTGCCACGGTTTTTCCCGCAGCGCTTTTTTGCTGTGGTTCGCTACGTGGGTCTTTAGCCTAAAGCGATTGTCTAAAACAGGAAACACAGGAGCAGCCGGGGTGCCTTTAAGGCTAAGGACCCACGTTGCAGAAATGCAGATTTTTTTGGTTGCAGATTTTGCTGCAGTTTTTTGAGCCAAAGCCAAGAATGGCTAGAAAAGGAATGGGAAATATATAGGAAGTTCTTATACTTCTATCTTCTGCTCAATCCACTGATGGCTTTGGCTCAAAAAACCGCAACAAAATCTGTAACAAAAAAAGCTGTGTTTCTGCAACGTGGCGCCTTGGCCTTAAACTAAAAAAAAGTCATACTCAATTCTCCCTTTTCCTCCCATCCTGGGACTCGCCATGTCGGAAGCAGAGAGGCTCACATGGTTTGTTGAGACCAATCAGTGGCGTCAGCGATGGCTGGTAAGGAGCTGTCAATGTGAGTGATGTCACCTGTCAGTGATTGATGTCGGTGGTCATGTGAGCCTCTCCGCTTCCTGAACAGCCCCTTTAACATATAAAAACAATAAAAAATGCATCCATATTTCAGTGATATTACAAAAATAACCAAAAATAGTTAACCCCTTAAAAAATGGAATAAAAAGAAAAATGGTTACTGTAAAACACAGTACGGAAACAAAAATAGAACGAATTGTAAAAGATAAAGATTCACGTTGCACATCCATATTTTATCCACATGTATGAATGAGCCCATATACTTGTATGTAGCATATCAGGTAATTTTAGCACTTTTATATTACCCCTTTAAAGGAACATTTTAGCATGTATTCTCCCTTTTTAAATAACTGTATACTTAATCCTGTTACTATGTATAAAGTACATAGATGTAATCCTCTGATAGCTACTGGCAAAATAATTAGATCAGGGCAGCAGGGAGCAAGTATTTTGTTGGAAGGAGCGCAGAATCCGAGAAGCTCATTAACCGGGAAAGCTCGAAATAAACAGGGCCATGCTATATTTTATATAAACATATAGCAAGTGTGTGCATATTAAATGACAAAACAGGATGAAGAGCCTGACGGGGCAGAACCATAAAATTCAAAGTAATTTATTATATTACTCTATGAAAATAAACCAAAAGTTCAGACACAATTTACTGAATATGAAAAGTTATGGGGATCAAGTAAAACCATTGATCAAACAAATACAGAATTCTAGAATTTGCAACATTTTAGGCTTGTTTGTAAAACAATTTTGCAAAGCTGATGTATCAAATGCAACTTAAATATTTAATAATATAGATTATATTTTCATAGTTTGCCCAAATTTTTATCGTCATGACTGTGATGTTTATTTTCATCCACATATTGGTAAATTTATGACATTGTCCAAATCCAAGCGTAAAATGAATATAAATCAAACAGTATACTAGTTGTTGTTACTAATGTTATGTGTTATTACAAGCAGTACATACGGTAATCCCATGTATTAATTCTTCCTAAAATGAGTAATAATAAGTTACAATTTTAATTGACTGTACTTATAATTTACAAGACTACGGTAAGGTATAAGATATAGGAAACAGATTGTGTTATAAGTGATAAATACACTAGCTACAGTATAATATCAGAATCACACGGTGAGAACAAATGCTTTCTTGTTCCTTAGGTGGTCGGCAATCCTACCAGCCCTCGACTGTGCGGTCTCTAACAGATACAGCTGCTACAGGACTGAACAGCATCTATGGAAACAAAGGTGTGGAGCTTTAGCAGAATATTACAGGCTGTTATGTATGTGCATATAAAATAACAAGACATGGCTTACTCTGGAGATCCCTGCTGAGCAATGTATCAGAAAAGCTGTGATTTTACAGCCAAATACTATAGGACTTATACATATAAAATGATAAATAGTTAAAGCAATCCTCCAGTCAGGAGCTCAGAAATGATATGGAAGTCAATGCCTGTAGGGGAAGATTACTTGCTATTTATTTTCTTTAGGTTTTACTCCTTGGTTGGTGTATAGCTTGCTTCCATTAGAGTAGAGCTGTGATCTATGATGACAGCTTACATTAGGTTCTGCATGGGGACCTGAAACATGGAGACCCTGTCCAAACCTGTGCCCCCTATAGACTATAATGCGGAAACCAGCCGGACCCCATTACAGGCTACAGGATCTGTAAGTATCTGCAGGTAACTGCTTCTTAAGCAGACAGGGTTTACATCTTTCAAGGCCCCAAATGCTACTATGAACTCCTTGCAGTGTCCTCCTTGCAGGATTTTTCTCTCCTCCGATTTTAAGCAGAATCATGTAGCAGAGTCTCCAATGCAGGTGTGGATCTAGCCTTAGCTACAGTGAGTGCAGGGGACCAAAGTAGTCTGAGACACCCCTCCTGTGTTCTCATTGGTTCAGGCTGCTGCTCTGTTGCAGGGGGTGTGAACACAAGGTTTTTAGTATACATATTGATCAAGGTGTATAAGCCCACTAGCCGCTCCACGGCGACCTCTCTATAGTGGGTCCCTACTCTACTGGGTGTGGGGCCGTACAGCGACCGTCACCACCACAACACAGCGCCCACAGACAGAGCGACCCAGCAGCCCAGCAACACCCCTGATGCCAGGCTAAGGGGCCACCCCATAGTCATGGCACAACAGCACCACGACAACGGCAGGCACTACGCAGAACCGCACCACGTGAACAGATCTCAAGAAGTTCACCTTACCATGTGGTCTCAATCAGAGAACTGATAGGTAGTAGACGGCTCCCTTATACAGAATGGGAGGAACGTTGGTACCAAGGCAACACAAAAATGAGAAGACACAATTGCTAATCATATATAATCATAGCTAAGAGCTAAGAGATAAATGTGATAAGAGACAGAGCACCTTTATTTATTTATTTTATTATATCCACAGGATAGGTGATAAATTTCTGTAACTAAAATGGGGGTTCCGGGTCCAATTTGAGGTTTTCTCTGCACAGCATCCTTTTAGGGCTGAGGCGACACGTTGCAGACAAGCCGCGGTTTTTGTTGCAGATTTTGCTGTGTTTTTTTGAGCCAAACCCAGGAGAGGCTACAAAAGGAATGGGAAACATATAGGAAGTTCTTATACTTGTACCTTCTGAATAATCCACTCCTGGCTTTGGCTCTAAAAACACAGCAAAATCTGCAACAAAAAAGCTACTTTTTCACAATGTGTGTCCGTAGCCTAAGAGCCTCATTGATATTTACCTTTCCTCTTGACTTTGGGTCAAAAAGTCACAGCAAAATCTGCGACAAAAAATAGCCTCAGCCTTAAAGATTTATTTTTTATTTTTGTGCTTTCTTTGAAGGATTATTTCCATTTCTGATGAAAGAGCAATAGCACATACTTGAGATGAAAGAAGGATAAGGATATATTCACGTGCGGGAGATTTATTGCAGCAATTTCTGCGAAAACCTCCTTCAGATGAATTGAACAATGGTATAAAAGTTCTGCAACAAACCTCCCACATATGAAAAGGCTAAGGCTTAGGAAACACAGTATTTTACAGCTCAGGGAATGAGATTTAATTTAATTCCACGTTCCAGAAAAATAAGGTGCGGAAAATTCTGTTGCCAAAAACGCAGAGTGTTAATTTTACCTGCAGAAATGCCGCATTATTTCCTTATAGACTTATATAGGGGAGGCAAAAATCATAAAAAAGCAGCAGAAAAGCAGTGAAAAATGCAAGTGTTTCTACAACGGGAGCCAATGTATGGAAGGATGAGCACTCCCATACAGTTTCATTGCTTGTTGGCAGCCCATCCCTGTTTACAGGGGACGATATGCTGCCGACAATGTGATCACCTGAGAAATGAAATGGAATATGGAAAAATAGATAGCTTTTCAGACCCATAAACAATAACTTTTTGTATGATGGTTGCTGGACAACTATGAAAGAAGGATTGCAGTTACTATTAACCCGAAGCTTAGAGTAATACAAGCTAATGTAAATGCTCTCAAAGGAGCCTTTAATCTCCTACGACAACAAGTTCTCGTACGTTTGGTTGGCAGCTTTTGAAGGAGGCGTATATGGACTAGTTAACTCTTTCCTTATGTGGACTATTTAATACTAGTTAATCTAGTGAAGTGAACATGGCAGTAAATTCTCATAAGTGAGGTGTTGGACTATTGTAAATGAAACGCTGGTTCAGATGACAACTATTCCTCCGAAACTCTTTGTACTGTACACATGCAAGATCAACTTGGTCAAGTGTACATTTGTTCTTTATGGGGAGAGGGGAGTAAACCGCTGTCAGAAACCTTTGACAGTGACTTATATCCCCTAAAAGGAAAAGGATCAGTCATGTTGAAATTCAAGAGTCTGAACTTTCTTGTCCCCAATGCCCAGTAGATGGGTATCCACCCAAGTCAGAAGGTTTGAATGACATTACTATTATGTGTATAGACAGATTTAGGTTCTTAGCTACAACCTGTGATCTGCTTATTGGCACCTCCTGTCACAGAAAAGGGTTGTGCAAAGCAGAAAACTCACCGGTTCTTACAGACAACAAGCCCAATCTTTGTGTAAGCCATTTTGATAAAGATGACCCCGTATCGGTTTAGTAATGAAGCTCATCCCCATTCACTTGAATAGGACTGAACCGCAAACAGGTCATGTGACTGATGAATGTGATGTCATTGACCTATAAAGAGGAAGTGGCACCCATGTGACCGCCTCTTCTTCTTCAAATAGCAGATTAGTGGGGGTCATGGATGTTGGATCGCCATCAATCTGATAGTGATAACCTATTTTTAAGGTCCCAGTAATCCCAGTAATTATTAAGATGATAATTACAATTTTTTTTTTGCTAATTTATAAAAAATAATTAAATCTTTTTTTGTCCTACTTTGTTATCTTGTATTCTAACATCACGTTTTTGTAACCAGTTAACAAAAATTGACCTTGTGAAAAATGTTTTTCGTTTTACGACGTCTTTACATGTTTTTGGCATGATGCAGCATGATATGTATTTTGCTTTGTACTACGTTGCTTGTATTGTTCCCAATTAATTGGCTTTTATTGCATCCTAGTATGTATTAACCTTTCATGTTAAAACATCATTATCGTAGTCGTACAGGACGAACCCTCTAGTTATCCCAATAATACTGTAAATTATAATCGAGAAGTATAGTAAGGGTCCTCTATATACACAATGTATATCAACATGACTTGTAAATTCACATGCTGTTATGAGTTATGGAAATAATGTGTAGCAAATGTGAAGGACCCTATAGATGTAATACATAAGGCCTTAGTGGTATTCTATAGACTATTCTCAAAGGATAGCACCTCTTCTTATAGGATCCTACAGGATGTGGGACCAGTCTCCCATTCAGACCCAAGAAGACTCTCCCAGCTACTCATCCTCGACCTTTTCTCAAAAAGGTATTCCTACTGGTTCTAGTATAATCCCTGTTAGTGATATATGTAGCTTAGATTACAGTGGGGATAAGCTTTGGGGGCTCTTCATCACTGGGCACGCTTTGCTAATTGTTTCTCGCTTAAGACTGGTGGTGGTGATTATTTACATTAATTTTGTGTTTCTACCCTAAATTACAAGTCTAAGAACTAGTGTTTCTTACACAAAATGGTCATCAATGTAAAAACGGGTGGTGTATCCCTTGGGATTTTTTGAAACACAATTTACAAATTTAACAATACTCAACTTGCCAACCCGTCTCTCCCAGACTTCCCCGCCAATCTCTGTTCTTCCTCCACTAGTAATGATACATCAACACCACTGAGGTCATTGCTGTGATCCCAGGATGAGCCAAGAGTTCTCATATTTAAAAGTCCCTACTATTAAGGGGATTTTCGACAAATAAACAGGCAATGGTAGGAATGCCAAACAATAACAAAATCAGCTTTGCTTGCCGATTAAAACCAGTTCCGCTTCGGTGCACCTCTGAGACCAGTTATTTACTCCGGGGATCATGTGTTGTCAATATAATGTCATAGCTGAAGTCAGGGAAATAAAGATCAATGGGAAGAACTGGTGTTGTGGTGCTTGATCTCATAATGACTATTATTTTATGGTATTTGCCACCATTGCCTGGTGTTATGTTAAACCAGACAATCCCTTTAATGACAGTTGTGCTTTGAAGGGCTTTTCCCACTATAGACACCTATACCTTGTCATGTGGTTAGGGAATACATATCTGATCACTAGGGGAAGGGAAGTCCAACTACTGAGACCCTCAGCAGTCAGGAAAAAGGGGGTCCATGAGTATTGTGTTGGTGCCACCACTCGATTCACTTTTAAAGCTGGCCATAAACATGGGTTAAAAGTCAGACGTGGTACTGCTTATTGATCATTGGTGGGCTTGTTTGTACATATGATACCGCCATCAATATAATCTACTATGTTACCCAATCATAGGGGCAGTTTTGGAAAAAAATATTCTGAGTTTATGCAAAATGGAAAACGATTTTTTGGGTCATGCCATAAACTTATATTTTCAGCTGGGCCATGGCTCAAAATTCCCAACATGATGCAAATGATCAAATCTATTGTTAGTCACCAAGTCAAGGTCATTTATTTTTTTTTTTTAAATAATCTTGGCTGTTTTGTCTGACTTTTATCTCAGGTGTATGGCCAGCTTAAGTGACCGCTGGAGATCGCCATTCCAGAAGTCCCATACAAGTCAATATGGAGGTGGCCACCACTCCTTTGGCTTATGTGCACTTTTGGACCCCTGTTTTCCTGACCACAACTTATCCCTTATCCTATGGGCAACACGCACTGTTAAAAACTAAGGTCATAAGAAGATCTTAGTGCTGCTTCCACAGGCTAATAGACCTTGACTCAAAGCTCCTTTGCCAAGGAACCTGGCTTGCAAATATGTTTGTATTTTTGTGATGTCAAAAGTGGCTGTCTGATGTCATCATTAATAATTTATATGTGTCAAATACTAATACTTTCCATCCTGACAGTGATAAATATAACATCAGTCCTTCAATGTTTTACAGCAGGCTTAAACACATATTCACCAAAGAATTTACTTTGATAGTTTTTTTTATCTGGTGGCATGAATTTCATTATTTTTTTTACTACTGTTACTATGAAATACTGCTGTGAAGACAAGTGTAGACTAGGTGAAGAAAACAGTGAGGAACTTATTTCAAAAGACTCCTTCTCTCTTTAATCTTCTCTGTGGTTCGGAGTATTTGAGCCTTGTGCGTTGGAGATAAGGAAGTGAAGTATATATATAGAGCGTGATGGTGAATATCGAATCAGGAATTTAAACCCCTTATATACTGTTGTAGGTCTCTTTAGTGACATAGTGAAAAACCTTTTTTGTGTCAAATTGCCCATAAAATCAAATAATCTGTTTGTTGCACCTGCGGGTATGGCCGTGTTTGCTGAAGCACCCATTTTACCTGTGGGATTTAGTGAGCACAGCGTAATAGAAACCGTATCTACTTCAATTCATTGAAGTTGATAATATTTTATTTGGTATATAATATAATATTTGGTTCCTCTGGCACCCACTATTATCTCTGGATATAGTTGGCCTCAAGAAGATACCAGTTCGGCTAGAAACGCGTTGCTGATAATCCAATTTTTGTGTGTCCAAGTGGAACCAATAAAATATTACCAACTTCAATCAGTTGTAGATACGGTTTCTAGTAAGCAGCGCTCACTAACAATCCCAGTTTTTTCTTTTTGTATATTTTTTTTGTTCTTTTATATTCATTGGTTTACTTTACCACTATGCCCAGAGCAGAAGCTACACATTAACTCACCCTCATCAGGAGAACATTTCACACCATCTTTGCACCTTTTGGAAAACTTCCATAAAGTCATTACAAGTGAAGGCGCTGGGAGGAATAATATTTTTCCTTACTTAGCATTCAGTCTTAATGTTATGCAGGACTGGGAGGTGACCCCAGTGCCATAACACATACGATCATGCCCCAGTTACACTGAACAGCTTCCATCCAATTAAAAGTTGACTTTCTCGGCAGCAGAATTACACTTTGGCACAAAAAAGATATGCTCGCTATGCCAATAACCTCCCCTACAACTGCATAGAAGGGCTTAGAACCAATTTTAGGGGCAAAAAGATCCAAATCTAAACAACTTTGGTCTCTTGTTTAGATTTGTATTTATCCTGGACTTATAGTCTCATACAGATTTATAATGGTCTAAGCTTGGGATGTGGTTGGGCCATGATGCACATCCTTAATACAGGTACTCATAGATTGAGGCAATATATTTGTCTGAAAGCCCTTAAAGTGCGGTTGCCATATGGCCATGTGCATCATTCTTTCCCTTCATTTTATTCTTGGTGAAACGTTACATTTGCACTCGCTTCACATATGCTTTTCATGGTCTATATGGCTTTATGTAATGTGGGTAGATTCTACCAAGGGTTGGCATGTTCTCATTCAATATCTGTCTAAAAATATTCTAAGCCCAATTGAAATAATTTCTGTGTTCTCTATCTTGTTGTAGCCGCCAGCCAAGTACCTTCCTACCAGTTCGCCTCCACTGTCACAACCACAGAGACCAACACTCAACAAGACAACAACATGTTTAACATGAATGGTAATGGTATTGCCCTTCATTCCTTTGGATGTATCATGCATGAGTTATAGGTTATAGATATGATCTGTGTAAACAATATCAGATTAGTCACCAATTCCTCTGAAGACATAAAACCCCTCAAGCTGGATTGATATGGCCATAACAAGTCTGTATATGAACTGTATAACAACTGCAAATCCATCCTGGCTATACATCTAATGTTCCAAGCTAGCTGCATCATAGAGATCTATGATAGTGTGTGTTTGGGTCATTAGACCTGCAGTTGGGATGAGATTTGCAGTTGTAATACTGCCCATAAAATAGGGATATATTATGGCCATGTCCATGTCGGACATATTGAATTTCAACACTCAGTCTTCTCAGGAGAGATAAATCCAGTGAAAACACATACATGCTTGGCCAAGTGTCCATGTTTATAAAAGGGGTCATAAGAAATAGCTGTATAAGCATTTGTCCAACAGCTATTTCAAGTCTATGAGTACCAAATTATTAGAATAAGATTATATTTATAGCACCTATGTTATTTTTACAAATTTTTTTTTACTCATTTTTACTTATTGACTCATTTACCAACACATTACTAAATTATATCTCTCTTTAGTGTATCCAATGATGGCGAGACACCAGCCAACCAAAGCTCTGCCACAGACATGGAAATCATCAAAGCAAAGTCTTCTGGTACGTTCCAATTTATGTATTTTTTTTTGCATGTTCCATTTATATTGTCTATAAATTTAAAGTACAAAAGTACATGTCTATAGAAGTCTATGGAAGGGGATGGAGTGAGCAGGAGCTGAGAGAGATAGATAAAGAGACAGAGGTTTAGGCTGTTGCTGCAGCTAAATAAGAAGTTTCTATCATGGCTCATGTGCTTTATTCACATTAGCTTAAGTCAGTATTTCTCTCTATGTGTCCTGCATAATCATGGGACTGTTTCTGAATGAGTTATAGAGCAGATTCTTCTGTACTTACCGTCTGTAGTGTGAGTACCAAACCTGAAATTTTTTGGGGATTGCCAAACCTGAATAATTATTATACATGGTGTCTCTTCAGACCCCCAAGTATAATAAGCAGAGGCCCAGGTGAAGGTACAAACAAAAAACTGCTAAAAAGTGCAAAATGTATGTCATATAATGGCCAGAAATAGTGTCAGCTTATCCCAAAAAGTCACCTGAAACTACAGATACTAAGAAATCAATAGCAGTACTGGGCCTCATTGGTCAGCATTATTTACAGTACATGCAGTGCTGGGGTCCTGGTTATAAATCTGACCGAGGACTATGGAGTTTTTAGGTTCTCCCTGTGTTTCTATGCGCTTTCTCTGCATACTTTATTTTTCTCCCACCCTTACGTACTTATAGGTATTGGCTTTCCATGGAATTAGACTTGGTATGTGTCAGAGATCAGCAAATTAGATTGTGATTTGCAACAAGTAAAGTGAATGTTGACAATCTCTGTACAGCACTGCAGAATATGTTGGTGCTCTATAAGTAACAAATCTTGCTGTCTTTCATTTCTGTGGAACTGTATTGATAGGAAGCTTCGGTCAAACCTGAAACTTCAGGTATAACTAGAATTAAAAAGAATTTGTCAGCAGTTTGACTGTGCAAAACCGCTGACAGTGCTAGATAGGCGAACAGGAAGCCGTGTGAAACGTACCTGTGGATGTTGTTAGTAGAAGCATGACTGAGAAGAAGTTGTCACGCTCTGCCATGCCAAGTGTCCATTGGGCGTTTCCCACCAGTGAAGTGTCCTGGGCTCTCTGCAATAAATGCTCCCCAACCCCACCTCTCTGTGACAACTCAAATATTCATCCAGGAGACTGCTACAGATAGGGCTAAAAGGGGTTAAATAATGTTTTGTGCAGATAGTCAAGGACACTCAGGAGGAGTGTTGTAAAACAACATATCATTCTGCTCTGCTTCTCCTGCTCTGTAACATGCTGTTCAAAGATTGGACTGCATGTTCACTGTGGCAGATTTCTGTTAATATTACAGTCAATAGGATTGGACCATGTGTCAAACATATGACAGTGGGCGATGTACCAGACCTATGGGAGTGGACCATGTGTCAGACCTATGGGAGTGAATCATGTGTCAGACCTATGGGAGTGAATCATGTGTCAGACCTATGGGAGTGAATCATGTGTCAGACCTATGGGAGTGGACCATGTACCAGACCTATGGGAGTGGACCATGTGCCAGACCTATGAGAGTGGACCATGTGTCAGACCTATGGCAGGGAACCATGTGTTAGACCTATGGGAGTGGACCATGTGCCAGACCTATGAGAGTGGACCATGTGTCAGACCTATGGGAGTGGACCATGTGTTAGACCTATGGGAGTGGACCATGTGCCAGACCTATGGGAGTGAATCATGTGTCAGACCTATGGGAGTGGACCATGTGCCGTGGACCATGTGCCAGATCTATGGGAGTGGACCATGTACCAGACCTATGGGAGTGGACCATGTGTCAGACCTATGGGAGTGGTCCATGTGCCAGACCTATGGGAGTGAATCATGTGTCAGACCTATGGGAGTGGACCATGTACCAGACCTATGGGAATGGACCATGTACCAGACCTATGAGAGTGGTCCATGTGCCAGACCTATGGGAGTGGACCATGTGCCAGACTTATGGGAGTGGATCATGTGCCAGACCTATGGGAGTGGACCATGTACCAGACCTATGGGAGTGGACCATGTGCCATACCTATGGGAGTGGACCATGTGCCAGACCTATGAGAGTGGTCCATGTGCCAGACCTATGGGAGTGGACCATGTGCCAGACTTATGGGAGTGGACCATGTGCCAGACCTATGGGAGTGGACCATGTGCCAGACCTATGAGAGTGGTCCATGTGCCAGACCTATGGGAGTGGACCATGTGCCAGACTTATGGGAGTGGACCATGTGCCAGACCTATGGGAGTGGACCATGTGCCAGACCTATGGGAGTGGACCATGTGCCAGACTTATGGGAGTGGATCATGTGCCAGACCTATGGGAGTGGACCATGTGCCAGACCTATGGGAGTGGACCATGTGCCAGACCTATGGGAGTGGACCATGTGTCAGACCTATGGGAGTGGACCATGTGTCAGACCTATGGGAGTGGACCATGTGCCAGACCTATGGGAGTGGATCATTGGATTCTGGACACTAGTCTGGATTTTTTTTTTTTATCAAGACATCCTTAGAAACTCCCTTGCTATTAGACCTTATGATGTCATATACTCCAGAAAGTCTGATATTCCAGTCTAATGGCTGGCAGGCAATATTGGACTAGCCCACCAAAGTACCAGAGGATCCTCTGGTGGGCTAAAGCTCAACACAATAATGGCGCAGTAGAAGACATCCAAATGTGAAGGGTACTATGGAGTATTTCCTAGCAGTGGTTGCAGGGTGGACCCCAAGAATCATTTTCTCTGGTGGGACTGGGGGATCTCAGTCTGGCACTGGTACCAGGGACATTGTGTTGTAATATCAGCATTCATTATATGATTATAATCATTTTCTATGCATTCAATAACCCGGCTACAGATGATAAATCTGTAATACCCTTGCTTAATCTGTTTTAATCTTCAGAAAACAATTAAAGTCATTAACGTTTACGGCTTGTTTGCTTCCAACAGACCCAGCAACGCCCATTCTATGTGAATAAAGGAAATGCTTCAAACACTGAATCTCCATAAATCCCCAGGACCATGGAAGCCTAAGACGCTGTTCTTCAACTTACCAAAGCTATCTGTCAGTAGTGAGAGGGTGGGGAGCTCTGCTTAATTCCTTAGCTGCTATTGCAGTGAATGTGTTGTGACTAGATTTGGCTGGGAGGAAAAAGAAACAGGTTTTATTCTCGCCATGGGCAATAATCTTGTATTGGAATTCCTGGGTGGGTCGAGACTTGGACGAGTCTGTAGCTCAGCATCTCAACTTAACCCTTTACTGCTGATGTAGACAGCGTGACATTACATCATTAGTCTGATATTAGAGTGACTGACCTCCAGGGGCCGAGATATTTAACGTTAGGTTTTATGCATTTTTGCTGTTTTAGCTTCTTTTCTGCATTTTCCAGTTGTATCCGTATTTGATACCTTTTTCCTTGCTTAACCTCAGGCGTCTAAATTAAGATTATCCATCACTTTCTATCCCCTTTATTCCACTTGTTTCCTCTCTAAATACACCTCTTACAAGTTGCACAGCACCCGCTCCGTTTATCTGCTCTACCCATTAAACAGCAATGTAAACTCTGCAGGCAGCGCAGGCACCATTTTTCACAGTTTCCTTCCGGTGAAATCTTCACAGCTATGAAGATATTCCCTTCTGCTTCTTTTCCTCCAGATGCTTTGTGAAATTCTAAAATCAATTTTAGCTAATGCAAGATTTATCTCCTGCATCCTCGAATGAAATAAGCTCTGGTATTTTGCCGCGCTGCATGCTTTCGGTTGCCTTAGGCTATTATACAGCATGGTGTCAATATCGTTTTATCCAGTCTGTTGTAGGAATATTGATGACAAATTAGAATTGGTCAGAGGAAATGATGAGATTTTTTGGAATGTCACAGTAAAAAGACCATATTCCCCTATGAAATACCTCCAAACGGGCAACCTGTCTGGGTAGACATTTTTAGCAAAAGGCTACAACATGCTCCTAGCCATGCTAGATGAGAAGAACTGATAAAAGGCTTTTGTTCTGAAACCCCATTAGCTCATCATCATCCTTCAGGAATATCTTGGTAGACACCTGGAAATTTTCACTTGAGGCAGATTGTCTAGAATTTCAGTGCGGCAGATATATTAAAGACTCATATGCTTCCTGCTTCAACTTGTCCCCGTGATATATATATTATATCGAGGTGTCTTATCGAGCAGGAGGAACTGAGCAGATTGAAATATATATATATATATATATATATATATATATATATATATATTATATATATATTTTTTTTTTGTACAAAAAGATTCCGAATAATTTAAAAGATTCCGAATAACTTGTATTAAGAGTCCAGTGGGGATTTGCATGAATAAAATAAAGGATGTGCTAAATATTTTCCCATAAAGCTATATATCAATCTGCTCAGCTCTTCCTGCTCTATAACATGCCGCCTGCAGGTTGGGCTGCATATCCAATGCCATAGATTCCCTTTAAGGAGACAATTTTCAACAAGTTCACCCTTTCATCCTGTTAAGCCACCATTATTTTAACCCACCGGGTTTAGTGTTTGATATCTTATAGCTGCTGACTCTTATTTCTATGACAAAATAAAATTTTCCTTCCGGCCTATCTACTGAGCTCTATCACTCTATACATCCATCAATACTGGTAGAAAAAGTTGTAAAAATAGCTTATGGACTATATTCTGTAATACAAAACACCTGTAAGCAAGGCAGGGTACAATATTGCTTCCTATAAGGTTTCTTAATAGGGTCATCAAGGATCTGAAAACATGGCTTCTCTCAGGAACAGCTCCACTTCCTCTTCTCAGAAAGTGACATCACTTGTTGATCACATGGCCATGCTGCAGCTCAGTCCCATGGACATGACATGATGTCACTTCCTGAGAATAGGAAGTGGAGTTTTTTTCTGAAAGTGAGCAGCCATGTTTTCCTGGATAAGTCCTTTAATATGTGATCCTGGCTAATAGTTATACTGTATATTCTTCCTATGAACTATGAGCACACATGAATAGAAAAAAAATAAATGAATTGTAATATTTTCTTGTTCTTTTTTTATTATTACTAGTGTTTGATGTAGTCTTAAAGGTTGAATCTTATATTTGTTCATTATTCTGAGCTATTTTAGTATAATACTTTGACCAAAAATAAAATATTAGAGACTTACATGTCATGTCTAGTTTTTGTTGAAAAATAAATGCCGATTTTTACCCTCCTAACATCCTTTGGAGAATTTCTGTTGTCATGGCTTCTATATGACCTTAAGGCAAAATGAACAAACTTTGGATGGAATGTGAATTATGTTCTAATGGGTGCTAAAAGTCAGCGAAAAGGAAAAACAATGTAATGTAGGACATTATTTGCATTCCTGTCTAACAGCAAAGTAGGCCATGTACTTGCATATTTCTATTAAGTACATATAATACACATAAACTTATAAAATGAAACATATTTCTAGGTCGAAACATTCAGTTTTGTAAAATGCAATGGGTTTTGTTCAGATGTATCACCGTCTTCCAATCGGTAATCTTAAAGGGAGCCTGTCACATTGAAAATGCAGTCACCTCTGCTGGCCGCAAGTTATAGAGAAGGAAGGGCTGAGCAGAGGAATGTATGCAATTTTGTAGATAATGTTTCCGTGTAATTTATCAAGTAAATTTGCTATTTTTAGCAGGCAAGTGGGTGGTCCTACCCAGTAGGACCACCTACTGGACTTCTAACCTGAGAATAAGCAGAGATTTAGATTTTAATTAGATTTTATTTTAATTTAAATTTATACTGGAACTTTTGGTATAAAACTATATATAAAACTATATATCAATGTACTCATCTCCTCCTGCTCTATAACATGCTGCTAGCAGAGGGGACTGCATTTTCAATGTGTCAAGTTCCTTTAAATACAAAACACATATTGTGATGTTCGTGTCTTCATATACATAGTAAGAGGACTAGAACATGATGAAAACTACAAAGTAACAACAATATACTATGCTAAACACCAATGAAAATAAGTCACACAACTATGCATGTGTTTGTAACTGAAAAGTGAATTGATATTTAAAGGGAAACTCCAGGTAAATATGTTTTTTGTCCACATATCACACTTTTTTCCAGCTAGGTGTCCATGACATCTTGGTGGAAACAACCTTTGCTGCACATTTTTGAGGCTACATCTGTAACCAGACTCCCTTCCAGACTCCATAACTATTGGCCCTAGTTAATGCTGCACTCAACTGTCTATAGTTATAGCCAGGTGCCAATTTCTGGGGTAGGGCTTTGGGTTTGACAACTGCTGTTTCCACTGATATTTTCTTTATAACAACCCTACAAAATAAGGATTCAGAATGTAGCACCTACCTGACAAACAGAGGAGGACAACGGTATGTTATGTGTTCATTTCACAAACAGAAACATGCAACTAGACTTTACTGATCACATGGAAAATGCAGTTTGCGGGCAGCATGTTATAGAGCAGAAGGAACTGAACAGATTGATATATAGTTTTGTGGGGAAATATTTAGTATAAATCTTTCTATGCTTAGAAACAGTCATCAAGTCAATAGGGGTGGTTCTAAACATTCACTGATAGGACCGCCTCCCTCACTAGATGACTGTTTCTAAGCATAAAATGAATAGAAATATAAGTTCTACTGGATATTTTCCCATAAAACTGTATATTAATCTGTTCAGTTCCTCCTGCTCTATAATATGCTGCCTGTAGACTAGATGTCATTTTACACGTGACAGGTTCCTTTTAATGTTAAATAATTTTTCCCTATTAAAAAGTGATGGCACATCCCTGCAGTGAAGGGGATACAGCTCTACAGTCTTAGGATGGGTGGAAGTCCTAGGGGTCAGACCCCCTCTTATGTAAAGTGATGACATATCCTAGCTCTATGCTATCACTTTTTAGGATGACATGTACAATATGTTCTTTATGATATTCATCTTCAGAAAATGTTGCTTTACTGTTTCCCGCTCCTGTTTTGTAATATATCCAATTTTACAATGTTGGTTAACAATAAAGTTCTACAGTTAAAAATACTAATATTTTGTGACTTTTTTGTGAGTTCTTTTATTTACCCATTTGTAGCAAGTTACCAAAATAAATGTGATAGATTCTTCTACATGTAATAGGATTATTATAGACTATCATTATTGTTTGATTAATACAGATTACAGGCAGATGCTTTGGTGCTTTGGAGCAGAATTTCATTATGATGTGAATCTTCCAAAAAACAGATTATATGTGTCCTGTCTTAAAGGCAGAGGTGTAGCTAGGGGTTCAGCACGGGGGGGGGGGGGGGGTGGAACATGTCCAAGTGGGTCCCCAACTTAGGTATACCAATATTATCACTATACGGTGACCGTTTAGGTGAATACAGGGCAGTAACATTTAGTGAATTACAGGTGATGTCTCTGACCAGTGTCGGACTGGGATGTCTAGGGCCCACCAGTGGAATTGTTTCTAGGGGCTCACCATCAGGACCCCTGCAGATCAGCGGTACCGAGACAGGGCGGCTAAAGGTAATAACATGCCGGGAGGCATGCTGCTCACCCACCATACCATGTGCACCACTGCACTACCTAAACCTACTGCTACACCTTGTATGGCAAGTGAACAGCGTGGCTCCAAGAATTGTTACCTTTACCTGTAGCCGCACTGTCCTGTAAAAGCTGATCTGCAGAGGTCCTGGCTGTTGTATCATCGCAGATGTAATATTGGTGGCCTATCCTAAGGACAGGCCATCAATATTAGAAAGATGGATAAATCCTTTAAAGAGGTTGTCCAGGAACTGGAACTATTTTTATTAGAAAAGTAAAAATTCACAAACAGTGTCACATACGAAAATACAATATAAAACCCATAAACAGAAACAATACATAAATCCAAAACATAGCATAAACAACATCAATAAATAAGATACAAGAAACCGGGACAAAATTAAAGACCAAAAAGAAAATCCAGCCGCAAATCAGCCCCCATCCATTCTGCCTTTCACTCTCCAGTCTTTCTTCAGTCATCCGCCAGTCAAAACTCTACCTATCTTGGAAACAAAAGAAAATCCAAATAAGTAATATACCATGGAAAACATATAACACTAACAGAAAACTAACAAAAACCCCAACTGAAACTTATTAGAAATTTTTTATTTTTTTTTATTTTATTATAATAATAATTATAATTATTATTATTATTATTATTATTATTATTATTATTATTATTTTTTTTTTTTTTTTTCCCTTCACCACACCCGGCCAGCACCACGCCCCATGTCCTCCCATGTCCGCATAGTCCTGGTGCTGGCACCACCCGCCACCGAGCCCCTGAAAACCGACCTGGCTCTCCGCCTCATGTCCTCCCATGTCCGCATAGTCCAGAGCCAGGCCGGACACACGAAACCTATATATCAAACCCTCCACCCCCAAAAGAAACCCCCCTCCCAAACAACCTACCCCCCTAAGAAAAAAAAACCCTTTTAACTACATACAATGGGAAATAGAAAAAAATGGAAATGAACAAAAAAAAAAAATATGTTTAGTGGCAAAAACAAATAACAAAATACCAGACAAGAAAACCAGACAAAATACAATAACAAAACCCACAATCTTATATAAACCGTTGACACCCCCTTCCCTCCCATAAACCTCCCACAGGCCTAGGGTCGGTTATCCTCAAGCCTCTTACCCTTTCATCCTATTTCCAAAACAAAATGCCTACGTGGTGACACACCAGCCCTCCACCAGGAAGAGAGCACAAGAGGCCCGTCCCTACCTACTTGCCCTACCACTATGTCCCTATCTATCAATCTATCCCTACCCTATCCCTACCTGTCCCTCCCTACCAAAAAAAACAAACCCCACCTCTTGTGCAAAACCTTGCCCTCCCTTTCCCTATCTGGCCCTAACCTAACTACCTTTTAATCCCTTATTCTATCCCTCAGGGAACAGAAAAGGTGAAACCCCTCCAGAGGGTACCAGCCCTTTTTGCGCCCAACCCCTCATACTCCCGAGAGCGCACCCTCACCAGGTCCACCATTATGTTTTTAACCACCTCCACCTCCGGGAGGATTTTGCCTCGCGTCGATACTAGACACCGGGATGACCACAAGTGGAACCTAACCACTGCGCTAACTATAAAAAGTGTCTGGCAGTCCCTGCCCTACGGGTGTTTGAATGCCCCATAGGCCCACTCGGCGTAGGAAAGGCCAGCCAGCCGCAGCCAACCGGTGGAGGTCCCCACCAATTTGCAAACCCTTATATTGAAGGGGCACTGAAGCAGGAAGTGCTCCATGCTTTCCAGCATGTCGCCACACTCCTCCCGAGGGCAGCCTCGCTCGTCGGAGTTCCGGTACTTCAAGTTCCCCCTCACATATAACTTACCTAGGAGGCAGCGCCAGGTCAGATCCCAAAACTTCCGAGGAAACCTTTTGGAGTTAAGAAAATGCAACCCTCCCTCTAAGGTTTCTCCTGGGCAATCTTTGAGCGCCAGAGGCTTCTGGAAGCGGGTCAACAGGACTTTGTCATCAAGAAAACGTCTTGACTGAGTCCTGATCTCCCACGCCCCCAGACCCCACCGACGAATCACTTTCAAGACCAGGGAAGCATAGGCCGGGAGATATCCATGGGGTGCACGAAGATCTTTCACTTGCCCTCCTGCCTCCCATTTCTGGAAGAAGGGCCGAAACCACCCCTGGCAGGAGGCTACCCACGAAGGAGCCCCCTCGGCGGAGAGGTTTGGTAAATTGATCTTAAGAAAGGTGTTCATTAAGAACACCACGGGGTTAACCATATTTAACCCCCCTAGCCTCCTTGTGCAGTATGTAACCTCCCTCTTGATTAGGTTGAGCCTGTTCCCCCATAACAGTTGGAAGAACAGGCAACAGATCCTACTCCAACAAGACTCTGGCAAGGCACAGACGCTACCTAGATAGATCACCAACGGGAGCAGGAAAGGCTTTGGCAAGGTGAACCCTTTCTCTCAGGGTCAAGGACCAACCCTTCCAGCAATCAACTCTCTGGGCGACATCCTTAAGCCTACCTTCCCAATTTTGGAGTGGGTAATCACCCTGGCCAAAATGGATGCCTAAGATCTTTACAGACCCCTGGGGTTCTGGGAGGGTGTCCGGGAGAGAAAAACCAGGCTCTCCCCCTCCCAGCCAGAGGCTTCCACACTTGTTCTTATTCACAGCTGATCCGGAAGCCTCCGAGTAACTGTCCACTTCAGACATCACCCATTCAATCTCCTCCCGCGACGAGACAAGAGCGGTGACATCATCCGCGTAGGCTACTGTCCTCAAAGGGGAGCCGGTGCCCTCCAGGTCCATCCTGACTCCCGCCACCGGCCCACCATTAATCCGTCTAATCAGGGGATCAATGGCGAACACATACAGTAGCGGGCTCAAGGGACATCCCTGTCGGACGCCCGACCCCACCTCAAAAGGACGACCAACCCAACCATTCACAAGTGGGAAAGACTCAGCCCCAGCGTATAAGGTCTGCAGCCACTGAATGAACCCCCCAGGTAGGCCATACCTCGAGAGAGTTGACCACAAATACTCATGATTCACCCTGTCAAAAGCCTTAGCCTGATCTAGGGACAGCAAGTACCCCTTCCACCGACCTGCCCTACTCTGCTCCACAGCCTCCCTGACACTCAGGACCGCACTTAAGGTGCTACGACCGGGAACAGAGCAGTGCTGAGCCGGCGAGAGGAGCCGGGGCGCAAACTGTACCAGCCGGTTGAAAAGTACCTTCGCCAGAATCTTTCGGTCCGTATTGAGAAGTGCTATGGGCCGCCAGTTCTCAATACGGCTCGGATCCTTACCCTTTGACAGAACTATAAGGGCGGACCTCCTCATTGACTTTGGCAGAGTGCCCGAGGATAGACACTCATTAAGCACGTCAGTCAAGAGGGGAGCCAACGCTCCTTTAAAGGTCCTATAGAACTCAGATGTTAAGCCATCTGGGCCAGGTGACTTCTTGAGGGCAAGACCCTCAATAGCCCTGACGACTTCCTCTTCCCTTATAGGTTCTATCAAAACACCAAGAGAAGGGTCTTCTGCTGACTCAGGAATGGCTTCAGCCAAGAAACCTGAAATCCGATCCCGATTCAGTTCCTTCTTTGCCAAAAGGTTCGAGTAGAAAGACCTGACGACCTCCAAGATCCCTGACCTGGATCTTGTCAGGGATCCTGTACTGTCAATCAGGCCTGTTACTGTCTTACAAGTCACTGACATCTTACAGTTCCTGTAGGGGTCGGGCGAGCGGTATTTCCCGAAATCCCTCTCAAGAACCAAGGATGCGTGCCTATCATACTGACACCCTTTAAGCAAAGCCTTCACACCGGAGATATCCTCCTGGCTACCTCCGGTCGAGACCAGATGTTCAAGTCTCTTCCTCAGTGCACTGTACATGCAGTACATGTCCAGTGACCTGAGGCTTGAGAGCCGGCGGAAAAATCCCGCCACCCTTTTTTTGAATATCTCCCACCACTCTGACCTAGTGCCCTCAAGACCCAGTAATAGTACCTGATCCTGAAGAAACTCCTCAAAGGCTTGTCTTACAGCTGCCTCCTCAAGGAGTGACGAATTCAGCCTCCACAAACCTCTTCCTCTCCGTAGGGTTTCTGAAATATTCAAAGAAAATAAAATTAGGCAGTGATCGGAGAACTCCACCTCCACCACGGACACAGGGGTGGTGACGGAATTCTCCTTCAAAAAAAACCTATCTATCCTGGACCTAACACTTCCTCTCTGAAAGGTGAACCCACGGTGACCTGGGGAATGCCTGATGTGGATATCCTCCAGGCGAACTTCACTCACTATGCTATTTAACGCGACGCCATCATAGGGCAGTCTATCTCTGGTACCTCCTCGGTCTTGGGGTCTAGTTATGGTATTAAAATCCCCACCAAAGATGACTTGTTTGCCCGTAAAAACAAAAGGCTTGATCTTCATAAAGAGGCTTTTACGGTCCCACTTTGACTGGGGACCGTAGATGTTAATGAGGCGCAGGCTTTGCCCCTTCATGAGGACGTCTAAGACTAGGTACCTTCCCATTTCGAGCTCGATCAGTCGCTGACATTTCACCTCTGCGGTAAAAAGCACCGCCACTCCACTATACGGCTCAGCCGCAAGAGACCAGTAGGAGGGCCCCCTGCGCCATTCCCTCCTTGCTCTGTTTATCTCTGATAGAGTACAGAGCCTGGTCTCCTGCAAAAACAAAATGTCAGCTTCAACTCGGCCAAGAAAATCAAAGGCTGCAAACCTAGCCGTATCAGACTTAATGCTGGCCACATTAATGGTGGCCAGCGTCAGTGGAGAGGGGACTGCCATTAAGACCGATTGAGCTCAATGACCTTCAGCTTCCCACCCCCTTTCCTCCTATCACCACCACCCCTAGATGAGTCTGAAGATGACCCGCGACTTCTCCTCGTCTTGCGGGTCCTCTTCTTACATTGGGATTGGTCCATCACCTCCCCCAGTGCGGTTTGGCCAGAGGAGGGATGGACCTCCCCCCGCAACTTCTCCCTGAGGAGTTACAGTGGTCGCAGAGACAGTAGCAACTTCGGCCCTGGGTGCATCATCTCCTCCTCCAGGCTCCAGGCCAGCCTCCCCCCCAGAGGGCAGGGGGCCCCTCCTGGAGGGAGACTCAGCAGCCCCTGACGGCTCCACCTCTCCCTCTGAAGCCTCCCCTGAGGCCGACGCATCCTCACAGAGGGATTGGTACCGGTTGGGACCTACCACTAGAGGGCCGTCGAGTCTGCGTTCCTTCGTCGGGGGGGGGGGCAGATGTTTTTGCCCTCACTTTACTCGGTGACTTTCTCCACTTGACCGTCTCTCCCTCCCCAGCACTGACGTACTGAGAAGAAGACGACTGGTCAGCCTCTTCCTCCCTCTGCAGTCTCTTCATCTCCTCAACCTGGGTCGTGCCCACTGCTGCCTCGGCATCAGGATCTGGCCCAGCAGAGCCAGGGGCAGAAGGAAGGCACATAACTCCCTCCCTCTGCTCCCTCCTCCTCTCGCGCCTCCTTGCCCTTGATGGTGGCTGGGCCTTCTCCCTTTGCCTTGGCAGACTAATCTCTCCTCCACCACTCACCCCCTCCGCAGCAGGGACAGCCTCCTCAACTGCTCCCGCTTGCCGAAGGGTGGTGTTGGCGAAAGACCGTGGACACGCCCCGATCGGGTGCCCAAGGACACCACACAGGTGGCAACGCACCCTGCCACAGGTCGCCGCGAGATGGCCCACCTCCCCACACATGGCGCACTTCTGCACACGGCAGGAGGCGCTCAAGTGTGAGGGGTCACCGCACCTGTGACAGAGTTTTGGCTGCCCCTGGTAGAAGACAAGGATCCTGTCTTTCCCAAGGAAGGTTGAGGACGGGATATGCATCACCGAGTTATCCTCGTGTCGCAATTTGACCATGAAGGTCCAGGCCCCCGACCATATCCCGAACTCGTCGAGATTTTTCTTTGGGAAGTCCTTGACCTCCCCAAACCTGTTCAGCCAGGTCATGATGTCCATATAAGAAAGTGACTCGTTACGAGTTAAAACGGTCACTTTCTTAATGTTATCCTGGCGTGACACCGCCCACACCATAAAGTCACGCCAGGCGGGCTCGTCCTTCACCAGCCTATAGTTTCCCCAGAAGGTTTCTAAGCCCTCCGGGGTAACAAAGCTGATGTCAAACTCAGAGGAGCCGACAGGATGAATCAGGGCAAAGATGTCGCTTGCCCTGAAACCCATCCCGAGTAGGAGTTCCACGACCCCCCTCCTCTGGGGACAAGGACCGGCTCCCCCCCACACGAGACGGGCCACGTTCCTCCGTGTCGGCCCCCTACGCCCGGGTGTAGGGAGAGTCCATCTGGTCTCACCTCCTTCCTCTCGGAACTTCCCTAGGCCAAAACGCTCGATCCAGAACCTAAGGTCTCTCGACTGCCCATCTATGGTCATTGTGGACTGGCCCGCCCGTAAAGCCTCCAGGAGCTGCCGTTGCAAATCGCCGTCCCTGGAGCCGGGCGGAAGACATGATGCACCCCCAGGGGCCCCAGAAGCGACGCTGGCATAGGAGCGTGGGGGCCTGGAGGCCGCAGCAACCTCCGCTGCCGGAGTATCAGCGCCACTCCCAGGGACCCCCGCAGAACTACTTAGCCCAGCCACGGCAACCGGAGCACCAGAGGCGGCAACAGTCCGCCCTGGCATAGCCGCCGCGGACCGGGTCACTCCAACTGCAGCAGAAGGAACAGCGGCAGAGAGGACAACAGGAGCAACAATATCAGGAGCAGTGACAGGAGTAACAACAGGAGCAACGACAGCATCAGGAACAGCAGCAGAAACAACAGCAGGGACAACAGCAGAAATACCAGAAACAACAGGGGCCACAACAGAAATATTACCAGCAGTAGAAATACTTTTTTTAGCAGCAATGGTAATAGCCCCTCCTCCCGCAGCCTCCCCGACTACAGGCTCTTGGACCCCCATGCATACTACACCACCTTCTTCAGGAATACTACTAATTACCCCTTTTGTCCCACCCGCTTTCCCCTTTACCTTACCTGTCTGCTTAACTAGCTTCTCCACTCGTCCATCATTCACACCTGCAGTCTTCCTTCTTACAGCGGGGCCGGCTGAACCACTCGCTGATGGCTTCCCCGCTTTTACCTCGGCCTCCGCATCCACAGTCACCCCGGCACCTGATGTTGTAGGAGGACACGCCCCCTTAGCCCCGGAAGTGACCTCCGCATCACCGGCTTCATCAGCACTGGAGGAGGATGAGCCACGCCCACCTGCCACTCCCCCTTTCCTATACCTTACTCTGGGGGAAGCCATCGATATTTTAAAACCTCCTACCAGGGAGGGAGGTTTCCCTACGCCACTCCCCTCCGCAGGGGGGGCTTCTTTGCCTTTGCCCTTGTCCGCAACTATGAGCTCCTTGTCCGCCACCACCTGAAAGGTACTATCAGGCGCCATTTTGACTGCTGGCACCCCGGGCACCCCGCCACTTGGCGTGACCCGAGGTGCCTGCGCCTCCCTTTTCTCTCCTGGAGGCATCGCAACCTGGGCTGAGGTCCCGGCACGATGCTCCCCAGGCAACGACCTGACAAATTTAAATGTCTCTATCTCTCTTTTTTTTTCCTTCCTTGCCTTCTTCCTGGTCTTGGCTCCTTTTCCCGCCTCCTCCCCGTCCAGATCTGACATGCTGAATGCTAATTGGTCCATTCTGGACGGGGACTCTAATTGGTAGATTTGCCTCATCAGCTTCCCCGCCTTCTCCCGAGGCTCCGCCCTCCTCCTCCTCCGTCTCGGGCAGTGGTTGGTTCTCTGGGAGTGTGGGAGATTGCGTCACTTCCTGCCCTGTCATTCTGACTTCCTGTCTTGTCATTCTGACTTCCTGCTTCACTGCCGGCACTGATGCCTGCGTATACGTGGGTATCAGGCTGCCGCTGCTAGGGACGGCTGCCCGACTATACTGTACCGCCATGCTGTCATCTGACTCCAGGTCTGACTCACAATAGTCGTCCTCTCCCGAGCTGTCTGAGGACGCGGGGCCATCCTTCAACAACCGCTCCTGCTGTTTGCGGAAGAAGTGGTCATCGTTCAGCAGCTTCTCTCTGAACGGCCCCGCGCCCTCCAGGATCTCCGCACACCTGGCTTCCAGGGTCTTAATCTGCTTTTTGAGGCTCTTTACTTGCCTGCTGAAAACCGGGCGGTCCTTCCTCGAGGCCCTGTCGCTACGGGCACGAGCGCTTTGCAGCTCTCCACCCATAGCGAACAGGGACCTCCGGGCCCGGTCATACTCCTCCAGGACCGCCTCGATCCTCCGGCTGTAGATGGCAACCTCTTCTTCAGCTTTCCGGATGCCCCATCCTGCGGGTGATTGAGGCAGCGATGACGGTAAGGCGTCTTTTCTCCTGCTTGCAGGGACCCTTCCAGAGGAAACCGCATATCCTGCGGCCGTAGCCCCCTTCGGACCGGCTTCACCTGCCACTGCCGCTGATGTTACCACCGTGGCTGATGTCGCCGTTTTCACGGATCCACCTGTCGGGACTGCTGACACCCCTGTCGCCACCGCTACTCCTGCCGGCATCGCCCACTCCACGGACGTCGCTGCTCCCGATGCTGTTCCTGATGCTGCAGCCGCCAATGTCGCTGCTGCTGCTCCTGATGCTGCTCCCGATGCCGTTGTCCTGGTCGCCAATCTCATTGAGGCTTGCTGCCTCAGCGACCTCCGCCTGCCCTGCTCTGCTGGTGCTGTGTCGGCCTGGGACCCCCACTGATCAGCTGCTTGAATGAACCATGATACATGTGTAAGTGCCGTGACCGCTTCTCTGTTTACATAGTGTCATTCATTTCATAGTGGCCATGTAATGTAACTACAGCCTCGTCCTATACACAGCTATATGACAAGACTGGAATTACATCACATGGTCACTCACTATAAAACACTGTGTTATATAAACAGGTGCCATAGCCCCTTCATACAGCTGATCAGTGGGGATTCACTGATCTCTTATTGATGATTTATTCTGAGAATAGACCAGCAATAAAAATGAGCTGGAAAACTCCTTAAGGCCCAGGCTTCACATGGTGGAAAAGCTGCGGTTTGGCCACAGCGGAAACGCCACGGAAAAATGTGGCGTTTTACAATTCGTGCAAAGTGGATTGGATTCTAGCAAATCCCATCCACACAATACGGAAAAATAAGCGCAGCATGTCTATTATACCTACGGAAACGCCGGCTGTTTTCCCTATAGGTATAATGGAAGCAGAAAGTCCGCAGAGGAAACCTCTGTGGACGTTCTGTGAAAAACGCGGCGGGAAAAAAGGAATGCATTACTGTCTGCGATTTTTCTCCTGCAGCACATTTTTGCTGCGGTCCGCTACATGGGTTCTTAGCCTTACTAAAGCCCAAATGCCACCTTAATTAAATTAATTGCCTCCTTACATTATGCCCCTGATTTCCCCTAACATAAATACTGCGCCCCTAATGTCCTCTTATATCAATGACCACCTCCTTATGTTCAAAATGCCCCCTAATATAAATGATGCCCCCTAATGGCCTCTTATATAAATAACGTCCCCCCTTATATTCATAATGCCCCCTAATAGCCCTTATATAAATGACCTCCCTTATGTTCATAATGCCCCCTTATATAAATGACGATCCCCTTATATTATTAAATTACCCACAACTGCGCTAAAAATAAGCAAGAAAAAAGTTATACTCAACTATCTGCGAACCTCTGATGAATGCTGCTGCCGCTGCCTCCTCCTTGGCCACGCATAGGACGCCTGCGTCTCAGCACAGGAGGCGCGATGCTGTGGCGTCATTACGCCTGCCTGTGCTGAGAAGCAGACTTCCGCTGTCTGTGGTCTCAGCGTCTTGTAAACCATACACATTAGATTTTAGACTGACACCATTCACCCGTTACAAATGTTTATCAATTGTTTGCTCTGCCGACTGTTCCAAACACGCACAAAACAATGTTCCAATGAACATTCGACTACTTTGAACACTTGCAAAGTTGGTTATTGCTAATGAAGTGGTGAAAACAGGAAATGATATATACTTTGTGGGTGTGTGTTAGTAGTAGAAAGACGTTCCCACAATACACAAATGGCCCACAGGTCTGTCAGTCTAGTCATACACAAACGATTACAGCCGACAGACGTCTGAAAAAATCCAACGCAACCGATTTTGGACAACTTTAGTTGATGGTCAGTTTTATGGGACGAACAGCTGTCAGCTGAGTATCTAAAATCTGCCACTTCAGCAGTCTAAAGTCTAATGTGTATGGACAGTTTAACCCCTTCTTGACATCCGCTGTAATATCCGTAATAGTATGGTGGTTGCCATAGCTACTTGGTCTCCGCTGTAATATACAGTGGAGACCTGGAGCTAATGCCTGCGATCAGAGTTCACTCTGATCGTGGGTATTGCAAGCCAGGACGGCCGCCAACCTCCCCGTACATTTAACGTTGCAGGCCAGCTGCCACATGGTAATATCACAGGAGCCTTATGTAGGCTCCCAGGCCTGTCACAGGAATATTACTATTAAGGCTGGACTATGGCCGTAGTGGCAAAAAAAAAAGTGCCGAACTGCCATTTTTTCACAATTTTGCCTCTGATAAAAATTTGAATAAAAAGTGATCAAAGCAATAGATATTCCCAAAAATGGTATAACTAAAAAGTACACCTGGCCCTGCAAAAAAAGATGCCCTATGCCCTACATGGAAATTTTTAAAAATTACGAGTGTCAGAATATGGCGACTTTAAGAAAAATTTTTTTTGCAAAGTTTTGGATTTTTGTTAAGGGGTTAAAATGTAAATAAAACTATATAAATTTGGTATCCCCGGAATCCTACTGAAACATAGAATACAGATGACATGTCATTTTGGCTGCACAGTGAACGCCGTAAAAATGAAACCCATAAGAAAGTCGCACAAATGCACTTTTTCTCCAATCCCAACCCATTTTGAATTTTTTTCCAGCTAACCAGTACATTGTACAGAATAGTAAATTATACCATTATGAAGAACAATTTGTCCCGCAAACAATAAGTACTCATATGGCTCTCATAAAAGGAAAAATAAAAAAAGCTATGGGGTTTGGAAGGTGGGGAGTCAAAAACTAAAATAGAAAAATACCACCTGCGGGAAGGGGTCATAAGTCATAAATTGTGCCTTATGCTCATAATTTAGCTTTTGTGCTTTTTTTTTCCTCTCCTTTCCCTAACCCTTACTGCTTGTTTCCAGTCTGGTGTTCTTATTGTTTTGTCTTGTTGATGCCTGGGTTACTTATTTCTATAGTCTATATGGAAACCTGGACTGTAGTATACACTTAAAGCAAATGCAAAAGGTTTGCTAGAATTTAGCACAAGAATATTCTGGCTTGAGTCTAGTCCCAGATTATGCTACAAGATTTGAGGAAAACCAGGTATTGATTTATAGGAAGCTACCTTCCAAAAGGTGGTGCTAGAGCAAGTTCTCCTTTTTACATCACAGAGGACATATCTGCATATTCATTTCCTAGAATCCTTAGCAGGGCATGCATGGTCTAATAATTCCCTGTATACTGCAATGTGTTTACTTAAAGGGGTATTCCCACAAACATAACCATTTTAAAATTTGTAGATAATTAAAAGTTAAACATTTTTGCTAATATAAGTAATAAAACATTTTGCAGAGTTTAAAAGATTTTCTCGAAATATCTTGTGGTCACAAGTTGTTGTCTTGATCGGTTGCCAATGGATACGACCATGAATGCAGGACCTTGCTTATTGTGGTTGGGATATCTTCAGATACATGTAGTGCCCCTGCCTGATAACCCAGGTACAATAATAAAGTCATGGCTGGGTTCCTGACAAGTCCCAGACCATAGAAAGTTTCTGCACTCGTGGTCGTATCCATTGGCAACTGATCAAGACAACAGACAGTCGCCACTAAGATGATCAGAGAAAATCTTTAAAACTCTGCAGAATTTTTATCTACTTATATTTGCAAACATGTTTAACTTTTAATTATCTACAAATATAGATATGATTTTGTTCATGGGAATACCCCTTTAAGGAGTACCCCTTCTGACCCACACCTATGACCTCTCCTAAAAAGCCAGTACCCCAATTTGCACTAATGAGGGGCAATAACCAAAAATCAGATGCCAGTAGGTGGAGGAGATTTTCTGGCTTGGCTTTAATCCCAGATCATGTCACTAGGTTTCAGGAAAACAAGACATTGATCCATAGAAGTTCTCCTTTTGATTTATTTGCATGTTCTTTTCTTAGACTCTTTAGAGCATGTACAGCATACAAGTACATTAGATTCCTTAAAGAGCCATAATACCCTTTTTGGTACAAAGAATATGAGAATATTTACTGAAGCTGAAATATCCCCATAATATGGGTTTTTAAACCCTTCCGATATATCATCGGGCATTGAACTCTGTGATGGCAGAGCTGGGATGGCTCCACATATTCTACTAGGATTCAGATATAGGAGTATATATTCAGGGCCTGCTATGAATATATAATGGGAACGGATGATATCTCCAATTCTTATATAATTTCATACTTGTACACACTTCCAGGCACTTGAAGTGAAATCAAGGTCAGGGAACTCAGCCATGCAAAAGTCCAGACTGGATCTATGTACATTATGAGCACATCACTTAGAGGGACTCAGAGATCCATGTAATTCCTACACAACCCAGAGAGACCTCAGAAAGACAAAAATCTCTCACTGTCCCATCAGGATCTCCTTAACTTACAACTCACCAACATCCAATGGCTTCTTCGAGCTCCACCATCTAACTCCTCCACCTTCATCCTATCCCCAACCATGGTGACAGACAAACACTGAGAGATGAGGAACACAATCCACATCCCCAAGGCCAGCAGGCACACAAGGGGACATTGACAAATGATATATGGCACATTCCTCTTCCAAGGGCTCAGGGTATGAGCAATGGAGCCATTGTCCACGGTTATAGAGAGAGGCAGGTAATAGAATATCTACATTTCTTCTAGAAACAGACATTTGCAGCACAATCACGTTTCCTAATATCACCTATGTAGCTTTACTTAAATGATGGTTCTCCGCACCGAAGAATCAATATACATATTTCTATTTTATGCCCTCACAAATGTGCCGCTGTACTAATCCTTTACTTTTATAGTTATTACTACGTGGAATAGTTACTTTTCAATGCATGCTATAAGAAAGCATTCGGATTCCGCAATGTCTGTCTAATCTGGAACATGATGTATTCCTTCCAGTGCCTTACTTACCATTAATGCAAGCCACTCCATTTCTACGGGAAAAAGAGGAGCAACTGACTACATGTTCACTGAAATACCAAAATTGGCAATAGTGGGATTCCAGGAGAAGTCTCTTGTCTGCTGCGGCCATGTATGCAGAAGTGAGGGAACTGCCAGTGTTTTTAAGGGGCAAGTTGCAGACAGCAATACAGTGGGAAGCAGGCAGTTTGGGTTTTGTATGGGTCGATCTCTCCTATTGTAGCTCGAATAAAATACAATACGATAGAGGAATTACCCAACGATGGGACCTATTTGGTCTTGAAATTTGTAGTCCAAGCTTTATGGAATTTACCAGCTGGCTTTTCCAGCTCTGCGGATGTAGTATCCTCCACCGGGGTGACCAGATTTGTCTTCTACAACCTGGACGGCATCCAGGTTGCAGAGATGGATCTGGGTGGATATCACAGGGGAAGATGAGTCCTCTGGCAGGTATGGACACATCCCGGGTGCAAAGAACAGATTATTGGCATAAAAAATAAAAATAGTTTTATTACTTAGTCACTAGAAAGCTACGCTCACTATGTCACTATCTGCACCTTCAACAGTATATAAATGGTTTAGAAGAGATTTTGGCGGTGGTAGACTTTCTGTAATTATTGAAAAAACATAATATAGTGTAAAATTGTATATAGAAGTCTTACCTAAAATGTCATTTCCAGAATTTGGCGTTAAAAAAAAAAAAAAAAATCAAATTTTGGCAGATTTACTATTATTTATGCCAGAAATTATAGTCTACACCAGCCCATACCTGCTCTAGATTTGCTGTTCTGGTGCATAGACTTCGGTCATATACAGCATACAGTTTGTATACTCTGGGTGAGAAGAGATATACTGTAGCTTTCACCCCCTCTACCAACTCCAACTCTTGGCATTTGTTAATAGTTAGCGCTCCACTGATTCTGGCACAGTTGGAATTTTTTCTCGAATCTTCATCATTCCCAAGCAATAATTTATATTAGTAATTAATTATATTATATTATATGCTAATTATGCTCTCTACTGTCAGGTGGGCAGTCTCAGACTATTTGCTCCAGCCTAGGACTGCACAGCTACAATCTATAATTGGGTGCTGAAATTAACAGCACTGATTGCTCAGGAACAGTGGGGGCTAGAGAAAAAATTCCAGTGAGTGGAGTGGCACTTATTAAAGGTAAAGGAGATGGTGAAAGGTCCAAGAAAATGCACAGTAAGAAGCTGCATCTAGTTTTTTTGGTGTAAATTGTGGCAGAATTCTGCCATGTTTCCTTAGTAAATCTGTCCCATAGAGTACAAAGACTATCCCATTTTAATTAGACTATACGCACATGACCATATGTTGTATATAAGACCATGAATAAACAGACCGGACAGCCCAGGGAAGGCTGTCAGACCCATACACATTCAATGAATGAGTCTGGACCATAAAATGGACAGGAATAGGATTGGTCCTGAGTATTGCAGCCTGGGTTCACTTACTCTGCATGGACCCATGGAAAACACGGTCTTGTACACAATAAATGCTATATGTGCTGTCTTTTGCAAAAACGGATAGCATACACACCAACTGGTCATGTGCGTGGAGCCTTAGACGCAGTCGGTAACTCAACTCTTTACTCCAATTCCAATTTTAATTGATTTTTTTTAACTTCGTACATTAAAATTAAAGGCAATCCATGGCATTCAATACACAGTCCAATCTGTAGACAGCATGTTATAGAGCAGGCAGAGCTGAGCAGATTGATATGTAGTTTTATGGGAAATTAGTCAGTATAATTTGTACTCTGTATGGGCTTAGGAGTCCAGTGGGTGATCCTGCTCACTGAATTTGCTTACAGAGATAACTGTCAATCACTAAGTAGACCCGCCCACTGGACCCCTAAATCCACAATGAACAGAGGTTTGAATGAACAAAATGCAAATTATACTGAATTTTTCCCTATAAAACTATATATGAATCTGTTCTGCATCTCCCGCTCATGTTACCTGCAGATCAGATTGCATTTTCATTGACAGGTTCTCTTTAAGCTTTATATAACAGCTGCAGATGTTTAGTAATATGACTCTAATGTTACCTTGTGTGATCCTGGATGCTGAAGGTATCAGGCAGCTGTTCTGCTCCTGCCTCATTAGACATACAGTACTTACCATGCACATTTAGAACAGATGAACCTATGTTAATAGCGGGATCATTTCACACTATAAGCTGCTACTTTCTATGTTTGTTTTACCATCTCACTTTACAGCTTTGCAGTGCAGCCTGTTATGCAACAGGTTTCCATGATAGATACACTGTAGCAAACTCTCATCTGTCAAAAATTTTAAAGGGGCTATCTGGGATAAAATACAAATCTTTCCCTAAACTAAACACCCTCCCCTCGCCTAACTTCTTATTTACTTGTATTGTATTGTATCTTATTTACATGGGGCGGTTATGTGATAATCCACTTTCTGATAATCCGGTGACGTTCCATTTCACCGCTTCCGAAACGGAACGTCAATATTACTCTCCCCCTCCCAACCCTATCAATACATACATGCCTTCCTGTCCAGGAACGGTTCTTCCTCTCTACCTCTCTTGAAGCGCTTGCGCAGTCTGGAGGTGACTGCAAGACATGCGCAGTAGAGATGGCACTCCATGTCTACTGCACAGGCTTCACAGGTACTTCCGGTCTGTGCACGGGCTAGAGAGAGAAGAAGAGAAGCGTCTCCAGCCTGCGCACAGTGAAGAAGAAAGGAGGAGCCGTCTCCCAGAACGGAAGCTAGGTAAGTATGATGTGGTGGGGGGGTTGACTTAGTTAGTGACTTGTGAAGGGCAAGTATTGGGTGGGATAGCTTAGTGTAGCTTAGCTAGGGAGACAGGGAGGGGGGTGTAACAGAGTGAGAGAGGAGGGGGAGCAGAGTGACAGGGAGGTTGTGTGGAAGATACACAGGAAGAAGCTAACACCATGTAAACAAATGCAGAAAATGCCAGGAGCTCCCACACCCAGAAATCACTCAAAACACTGCTAAAAGTATATGGGTGTACTTTTAACCCATTAATAGCTCTAACAGAAGTTTTAAAAAAAAAAAAAAAATTTGCCCGGAAAACCCCTTTAAGCCTATACACATTTACCGCCTCTTAGACAATGTTTCAGTTCACTGACAGCAGGCATAGATCTTGGCAATTGTAGCAAATCATAAATATGGCGAACGATTATACTTTATTTACATAAAACGAGAAGCCTCCTGTATTAAATATACAGGACATAAAATATCTACCTTTCCAGCTCTATTTTTTGCTGGTTTTATTGCTATTGCAGTTTTGTTGTCTACGAAGGATTTTATGGTTGTAATACAACTTAAATTCTGCGGACGCAGATAGCGATATGATATTTATCTGCACTCCCGGAACAATAACTGTATTTCTCAGAAAATTAATACCGCGGCCGGTCCTATCTCTATCAAAATGTGTGCAGCAATTCAAGTGACTGAATCCATTACCGTTATTACCGTGATTAAAAAACAATCAAACATAATCTTAACAGCGGAGCCGCTAAGATCCCGGGATGCAGGCTGCGTAAGACTCCCCTGAAATAATAAAGAGAGGCGACGCCGAATTCCAATTTGCTAAGCCGTCAGAGATGAGCCAGGAACTGAGGGATTGAATAATGATCTTTAAAGCAGAGCTAAGCTTTGTGCTCTTGTCCACATTCTCTATCCGCACTCTCTGGTAAGAAAATAAGTCGCCGGTAATTAGAATGGTATAGTGTGTGCAGAGGATAGTATGTGCTCTAATGCTATAGAGGAGCTCTTCACATAATCTGCTTAAGACTCCAGTGAAGTAAGGTTTCTCACCAGATACATGAAATCAGTGTTCTGTATTGTCCAGGAATGTGCAGATTGAGCCGTTCATTTACTCGCCATATTGGATCAAATTCAAGTCACTAGTGACGTAATTCTATTCTTTGCTTTTCCCTCATCTAGCCAACTAGTTCCCTGCTCTGTATAGATGAGGATGTTAAAGAGTTAATTCATATGGCAGAAAGTGAAAAGCTGTGGTGGAAAGCCAGACTGCCAGAAAGTGAACTGAACACAGACGTCTGCCTAAAAGCGTTACTAAACTTTCAGACAACTTTTGATTTTCTGTCAGTATCTGTGTCATTAATACATTTTGTAATATATTTTCATAACAAATTTTGGCTCCTTTCTGTGAAATCCTGCATGTCTTCACTCTTTCCCTTGCTTCTGTACTGAGAGCTGTTCCTGCCTCTCACTGAATGTTACTGTGTATGCTGTACAGTCATGGCCAAAAGTTTTGAGAATGACACAAATATTATATTTTCACATGATCTGCTGCCCTCTGGTTTTTATGTGTGTTTGTCAGATGTTTTTATCACATACAGAAATATAATTGCATTCATATTATGAGTAACAGAAGCTTATATTGACAGTTAGAATGAGTTAATGCAGCAAGTCAATATTTGCAGTGTTGACCCTTCTTCTTCAGGACCTCTGCAATTCTCCCTGGCATGCTCTCAATCAACTTCTGGACCAAATCCTGACTGATAGCAGTCCATTCTTGCAGAATCAATGCTTTAATTTTGTCTGAATTTGTTGGTTTTTGTTTGTCCACCCGTCTCTTGATGATTGACCACAAGTTCTCAATGGGATTAAGATCTGGGGAGTTTCCAGGCCATGGACCCAAAATCTCTATGTTTTGTTCCCTGAGCCATTTAGTTATCACCTTTGCTTTATGGCAAGGTGCTCCATCATGCTGGAAAAGGCATTGTTGAGCGCCAAACTGCTCTTGGACGGTTGGGAGAAGTTGCTCTTGGAGGACATTCTGGTACCATTCTTTATTCATGGCTGTGTTTTTAGGCAAGACTGTGAGAGAGCCGATTCCCTTGGCTGAGAAGCAACCCCACACATGAATGGTTTCAGGATGCTTTACAGTTGGCATGAGACAAGACTGGTGGTAGCGCTCACCTCTTCTTCTCCGAATAAGCTGTTTTCCAGATGTTCCAAACAATCGAAAAGGGGATTCATCAGAGAAAATGACTTTACCCCAGTCCTCAGCAGTCCACTCCCTGTACCTTTTGCAGAATATCAGTCTGTCCCTGATGTTTTTTCTGGAGAGAAGTGGCTTCTTTGCTGCCCTCCTTGAGACCAGGCCTTGCTCCAAGAGTCTCCGCCTCACAGTGCGTGCAGATGCACTCACACCTGCCTGCTGCCATTCCTCAGCAAGCTCTGCACTGCTGGTAGCCCGATCCCGCAGCTGAAACACTTTTAAGAGACGGTCCTGCCGCTTGCTGGTCTTTCTTGGGCGCCCTGGAGCCTTTTTGGCACCAATGGAACCTCTCTCCTTGAAGTTCTTGATGATGCGATAGATTGTTGACTGAGGTGCAATCTTTCTAGCTGCAATACTCTTCCCAGTTAGGCCATTTTTGTGCAGTGCAATGATGACTGCACGTGTTTCTTTAGAGATAACCATGGTTAACAGAAGAGAAACAATGATGGCAAGCACCAGCCTCCTTTTAAAGTGTCCAGTGGTGTCATTCTTACTTAATCATGACAGATTGATCTCCAGCCCTGTCCTCATCAACACCCACACCTGTGTTAATGGAGCAATCACTGAAACGATGTTAGGTGGTCCTTTTAAGGCAGGGCTGCAATGATGTTGAAATGTGTTTTGGGGAATAAAGTTCATTTTCTAGGCAAATATTGACTTTGCAAGTAATTGCTGTTAAGCTGATCACTCTTTATAACATTATGGAGTATATGCAAATTGCCATTAGAAAAACTGAAGCAGTAGACTTTGTAAAAATTAATATTTGTATCATTCTCAAAACTTTTGGCCATGACTGTACAGGGCTGTGTAAGATGTAGAGAATGAGGATGGGGGGGGTCACTTTTAACAGCTATATATTGGACATTATAAAACATACAAATTTGTTTTTGGTGTCATATGAAAGCCTAAATTATATCCAGAGATATCACTGGTTGGAAACACAGTCAGGATTAGGATATTTATATGCAGCTGTATAATATATATGATTTAAAAATCCCAATCCCAACTGTGTTTTCAACCAATGATGTCTCTGAAAATAAATTATATAGCACTGTCTTTGAGAGAGACAGACCTGTTGTTTAGACCACATAGGCACAGAGGCAGCGATTGACAAAGGAATACACTATTTGATTCAGGTGACCCTAATCTATCTATCTGCAGGACTGGGCTGATATGCTGGGTTCTGGTAACAGAATCTCTTAAAGAGACCCTGTTTTTGGGGTTCTTTATGACCACGTCTTTGTTTTTCCTACAAAACGCATAGATGCAAAGGTTAAGAGATCAGCTGGGATCTAAAGCAGCAATTTCCAGCTTGTGGTTCTTTAGTGGTTTCAGAAAATCTCAATGTGCCCTGAATGCCACAGGCTATCCAGAGACTGGGGATCACTGGGAATGGATGTCTTTTTGTTTTGGAGGAGATATTCTGATTTGGCTTTAATCCCAGGTGATGTCACTAGGTTTCTTGAAACCATGCAGTGACCTATAGGGAACTACATTCCAAAATTTGGTACTACTGTAGAGCAAGTTTAGCTTTTTTCTTCCAAGAAGATTTATTTCTATATTTTTTTTATAGCTTCAAAACATCATAATGCAATAAACATCACATAAGTCACAATGGAAGTGGTTGTACATTCCTATCCAATTAAAGGGGTATTCTGGTTATTACAAGTTATCCACAAGAATTTTTGTATGAGAAGAGGGGTCCCATATGCTCAGTATGAATGGCTGGCCACACATGTAGTCTTCACTTCAGGTATACTAACAGCTCTTACATTGATGTGGTTGTGGAACCAGTGGTATGACCAGGAGACATTTTCCAACAGGACAATGCCCGGCCACATGCTACTCATGCTACTGTGGCCTGCAGCGTCTCTGGACTTGGGACATGGTAGCAGCACATGGGAAGTTATTGGTCAGTAATTGCGAAGGGAGCCGCCAACGGCCAATCTTGATGGCTTTCATGCCCAAGTACATTCAGCGTGGCATAACATTCCTTAGACATCAATTAATAACCTAATTGATAGCATGCCAAGTGTGTAAGTGCATGTATTTCTGCACGTGGCACTCATACTCCATACTGAATAAATCGAGATGTTTTAGATATTTTGCCTCCATTTTTTATCATTTGCATATCATTAACATGTCTATTGATGCTGTGATTTCCATAATTCCAAGACTTTTCCTTCTTGGTGTTGCAGTTTCTTTTCTTTTTTTTTTTTTTTTTTTTTTATGTCAATGGATTTTTATTAAGTATTAGAACATAAAACAATATGAAAATACAGTAAAGGTAACACAGGGATTCAGTCATGGTAACATAATCCACATATGTATAAAGAATACAGGAAAAAATGGGTTGATTACAGCGGAAACATGCATACATGCAAAAGAAAACAGTAACAGTAGTCATAACTGGTCATATACATATGTGCCTTAGAGGTAGCAAGATCATTAGTGGGAGTATTCCACCGATAACAGCCATGAGGAGTGAAGGGGAAATTGAAACAAGCGGGAAGATAAAACAAGGCCCAAGGAAAACAGATTTGACTATCCCAGTAAAAAACAATAACTGGTTAGTCGCTCATATGTGCATATGTACAGACCCACCTATAGCATGGTCTTTGAAGAAAATGTTGCAAGTACACCCTGGAGAATGCAGATACAGTGCCTTGTGAAAGTATTCGGCCCCCTTGAATTTTTCAACCTTTTGCCACATTTCAAGCGTCAAACATAAAGATATAAAATTTTTATTTTTTTGGTGAATCAAGAATCAACAACAAGTGGAACACAATCGTGAAGTGGAACGAAATTTATTGGATATTTTAAACTTTTGTAAAAAATAAAAAACTGAAAAGTGGGGCGTGCCAAATTATTCGGCCCCCTTAAGTTAATACTTTGTAGCGCCACCTTTTGCTGCGATTACAGCTGCAAGTTGCTTGGGGTATGTCTCTATCAGTTTTGCACATCGAGAGACTGAAATTCTTGCCCATTCTTCCTTGGAAAACAGCTGGAGCTCAGTGAGGTTGGATGGAGAGCGTTTGGGAACAGCAGTTTTCAGCTCTTTCCACAGATTCTCGATTGGCTTCAGGTCTGGACTTTGACTTGGCCATTCTAACACCTGGATACGTTTATTTGTGAACCATTGCATTGTAGATTTTGCTTTATGCTTGGGATCATTGTCTTGTTGGAAGATAAATCTCCGTCCCAGTCTCAGGTCTTTTGCAGACTCCAACAGGTTTTCTTCCAGAATGGTCCTGTATTTGGCTCCATCCATCTTCCCATCAATTTTAACCATCTTCCCTGTCCCTGCTGAAGAAAAACAGGCCCAAACCATGATGCTGCCACCACCATGTTTGACAGTGGGGATGGTGTGTTCAGGGAGATGAGCTGTGTTGCTTTTCCGCCAAACATTTTGTTTTGCATTGTGGCCAAAAAGTTCGATTTTGGTTTCATCAGACCAGAGCACCTTCTTCCACATGTTTGGTGTGTCTCCCAGGTGGCTTGTGGCAAACTTTAAATGAGACTTTTTATGGATATCTTTGAGAAATGGCTTTCTTCTTGCCACTCTTCCATAAAGGCTAGATTTGTGCAGTGTACGACTAATTGTTGTCCTATGGACAGACTCTCCCACCTCAGCTGTAGATCTCTGCAGTTCATCCAGAGTGATCATGGGCCTCTTGGCTGCATCTCTGATCAGTCTTCTCCTTGTTTGAGATGAAAGTTTAGAGGGACGGCCGGGTCTTAGTAGATTTGCAGTGGTCTGATACTCCTTCCATTTCAAAATGATCGCTTGCACAGTGCTCCTTGGGATGTTTAAAGTTTGGGAAATCTTTTTGTATCCAAATCCGGCTGTAAACTTCTCCACAACAGTATCACGGACCTGCCTGGTGTGTTCCTTGGTCTTCATGATGCTCTCTGCGCTTTAAACAGAACCCTGAGACTATCACAGAGCAGGTGCATTTATACGGAGACTTGATTACACACAGGTGGATTATATTTATCATCATCAGTCATTTAGAACAACATTGGATCATTCAGAGATCCTCACTGAACTTCTGGAGTTAGTTTTCTGCACTGAAAGTAAAGGGGCCGAATAATATTGCACGCTCCACTTTTCAGTTTTTTATTTTTTACAAAAAAATTAAAATTTTATATCTTTATGTTTGTCTGAAGTCTGAAATGTGACAAAAGGTTGCAAAGTTCAAGGGGGCCGAATACTTTCGCAAGGCACTATAGGTTAACTTATGGGTGGGACATGTAGTTAATTAGTAGGCATTCAAGAGGGGAAATGCTGCGAACCATATTTCCCAGTTAGACCTAAATTTTGCTAAGGTACCATTACCGCTGGAGTAGATCTGCTCAAATTGGCAATTTGATGATACAGTAGAGATTAATTCCGACAGTGCCGGGCAAGAAACTGATTTCCATCTGCGCGCAATTAGTAAGCAGGCAGTCCCCAGTATCTGACAAATGACGGTTTTGTATTTGTGTGGTATTGAATGAATGCCAATCAGGAGTAACACCATCGTGGGAGTGGACCTTACCCCAGCACCACATAATCTATTAAGCAATGAGAAAATAGATGGCCAGAATGGTTGAATTATTGGGCAGTGCCAAAAGATATGGAATAACGAACCAGTTTCGCCGCAGCCTCTCCAAAAACTAGAAGGACATGTGGGAAAAAAAATTTAGCTATACAAAGGGGAGTGTAGTACCAACGCAAGAGCAACTTACTATACTGTTCCCAGTGTGAGGCACATACAGTGGACCTCCTCGCCAACCAAATCTCCTCTCGCCAGTGGCCGGTCTCAAAATGACAACCCAGGTCTTCCTCCCAGAGAAGCATATGTTTAGTTTTCTGAAAAATACAATCTAGATTCAGGGTATGGTACAGAGTTTTAGTAGTGGAAGCGACCTGAGAGGCCGACGGGTGTATGAGATCAGCAGCAGGTTTGCGACAGAAGGAGCTGCTTTGAGGGAAGATTAGTCAGGTAGGAAACCAATCTAACATAGGTAAACTACTCAGTTATGGGTAGATTAAATTTTTCCCTTAACACGGCAAAGGGTATCATATTGTTACCTAGGTAGAGATATGAGACATATCTGATCTGCGCCATATGTCAAGGGGCAAACAAGAAATTGCAGAAGTGCTCTGATGGGCAAATTTAAGGCGACCCTGGGAATGTTAGGGTCTTGAATAGAGCACGATGTACGCCAAGCCTCCACGGTGGCCAACACAGCTGGTGGTGTGGAAGGTGGCATGATAAAGATTTAGTACTCCCATACCACCATTATTCCCCTTTTTAAATAGTGTATGAAGAGTTACTCTGGGTCCACGTCTATTACATATGAAGCACATCATCTGAATCTGGAAGTCACGGAAGACTGATCTAGGTATCGCGATCACAAGTGTTCTTAAATAGTAAAGTATTCTAGGGAGGATTAACATTTTATATAGCACTATGCTCCTCATCCAGCTATGTTTGATTTAGTTCGGGCAACAAGTTCCTGCTGTAGGGAAATCAGTAAAACAGAAAAGTTAGCCCTGACCAGGTCGTTTGGATTCGAGGTGAGTTGGATTCCCAAATACGGTATAGATTGTGGGCACCACTTATAGGGGGACGAACCCTTCATACGCTGGACATTAGTCTGCGTCAGGCCAATTCCCAAGATCTGAGACTTGGATTCGTTGATCTTATAATATGTCAAAGCTCCAAAGTCAGACAAGATCCAAGAGACAGTATGAAAGGTGGAATCTGGATAGGAAAGAGGGAGGATCACGTCATCAGTGAACAAATTAATTCTATGGTCTGTATGACCTAATGTGATACCTGTGAGGCTAGGATGTGCCCTAATGGTCTCTACCAGGGGCTCCATCATGGTATTGTGTAGATATACCACAGATTTAGTAGTACAATAAATCCACAATCACACTCCAGCTTCTATTCCTCCCATTGCCCATGTTCAGCCATTGGGCATATCTTCCTGTGCATATATTAAATCCTTAAAAATTGGTAGGAATGGAGACCATCTTCTCTGTGGTTGGTCATCACGACTTGAGTCATTTTTCTCATAAACAATATATTCCATAAAGATCAGGGAAAGAGAAAAGATTTGCATATATATTGTCCTCTTCAGTATATGTAAAAGTACCATACAATGGGTCTTACTGATTTACTTTTCTATTACCCTTGATACATTATCCTGAAAATTTCACATACTTTTGCATTTCCACAAAGCATATACTATATTTGGTTTTGCATCTCCACATTTAGGCACGTCCAGACATTCATTATACTGCTGCCAGATGACCGAAAATTAAAGCTCTGTAACCTCTATGCATAATTTTCCAGGAAATTTCACTCCAAGTTTCTGATTTTATTGCTATGTTGATTTTAGTCCAGCCTAGTACAATTATTGTAGCTAACTGTCAGTGTGAGCCATCCCAGCTGGAAGTTTTTGTCCAGGTTAGGAAAGTTTTTTCCTCAGATTCTTTGCACAGAGATGTTCACTCTTACCTTAGCTTGAATGTTGTTGAATTTTTCAATTTCTTATGAAATAATTTCAATGCAATATCACATGCTAACCAAATCCTTACCAGGCAGAGAACTACAGCATGATCACTGGGTGGCCACATATAGGGACGCAATACTGAAAATCTAATCATCTTGTGCTACACATATCTGAACTTGTCTAGCCAATAGCATAGGTAAGAGAGAACATATCTGCTTTTAGAACAACAGAAGAATGTATTGTAATGGAAAACTATTCTCTTGGCACCACCTTTGGGTAGCTCTCTATAGATCGGTGCCTGGTCTTAAAGAGGTTATCAAACTTCCAAAAAATATCTCCAAATACATCTACAGTAGGACTAATACTCACTGTTCCCTTGTGCAGCCTTTACTTGGCTTTATTTTACTTGCTGCTCCTTGTGTCACTGTTATTTACATGCAGTGAATCTGTGGACAAACTACATTTACCATGATTCATCTGCCTGCTCTCACTCTCTGTATACTCCTCCCTTCTCCACTCTCCTCTTCAATGAAATTACAGGTAATAAATCACTCCCACATCTGAGGTCACATGATACTGTGATGTTTCGTTAACTGCCTTAACTACACAGGTGGGGGTAATGACTTGCAAACAAAACACCACTCTGACATCATTGACCTAAACATAAATGAGATAAACAGTAAATTTAAGCAGGATATATATATTAGGAAGTTTTTTGTATTGATGCATCCTGTTATTTGACACATATGCTTTTAAAAAGTAGATAACCCTTTTATGGAAGCCAAGTGATATGAGATTAAAGCCAAACCAGAATATCTACTCCAAAACCAGGGCTATTTCCTTTCATCAGTGCAAAGAAGGGTACTAGTCAGCTAGGTCAGAGGCTATATACATGGATCAGAGTGGGGGTACTATGTGTCCTCTGTTTATGTCCTGCTCACAGCTGTTTTTGAAATATATCATTTTTGGCATATATGTGAATGAAGCTCAGGGAACACGGGGGCTTTCCCCCTGTGCTCGGAGCACAGCATCGTCATACCGTTGATGCTGCCTCCTGGACCGTTCCTTCATGCCTCCTTCATGCAGATTATCTCTCCTCATCATCCTCTTCACTGTGTAAGCAGCTGCTACTGTTTTCAGTGGGATCCAAATCTCGCGCATGTGCTGTACACTCGGTCACTTCGGGTTTGGGCTATGCATACAGCTCATGCTTGAATGGCCATTTTTATTCTATTCCTACACGAGCCTACTGCATGGAGCATGCACTGTACACTTGGCCCAAACCCCAAGTGGCTGAGCGTACAGCACATGCACGGGATTTGGATCCTGCTAAAGACAGCAGCAGATGCTTACACAGTGAAGAGGATGACGAGGAGAGCTAATCTGCATGAAAGGGGCGTGAAGCAACGGTCCAGGAGGCGGCATCAACGGTATGACGATGCTGTACTCGGAGCACAGAAGGAACGCCCCCGTGCTCCCTGAGCTTCATTTACATATTTGCCAAAAACGATATATTTCAAAAACGGCTGTGAGCAGGAGAGAAACAGAGGTAGGACTAGAATAGCCTTTTTAAAGGCTATTCCAACGTTTGTTTACTTAAAAACATAATCCCTAATGATGGACTCCCTTTAACATAGCAGGAAAACAAGGCAGCATTGCTAAAGCAATGTATTTAGGAAAACTCTTTAATTTACATAAGCTAGCAGTATAGATAGGATCCTTGAGATGGGAATACCCCCTTTAAAAGGTACCTTGGTTTTCATCAAAAGTTGAAACAGTATTTATGGCTGAAGCACATTTTGCATGTCTCCTTGAGGTAGAGAACATGTACAATACAAAGCAGTCTGCCCTCCATCCATTATTGCCACTACTGGTTTCTTTACATGTAATTCTGCAGGAGTAACTGCCAAATATATTACTGATAAAAGTCCAAGTGGACATAATATAGGAGATTCAGGAACAATAGACTCCATATCAAGCTTATCCTGACACAGAAAAAAAAAAGAGATCACACAATAAGGAAAGCTGCTGACTGTTTATGAATAACATCCCATCAGTAAAAACATAAGCAGCTAGTCAAAAGTATATGGAAGAACATAGAAAACTCTCTTTACACTCACTCTGAACTGTGAGAAACTCTCCTCTAAACAGTGTACAGTCAGGGAAAGCTGTGTGCTGCCTGAAGGCTGTGAAGAGAAATCTACTCTTCCCCCTTCCACACAATGTGTTCCCATTTTGAGTCTGCTGATTTCTAAAGACAGACCTTCCTTAGTAACAGGGAGTCAACAGCAAATCATCAAGAAGGGAGACACCTAGTGGCAGCAACTTTAGAGAGACTGAAAACAGCAACATTTTTAAATACATCTTGGTTCAGAATCACATCATCTATTAAATGAGATGAGTTCTCTGAAAAGTTAGTGAACATTTAAGGAGATTGCCTTTGCGTTTCAAGTGTTCAGAGCCTTATAGGCTGTACATGCTCTGCTAAAATTCCAAAAAAAGGAACATGTAAATTAGTTTTCCATGGCATGCAGCTTAAGGATATTGCACTTTGGAAAGTCCCATACACAGAACCCTTAGGGCAGTGCATAGAGACTATCTAACTACTGATCACATATCTGTAAAGAAACCTGAATCTGAGACAAAAAAAGCTTCTGTATGCCAATATAAGAAAGTTACATGTATATAAGGAGGTACAGCAGAAGCCCCACATCATCATGACCTAGAAGTCTTAATGCAGCTCCATACAAAACAGAGCAGTAGCAGAATGTTAAATACCCCAAGAACTCCAACTCTTTCCATCCTTCAAAGTGTGCTGCTCCACTGATTCTGGTGCAGTTGGAGTTTTTTCTCTAGTCCCCACCGTTCCTGACCAATCAGTGCTGTTAGTTTACAGTAAGCACAATTCTGCTCTCGGCTGTCATGTGGGTGGTCCAGGGCTGGGGCAGACAGTCAGTGACCGCCCGTCTGGCAGCAGAGAGCCTAATCATGTTTAAACTAAGTGCATTGATTGCTCTGGAATGGAGGGAATTACAGAAAAAAAATCTAATTGCACCAGAGACAGCGGTCAACCTATTGAAGGATGCAAATAGATGGGGTTGGTGGAGGTGGTGAAGGTCCTCTTTAAATTAGCTGATGGATATGTCACCCAAATCACTCCTACATATGCAAACTCGGCTGAATCCCAAGAACAAATGGATCTGGCAATTCAACTACTCGATTCTTATCTCTCCGACATTTGCTGTCTCGAAAGAATGGTTGAACCTCAGCTAATGTGCCCAATACATATACAGTATAATGGGTATGGCTTGCCTAACTCCTTAATCTAGAGAACTGCATAACTCATTTAATCTTCTCAAAATATTCATGAGGCTTAATCCGCTCAAAATGAAGTTTTTGTTAAGAGTCGCAGATTTTACAATTCCTTAAGTTGAGATAAGATCAAGGACATGAAATAAATGAAATATGAAAATAATGTTTCTTCTGGATTTTTCTATTGAACTTTTTGTTATTTTACACTTGTAATTATATTGTCAACTTAACATCAGATAAAAAGTGATTTAAAGATAAAGAAGATGCCGTGTCCTCTAGGGAAAAACTAACAAAATATTACATAAAGCCTGCCTGCATTTAAAGTTTAGAGTTGTTGCTTCTTAGTTTATTTGTTCCCATTATAGAAAACTAAACATTTTCTCTAAATAAAAAGAAAAGTAAAAATAATGTAATTTATAGAGATGAGGGAAACTTTAAAAATCTACTTTCACAGTATTTTACTCAATCCCATTTATGTTCATGGTGAAGTAAATGGGCACTCTGAGAGTCACTGTGTCTTACATGAAGGTTCCATCACTCTCTTGGGTTCGTGTTAAGCCCCCAACTGTCCTATGTGTTACCTCCAGTGCAAGAGTGGTGCACGATTCCCGAGCTACTTCCCTAGGGTGGTGCACTAGATAGTGAGTGTTGGCTGTCCATTACTGCTATCTATTCTTACAGGTCCATATTGTTGTAGTGAGTGCTCAATGTAACCTTCAGCCCTGTAGCCTATACCCTTAAAGTGGTCATAAGTTACTATGACATTGGTTGCTGCTAATTACCAAGAACAGTGCCATGCAGTGTACAGTGACCGTGCTTGGTATTGCTGCTGCAGCCCGGCCAAGTGACCAATGGATGCGACATCATTGCCTAAGAGGAGGAAGTGGGACTCAGTATTACAGACCATTTTAAGGTACAGTGTACGTACACTATATCCCATATGCTGTCTTACCCATCAGTACCTGCAAGGGGCATATACATATGCATACATACAGGGGTCCGTCAAGTTATAATGACCTCAGGATACAATATTTTCATCATACAATGGTCTCGTCTGGTCCATTGTAACTTGAAACTGGACTCAACATACAATGCTTGGCCGGAGGATCCAACAAATCATTATGGCCATGTCACTGGTAAAACCCCTGTGTTAGTGAGGTACGTGCACTGATCGGCTGACTAGTAGTGCCTCTCTACAGTTTAGTGCAGTACTACATGTGCCAGGATGAAATACTCCTTTGGATGCCAGGTGAGAGAGGCTCCATGTCATTTTTTGGGTGCCTTGTATACGATTTTGGGACCCTGAAAATGCCCTTGTACCATCATAGAGTAGAATTACAGCTTCCAGCAGCTCTTTATGACTTTTATGTGTAAGGATTTTCTATAACTATATTAGTTATGTGATGATTTTTCTTTAATCTATATTGTTTCATATTTTTGGTGACATTTTGGGTTCCTTGGAACAAATGACTAGGTCTTCATAGTGTTCTCAACTTACGATGGCTGGAACTTGAGGGACCACTATATTCACATTGGGCATTCCTTGGGAAACAGCAGCAATTCTGCCATTGTTTTTTGTGTTTTGCCTTTTGCTTTTATAGTATTGACAATACAGTGTTAAGAAAACACAACGAGGGAATTCGTCATTATTGTTGCGCCCCTTTTTTTGGGGTAAATTAGTCAAAAATCAGTGATTTGCAATTATTTAATGCCACTTGCATCTTAAATAGTTGCAAATTATATTTTTTTGCCAGGCTCACCACTTTTCCAAAAGTAGAGGGGGCGGGGCCATTACCTGTGCCATATTCATTATCATCATTATGATATACGCCACAAAAAGTGATGGCAAAATCTACACCAGCAAAGAAATGGTGTAGGTTTTTTCTTTTACCTTTATTTTTCTGATGGAGCCGTGTGAGGGATGGTTTATTCATTTGGTACCATTATGGGGTACATAGCATTTTTGGATATTTTTTATGGGATTAATTGGCTTCCGTACATGACGGATCTGGTGTGCATTGTTAGTTGCCACATCATCTTAACAGCACCCATTGACTACATGGTAAAAGGGCTGATGGTGTGACAGAGGGATGCCATTCCTATGACCATGGCACTAAAGGGGCTAAAAGTCCGGAATCAGAGTTCTCTCCAATCCCAACCATTAGAGCAGAGTGTCCACTATATAATACAGTGCAAGTGATGGGGTGGCCACGGATACATCTCCTTCATCACTGTGTCGTAATAGATGTCTTGCAGGAAATATTCATTAGTTTTAGGGTGCAGTGTAGAAAGGAGTTAATATATAGACACTGTATGAGCTATAAATGTATAACCTACACAGAAGTACATAGTGTACATTATATATACGCGTAAGGAAGGTTTCCATATACAAATAACAAGTGCTTCAGGGTGGGATACAAACACAAGTACTGTTACATTCTGAGTTTTTCCATGCACAAAATAGCCCATCAAAAAGTTTCTCAAAAGATATTTCCCAATACATGTGACAGGTGGAGCAGAACACTCGATGAAACAGATCAATCTGTCATCCGTGTAATTGCGACTCCAGAAACACTCTACAACAAGAGCAAATCAAAGCCGACAATGAACTGTGAAGATAAAGACTAGAAATGTAAGAAAAGGAAAACAACACATTATACATGTCCATAAAAATAATGAATGTGCCTAATAAAGGAAGAAAAGTTTAATTATTGTAGAAGGGAATATTATAGAAGTTACTAAAACACTCTGTGGGGGAGATGTACTAAGACCAGAGCATCGGGTTCCGGCCAATATAAAATTCTGCCACATGGTGGGAGGTCTCGTGCGCCAAAGATTAAATCTAGATTTCCCCTATAACCTATATTTTATATGGCTTTGGGGCTCATCAGGTTCTAGAACCCAGTAGTGACTGCTACCCCTGCACCCAATAAAACTCCATCCCTGGCTACACTGCCATGCAGCCTTGTACCGTCTTTACTAATATAAGTGAATGGAGTCGCATAGAAACCACAAGGATGCCGCAACTGTGACTTCTGGTCGAAAAAGATGTAGACTAAGGGATATTTTTTTTTTTGCGACTAGAAGTCACAGTCACAACGCGCTCGTTGTCGCAATACAATTCCTTTCACTGATACTACTGAAGGAGTCATAGGGCAACATGGCAATCTTTGGGCATGGAACATGGAACTCAGCTTTCATTTCTTCAGATTTTCCCAAGGCCACATCTAATCGTTACTCTCTATGGCTAGTTTACATCATTATGAGGAATTAGTGTCATATGTATTTACCATACTGATATTACTGCCCATTATTTGTTTCCAGACTTTATTTATGCTATTTTGCTTCTTTATTATACTTATGGAATAGATGGTCAGTTTACATATTGCAGTTTATATCTGGTCATATATCCTGTATCTGTACCAGTGGCATGTATATATTGTGAGATATACCATGCTGAGCCCCTATATACAAATTGTTATCTAGTGTGTTTTTTGTCGTTGTGCTTGTTTTGTACTATTTGTCCACTGCTTAAAAAGCTTTTAATACTATCCAATTGCTAATTATTTATGAATAAACATTTCTAAGTTTTTATATATATGGAATTTTTTGGAATTATTGATCATACTGTTGTTTTTTGAGTGCTATGTAGTATTTGTGGTATCATCGTATTTGCATATTATTGAGGAGTTTCTTTGTCTTTTTGTTGTATAGCTCTAGCCTGTTGGGTTGCAGAGTGCAGAAGAGAAAAAAGTTGCAATTTTTGTGCAAAACCCAAATTGTATAGCAGAAAACTGGCCCACAAATCATGATTACTTCCCCACATGTTTCTGACTATATCTAAAGTCCCTGTACTATGTGCTGTGTGAATATAGGGCTACCTGCTACCCGTGTTTCTGTTTCAATATAATATGCAATTTTTGGAAACGTTACCTAAAATCCTGCTGTCATAGTTACTTTATTTTTTGCAAGTGTTAGAAGAGGACATGCATTACAGATTAATATCCTGCAGTAAATATGACCCTCGGCCCCCATACTGGCTAAAATAATTATCACTTTCTTATATTATTGCTCTATTTCCTGGCGACCGACGTGCTCCCTATTAGTGAAGGCCAAGTATGGAAGCTGCACCTTGCTTCTTTCCAGCAGGGTTAATAAATGAATCTTCAAGTGAGGTGTTTGTCTGACCACAGCCCAAACAAAAAGGTACAAGAAACAAACAGTGTGCACAGACACAACACACACGCCAAAGACATATGCACACCCTGTACTGTGCACAAACCTGTCTGGCATATCTGTCAAGTCGCTGTATTAAAGCAAGACACACAATGTACAGCTTATAATAGAGCTGCGAGTCCAGAGCTGATTTAGTACACAAACAGAATAAGTAGAACTACACTGCCAAGTCACAAAACAAAAGCTGTCTCTCAACTTTTTGGCATTGTGAAGCATAGTAACACATGACACATGCCAAAGAGAAGGAGGCAGTGGAGGTGTAACCCTTTGTTCTCCAAGCATTTGGCATTATGTGTGCAATCTTAGGGACAGTCTACAGTAACTGTTGACATAAATATATAAAGCAAGGTAAAAAAACAAAAAACAAAAGAAAACAGAACAAAAAACTTCTGATAGCTCAACCTATTTAAAGGAGAACTGTCCTGCCATGCCTTGCCTGCTTGTGGTTCTGGTTCTGACCTTGGCTTTGTTCCTGACTTTTCTCCTATCTTGTTCCATGGCCTTGTCACATCCTGACTGTTGGGTCACTGTTGCGGACCATAAGCAGGGCCGGATTTAGGCAGGGGAAGGGGGGGTGCTCCCTCTGACTATACCTTCCAACCATACTGGATTTAGCAGGACAGTTCCAGATTTCTGGTGCTCTCCAGCTGTCCCAGGTGGCAGAAGGAATTTCCCGGATTCAACTCTATCTGTGGCAGATAAGACGCAGTTATAGGTGAATACAACGAGCTGTCCATTTCCTGCTTCACCATTCAGTCTCCATCTCTGCTGCCAGGAATTTAGACATAGACAGGGACAAGGTATTGACTTTACTACATTGCACCTACCGGAGTGGACTGCGGTAGAACAGAGAATGGTTAGTATTATTTATTTATTTATTTATTTATTTGCAAAAATGAAGGGGTATTATTTATACTGTGCCAGGGCCACAATATGGGGGCATTACAGTGTGGGTGTGATAATGAGGGGGCATTATACTGTGTGAGGTCCATAAAGGGGACAATATATTGTGTGAACATTTTATTTTGTAGAAACCACAATGGGAAGATTATACTGTGTGAGGTCACAAGGAAGACATTACTCTGTGCAGAGGCCTGATAGGGAACATTATACTGTGTGGGGGCCAGAAGGAGGATATTATACTGTGTGGGACTTTAAGGGTGACATTATACTGTGTGAGGATAATAGGGGGAATCATACTCTGTGGGAGCCACTGGGGGGGACTTTATACTGTATGTGTGATCCACTGTAGGGACATTATACTGTGTATACTCTGTGGGAACCACTGGGGGGACTTTATACTGTGTGAGGCCACTAGAGGGCATAGCACTGTGTGGGTCCACAAGGGCGCGTTATACCGTGTCAGAGCCACTAAAGGGGCATTATACTGTTTGAGGGCACAAAGGAATGGAGTAAAATTTGGCATTGGGTGGGGCCACAGGGCACATAAAATCCTGAATCGATTATGAACCTCATGGCTACTGCTGTCAATCCATGTCTATTCTGGAAACCATAACCTGGAGTCATCCTGCAGGATGGTCAACATCTGAAGGTGAAAATTAGGGGTCCCTTAGACTCCATACCCCAGTCTAGCCAATGGCAAATTGTTACCACTTGGATAAATCCATATCTCCAGTACATGATGGGAACAGGCAGAAAGCAATATGATCAATAAATTGGCGGTAAATGAATTATGTATTATTATAGTAACCCTTTCTTTGAACAATACCCATACGCATATATCTCTAGGTATATATATATATATATATATATATATATATATATATACAACAGTACAGACCAAAAGTTTGGACACACCTTCTCATTCCAAGAGTTTTCTGTATTTTCATGACTATAAAAATTGTAGATTCACACTGAAGGCATCAAAACTATGAATTAACACATGTGGAATTATATATTTAACAAAAAAGTGTGAAACATCTGAAAATATGTCTTATATTCTAGGTTCTTCAAAGTAGCCACCTTTTGCTTTGATTACTGCTTTGCACACTCTTGGCATTCTCTTGATGAGCTTCAAGAGGAAGTCATCTGAAATGGTCTTCCAACAGTCTTGAAGGAGTTCCCAGAGATGCTTAGCACTTGTTGGCCCTTTTGCCTTCACTCTGCGGTCCAGCTCACCCCAAACCTTCACGATTGAGTTCAGGTCTGGTGACTGTGGAGGCCAGGTCATCTGGCGTAGCACCCCATCACTCTCCTTCTTGGTCAAATAGCCCTTACACAGTCTGGAGGTGTGTTTGGGGTCATTGTCCTGTTGAAAAATAAATGATGGTCCAACTAAACGCAAACCGGATGGAATAGCATGCCGCTGCAAGATGCTGTGGTAACCATGCTGGTTCAGTATTCCTTCAATTTTGAATAAATCCCCAACAGTGTCACCAGCAAAGCACCCCCACACCATCACACCTCCTCCTCCATGCTTCACGGTGGGAACCAGGCATGTAGAGTCCATTCGTTCACCTTTTCTGCGTCGCACAAAGACACGGTGGTTGGAACCAAAGATCTCAAATTTGGACTCATCAGACCAAAGCACAGATTTCCACAGGTCTAATGTCCATTCCTTGTGTTCTTTAGCCCAAACAAGTCTCTTCTGCTTGTTGCCTGTCCTTAGCAGTGGTTTCCTAGCAGCTATTTTACCATGAAGGCCTGCTGCACACAGTCTCCTCTTAACAGTTGTTGTAGAGATGTGTCTGCTGCTAGAACTCTGTGTGGCATTGACCTGGTCTCTAATCTGAGCTGCTGTTAACCTGCGATTTCTGAGGCTGGTGACTCGGATGAACTTATCCTCCGCAGCAGAGGTGACTCTTGGTCTTCCTTTCCTGAGGCGGTCCTCATGTGAGCCAGTTTCTTTGTAGCACTTGATGGTTTGGGCCACTGCACTTGGGGACACTTTCAAAGTTTTCACAATTTTTCGGACTGACTGACCTTCATTTCTTAAAGTAATGATGGCCACTCGTTTTTCTTTACTTAGCTGCTTTTTTCTTGGCATAATACAAATTCTAACACTCCATTCAGTAGGACAATCAGCTGTGTATCCACCTGACTTCTGAACAACACAACTGATGGTCCCAACCCCATTTATAAGGGAAGAAATCCCACTTATTAAACCTGACAGGGCACACCTGTGAAGTGAAAACCATTTCAGGTGACTACCTCTTGAAGCTCATCAAGAGAATGCCAAGAGTGTGCAAAGCAGTAATCAAAGGAAAAGGTGGCTACTTTGAAGAACCTAGAATATAAGACATATTTTCAGTTGTTTCACACTTTTTTGTTAAGTATATAATTCCACATGTGTTAATTCATAGTTTTGATGCCTTCAGTGTGAATCTACAATTTTTATAGTCATGAAAATACAGAAAACTCTTGGAATGAGAAGGTGTGTCCAAACTTTTGGTCTGTACTGTATATATATGGTAATAGGTAGTGTTTAAGAAGACATTAGAATAAATAGAGATATACGTCTTTTTATAGAATCACTTTTCAGTATAATAGTATAAAGGAGGATTCAACCTCTAATGTATTACTAGAGTTTTACAATAATTGCATTTGTTATTTGTGAGTTCTTATAAAACATGTTATTTCACTGCAAATCTTGGCAGTTTCTAAGTAAATCCTGAACATAATATAGTGGTACCAATGAAATCTCAGTAGAGATGTGTACGTAGTCGGCAGAATCTCTTTGCTAGAACATAATACAAACCAAAAACCTTAATAAAAGAAAAGATTATGGCAAGTGGAACCATAGGGAAAAAGTACACAAACACTAAGGATCATTTAATGAATATACAGTATAACATACAGTAAAACTTGAAAGACATTGTGATAGTCATTTGCAATAGGTTTAAAGGGGTTATCCAGGAAATAATAAAGCTTTCCATCACACTGGTTAAGCTTTATTACTAATATATACCCTGTCCCCTAAGCTGTGCAGCATGGTAGGCCAGAACTCTGCTGAAGAAGGCCACTACTGTTAGGGAATATTGTGCAGGGCCATGATGGGGTATACTCAGGGGCGGCATTTTTTTACATTATATTTACAGTAAACCAACCCAGGATAGGCCGCTTAAAAAAACAGAGCTGAGCGGTGCCTGTCTTGGGCTGGTTTACGAGACGTCCGCATCACAGCGCAGGCGGCGATACAATGATGTCATTGCGCCTCCTACGCTGAGACGCGGATGCGGATGAAGAAGAGGAGGCGGCAGCTCCATCAAGGCATTGCAGGTAGGTGCGGATAACTTTTTTTTATATATATAAATAGGCTGTTTCCTACTGTAGTATCCCCTGCAGTTAACACCCTATTTACTTATCGATCCCCGCTCCTGCTGTGGCCGCCTCCGCTTCCTCTTCTGCTATCGAACGCAGAAGGGGGAATTAGAAGCGGCTGTGAACGGCAGCGGGGATCACTAAGTGAGGCCAAATGCTACTATTATTATACTCCGGAGACTCTTTAGACTCCGGAGTATAATAATCGGAGACCCAGGGGAGGTGAGGGAACATAAAAACCATTGTTACTCACCTCCCCAGCGATCCGATGTTACTCCCAGCCGGCTTCGGCCTTCTTTGGTGACGTTCCAGGCGTCTCGTGAGCCAGGCCTTCGACATTATGTTGTGACGCCGATCTGTGCGACATTGAAGAGGGCCGAAAGCAGGGAGTGCACCGGAGTCCAGGTAAGTAACACTGGTTTTTATGTTTGTCAGCACCTGGGTCTCCGATCATTATACTATGGGGTCTTTTAGACCCCAGAGTATAATAATAGTTCATGGGTGGGTTACTATGGAGCAGAATACTGTGTGCAGGGGCCACTATGGGGTATTTTACATGTCGGGGCCCTTGGGTATAATATCGAGTGCAGGGGCCACTATGGAGCATAATACTGTGTGCGGGGCCGCTGCGGGGCATTTCTGTGTGCAGGGGCCACTATGGAGCACGAGGCAGGAGCAGAATATCCTGTGCAGGGGCCACTATGGGGCATAATTACATGTGCAGGGACCACTATGGAGTATAATATCGAGTGCAGGGGCCACTTTGGAGCATAATACTGTGTTCAGGGGCCGCTGCGGGGCATATTACTGTGTGCAGGAGCCACTATGGAGCATAATACCAAGTGCAAGGACCACTATGAGGCATAATACCATGTGCAGGGGCCCCTTGGGGCATAATACCGTGTACAGGGGTTACTATGGAGCATAATACTGTGTGCAGGGGCCACTGCGGGGCATAATACTGTGTGCAGGGGCCACTATGGGGCATAATACCGTGTGCAGGGGCCACTACAGAGCATAATACCGAGTGCAGGGGCCACTATGGAGCATAATACCGTGTGCAGGGACCGCTGCGGGGCATAATACTGTGTTCAGGGGCCACTATGAAGCATAATACTGTGTGCAGGGGCCGCTGTGGGGCATAATACTGTGCAGGGGCTGCTGCAGGGGATAATACCGTGTAAAGGAGCCGCTGCGGGTCATAATACTGTGTGCAGGGGTCGCTGCGGAGCATAATACCGTGTGCAGGGGCTGCTGTGGCCATAATACCATGTAATACTGTATTAAAAAAAAAAAACACCTACTCATCTGTCCCTTGTGCTCCGATGTCTCCCACCGCAGTCTGGTTCTGCTGCTCTGGTGTTTTCTTCTGGCAGAAGTCCCCACCGCACATGACCGCTGAGGTCGCTGACACGGGACATCACAGTGCGGTGGGGAAGAAAACACCGGAGCAGCAGGACTGAAACTTGCTGGGAGACACCAGAGCACCTTCCCCAGCCTCATATTAAAAAAGTGGTTATCCTGCACAACCCCTTTAATGTGGCACTTGGGCTTTATTAAAGGGTCTTTTCAGCTCATTTTTATTGATGTTCTATCCTTAGGACAGATTATCAATAAGAGATCAGTGGACCCCTCCTCTGATCAGCTGTATGAAGGGGCTATGGCACCTGTTTATATTATACGCTGTTTGTTTATAGTGACCGTGTGATGTAATTGTAGCCTTGTCACATAGACTTTATAGGACGAGGCTGTAGTTACATTACATGGCCGCTATGAGATGAATGACTCTATGTAAACAGAGAAGCGGTCATGGCGCTTACACAGGTACCACAGTTCATTCAAATGGCTGATCAGTAGGGATCCTGGGTTTTTGAGCCCCACTGATTAGTTTATTAATGACCTGGAAAACCTTTTAATTAGTTAACACCTGGGGCATTATTAATAAGGGGCACTATTTATACAGGGTACACACGGACATTATTAATATAAAGATGCACTTGGGAGTATTATTCATTATAGGGGGTTATATTATATATTTTATAATTGGGGGTAGCAGCAGGATGGGTGTGCAGGTGAGGACAATGTGGTTGGATGCCTGGAAAAGTGAGGAGTCAAAGATGTCTGTGTTGCAAACTTTACAGAGACAAGTCACAGCTGGGAGAAGTGGTCATGGCGGTCCAAAGGGAAGAGAAGGGAAATGTGAAGGATTAGTCAGAGACGTCACTTGTAAGTCACAAAATGTTACTGCCCTGTATTCACCTAAATGATAGAGGATAAATACCTGATTGATGGGGGTCTGTCTGCTGAGACCCCCACTGAGCCTGAGAATTCCCCCCCCCCCCCAACTGGGTGGGAATCCAGCCTGGCTGCAGCCATATATATAGGTGTGTTGCTTGGTGGATGGACGAACCCGCGTGGCTCTCATTCACTTTGTGCCAAAGATACCCGAAGTCCAGTACTCAGCTATCTGCGGGGCTCCTATTATAGAGAATGGGGGCCATGTGGCCTCGTCCATCCACCAAGCAGAAGATGTGTGAAGTTACTTTCATTGTTAATGCCGTGTTGTTGATCTGATACTGAAGTAATACAGGAAGAAGAATTCTTAAAAACTGTTTCATAAGTTTGTGTATGTTTATTGTATGACAATATCAGTATGTGACGCTAACAGCATGTGAACGCAATTTTATATATTTTTTTTTGGGGGGGGGCATCTTTCGATAGTCCGCCTCAGGCAGCAAAGAGGCTAGGTTCATCACTGCGTATACTTAGTCTGTAGGAACATTAGATAGATGATATGTGACATAATAACATCCACAATAATACCAGGAATGCCCAAGGTTTTCAGCAGAACATTGCTCAGGGCATGATGCTGCCTCTTTGCCTTCTTCCGATGCATCCTGATGGAAGCATTGACCTGGATGTGTCTCTATTTGCACGTTTTTGGCTTCTTGTGCCATTGCAGTGACTCATTGGTGATACTACCTGTAGATACGTCCCCTGACTTTCTATAATCATGTGCTACCACAGTCTCTATTTGGGTCTTTGACCAAGCTGTGGGTCAACCATTCCTAATACAATACTAAACTTGGAGCAACACACAGTCAGCAGATCCCTGTTGGCAGCAGTGTCTCAGACCTGAAATCTGACTGGCATAGAGTTCATTTCTAGTGCACGGGACATCCGTGGTGTGCCAGAATTACTAAGATGTGCCATCTGGCCTCAACCTCCACCATTCCTCACTCACTCACTTCCTGCTTATGGTCCTTTTTATAGTCATTGGCTTTTACAAAGACATCTAGTGGCAACAATTAACATTGCAGGCATTCACAAAAGACGTAGGCCCAGAATACGGTTTAAAAGCTAGAAAGTGTGTAGCCCTATTTGGGGGGGGGGTATGAGTATTATCCCTCCCGCAACAGACTCTGGCGCTGACCTGTGTGTATAATGGGACCTGAAGCCTTCGCTGAAGGGAAGAGTGGGAACATATATGAAATATATCAGTGCCTCCACCCAGGATAGAGCCTCTGTATTACAGGGAGGATCTCTTCCTGGGACTTACCCATGAGGTACAGTTAGTAGCCTTAACAAGGATCACTGTACTAATCTCACAGTCTGAAGAATACATACAGATACCACATAAGGTTATAACAGTAGCTTTATAAGAATCAACAGGGTAATAATACATACATAAAATATACTCAGAACACAGCAATACTACAACAACCAGCAAGTCCTCAACCGTCTTAGGTTATATACCCGGGTATATATATAAATATATAGCAAGAGTCCAGTGCACAATACCTCCAGGCAACAGAAGAGATGCAGGGGCCCCTGTGGATGACTGTGGATCCTCGGATTCTTCCAGGAGATGACAGACAGCCGATCAGGAGATGATGATGATGGTGAGATTCTTCACAGGCAGCAAACAGGGCGACGGTGACGGCAGTAGATGCAGGCCTGACTACCCTAACACTGAGTCCTTAACCTGCCAGCTAAACTACTAGTGCCACCGGGCCTCTAACTAGCTAGTTGGCCTTCGGAAGCCTAACCTATCACTGCCCTGAACTATATATATATATATGGATCCCTAACTACGGTTACTAGCTAGGTCCTGTGAGTATATAGGGGGTAACACATACCTAACTATATACTGTGAAGTAAAGAGGAACACGTGGCTCTTAGACTCCCCCAGACATAACATGTCTGTCTCAGCAGCTCTGCTCACATCTCTCCCCCCCAGCAGCTCTGCCTCACATGTGTCTGACTCACTGTATTTACAAAACAAAACTTGCACTAAATGCCTGGGGTCTCTGAAGCCAAACTGCAGGGGCAAAGAAGCCAGATACATTATATACTAGTAGAAATGGCAGTTCCCTACACTCTCCCTCTGGTGAAATCTTTACGTCACGTCAAAGACATACAAAGTCATAGTATACAGTCAACATTACCAATGACAATATCAATATGGTTGCTTTTGCATTTACAGAGTCACAACAGGTTAATAGGTATACATGCCAGCAGGAGCGAAAATTGGTAACATATTGACCAAAGTGGACACTGCACCCACCCAAGCATGGTATAAATGAGGCTGAGTAGTAAATCTGGGGTCCCCCAAACTATCATATGTCAGCATAGGTGGAGGGTGTCTAATTCTCTCTCCTCTCCGTACCTCTCTCTGAGGTAAACTAGCATGTCCAGGCCCTAAACTAGGGTTGTCTGCCATGGGAGGGGATGGTGCTGGTGGCGTAGGAGAGCTAGATCCCTGCTCATCTGTAGACACAGATCTAGGTACGAATTCTGGAGTTTGAGGGTTCATAGGTCTCCCTGAAGGAGAAGATACTGGTGATCTAGGAACTTCAGGAGCCACAGTCCAATCACTCTCAGGAGTTTCAGGAAGGTCAGGTGGAATATCGGCTAAGGACTGTGGAGAATCGCAGACCGAGCCATCATTGGAGATATCCATACCATCAATCTGAGGTACAGGCAACAAATGATTTCTATGCCAAGTCCTGATCCTCCCGTCCCGTCCTTTTATCTTGTAGACTGGTATTCCAGGCAACCGATCTACCACTGTAAAGAGTTCACTCCGCCATCGATCAGCCAGCTTATGTTTTGCAGATGCTCCCAAATTCCGTAGCAGAACATGGTCCCCAGGGTTCAATTCTCGGTATCTTACTCGAAGATCAAATCTCCTTTTATTTCCTTCATTCACTTTGGCCGCATTTTCCTCAGCCAGCTGATAAGCACTCTTAAGCGTTTCTTTCAAACGTGCCACGTATCGGTAATGATCTCGATGACTGATACCATCGGTAGAGACTCCCAACAAGATGTCAATAGGTAGCCTAGGCTCTCTTCCAAACATCAGAAAGTATGGTGAATATCCTGTGCTCTCGTGCCTTGTACTATTATAGGCATGCACCATAGCCTCCACTTTTCTACTCCAGGATCGCTTATCCTCAATTCGTAAGGTACCAAGCATATCAAGTAAAGTCCTGTTAAATCTTTCAGGAAGGGCATCTCCCTCTGGATGGTAAGGCGTCGTCCGACTTTTGCGGATGTTCAACAACTGAAGTAACTCTTTGATCAGGTTACTCTCAAAATCCCGGCCTTGATCAGAATGCAACCGGTGTGGTAAGCCATAATGGATAAAATACTTTTCCCAAAGCACTCTTGCAACAGTGACTGCTTTTTGATCCTTAGTCGGAAAGGCTTGAGCATATCGTGTGAAGTGATCAGTCACCACCAATACATTTCCAAATCCTCTGGAGTCGTTGTCAATACAAAGGAAGTCTATGCAGACAAGATCCATGGGGCCCGAACTCTTCAAGTGTCCCATGAAGGCCGCTCGAACCGGGACAGTCTTCCTCTGCAAACATCTGCGACAGCACCTACACAGACGAGTCACGGTATCTCTCATTTTGGGCCAGTAGAATCGGTCTTGTATTAGGCCATAAGTCTTCTCAGGTCCCAAATGACCATGATAATCATGCAGACTTCGGAAAATCATCTTCTGAAAGCAGCTTGGAATAACTAGTTGGCGCCTTCCAGGGTGATCATGATACAGCACCACACGATAAAGTAGGCCATTGTCTATTTCAAACTTCTCCCAATCTCGTAGAAGTTGACTGCATTCAGAGGGTAGGGATGTCTTTAACATTTCTCTGTCTTGAGAACTCACTGCTTGATAAAGAGGTCCAATTAAAGGATCAGTCTTTTGACTCCAGATCATTCGCTTTGAAGATATAGAACAACTCTCAAAGGATCCTAAAGCGGCAGGGTAGGCAAACATGTCTGGTACAGCTTCGGGACCTCCCCCAATAGAGTCAATAAGCCGAGTTTCAGAAAAGGCTACTCGGTCTTCAACTACAGCAGCCATGGCACACAAAGCTCCTACTCCAGGACTTGGCACTTCTTCCCATTCATCCACTACTTCCGGACTAGGTAATCCAGGCCGTCTTGATAGAGCATCTGCCCCAATGTTCTTAGGCCCCGATTTATACTTGAGTGTGAATTGGTAGTTGGATAAAGCTGCCAACCAGCGATGTCCTGTAGCATCGAGTTTAGCGGTTGACAAAACGTATGTCAGTGGATTGTTGTCTGTTCTTACTTCAAACGTGGCTCCGTATAAATAGTCATGTAATTTATCAACAATGGCCCACTTGAGCGCCAAAAACTCCAATTTATGTACTGGATAATTTTTCTCGCTGGGAGAAAGACTTCGACTTATGAAAGCTATGGGCCGTAACCCGGCCGGGTATTCTTGGTGCAGCATGCCACCTAATCCTTCAAAGCTGGCATCTACATGTAGCACATATGGCTTATGTGCATCAGCATAAGCCAGAACGGGAGCTTCTGTCAATTTCTTCTTCAACAACTTAAATGCTTCTTCACAATCCGCAGTCCACCTATCGCCAAAAAGGCTTTTGGAAGACCCTTTCTTCTTTCCCGGATCTCCTGCATCACTCTTCAACAGGTCGAGGAGGGCTCGAGCAATTTTTGAATATCCTTCCACAAATCGTCGATAGAATCCACAAAACCCCAAGAAAGATTGCAACTCCGTAATATTTTGCGGTCGGGGCCAATTCACCACAGCTTCAATCTTACCAGGATCGGTAGCAACTCCTTCAGCAGAAACAATATGACCTACATAAGTGACCGAAGATCTACAAAATTTGCATTTGTCAGCCGACAACTTCAGCCCCTCTTCTTTTAAGCGATGGAGTACTCTCATGAGTCGTTCTTCATGTTCTTCCAGCGTCTTTCCAAACACAATAATGTCATCAAGATATACAAGGCATTCCCGGGGCACTAAATCACCTAACACTCTTTCCATCAACCTTTGGAACGTTGCTGGCGCACCTTTTGTACCTTGCGGCATACGAGTGAACTGAAAGAAACCCAAGGGGCATATGAAGGCTGTCTTTTCCTGATCCTCAGGTGCCATTGGGACTTGATAGTATCCCGATCTTAGGTCCAGCACTGTGAACCAACAGTTTCCATTCAGAGCTTCCAGAGCTTCTTCAATTCTCGGCAGTGTATACTGATCAGGTAAGGTTCTCCGGTTCAGAGTTCTGTAATCCACACATAGGCGAATTGCTCCAGATTTTTTTCTTACCACCACAATAGGTGAGGCATAGGGGCTCTTACTGTCCACAATGATCCCCTGACCTTTCATTTGCTGTAGAGTCTGTCTTAACTCATCAACATCCTTTGGAGCAACTCTCCGTGGTCGCTCCCGGAAGGGAGTAGAATCGGTCAATCGGAAAGTGTGTTGAGCACTTTTAGCACAACCTACATCCATATCATCCATGGAGAACACTTCCGATAATTCAGACAACTTCTGTGTCAGTCGCTGATTCCAGGCCTCTGGTAAATGTGGATCACTCAAGTCAAGATTGAGATTAGGGATTGCATCTCGGATTTGAATCCTGCACACTTCAGCGTATGGATTTACTCCAAGCACAGGGTAGCAGTGGGCCACATTCTGGTATGGTCCAATTACAATCGGATGCGGTGAACAGTTCCTCACTGTCACACAGGTAGATAACTCCACTTTATTTCTCCAGTCCTTTCTCTCTGGGATCACCATCCAGCCATTCTGGTTAATCATTTCTTCAGGGGTTTCCATAAGGACATAACTCTCCCCTTCAAGCAAATCGGGAGCAATGCTGGAGGCTACTCTCAGAATTCTCTCCCCGCCGGCAGGAACTTCCACGGTTCTCTCACCGATATGATATACCATTCCATGTCGATAGCCAGTAGACAGGGCATCACAGAGTTCTCTAAGATCAGAAGATATATTCACCGGCTGAGCTGCAGGGTTCCAATCTCTTCCAAGAAACTTCTGAAAAGCATAATGCACTGCGGGACAATTAGTGCCAAGTATCACAGGAGCTGCACAAGAATCCCCTGTATCAGGGCAGACAAGAGCCGTAATCTTCATGGGAGCGACACTCTGATCTTCTAATTCAGGGACAGCTATAACTACTTGTAGGCTGCCATCTACAGGATATGATCCTGAATTAAGCCCCCACAATTTCATTTGTCCTGTAGACTGAAGAGGTATATCCCTCAGATACTTTTGGTAGAACGAGCGATAAATCAGGGTCACTTGAGATCCTGTATCAAACAGGGCAGGAGCGGCATGACCATTGACAGTGACTTTGACAACGGACCTGGAGCCTGCGATAGCGCCTCTGGTATTTACTCGGCCCGCCTTCCTTCGGTGTCTTTGATTCTGAATAGAGAAGACAGCACTGTGTCTCAATCCCTCACTGTCCTCCGTACACTGTCTGGCAGTATGGCCCGTCTGACCACATTTATAACAGGTTCTAGCATCCTTCCTCCATTGAGTGGCAGTGGGTGGAGTGGCGGACTGTCTAAGTTCTGACCGCTCCGCTGGTTTGTCCTTGTTTGAATTAGGAACAACATCTTCTTTAGAGATGCTTTTCGCTTTCTTAGGGGTACTAAAACTAATGTCAGCTTCTTGTTTCTTCACTAACTTCATTAAGTCAGGAAATGGAAGGACTCTATCAGATAGTAAGACCTTGAGTACTTGAGCAAGAGGATGATGAGGTTGTAACCCTCTCACCAACTGACTGGTTCTCATAGCGTCTACCTCTGAAGTAGATATAGCTGCGTGGTACACCAGACGTGAAAGAAGTAGCTGTAAACGGTTAATAAAAGTAGAGACATTTTCCCCTTCTTTTTGACGAACCATACGGTAATCAGCAACCATCTGGGCAAGGTCATAGTATGGCTCAAAGTGATCAGACAGTACTTGTATATAGTCCAATGCACTCACTCCTTCATGAGAGTCTCTGTACAAGCGGATCAATTCTGCAGCAGGAGACCGCAAACTTTCACTGATACGCTGCCGCTTGCCTTCTTCAGAGCAAGACCATTCCTTCAGGCATTGGAGAGTATGTTCTTTCCATATCTCAAAGTTTTCCTCCCCTTGTGGTACTGGGACATTACCAGAGAATACTTTTAGTTTCTTGTAGTGAGTGGCCTGCAGGCCCTGAGCTAACATTTCAGTCAGCCTGGCTAAAGTGCTAATAGCACTGTCACTAGAGGAACTGCTAGCGACGGCCATACTGGGGGGGTAACTGGCTGAGCGGGGTTCTTCCTTTACCTGAACCAGGGGAGGAACAGGAGGTCGGTAATCCCATGTAGTAGCTAGTGGGAGGTTCCCCTCTGAGCTATATCGCTTCTCCATATCAATGACTATTCCCACTTCTAAATCTCAGCAGTGCCTCCAAATGTAGCCCTATTTGGGGGGGGGGTATGAGTATTATCCCTCCCGCAACAGACTCTGGCGCTGACCTGTGTGTATAATGGGACCTGAAGCCTTCGCTGAAGGGAAGAGTGGGAACATATATGAAATATATCAGTGCCTCCACCCAGGATAGAGCCTCTGTATTACAGGGAGGATCTCTTCCTGGGACTTACCCATGAAGTACAGTTAGTAGCCTTAACAAGGATCACTGTACTAATCTCACAGTCTGAAGAATACATACAGATACCACATAAGGTTATAACAGTAGCTTTATAAGAATCAACAGGGTAATAATACATACATAAAATATACTCAGAACACAGCAATACTACAACAACCAGCAAGTCCTCAACCGTCTTAGGTTATATACCCGGGTATATATATAAATATATAGCAAGAGTCCAGTGCACAATACCTCCAGGCAACAGAAGAGATGCAGGGGCCCCTGTGGATGACTGTGGATCCTCGGATTCTTCCAGGAGATGACAGACAGCCGATCAGGAGATGATGATGATGGTGAGATTCTTCACAGGCAGCAAACAGGGCGACGGTGACGGCAGTAGATGCAGGCCTGACTACCCTAACACTGAGTCCTTAACCTGCCAGCTAAACTACTAGTGCCACCGGGCCTCTAACTAGCTAGTTGGCCTTCGGAAGCCTAACCTATCACTGCCCTGAACTATATATATATATATGGATCCCTAACTACGGTTACTAGCTAGGTCCTGTGAGTATATAGGGGGTAACACATACCTAACTATATACTGTGAAGTAAAGAGGAACACGTGGCTCTTAGACTCCCCCAGACATAACATGTCTCCCCCCCCCCCCCCCCCCCCCCCCCCCCCCCCCCCCCCCCCCCCCCCCCCCCCCTCCCCCCCCCCCTTTATATACAAAAACCAACCCTCACCACAGGCCCCGGGCCCCCAAACCCCCCAGGGGGGGGGGAAAGGAACCATATTTTTTTTTTAAAATAGGGGGGGCCCTTTCCCACACGGGCCAAAACCAACCGGCCCAAACACAACCCCACCTATTTTAATATGTGGTGCGGTTCTTTTAAAAAAGTGGGGTGTTGTTGTCGTCTCTCCCCGGGGGCCCCCCCCCAACCGGCGGCGGGGGGGGGGGGCCCGGGCTTTTTTTTTTCCTTTTCTGCGGGGCGGCGGGCTGGCCACATTAACACGGCTCCTGGCACAGCAAATTATGTGGGGCCCGGTGGGGCGGGATCGGAGATCTGGCCACATCTCCTAGCGGGGACTTGATATACAGCGCTGTATAGCGCTGCTAAAATCCAACCCCCTCCATAACCCCGTCCCCATATGATCAAAGCCCCGCCCCCTACCCCACCCATCCGGTGCCCTGCCAGGCCATGGAAAAAATGGTCTTGTTTCAAGCCAGTCCCTGGTGGATAAAAGGTATAATCATTGGCTTTATAGAAAGATTTCTCCATATATCATACATATGCAGGGAAAGAAAAAAAAGCTTGGTATTATAAAAACATACCTAATAAAAAATATAAAAATAAAATGAAAAAATATTAAAATAAGTCCTCACCAATTTTTAATTATTAAATTATACCAATTCAATGTATACAGTATATATATACAGTACACAGTATCGCCAAAAAATATTTAAAGTTATCACTAAATGGCTCAAATAAAAATGGTGCAATTGTTTATTTTTGCTAACCAGTAACAATCTGGGGTCTAATATTATTATATCTGGCTATATAAAGGCCACTCCCGCTTTTGCCGCGACTTGCCATTCACAAGTCACCATGTGAAGGACTCTCCCAAATTGACATCTCTGTAACCATTGCATCAACAGATCAGTAGGGACATGCCACCATGCTACACAACAGGTACAAGGTTATACATTTTCATGACATGAGGCATTCAGCAAGAACATTTAGAGGTTCACATACTTTTCACTTGCATTGTATTTTGAGATACTTTGCCTTTCACCAGCTATCTGCACCAGGATCAGTGATGGTTATAGGGACAAGTTCCGATGTCTATCTGTAATATCTGTAGATCTGACATACTCGGAGTCTGTACAGTATCTGCAGAGATCAGTGGTAGCAAATTATAGAAGAATGTTGTAAGGGCTGAGGAATCCTATCAATGGCATGTTTTCTAGAAGACATATTCCCTCCTTGCTCAGTAGAGGGCAATGTAACATTGAGTATAGAATATACTGCAGTAGAAAGAGACCATATTTAATAGAACCCAGACTCCTCTCTCCGGGAGCCTTCTGCTGATCATTCATGAAAATCAGTAACACCATGCTGTGTGGACCACTTGCCTCTAATTTACCAGGTCACAGCCTGGCACCTACGTAGGCAACCACATGCAAGTTGTCAATATTCATCTGCATTCCCAAATGTTTTGCTCTTTTCCCATATTCTAATTGTAGCAGATAAGCCGGGACAGGCACAAGAGCTCTGCTGGAAAATGCGTCAGCATTACAATAGTCACATCGGGCTCACTCCCACCTGACAAATGCAAAGGAAATTTGGGTCTACAATATTATAATTCTGGATGTCAAATAAGCATCCGATTGACTGGCAGGGTCTCACTTCATAAAGTAGCAGGTTTGATATAATTTGTGTAATAAAACTTTTCTTTATCCACCATAACCCTTTAGCGCAAAATAATGTACACTCATCGACAAAAAACAAGGCACCCAGACAGAAATGTCGGATTGCTGCAAAGCTCAGCATGCAGTTATGTCTCAGGAAGGTATGTAAATGATTACAGGTGTGGTCTGATTGGACGCTGGGTCTTGCCACAAGAGGGCATAAAAGAGCTTTTCCCTGCTGTACTATAAAAAGGCTCTCAGAGGCTACTTTTGGGTAGTGTATCGTTTGGTGAGAGATAATTGACTGCTAAACACGCTCAAAGACATTTTGTGCAGTTGACAGATTTGAGACTGGACTGAGAAGCAGACATCCACTTAAAGGGAGTCTATCACCTTCCTCAATCCCTTCAAGTTGCCACCGTAGTGATGTAGGAGCTGTGACATTCTTACATATCATGCCTTCATTATATTTTGCAGTCCAGTGGATGGCGAAAATATAGATGTTTTCTTCATTATGCAAATTAGGTACTCGGAGTACAGGGGGCGTTCCCAGAGATCCACAAGCACAGCCTTCTCTATTGAAAAGACGACCCAGTACAGCTTTGTGCCACCCCTGGCCAGTGGGAAACAATAGTCCCGCTGCTGCACCATCATAATACAGTCTGTAAAGTCTCTCATGTGCAGTATGCGCCACAAAGTCTCGCACACACATAGCCACATATGAGCTGTATGCTCGTATGCTCTGAATACTACAAGTGCATACTGCACATGTGCGAGACTCCACCGACTAAATGATGACATCACAGCAGCAGAGCCATCATTTCCCACTGGCCAGGGGGTGGAACAAAGTTGTATAGGAGCGGGTTTTCAAGAGAGAATGGTGTGCTCGGACATCTCTAGCAATGCCTCCTGTTCTCCGAGTACATAATTTGCATAACAAAGAGAATGCCTTTTTCTCAGCATCCATGGGACTGTGAAACATAATGAAGGTATGATATGTAAGAACGTCACAGCGCCTACAGCACTATGGTGACAGCTTGAAGAAGTTGGGTGTAGGTGATAGACTCCTCTTAAAGTTAATCTGTCACCAGGAAATGTGATATCAAACCAGTCACCGTGCTTTGTAGGGGACATTATGCTCAGCACCATCATAGCTTTAGGTCTAAAAGAAGCACCATTTCCTTGAAAATGCAGTTTTAGAAATATGCAAATGAGGTTCAAGTGCAAAGGTGGAGTGTCAGAGACTTCAAGGACTCTGACTCCAAGCTTGAATCTCCATCACTGTATACTTGGTAGTCTCTTCATATCCTCCAGTTATGACTCTGCTTGTTGAATTCCTGCAGATGCATCTTGCATTTCCTGGTTGGAGCCCATGGAGGCATTTTACTATTGCACTAGTCTAGAGTCTCATTTATTGTTCTAGAGATTCATATTTCTTAAAACAGCTTTTCCAAGGAAATGGTGCATCTATTGGACTAAAGGTATGATGGTGCTCAGCATAATGCACCGTTGCTGCTTTGATATTACATTTCCTGGTGACAGACTCCCTATAATTGCCGTTCTCAATATTGATCATTCCCTCTAGACAGTTAAGCAAGGGTCTATCCCAAGAAAAGTGACAAGTGTCTAGTTGCTGTTCTGCCAGGACCTCCGTATATCACAAAAATGGGTTCCTTTTTCCACAAGTTGGGTTCCTTTTTTCCCAGATGGGACACACTTGTTCTCGTCTTTGGTATCGCCGAGCGGTCAGACAATTCTCACTTACTGTACCCTGTGAAATGTGATTTCCCTGTGGATTTTCAAAGTAAATATTACAAGAATAATGGGGTAGTTTCTGATGTACAAGGCATGAAAAAGTCACATTTCTATTGTACATTTCTATTGTTTTACACAAAAATGACTTGCAACTTTTTGGTGGAGCAAGGTAGGAATGAAGGTGCACAAGGGTGGTAATGCCTCGAACTGACAAATATATTATGTATCTTATGCCAGAAAATTCCAATTATGCCACAAGGATTCTCCCGCAACATGCTTGAATTATTAAACAGGCTATAGTCTCTTAAAGGGGTTTTCAGGGCTAAAAATACTGATGACTTAGCCTAAAGATAGGTCACAAATATCAGATCTGTGGGAGTCTGACATCTGGCCCCACCATCGATTACCTGAAACAGAGATCAGGAGCAGGAAGCAGACAACGCTGTTCTCTATACAGTGGCGGAACTGCGTCACTGCAGCTTAAGAGCCATGCAAATGAATGGGAGTTGATCTGCAGTACCTGGTCTGGCCACTGTACAGAAAACAACACTGTCTGCTTCCTGCTTCATTCTCTGTGAATTTGCTGGGCAGGGATTGCTAAGAACAGCGGACAGATGGCAGTGCTGGGTGTTGGACCTCCACTAATCTGATATGGATGGACTATAGTTAGGATAGATCATTCATATTTTTAGCTTGAAAAACCTCTTCAATTATTTATTTTGCTTTCTTATATAGTGCCATCATATTCTGCAGCACTTTACAGATATTGTCCACACTGTCACATATAGGGCTCACAATCTAAGTTCCCTATCAGTATGTTTTGGGAGTGCGGAAGGAAACCGGAGTACCTAGCGCTAACCCTTGCAAACATGAGGAGAACATACAAATTCCTTGGTGGGATTCAAACCCAGGACTCCAGCACTTCAAGACCTTAGAGGTAACGACTAGCAGAGCTCTCGCCAACATGCAAAAGTTGTGAAAACTGACCCACAAAGCACCAGTCTTAATAAATGGAACCCAATGTGCTTATATTTTCCACAGCACAAACAAAGGTCCACACATTTTTTGGTTTCCAGAATAAAAAAAAATTGTGAATATAATATCCTTTTCCACTGCCCTGGATGTGAAAAGTTAGCAGATTCGACAAGGATCATCAAACCTGACCAAATGTGTGAACATAGTCATAGGCTACAAGCAAACAATCTGCTGTGGAAAATTCTCTTTCTATAACGTATGGATATTGACAATCACAAAAAAAGAAAAAAAAACACAGAAAATGGAGAGACGTCTGCAACATTTTCTGCCTTTAATTGCATTTCCATGAAAAGGCCAGCAATCCTCCCTCCAGGAGCTCTTGATGACATTATCAAGAATAGCCTACTCTTATCTTTACTAAAGACCTTCTCTTGTTATGTTTTCACCCTCGGCTTCTCGTGTTCTATTTTTAATATTTCTAATTTACACTTTACTCCTCTATTTTCCAAGTGACCCTTCCTCTACTTGACAAGTACAATGGTGCAAGGTGCGAAATGATATATTGTGATTTAGAATTAATTTTTTTCCATCGCACCAAATTTACTCTTATTGTTATGGAAAAAAAAAATCATTACATATAGTTTATTTTTCTTTAAAGGGGTACTATGCTCTGGATAATTCCGGTTATCTCATAAGGGTGCTTCAATGAGAAGCTGATTGTAAGGCATCCTCAAGGTGGGAACTCCAAGAAATCTAAGCAATTAGGGTGCAATTCTCCTGCAACACTCCAAAGTTCCCATTGAAATTAATTGGTTTTCATTGAGATGGCGGGTCGTCCAGGTGCAGGGACTCCCGCTCTCCACTCTGATCTTGAAATTGGGACTTTCATCTTATATTTAATAATTCTCTAACAGAGTACTTTATTACTTTTCAAAACCAGACAAACCCTTTAAAGGGAGTCTATCACCTCCCTCAACTTGGATGTATTATGTAAATAATGCAGTTGATGCTCTTGGTTACAGGACTTCAGCTCCTGGACCACTGTTATTGCCCCTACCATGTTTTTCCTGTGCCAACTTGTGCAGTAAGATTTGATCCCTCCTCTACTATGACATCACTCATCCTACTTTTGCAACTAGAGGCTAAAGACCCGCCCCCAGTGCACCTACTGTCTAATTTGCATAAAGTTTCAAAATTGTTATTCTCCAAATTTACAAGTGTGACATACTGTAATGTGCTGTGTTTTTTTTTTTGTTTTTTTTTTTTAACAAAAACTTGCAAAGCTATAAAATAGCGTACTAATTTTATTTATTTATAATTAACATTTATTTATTTATTTATTTATTTGGTGATACCAATTTTTTTTTTTTTTTTTTTTTTTTATTACCAATGGGAAAAAAAAGTCTTTTTTTTACTTTTTTCTGTAAAACAACTAAGCAAATGGTATCTAATCTACAGCAAAAAAAAAGTGGCTTGAGAAGCGCAAAAAAGCCATCTGCGACAATTATTATTGCAACCAGCATTCAAAAAGTTGCAAATCTGTGGTTTACTACTTTTTTATGCCAGATATCTGGAATAAAGTAGATAATAAATATGCCCTATTATGTCTCAACTGCGATCAAGAAAAGTTTTGGTTCCAGTATCTGGTGAATTTCCTTTTGATACAACTTCGCTACATAGTCTACATGGGAATAACATATTGACACATTATGGGGTCTTGTTTTTTATAGTTGGTTTTTTTTTATTTTTTTTTACACATAATATTCCAGTATACGTATGCAATTAATAGTTTAATGAAATAAATAAATAATAAATAATTAGAGCTTTATGTAATTTATTGAATTGTTTTCCTATAAGACATTATTTTGGGAGAGGTCCAATGAACAGAGTTAGAATTTCCAATAATTCTTTTCATTCCTGGAATACATATGTATGGCCAGGATATTGCACGTATCCACAGACAACTGTCAAGCCACATCACCGGTATGACAGGTAAAAGACCTTTACAAGAGACAATCCTTGGCACCAGTGTGCCGTCCTCCTCGACTATTTCGATAGTTATGCCGGCCCTGACAACTATGTTGCCAAGGCCAGGAAAGATTACGGCTTGTTGGCTTGAAAAAAAAAAGCAAATTCTGATTGAAAACATACAAAATGAAGACACTAAGGTATTTTTGTTTCTGTTTATATCTCATAAAATGGCTAAAATGATCTTTTTCTTTATGTTTTTAGAATAAACCACAAAGAGTTCTGTTAGCTGTCCAAAAATGTGAACAATTGTTCATGGATTTATAAAAAAAAGCCCTAAAAACCTAAAATATTACCAAGAAACTGAGTTTTATTGGAAGATTTTAATATCTCCCTTGTGACTCCTGACGGTGATGGTGTACGGTTAGGCGGTGTACATTTTGTGCTTTCATCACATTTGTTTCTGGAGTTGGAATTCATGATGTATTTTATTATAGAGAAAATCTGTTCTGTAGTCAGGTATTCTAGCTGACCTCTGAAAAGCTTCGTGTGAACCTACCTTGTTCTTTCTGATTGCTTTATTGTATTATGTATCAAGAATTGGTGAATATATGGCGGGTTTCTGAAGCATGGACTTACCAAAAATAATAATACTGTGTTTTTACAATAGGTATTTCTTCTAGCACCTTTTAGCTGCCTATCTAAACTGTTACAGTAAGAAATGCCTACTAAGATCAGATGTAAATGTAATTGCACCAATTCTTGGTGTATATTGTCCTAAATTGCTCAAACCAATGTTGTCCATGCTCTAACCGTGCCTACTTTTCTTCCTACTTTTCAAAAGTGTCGAGAGACTGAAAAAGTGTCAACTATAGCATTGACTAAGATGTATGACTTTTATACACTAGAAAACTGGCCTAAATAGTTTAATAAATTCCCCCAGTCCCTTTTTCCGACAGATTGTATACATGAGTAACTGCCGTGTGTGCCATATAGACATGCCCGAAACTCTTGGGTACACAGGATTACTACATTCGGACATTTAGATGCACTAGAAGAGCACCATTTTTGGGGTTTTTTTTGCAAAAAAGGACATCTAATAGTCCAAAAATGATGATATGTATCTAGAATATCCAGTGTACTGTATGCCTGTGACTCTTTAGGCACTCACAAGGAAATATAAAGCACATGTATGTTCATTGTTAACTTCATCAGAAGTTTATCTTTGTACATATGAGAGAATTCTCTGGCATGCTGGTGAACAAAATCAAACCTGGTCATATATGATGTAAAAATTAGTTTGATGTTTCCTTTACAAAATACGTTGGGTCATTGGATATAAGGATTTTTTTTATTTTTTTGGATAAATTGGAGATGTCTGAAGTGTAGATGATCCTGGACCTTACTATATGGACTGTCATTTAGCTACAGGACTGCAACATCTGATTATATCGATTCTTCTCAACCTCAGGTCCGGCAATTTTACTTCCCGACAGATAATCAATAACAATAATCCAGCTGTGCGCCAAAATGTGCGATAGATGACACAATGATGTTAACCAACAACTATTGCTTAGACTGGTTTTACACAACCTGGGAAAATGGTCCACATATTGGCCTTATTTATTGGCCCAAATGCAGCTGAAATGAAATTCTGCTTTGTGCCGAGCCACGTTCAGGCAGGCAAGTATGGATCATTTTTCTTAGCATTCACACAGTCATGTGAAACCAACCCTAGAAACACATCTATGCTTGTATCAGGTCCTTTGGACATTGGGGAGATACTAAATATGTCAGAACTCTGGTAAAAACATGTTTACATGCCTTGTTCCAGATTTATAGACAGTTTTTAAAGAGGACCTTTCACGGTGCAGTTAGATTTTTTTTTTCTTTTAGGCAGACATCTATTTGTACTTCATATAAGGAAAATCAATACAAAATTCTGATGTTTTGGTACCACACCTCTGCCCTTCTACACACACTTACTCAACCCATCCCTTCGGTGTCCTGGAGATGTCGGCGGGACGTTGGTACTCTGTAACATATTTTCTGGTTCTGCCAGGTGTTGCACTCGATTTGGACCCAGGTACAGGGCTTAATTTCTACCCTGTTATCTCATGCCATGCTGCTGGATGTTCCCCCTAGGACTATGAGGAAACGGACAGCTAAACCTTTTCAGAGTACTCTCACAGTGGCCAAGACCCTGATTGCCTCCCGATGGGAACAGACTTCTCCCCCTTCCATTCATGACTTATTGACTAGACTGAGGGACATACATATGATGCAATACCTCATTGTTCCCATAATGACTCACTAAACGGACTTTTTTGATATGGGACCTATGGGGCAGTTATTGGCAATCCCATTTGTTGTCAGACGCTGATGGTGTGACCACCTGAAGAGACGTTTCTCCCTCTTCCATAATCTCCTCTTCTTGTATACGTTCCTACCCTCTCCTTCCCCTTATGTATTTCCCTTCATCTTGTCTTGTTCTTATGAATTTGCTTTTTATATATTTTTGTCTTGTTTGCGGATTGTCTCCAAGAATCTTATTTCTGATGCTAAATACTTTCTGTATCTCATCTCTGTTCTTTTTGTTGTTTATTGTCAAAACTTTAATAAAAATACAGTCATGGACAAAACTTTTGAGAATGATACAAATATTAATTTTTACAAAGTCTACTGCTTCAGTTTTTCTAATGGCAATTTGCATATACTCCAGAATGTTATAAAGAGTGATCAGCTTAACAGCAATTACTTGCAAAGTCAATATTTGCCTAGAAAATGAACTTTATCCCCCAAAACACATTTCAACATCATTGCAGGGCTGGAGATCAATCTGTCATGATTAAGTAAGAATGACACCACTGGACACTTTAAAAGGAGGCTGGTGCTTGCCATCATTGTTTCTCTTCTGTTAACCATGGTTATCTCTAAAGAAACACATGCAGTCATCATTGCACTGCACAAAAATGGCCTAACTGGGAAGAGTATTGCAGCTAGAAAGATTGCACCTCAGTCAACAATCTATCGCATCATCAAGAACTTCAAGGAGAGAGGTTCCATTGGTGCCAAAAAGGCTCCAGGGCGCCCAAGAAAGACCAGCAAGCGGCAGGACCGTCTCTTAAAAGTGTTTCAGCTGCGGGATCGGGCTACCAGCAGTGCAGAGCTTGCTGAGGAATGGCAGCAGGCAGGTGTGAGTGCATCTGCACGCACTGTGAGGCGGAGACTCTTGGAGCAAGGCCTGGTCTCAAGGAGGGCTGCAAAGAAGCCACTTCTCTCCAGAAAAAACATCAGGGACAGACTGATATTCTGCAAAAGGTACAGGGAGTGGACTGCTGAGGACTGGGGTAAAGTCATTTTCTCTGATGAATCCCCTTTTCGATTGTTTGGAACATCTGGAAAACAGCTTATTCGGAGAAGAAGAGGTGAGCGCTACCACCAGTCTTGTCTCATGCCAACTGTAAAGCATCCTGAAACCATTCATGTGTGGGGTTGCTTCTCAGCCAAGGGAATCGGCTCTCTCACAGTCTTGCCTAAAAACACAGCCATGAATAAAGAATGGTACCAGAATGTCCTCCAAGAGCAACTTCTCCCAACCGTCCAAGAGCAGTTTGGTGCTCAACAATGCCTTTTCCAGCATGATGGAGCACCTTGCCATAAAGCAAACGTGTTAACTAAATGGCTCAGGGAACAAAACATAGAGATTTTGGGTCCATGGCCTGGAAACTCCCCAGATCTTAATCCCATTGAGAACTTGTGGTCAATCATCAAGAGACGGGTGGACAAACAAAAACCAACAAATTCAGACAAAATTAAAGCATTGATTCTGCAAGAATGGACTGCTATCAGTCAGGATTTGGTCCAGAAGTTGATTGAGAGCATGCCAGGGAGAATTGCAGAGGTCCTGAAGAAGAAGGGTCAACACTGCAAATATTGACTTGCTGCATTAACTCATTCTAACTGTCAATATAAGCTTCTGTTACTCATAATATGAATGCAATTCTATTTCTGTATGTGATAAAAACATCTGACAAACACACATAAAAACCAGAGGGCAGCAGATCATGTGAAAATAGAATATTTGTGTCATTCTCAAAACTTTTGGCCATGACTGTACAGTTAAAACAAAATATCTCCAAAAAATGGCACAAAAAAAACAAACTGAATGTTTCAAAAATTTTCCTTTACTCCAACATCATGCAATGTTCCAGCTTGTTAGTCTTTTTCAAGAAAAAATGCGGCAGGGTGTTAAAGTAACGGAGATTTTTTTCATATACATCCAATTTGGTTTCCGTGTCCTATTGCCAAACTTTTTGGTTATTCAGTCGGATTTGAGGTCTCAAAATACTACGCTGTCTATAACTGGGCTTCTGCTCCAATCCTGTCAAGACAATTTTTATAGATATTCAGCTACATTTATTATTGCATTATAAATTTCTTCTGTGCACTCACTTTTATTCTGACTGTCAAAACCTGAAGGTGTACAGAAAAAAATGGCCAGTCAGTCAGGCTAATAGTGAGATTCTCCGAATGAATTATGTGATATATTTAGACAGTTTTTTAATGCAGCTTCTGTTTTGGGATTTCTCACTTTATGTACACTTTTGCACATTTTTTGCTTATTGAGAAAATTTTTCACACCTTCCTGGCTAGGTGCATGCAGTATTTTGCAAAAATATAGAATTGGTTAGAACTGCATTAATGAGGATCTTTCACCCCCTCCATCATCAAGTTCTGTACAGTTGGAATTTTTTCTCTATCCCCCACCGTTCCTGAACAATCAGTGCATTTTGTTTTGGTGCCTGATATGCCATTTAGGCTCTGAAGGGGGCATGATTCTGAGCTCTGATACTGTCCGACTCTGATTGGATGGTGTCACAGAGCTCCAAATCATGCCCCCCCTGCCTGCCCTTGTCTAAGAACGCCCACTTGACAGTACAGAGACTAATTATTACATTAGGCACCAAAACTTACTGCACTGATTGTTCGAGAATGGTGGAAGGTAGAGAAAAAATTCCAAGTACACTGGAATCAGTGGAGCGGCACCTGTTTAAGGTTGCAATGATCTAGAATTGGAGGAGGTGGGGAAAGGTCCTCTTTAAACTATGACTGAATATCTGAAGATTTATACAGTATATATATTTTGTGACATAAGTAACAATAAATGGTAACAATGACAATAGTAAAGGAAGACTTTTTTATAAGTTTCTTTTTCTTGAATCCCTATTTTCTGAGACAAAATATTATAAATGCATGAGGTTCCTCTGTAAAGCTCTGTTCAGATCTGCCTCTATGGTAACCCACATCACAATTTCCATCAGCTGGACATAATATCCCAGCATGATGGACACCATGGCAGAAATGGTATGGATCCCATTAGAGTCATTTGGTTGTGTCGTGCACTGATGGTGCCTTCCTATGATGGAACAGAAAAATAGAAATAAATAGGACAGAACCTAAATCAGATCCATGCTGTGCAGGTCCATAATGCAGCACCAATAGAAATATATAAGCTCATATAGTACCAAATGCATACAGAAGTATAAATATGTATATATAGGTTTTTCCAATTCCATATGCAAAATTGTGTCATGTTCTCTCGCACACCATATTACAGAGGTTCTCTACTTTTAGAACATGGCCTTTTGGGTGTGTAACATGCATTAAATAGTCATCGTAGTCATGGTAAGAGGCGCAATCTATTAAATCCAGTTAGTACTGGGATATATACAGTATATATTTATATATTTCTGCTCTTTCTGTGCGACCTTTATAGTCCAAAAAACAGAAAAAAGCAAGGGCAAAAATAAAAGCTTGCGGGCCCTGGTGCAAAAACTTACCCTGAGCCCGTCTGTGCAACTTATCCTCACAAGCGTCAGCCGTGTCCCATCTGTACATATTGGTATTTTTCTTTCCTTCTGTATCTGGGCCCAGACCACCATGAAGACTTGTTCACAACTTGTCTGTGCACACAATGTTTCCATTGTGTTTCACTCCCTGTCATTGTCCCCACATAGCAAACCTGCCCATTTTGTGTTACAGCTTCTCCCACGGTATCCTTCTTGAGGATATTCTGCTGGTCAACTGCTAAGGGTTAACTTTCTCCTTTCTGACAGTGAAAGGCTGTGTGTCATGAATCTTCTCACTCCAGTGCACCAGAGGGCAGGGAGAATAGATTCACAATGCACAGACTGCCAATCATTAAAGGAAATAAGAAGTTTTTCCAGCCCTAGTTTGTTGAAGATGACCTGTGAGCCCTCCTGGTTCCTGGACCCTGTAACAGCTGTGACCACTGGGGCCCCCATTGTTACGACAGAGGAAGAAAGCTTCCGTCTTGATTTTAACATTATAGTGAATAGTGATAAATGCAAACAGAGGGTGCACCATCTGCATCTGTCAGAACAACGGACTGGCAAGTGGCCTCAGTCATACTGTAATGGAAGCATTGGTTGGATGTATACATCAAGGCTATCGTCATACATATAAAACATTCATTGTAGTCTCAATACACTTTTTAACATAGCTTAATTCAATACAACTCAGTTTAAGGCTCTGTTCACATCTGCATCGTGGTCAATGTAATAAATGCAAACCCCGACATAGCATCAGCTTTGTCTCATGGCAACAAAACCTTTACCCAACAGATCTCACTGACTTACGATGAGGTCTCTTGATTCTTCATTACAACTACAGATGTACACTAATGATAGACACTCACTAATATTAGACTGCTTGTGTAACAAGGCTAGGTTACTATATGTTCCAGGACAGAGTAATGCTAGGTTCACACTAGCACTCGGGTCTCTGTTGTTCGGTTTCACATGGGGACCAAAAAGACAGAGACCCTATCCTCTTAAAAAACGGTTACCTGCGGACCCCATGGACTACCGAGAGATAATGGAGCTCAAACGGAGATCGAGCGCTAGTGTGAACCTAGCCTAAAACTTTTGCTGCTTATCTATTACTTATCTGTGTTCACTCACATACCAGCTGTCCAGCATCTGGGCAGCTAAGTAACATAAGTACTATACATCACTTGGAGAAGACAGCAGCCACAAAGGGGTGACAGGCCAGAGAGAAGAAACATTAGGCGACGGGACTGTGGACAAAGGGCAGCAAGATTGGGAATGGAAGAGACTGACTATAAGGTTGTTGTGTTAATAAAATGGATGGGCCCCAGTATCTGTCCTGGTATGCCAGATTCTGACTCCAGCCCTCTGTAGTATGACTGTAGAGACTTCATGTCCTGCTATAGGGAATCTGCAGTGAGTGCATGAGGCTAAAAATTAGAATAACATTGGTCAAACCTATCAATTTCAGCAGGACTGGCCAACCATTTAATGGATAAGGAGTGATCCCAATTTTCCTGACTTCTTCCCCCTGGCATATTTGCAGGATAGAAGGATCAGTCCATCAGATGTCAACATGCCCAATCCTTTTGTTCTCAGAAACGATAAGCCATCAGAGGTGTTTGACAGCAACTTACTTCCTTTTAATGATTTGGAAACATGCACACTCGGCTTAGTTCACTATACATGTATATGGGGAGCCTGGAGGGATAGTTGTCAGTCGAGCAAGCATTCGACTATCAGCCAGCCTTCCTATAAACAGTAGTCTATCTCCATCTGTTTTGATCATTTTATCACAAATAATATGATTTTATTCCACCCGACAATTACACGCCTACAATTAGAGTTGACATCAAGGGGTTTAAGTAATTTCTATGAAATGTTGTCCACAAACATGAATTACAGCTCGGCCATTTCAGCTTTAATATTTGTCATGGGTGAGACTGCCTGTGGATTTCATCTACAATAAGCAAAATCCAGCTGGACTAAATATCCCTTCTGTAATCTACTGGCACCAACCAGCCTTATCTAACTAAAGCTTAAATTGAAACTGCCAGTCTTACTTTACAAAGAATATGGGAAGACGTCTCCAGGAAGAGGAGGTGAGAAAATGTATGTACCTGTCTTCAATTTTTCTCTAATTAAATGTGGTCTTTTACAGGGCTCTGTAGCAATGTAGGTCATTAGTGTCACCGCCATGGTGGCACGTGAGGTCTCCCTGCTCTCTGAAGATATGGATAATGTGCAGCACCCGTGACCGCCAGTTCTCGCAGTCGTCTGTGTGAGTGACAGAAGAGATGGGCCAGCTTGATACTCTGGTAGCACACGGCTAAAGGCACTTTCCACCTCTTCAGTAATAGCTTTGCAAATATATTAATAAATAAAATCAGGGACTAGGGAAAAGTCATTCATTTTGATCTAGGTGGGAGGAAGAAGAAAGCTTTTCTGACCCTGGAGGAATTGTAATAAAAAAGGAATCAAAATCTGTGCTTGTATAGGTCAGTATAAATGGTGATATTTTATTCTGAAAAAAACGGGCACATTTGGTAAAGTGATACAATTTGCTAAGTTCCTAAAAGGACATGTTATGTTACCTTGAAGAACTTTTTATTCTTATTAGATCAATTTGAGGCAAGCGTGGAACATTGCAATAAGGGTTACATGCAAAATACACAATTTCTAGTCTTGCCAATAGCGAATCCCAGCTTTCTCCAAAAGGCAATAAATATAACTTTTAATACATTATACATATATTAGGTCATGTTCATGCAAAGGAATATTCATAAGGTTTTCAGTGTGTAGTTCATGCCGAAATTCTCATCTAATCTTTACATATTCTGCCTCTCAGTGCTTCAATGTGAATACGCTCCATAGGTCATATGCGTTGTTTGGAAAAAAAAAGCTACAAGTCAATTTTTGGTGCTGAAACCACGTTAGGTTATCACCATGGGCATAGTTATATGGGGTGCAGAGATACCAGGCCCCAGAAACTGAGGGAGACACAAAGCTCCTTCTGCCTAAATGACACATGGCGTCCCACTGCAAATTTTGCATTGAAGCCCAGGCACTTCAAGTTACACCTCTGGTAATCACATAGACAATGGGGTATATACCATGCAGGCAATTGTTATGGAACCCATAGAGGGAGAGTCCCCAAGGTCCGTCTTATGACATCTTGATCTTTTTTGGTGTCTCGTTGTCCAAGTATCGTAAATCTTTCCCCCTACTGTTTACTGAGATTTATGTCAAACATGGCCCCTACCTTGCCAGGAGATTATTAACCCTATAATGAAAAAGTAGAAGTAGGTCAGAATATACAGTAATGCTGTGGAGAAACATGAAGCTGAAAGGGTTACAGTACTCTAGTTGTTAGCTGAACTACTTGCTATGATTTCTATGCACAGCCCTGCAAACATACAGGTGCATCTCAATAAATTAGAATATCTTTGAAATGTTCATTAATTTCAGTAATTCAGTAATACAATCCACAATCAGCATCTTCCATGATTGTGTGTCCTACTGAACCAGACTGAGGGACCATTTAAAGGCTTAGGAAACCTTGGCAGGTGACACTGAATTTACAATACTGAACTTTTTTACAATATTCTAATTTTCTTAGATTTGGGTTTTCATTACCTGTAATCCATAATCAACATTTACAGAAATAAAACACTTGAAATAGAACTCTCTGTGTGTAAAGAATCTAGAAAATATAGGAGGTCACTTTTTTAATTTAATTACTGAAAGAAATAAACGTTTCAAAGATATTCTAATTTATTGAGATGCACCTGTAGACTATTCAATGGAGCTAATTCACATGCAGATCTACAGCAAAGTAAACTGCACATATGGGACACAAGTCTGCGGCTCAGCCTTACATTTCTGCCACAAGTTTTTCTGGAAATCAGAGGTGGATTTTTAGCCTGAAGTCTCTGTCTTTTGAACATGATAAATTTCTGTTTCTGCAAAACGCATAATATTTTATTGCACTGTTAGTGAAAATATGTTCGCTATTAGGTCCAATAGAGATACTGTGCATGCTTGTCCTTTTGGCTTAAATGGTTATTCCCACATGGGAAAATTGCTGCTGAGATAGAAATAATGGCTCCCCCGTCCCGACCCCTACAGCTCCCCATCCTGACCCCTACTGCTCCCCATCCTAACCCCTACAGATCCCCATCCTGACCCCTACAGCTCCCCATCCTGACCCCTACTGCTCCCCATCCTGACCCCTACAGCTCCCCATCCTGACCCCTACTGCTCCCCATCCTGAAACCTACAGCTCTCCATCCTGACCCCTACTTCTCCCCATCCTGACCCCTACAGCTCCCCATCCTGACCCCTACTGCTCCCCATCCTGACCCCTACAGCTCCCCATCCTGACCCCTACTGCTCCCCATCCTGACCCCTACAGCTCCCCATCCTGACCCCTACTGCTCCCCATCCTGACCCTTACAGCTCCCCATCCTGACCCCTACTGCTCCCCATCCTGACCCCTACAGCTGCCCATCCTGACCCCTACAGCTCACCATCCTGACCCCTACTGCTCCCCATCCTGACCCCTACAGCTCCCCATCCTGACCCTTACTGCTCCCCATCCTGACCCCTACAGCTCCCCATCCTGTCCCCTACTGTTCCCCATCTTGACCCCTACAGCTCCCCATCCTGACTCTTACTGCTCCCCATCCTGAGCCCTACAGCTCCCCATCCTGTCCCCTACTGTTCCCCATCCTGACCCCTACAGCTCCCCATCCTGACTCCTACTGCTCCCCATCCTGACCCCTACAGCTCCCCATCCTGACCCGTACTTCTCCCCATCCTGACCCCTACTGATCCACATCCTGACCCCTACAGCTCTCCATCCTGACCCCTACTTCTCCCCAACCTGAAACCTACAGCTTCCCATCCTGACCCCTACTGCTCCCCATCCTGACCCCTACAGCTCCCCATCCTGACCCCTACAGCTCCCCATCCTGACCCCTACTGCTCCCCATCCTGACCCCTACAGCTGCCCATCCTGACCCCTTCAGCTCACCATCCTGACCCCTACTGCTCCCCATCCTGACCCCTACAGCTCAACATCCTAACCCTTACTGCTCCCCATCCTGACCCCTACAGCTCCCCATCCTGTCCCCTACTGTTCCCCATCCTGACCCCTACAGCTCCCCATCCTGACCCTTACTGCTCCCCATCCTGACCCCTACAGCTCCCCATCCTGTCCCCTACTGTTCCCCATCCTGACCCCTACAGCTCCTCATCCTGACCCCTACTGTTCCCCATCCTGACCCCTACAGCTCCCCATCCTGACCCCTACTGCTCCCCATCCTGACCCCTACTGTTCCCCAGCCCCGCTCCCCATCCTGACCCCTACTGCTCCCCATCCTGACCCCTACAGCTGCCCATCCTGACCCCTACAGCTCACCATCCTGACCCCTACTGCTCCCCATCCTGACCCCTACAGCTCCCCATCCTGACAATTACTGCTCCCCATCCTGACCCCTACAGCTCCCCATCCTAACCCTTACTGCTCCCCATCCTGACCCCTACAGCTCCCCATCCTGTCCCTACTGTTCCCCATCCTGACCCCTACAGCTCCCCATCCTGACCCTTACTGCTCCCCATCCTGACCCCTACAGCTCCCCATCCTGTCCCCTACTGTTCCCCATCCTGACCCCTACAGCTCATCCTGACCCCTACTGTTCCCCATCCTGACCCATACAGCTCCCCATCCTGACCCCTACTGCTCCCCATCCTGACCCCTACAGCTGCCCATCCTGACCCCTACAGCTCACCATCCTGACCCCTACTGCTCCCCATCCTGACCCCTACAGCTCCCCATCCTGACCCTTACTGCTCCCCATCCTGACCCCTACAGCTCCCCATCCTGTCCCCTACTGTTCCCCATCCTGACCCCTACAGCTTCCCATCCTGACCCCTACTGCTCCCCATCCTGACCCCTACAGCTCCCCATCCTGACCCCTACTGCTCCCCATCCTGACCCCTACATCTCCCCATCCTGACCCCTACTGCTCCCCATCCTGACCCCTACAGTTCCCCATCCTGTCCCCTACTGTTCCACATCCTGACCCCTACAGCTCCCCATCCTGACCCCTATAGCCCTGTAGCTTCATGTTTACAGAAATAGCGTAAATAGTGTAACAAGATGCGCTACATTGTTCCCTCTATGGGAGCTTCAGGAACAGTGTAGAACAGCACTGCTCATCTGTTTGGATGTCCCAACCTAGTGATCGGGATTTGGATGGTGTTATTCCCCATCTCAACAAGGATGGGAAAAACTCTTTGAGGCCGGGGCGCCACAAAGCGGAAATTCCGCCGAAAAAAATGCAGCATTTTACAGTCTCTGTGTAGTGGATGGGATTCTTGCGAATCACATCCCCACATTGTGGTAAAATACGTGCATCGGACACCCTGAAAATTCCTTTGCGGTTTTGGAAATTGCAGCATGTCAATTATACCTACGGAAACTCCGGCGGTTTCCCAATAGGTATAATGGAAGCAGAAAGTTCGTAGAGGATACCTCTGCAAACTTTCTGTGCAACGCAATGTGGGAAACGCTGCAATACGTTGCCACAGTGGTTTTTACCGCAGCGCTTTTTTTTGCTGCAGGACGCTACATGGGGCCTTAGCCTAAGACAGCCCAAGATGAGTGGGGGACTAGACAACCAACTTTAAGAAAAAAAGCAAAAAAAGGTTTCTTTTTTTAAAATCTGGACATCTTGCACTACTCCTTTTGGGGCACCCAAAACAAGGAGGACAAATAAAGAAGGACAGATTTATTTCCCCTTTCCGTGGGATATGATTATACTTCTACAGACAACTACATTTGTGGCCGACAATGGAGCAGGTCACTTGCTACTTAAAGAGGACCTTTCATGTCCTCATGCACATTCGGTTTTACATACCGCTAGAAAGCCGACAGTGTGCTGAATTGAGCGCACTGTCAGCTTTCCCGTTATGTGCCCCGGGGTTGGAGATATCGGTGCTATTAGTTTAAGCACCAATCTCTGCCCACTGTCAGAGGGGCATTCCTGACAGTCTAGCTGGACTGTGAGGAACGCCTCCCCCCCTGACTGTACTCATCCATAGACTTGTACTGGGGAGCGTTCCTCGCAGCTGAGCGTCATCGCTGGGCAGTAAGGAACTTCCCTCTGACAGTACAGGGCTATGGGACGAGTACTGTCAGGGGAGCATTCCTCACAGCACAGCTAGACTGTCAGGAACGCCCTTTTGTCAGTGGGCAGAGATCGATGCTGAAACTAACGGCACCGATATCTCCAGTCCTGGGGCACACAACAAATTAAGCGCACTTTCGGCTTTCTAGCAGTATACAAAACCGCATGAGGACATGAAAGTACCTCTTTAAAGGGATACTTACACAATTGGCTGAGTCCAACCACTGAGATCCCAACTTATCGTGAGAATGGAGTTCCCCAAGTGCCTAAGTGAAAAGAGCAGAGGTGTACTATTATATTGACATCTATGGGGCAAATGAAGTTTTATTTAACGTAAATCACAAAGAATTGAATGAAGAGGTGGTTATACGTAGGTACCACTATTACATTTACATGAACCTCTTTGGCACCTCCATCCTAGTGATCGATGGGGCTCCCATCAGTCGGGAACCAAGCATTTTTTAATTGTCTACAAATTTAAATATGGTTATGTTCATAGGACAAATCCCTTTAAGGAAACTGTAGTTCCTTAATTATGATTGGTAAAGTCTGACACCCTGGACACCCTTTGATCAGCTGTTTGATGGGCACCTGGGTGAGCCCCTCTTCCTCTTGTCAGGCCAGTGACATACGACCATTGCTCACAAGGCCATGCTGTCCCATTTAAATGAATGGGGATGAGCTGCAATACCAGACACAGCCACTATACAATGCATGGCACTGTGTTTGGCAAGTAGTGAAGAGGCCACTGCATTTGTCCTAATGCTGCAGCCCCTTCAATCATCTGATCAATGGGGGTTCCAGATCTTGACCCATCACCCATCTAATATTGATGACCTATCCTAATGACAGGTGATCAATATCATACTCCCAAAAACCCATTTAAGTGTATCAGTCTGCAGATAAACTACTGTATATGTGAACTAGTTCTGTATAGTCATGTATATTCCTCCAGTTGTATAAATGACACAAATATGTTTCATTAATGGGAAATAAGCTAAATATTCCAATAGGAGAATAGGGAACACAATAACAGTCTGTTTATAGATGTAAATTTCCTGATTTTTATTACATTACGGTGATGTGCGCATTGAAAATCTTAGTTATATAAAGAAAAACAAATACAATTTTACCACTTTTTGCGGCATTATTTTGCAGAGATAGAAAAATATCCGATTTAGATAAGATAGTCCTGAAGGTGCAGAGCACTTAATGTTTCCATTTCACTTTGCTTAGTATTACATATATTCATGTACAAATCCATTGTGGCCAGCACAACCTTGGTAAATAAACCACATAATTAATGTATTAGTCATTCACTTTCATTTCCTTAATCTTCCACTTTAGAGGAAAAAACAGTGTGCTGTAAGATTACGGGAAAGTCTGGAAATGGATCTACATCATATTTAAAAGGAAACCCTACAGATTTATAACTATCACTTGGTTGTACTTGCCACACTCCTTCTGCAGAGGTTTCTGGGGTCTAATACATCAAGGTCATGTTTTAAAGCATATAAATTAAATTTCATTCTGGAAATGTAAGAATTTATCAAATTTGTCTCAGCTGCGCACTGAATGTATAAAACATATTGTGACCACTTACGACAGCTTAAAATAACAATAAAAAGAGGCAGCATCACTCAGGCAAAAAACCTGCTTGTTTTTTTTTTCGATGCATAGCAACGTTTCAACCCGTACAGGAGTCTTTATAAAGGATACATTGTATAGGTACAGTATGACTTCAATATTAAACACACACAAAAACTAATACCCTGTAACAAAGCAGTGGGTGCGGACCCATTGTGATAACTAACCATTTTGGCGTTGGGCTACACTTGAGGGCATTCTCTAAGTGGCTTTCCATTTTTCGCCCTTTAACCCCTATACACAGACCCGGACTTCACTGCAGGGAACCAGCAGGTCACTACCTCTAGGATCAGTCATGTTGTAGGTGACTGAGGACCCAGGAGGTCGAGAGACATCAGCGCATAACGCCAAGGGATCAGGAAAGAGAGGAGTCCAAGGACAGGCCAAGGTCAGGACTGGCAGAAAACATGTGTAGGTCGAGGTCAGACAATAGATCAGGATGCGTAGCACATGATGGAAGGTCAGGAATGAAATGGATATGCAGCAGGGTACAGGACAGGAGACAGAGACATGGTCAGGTAACAAGCCAGAGACAAGCACAGTAATAGGTATGAACACAGAATAGACCTTAGCAAGCTAAGAAACTAGTTGTTCAAATACCCACATACACATGTGGACAAAATTGTTGGTACCCCTCATTTAATGAAAGAAAAACCCACAATGGTCACATAAATAACTTGAATCTGACAAAACTGGAATTTGCCAAACTACATGTTGACAAGCCACAAAGCTTCTGGGAGAATGTCCTATGGACAGATGAGACCAAAATCGAAATTTTTGGCAAGGCACATCAGCTCTATGTTCACAGATGGAAAAATGAAGCGTATCTTGAAAAGAACACTGTCCCTACTGTGAAACGTGGAGGAGGCTCTGTTATGTTCTGGGGCTGCTTTGCTGCATCTGGCACAGGGTGTCTTGAATCTGTGCAGGGTACAATTAAATCTCAACACTATCAAGGGATTCTAGAGAGAAATGTGCTGTCCAGTGTTAGAAAGCTTGGTCTCAGTCGCAGGTCATGAGTCTCGCAACAGGATAATGACCCAAAACACACAGCTAAAAACACTCAAGAATGGCTAAGAGGAAAACATTGGACTATTCTGAAGTGGCCTTCTATGAGCCCTGACCTAAATCCTATTGAGCATCTTTGGAAGGAGTTGAAACATGCCGTCTGGAAAAGGCACTCTTCAAACCCGAGACAACTGGAGCAGTTTGCTCATGAGGAGTGGCCAAAATACCTGCTGAGAGATGCAGAAGTCTCATTGACAGTTACAGGAATCGTTTGATTGCAGGGATTGCCTCAAAAGGTTGTGCAACAAAATATTAAGTTAAGGGAACCATCATTTCTGTCCAGGCCTGTTTCATGAGTTTTCTTTTTTATAAAATTCTGTTGAAGCATGGTTGAAAAGCAATGTCTGACTTTCATTTGTTCATTTTCACAGAATTTTTATATGTTATTACTTTTGTCAGATTCAAGTTATTTCTGTGACCATTGTGGGTTTTTCTTTCATTAAACGAGGGGTACCAACAATTTTGTCCATGTGTGTACATGTGAAGTCTATCTATCTATCTATCTTGGACCAACCTTGGGTTTGTGAGGGATAGAAATGTTGTTGCAGGTACTGGTCCTTTAAGAAAGAACAAAGGGACACAAATGCACCCTATGGTCAGTAGAAACTAGGAGTGATGGAAGGAAGCAGATGAGCATGACAGTACCTGAAAATATGCTGGCCACTGTGACTGCCATTAAGAGGTGCCAGAAGCCACAATATTCTCAGTGCATGCACAGTACATGTAACTCAGACCATGCAAGCATTACAGCAGTACTGCACAGGCACAGAGGATATGAGCAGCAGAGAGTGTGGCGGCTCAGGTCCAGGTGAATTTAGGTATACATTGTCTGGCACTGTCAATCAGACGAGGAAGGGGTAGAAGACTGCACAGAGTAGTGGGAGGCTTACCTCTTTGGACCAATGTCAACACCCTTATTACTCCAAAGACCTCATTTGCATATTGAGAACACGGCTAAATCTTGACACTGAAGGTAGTGAATCACAAGAGGAAAACACTGCTCAATTCAGGTGATCCAAACCTATCTATCTGTGGGTCTTGGTTGATATAGATATAGACAGAATAATTGGCAGTTTCATACCCAAATTTCTTGATCTCTTTTGCCCAGCATGGCAGATTCTTGGACACCTCTATAGCCTAAAATGTATTGTCTTTATAAGTTTATTGTTTGTTACATGAGCTTTTAAATTTCTTCGTCTTCTTAACCCATTGATTTCTGCAGAGTCTTTTAATAATTTAGATTGTATGTGCTGTCCAAAATTCCCCTTAGATCTTCTACCTGGAGAAATGAATCACACTGCTTAAAAATTTTCCTTTTCAAGCCTATTGTTCACCCTGTACTCCTAGGATATGTTGTGCCAAAAATATTTGGCAGCAGGTGATTTCCCAAGCTTTATTGAAAAAACAAGCACATTCACATCAGTCTGAGAGTTATAATTATGGGTAGAGACAGAGATCAATATTTCCAGTATGAGCTCAAGAATGCACTGACTGACCATTATCTTATCACTTTGGCCATCTTAAAGTGTATTGTGGCTGCAAGCAAAGGTGAGATTTTCACAATGCTTTAGAATGCCCATGTGTTGTAAGTGTATCAATTGTCTTTCTTCATATATCACATTTTATTCTTAAGATCTTTCAATATCTTTTAATTCAAGGTCAGGAAATGTGTGTCTGTAAGGCAGAGAGCTCAGAGCTCATCCCCGGACCACTAGAGTATGGTGGTCTTGCAGGCTTGGAAGATCTGGCCAGATCTTCTTCCTCATGAGTGTGAGGAAGAATGTGTTGCCGAGCTGTGGAGTGGGGCAAGAAGAAATAGGGATCTGCTTGAGCAATGAAGCAGGATTCAGTAGAGTAATTGATGGAGCCAGAGGTAACCAAGGTGCTCACTTTTCTATGTTTTTGTGAACAATATCTATAAGGTTAAAAAGAATCTAAAGCAGACAATACATGTTGCAAGAATGTTCTACACTAAGTTTTATAGATAGGTTCCTAGGAGCCCTGACAGTATTCTACACTATGTTTTATAGATAGGTTCCTAGGAGCCCTGACAGTGTTCTACACTATGTTTTATAGATAGGTTCCCAGGAGCCCTAAGAGTATTCTACACTATGTTATATAGATAGGTTCCTAGGAGCCCTGACAGTGTTCTACACTATGTTTTATAGATAGGTTCCTAGGAGCCCTGACAGTGTTCTACACTATGTTTTATAGATAGGTTCCTAGGAGTCCTGACAGTGTTCTACACTATGTTTTATAGATAGGTTCCTAGGAGCCCTGACAGAGTTCTACACTATGTTTTATAGATAGGTTCCCAGGAGCCATGAGAGTATTCTACACTATATTATATAGATAGGTTCCTAGGAGTCCTGACAGTGTTCTACACTATGTTTTATAGATAGGTTCCTAGGAGCTCTGACAGTGTTCTACACTATGTTTTATAGATAGGTTCCTAGGAGTCGTGACAGTGTTCTACACTATGTTTTATATATAGGTTCCTAGGAGGCCTGACAGTGTTCTACATTATATTTTATAGATAGATTCCTAGGAGGCCTGACAATGTTCTACACTATGTTTTATAGATAGGTTCCTAGGAGCCCTGACAGTGTTCTACACTATGTTTTATAGATAGGTTCCTAGGAGCTCTGACAGTGTTCTACACTATGTTTTATAGATAGGTTCCTAGGAGTCGTGACAGTGTTCTACACTATGTTTTATATATAGGTTCCTAGGAGGCCTGACAGTGTTCTACATTATATTTTATAGATAGATTCCTAGGAGGCCTGACAATGTTCTACACTATGTTTTATAGATAGGTTCCTAGGAGCCCTAACAGTGTTCTACACTATGTTTTATAGATAGGTTCCTAGGAGGCCTGACAGTGTTCTACACTATGTTTTATAGATAGGTTCCTAGGAGCCATGAGAGTGTCCTACACTATGTTTTATAGATAGGTTCCTGGGTGCCCTAAGAGTGTTCTACGCTAGACAATATAGCATGCAATATATTACTAGAACTAAAAGTCTACTTTCTTGTTTCTTTGTGATAATTATAATTTGTTCCACTTTATATATAGAGATGAGCGAATCGAAGCTGACGAAGTTCAGGAAATCTTTGATTCGCATCGGTTCTGGATTTCCTCATGCTTCGATGTATCAAATCGCACAGCTCTGATCGGGGTTTTAACCCCTTTGACCGCGGCACCCAAGGGGTTCCGCCATGCTACCTGTCCCCCTCGGCACCCCCACGGTGATTAAAAATAAAAAAAATACTGATACTCACCTGTCCTGGGCTCAGCATTAACTCCGGAGACGGTGACTGAGGTCCTGCTCCCCAGGCTTCACTGTTGGGGCCTGTGATTGGGCCCCAATGGTCACATGACCGTTGAGGCCCAATCACAGGCCCCAGCAGTGACATCTGGGGAGCAGGACATCAGTTGCAAGGACGAAGAGGAGCGAGGACAGCAGGATTCCCAGGAGAGGTGAGGTTAAGGTGAGTATAAGTGTTTGTTATTTTTAATCACTTCTCCTGGGACTCTGATTATTATATTCTGGGGTCTGAGGGGACCCCAGAGTATAATAGCACCAGCTCCAGGGGAAGGGGGGATCTTTTTTTTCCCTTTTTTTTACATTTTTTTCTTTTTGTCCCCATAGGGAATTGAAGCAGCGATATTCTGATCGCTGCTTCAATAGGTATACGCTGCAATACACGTGTATTGCAGTGTATAGGAGGCTGTCAGCCCGTGCAGACGCATAGGCTGACAGTTTCCATTCAAGGCAGGATCAACCAGGTATGCGGAGGGACAGCGACGGGGCAGACCCGGGTTCACTGGTTAGACCCCGAGCTGCCGAATAGGAGCAGCGGCACCCCCCTGAAAACGTCACGGGGGGCCGATCGGGACCCCAATATATAATAAAACCTCTGACATGCCGCTGTCAAGTTTGACCGCGGCATCTTAGGGATTAACACCCGCGATCGGGGCTCAGCTCCAACCGGGGGGTGTTACAGGACAGTTACATATGGCTGACACCCGCAAAGCAGGGTGCGCATACAGTTTCGCTGTGGTTTGCGGGAAGTCATTCCCAGTAGCGCATTACTATTAGCGCAGATGTCGGGAAATGGTTAACGCGATTCACTGCGAGTTTATTCGGATCGAATCAAATAATTTTGGAAACTTCGGAGAATGGGTTGAATCGAATTTTTGAAAAATTCGCTTGTCTCTATTTATATACAATAGATAACCATAAAGGATAATTGAATTTTCACAAAGATTTCACAAACTAGTACTTACAATAGAACAGATGAGCACCTGACACTTATCAACATTCACTGTCATAAAGAGGTCACTATCGTTTACAAAGAAAATTCTGACATGTCACGCTTGAAACTGATGTAATTGGTGGTAGATTTGGGGTGCTGAGACCTCCATCAGTCACTAGAACAAAGGGACTGTAAAACTAAAGCAAAGAACAGATAGGCTCAAAATGAGTGTCTACATTACAGTCATGGACTTGTTGAAGTTGTTAAAGTAGTATGGTTTAAAGGATTTCTTAAGAACTAGAGTTTATCTTACAAGTACTGTAAGTCCTGGTTACTATATGGTTCACAAAGGGTGAAGAACACTTTATCTATACTTTTTCTTGATTTAGAGGAGCTTTCTCATGACACATGTATTTTTATGATGAAAAGATGAAAATATAATATGTCTATTTCCTAACACAATCAAAAATATACATATGCATAGCACTACCTGCTGTTTGTTCTAGCTCTGTGCACAGAGGACTAGTCAGTCACGGTTGCTCCTATGTTATCTATAGTAAGCTCCTCCAATCTGGAAATCCTCAGATGCTGGTGTAGTGAAATGGTGGTCTGCATTTTGGATGATGGTCGTAGTAGATTCCCTTGGGGCACGCTTGCCAGTTGGTGGTTGGGGTGCCCTTGATGGGGTGTCAGTTGATGATCAGGATGAGCAATATAAATAACTCATGCACTTTATTTTACTTTTCAGTAAGTCAGTTGAAACAATTTTGTACAATAAGGAGGCACAGCTTTGAACACCACTGGGATGTAGTGGAGGATTTAGGGTATGTTCACACGGCGGAATTTGCCGCAGATTTGGGGGCAGATTTCACCTCCGAGTCTAGGGCATATTCTGCCCGGAGATCGCAGCAGGATGCAGAAAAAAGAAGTAACCTGCTCGAACTTTGGACTTAACTTAATATTCATGGCAGTTTTATGTCACACTATGTATGAACTGTGAGAGTCACAAATCACCAAGTGACAGCAAACAGATAGCAAGAATTACTGATCCCTCCATCATGCCCCACAAGTTTCTAGATTGTTTATTTTTTGACCTGTTGTAAAAAACTCCTCTACTTATATTGCATTTTGTTTTTTTAAGGATTCTAAGATCCTTTGAAGGTCCATGTCTTTAGGGTATAAAAAATCTGTGAATTTTCAGTTTCTTGTATAACATCTGTGAGAGTGTGAACCTAGAGGATGCTGGTGAGCAACCCAAAAATAGGATTGAAAAGGTCCTCAACCACACCCATAGGTGGGGCCCAACTCCAGAGAGAGTGTACACAGCAGCAGAGTGCTGCTGGAGACCTGCAGGGAGCAGGTAGATGGTGGAACCAGTTGGAGACAGACAAGGCGGTCTGTCCCAAGAGGGCTGGATTCCACGATGGACTTAGTTAAGCTCTAGTCTGAGCCAGACCACTAAAAAGTAAAGCTTGCTCTCAGTAGTGAGACAGGGTTCATGTAGTGAGTTATTGCCCTGTGTGAGGGCTAGGCTGTTTTTTTGTCTTGTTCCTGTTTTCACTCACAAGCTGAATAAAGCCATTTATTTTGGATTACTACTACCTGATATTCTGCTTATTTGGCACCCAGTACCACCAACACCTCTGTGGAGTCCAGGAAGCTGCCACCTTTGAGGCTAAATTACCCCCAATTGTCAAACATCATGTCTGAAGAAGAGAGCTAGCACTCTCGAAAGCTTACCATCAAATATACTCATTTAGCCTCTAAAAGGTATCGCCTGATTACTTCACTCTTCCAGAACTAGAGAAACACTGACTGATCCAGGTAGAATCATCTTAAGGCTATGTTTACGCGGTGGAAAATGAAGAGGAACGTGCTGGTGGTCTATTCGTGACGGAATACTGATGCAGGGCATCGACATTCTGTCGTGGCTTCCCGCTGCTGATTAGGCCCAGATGAATGGGCCTAATCAGCAAGGAGTCTCAAGCCGCGGACTCCACGACTGAATCAGCCGCAAAATCTAGTGTGCTTGGGGTGGAAGCTGTCGTTTCTCAGGTAGGCCGTTCTGTCTGTGGGTTTGTGGTATATCGATGTGAGTAGCTGGTGGATTTTGATGTATATTGTGGTATCCAGAAAGTGGATTTCACTCTCTGAATAGCTAAGTTTAAGGTTGATGGTAGGGTGAAAGTCATTGAAGCACACAAGACAATCTATTATCTACAGCCAGGCTATACGATACAATCGTATTTGCTCCAAAAAAGCAGACCTAGACAAGCACCTCCTGGATCTGAGGATGAAATTTCTTCGATTGGGATACAAACCAAAAGTGACGGACAACCAATTAAACAAAGCGGCAGCCATTAACAGAGACAGTCTGCTCACATATAAAGAGACCCAGAAAGAAGACCGAGTGCCCCTAGTTGTCACCTACAACCCACAGCTGGAGATCCTACGAAGGATTGCCAAGGAGCTCCAACCTGTGCTACATAGGGACAACAGACTCAAAGACATATTTCCAGTCCCCCCTCTCCTTTCCTTTTCGACAACCACCAAACCTGAGGCGTATTATTATCCGGAGTGCCCTGAAGGCCCCAACTGAAAATGGCACCTCACCTTGCCTGAAAAACAGGTGCATGACCTGCAAGCACATCCACACCGCTGACAGTGTACCTATCTCACAGTCATAACAGGTGCACAGAATTAGGGGGACATTTTCCTGCAGGTCTTCCAATGTGGTGTATCTCATAATGTGTGGGGCAGAGACTTAGTCAATGCATGAACTCACACAGATTCACCATTAATAACAGCAGAATAGGTCTCCCAGTGGCCGCACATTTCTCCGGAGAAGACCAATCTATTGAAGATTTGCAGGTTGTGGTTTTAATGGGACATTTTAAGACGCAGAGGGAGAGGAAAGAATGGGAATATAAGCTAATGCAAAAATTTCAAACTCTGCAATTTGGACTTAATATTCATGCCAGTTTCATGTCACACTATGTATGAACTTTGAGGGTCACAAATCACCACGTGACAGCAAACAGATAGCAAGAATTACTGATCTCTCCATCACGCCCCACAAGTTTCCAGATTGTTTATTTTTTGACCTGTTGTACATAACTTCTCTACTTATATTGCATTTTGTTCTTTTAAGGATTCTAAGATCTTTTGAAGGTTCATGTCTTTAGGGTATAAAAAAATCTGTGAATTTTCAGTTTCTTGTATAACACCATGTCTGATGAAGGAAGCTAGTACTCCCGAAATCTTACCATCAAATATACTCAGTTAGCCTCCAAAAGGTATCGCCTGATTTTTCACTCTTCCACTACTTTCAATGGCTAACACGGTACAACATTATACTACCATTTCTCTAGTTCTGTCAGTCTATTTCTCAAAGTGTGCTCTTCAGCTTCAACAAAAATACCTGTAATTGCCCAGATGCAGGGAGCAGGTTTCCAAAAGGCTTTCTAGGCTTGGTCCGCAGCTCATACCTCTTGGTAAGCTCTTGGTTAGCTATGAGCCCAATTCAAAAATTTTCCTCACAGTCTTAGTCATATATAAGGTGAGTATATGGGATCTTTGGTCACCCATGGATCCACTGTACCGACCCGCGCTCTTAGGCGATAACCCCTGGTCACAATTGATGATAGGAAAAATTCACATTTATTGAAGTAGAAGGCACAATGCGTTTCGGAGCAGAAGCTCCTTTTTCAAGTGCATAAAATCTAGATGATTTATCCAAATCACTTCCAGAATACATTCACACTGTGATGTAATATACATATTTGACGGATCTTTTTTTTATTTTTATTTTAAAATTTGCCTGGAAAACCCCTTTAACACTGGAACATTTCAGTCCAAGATAAGGCCTTCATCAGCAGGATGCCAAGGTCTGCACCCACGATTATTCAGCTGCCGATAGATCCTGTGTGCAGACCTTGACATCCTGCTGATGAAGGCCTTATCTTGGACCAAGATGTTCCAGTGTTAAAGTGGTTTCCCAGGCAAATTTTTTTTTTTTTTTTTTTTTTTTTAGAAAAAGATCCATCAAATATACAGTCATGGCCAAAAGTTTTGAGAATGACACAAATATTATATTTTCACATGATCTGCTGCCCTCTGGTTTTTATGTGTGTTTGTCAGATGTTTTTATCACATACAGAAATATAATTGCATTCATATTATGAGTAACAAAAGCTTATATTGACAGTTAGAATGAGTTAATGCAGCAAGTCAATATTTGCAGTGTTGACCCTTCTTCTTCAGGACCTCTGCAATTCTCCCTGGCATGCTCTCAATCAACTTCTGGACCAAATCCTGACTGATAGCAGTCCATTCTTGCAGAATCAATGCTTTAATTTTGTCTGAATTTGTTGGTTTTTGTTTGTCCACCCGTCTCTTGATGATTGACCACAAGTTCTCAATGGGATTAAGATCTGGGGAGTTTCCAGGCCATGGACCCAAAATCTCTATGTTTTGTTCCCTGAGCCATTTAGTTATCACCTTTGCTTTATGGCAAGGTACTCCATCATGCTGGAAAAGGCATTGTTGAGCGCCAAACTGCTCTTGGACGGTTGGGAGAAGTTGCTCTTGGAGGACATTCTGGTACCATTCTTTATTCATGGCTGTGTTTTTAGGCAAGACTGTGAGAGAGCCGATTCCCTTGGCTGAGAAGCAACCCCACACATGAATGGTTTCAGAATGCTTTACAGTTGGCATGAGACAAGACTGGTGGTAGCGCTCACCTCTTCTTCTCCGAATAAGCTGTTTTCCAGATGTTCCAAACAATCGAAAAGGGGATTCATCAGAGAAAATGACTTTACCCCAGTCCTCAGCAGTCCACTCCCTGTACCTTTTGCAGAATATCAGTCTGTCCCTGATGTTTTTTCTGGAGAGAAGTGGCTTCTTTGCTGCCCTCCTTGAGACCAGGCCTTGCTCCAAGAATCTCCGCCTCACAGTGCGTGCAGATGCACTCACACCTGCCTGCTGCCATTCCTCAGCAAGCTCTGCACTGCTGGTAGCCCGATCCCGCAGCTGAAACACTTTTAAGAGACGGTCCTGCCTCTTGCTGGTCTTTCTTGGGCGCCCTGGAGCCTTTTTGGCACCAATGAAACCTCTCTCCTTGAAGTTCTTGATGATGCGATAGATTGTTGACTGAGGTGCAATCTTTCTAGCTGCAATACTCTTCCCAGTTAGGCTATTTTTGTGCAGTGCAATGATGACTGCACGTGTTTCTTTAGAGATAACCATGGTTAACAGAAGAGAAACAATGATGGCAAGCACCAGCCTCCTTTTAAAGTGTCCAGTGGTGTCATTCTTACTTAATCATGACAGATTGATCTCCAGCCCTGTCCTCATCAACACCCACACCTGTGTTAATGGAGCAATCACTGAAACGATGTTAGGTGGTCCTTTTAAGGCAGGGCTGCAATGATGTTGAAATGTGTTTTGGGGGATAAAGTTCATTTTCTAGGCAAATATTGACTTTGCAAGTAATTGCTGTTAAGCTGATCACTCTTTATAACATTCTGGAGTATATGCAAATTGCCATTAGAAAAACTGAAGCAGTAGACTTTGTAAAAATTAATATTTGTATCATTCTCAAAACTTTTGGCCATGACTGTATATTACATCACAGTGTGAATGTATTCTGGAAATGATTTGGATAAATCATTTAGATTTTATGCACTTGAAAAAGGAGCCTCTGTTCCGAAACGCGTTGTGCCTGCTACTTCAATAAATGTGAATTTTTCCTATCATCAATTGTGACCGGGGGTTATCTCCTAAGAGCGTGGGTCGGTACAGTGGATCCTTGGCTGACCAAAGATCCCATATACTCACCTTCTAACATTATCTACGTAAATCCATACCCGCTGCCACCCCTACCTTGGACCACTCCACGAATTAACACGTGACCAGGCAAGGCTTCAACTGGTCTTGACTCTTCCATTTGTGAGGACACCATAGAACATGTGGCTCGGCGTCAATCTCCTTCGCTTTTGAGCATCATTAGTCACGTATAACACTCTAAAAGTGAGCAGAGCAATAACTTGTGTCCATTTTGACTGCAAAGTCTTGACTAGTGTGGTATGTATGTGCTAGGCTTGGGATAGCCTTACCTACCCACTGCAGCTAAATCTCTCCTAGGGAGAGAGAAATCCTGACTGTCATTTTCCCTGACAAGAATGATCTAAGGTCAAAGTGATGTACCATTTGCCTTTCTCCAGCCTCATTGGTATAGTCCATATTAAAGTTACAACAACTTTAAACAGTAAGCAGCATGAACATATATTAAAGTGCAAAAATACAGTCAAACAGCATTTAAGCTTTTTAGCAGTATTCTACTGAGACTCGACATCTGCACATACTGTTGTCCTGTATTCGGAGGTAACCCAGGTGGCTCTGAACTCTGCACTACCTTTTCTGCTTGCCAGGGGATCCACTGGACAAATGCTATGGCAGTCTTTGTGAGTGCTCTCAGTATGTCAGCCTTCTTCTAGTTGTACATGAAATCCCTCTAGCTAGTGGGTAGACAGCACAGGGTTTGTGAAATAGCCCCTTTAAGATCAAAGAAACTGAATTATTGTTGGAATTAGCAGGAAATGTCTCTTTCTGGTGAACATCTCACATACAGAGTTAGAAAAATTGCCTTTCAGTGACTATGGTCATAGACAAACAGAACATCCTCAAGGCACTGTTACAATTACCATATGAGATACTTGGATGAAGCTTCTCGCTGTGTCCGAGTTAATAAAGGTGGCAGCCTGAAAAGACTTTCCCTATAATAGAACTAGTCACCTCACTTGAAGAATCCGGCCAGTAAAAGACTGTGGGAGTACGGTAGTTATCTTTGCCCTCTGTGTCCTTGTCATTTGCACCTAGGCAGGATAGATTTCCTGCTTTTTTCTCTAACACAAGATAATTAGATTTCCATGAGAACCACAGTAAAGAAAGGCCGGATGTCACGGTCCTCAGGTATGAGAAATACAAAAACGAAGAAAAAATAGCTCTCGATAACATTGTCACCTTTCATGGATGCATTAGCAACTGGGTACAGGTAACGGGTGAAAATAATCTACATAGAAATCTGTATTAATAACAATGTTCCTGAAGTTAAACCCATTGTCTGTTTTGTGAATACGTAGAACGATATTAAAAGGATATTTTTGCTTTTGGTTTGTTGTATCCAGTTATAGCTGAAAGGCCTCTGTATAAATTCGGTAATGCTTTTCTAAATTGCAGACATGATTTGTTCTCGCACATAATATAAGAAAGTCTGGAAGGCATGATAAACGATGCAACATCTAATTGCAAAAGTATTAATATGCTTTAGACAAATGCCTTTCTGTGCTCTATTTTTCCTATTATGTATGCGGGGATGAAGAGAGGTAACATGGATTAAGGGAGTTATTTTATTTCCTGGAGCTTCCGATTCCATTCCTCGCAGCAGGTGCTTTGCATGCTGTTGTACCAACGAGAAAAATGTAATAAACACTTAGACCTTGAGAGAAGAGCGGAGAATGGTAACCCGTAGGGAGTCAATGAGGGGAGCAGAGTATTCTGAGTGAGATCAGCAGTTGAGTTTCGAGGACCCTTGGGGCAGCTCTCTCTCCACAAATAAATATTGTTCTCGCCCTGTGGGTTCCGCAGGTTTGGAAGATCTTCTCTATATTTTGTTCTTTTTTAGTATGATGTCTGCTCTGAGTTTAATATATATAGGAAAGAGTTTTGGGGACTTAATATTAGTTTTGATACTTTACTTTTACTCTTTCTTGTGTTTGAAAATCATGTTCTAAGCGGGACACCTAAACATCTGTATGGTCATGGAGAGTCCATAAAATGGATATGTTTGTCAAGAGCTGATAATAAATAATACATACTTGTCATTTCACTCAAATCTGAAAAAAAAAAATCTATGGAGTTGTTACTAGAGATGTGCGAATCGATTCTGCAGTAGTGGAATTCGATCCGAATTTCAGGAAATCTTCGATTCACCACGATTCCGGATTTCCTGATCCTTCGCGGTAACAAATATTTAGTAAGGACCTTTGTGACATCAGACGGTCACATGATATTCTCTAGTGATGTCATTGGGTAGGCGTGTCTTTGCTTGTTAGCAGATCCTTCCAAATGAATAAAACTTGTCCATGCTGGAGAGAGAGAGAGACATGACTGCGGCATCCAAGGGCTTCCGCCATTTTGCCCCCCACCCTGGCTCTCTGCAGGCTGGAAATAGCTGTTTATTCGCCGCGAGGTAATTCGGATCGAAGCAAATTTTTTGGAACTTTGAATCAAACTGCTGAATCGAACTCTTGAGAAATTCGCTCATCTCTAGTTGTTACTTTCATGTTAGCCATTACATAAATAGTGACTCCTTTACTCACACACTCCTCTCCCTCTCACCTTACAGAACCCCAACCTTTTCCCACTTTCCTAGCTGTCTTGTCTGTCCCTGATTTCCCATTAAGCATTGGTCAATGGGAAGCACAACATTGCCTCTAATATTGCCCCCCATTAAAAGCCTGTAACTGTAGTGTGAGAATATTCACAACTATCCTGTGTGTCCTGTACATGCAGCATGGAAATACATGTGCCAATCTCTGCAAACAGTACTGACATTACTATTACTCGTGTTTATAGCATCACATGGGTGTGGATTGTAAAAAAATATATTAAAACTGTCTGCATAGCTATGCTGCATTGTCTCCTAGTGTGCACACATGTGGTAATAGTAATGACAGTATGACATGCATCTCTAAGACACACAGGATAGTTGTGGCAGAAGATAAAGCCAGAATGGCTATGAATTAGGGACAGGTAAAGGTTAATATTAGAAACAATACTCTACACTCTGAAGAGGTAGGGCTAAACAGAAGAGGAGAGCAGGGCTTGTGACTATGGAAGTAAATCCCTGCCCAACTTCCTGTTATCAATTTCAGTGACTCTTCAGTTAGCATGGACAGCAAATTCGAGGAAAGGGAGACGCCTCGTGACCTGCGTTGTGAAGCAATTTTTCAAAGTGAAAATGTTATTTTAGGTAAATACAATGATTTGTACTTTTGATGGTGATCACATTGACATCATATAAGCATATACATTAGATGAAATGACAGTGACAGTGTAATTGCAGTTATGTTACATACGCCTAATGTGTGCATAGTAGGATCTGAGATGTAGACATATTACCAATTAGCTTTATACTTACATTTTAGGTTTCAGCCATTCATATGTAAGTATAAACTTCTGTAGGACAATACATCATTAGGCAGGCACTAAAATGCATTTGTCCAACCCTGTCAATGTTTTTTAAAAAAGCTGTAGACTAGCAAAAAACGTAATATTCACCATGTAACTCCCATGCTACTCCAGAGCTAATGCTTTTCCAGTCCCCTGCTTCAGGGATGACATGTCGACATGACGCATGGCTGTTGCAGAGAATCTCCGGTCTCACGTGCACTTTTTGAAACTAGAAGTAATCTTGCACACTAAGCCTTTTTCCCTGTTTTTTTTTGCATAGATAATACCTTAAGGGCCCATGTAACGAAACAAGTTTTTCTTCCTTAATTAAACCTATAGGGAAACTGCCAGCATTTCCACAGGTATAATTGACATGCTGCAATTTTCAAAAATGCGGGCATTTTTGAAAACGCAGTCTTTCCGGAGAGAATTTTTTTTCTGCAATGTGTGGATGGGATTAGCCAGAATCTCATTCACTTTGCAGGTACTGTAAAAGGAATTGTTTTTTGACGCATTTTCGCAGCAGCAAAAACTATGCGTTTTGGCAACGTAAGGCTTTACCCTAAGGCTGAGGCACAATGTAGCAAAATGCAACTTAAAAAAACGCTGCAAAAAAAAAAACGCAGAAGAAACACATCACGTTTTTTTCTGCAGTGTTTTTCTGAGTTTGCCTCTGCAGATTTTCTTCCCTTATTAAACCTATAGGGAAAACGTGAGCATTTCCGCAGGTATAATTGAGCATTTTTTTTTCTGCAATGTGTGGATAGGATTAGTCAGAATCTCATTCATTTTGCAAGTACTGTAAAATGCTGCATTTTTTTCTGAGGCGTTTCTGCAGTGGCAAAAACACTGCAACGTGAGGCTTTAGCCTAAGAAGTACCATAGAATTTTTTAATTTTTGGAGAGCTTTTTTGTTTTGCCATTTTTATATACACAGGTCCAGATTTACTAATAGTTAGATACTGTAAACTTAGTGTAGACCAGCAGTCTGAGAAAATGCCAGATTTATCACAGTGGCTGATGCTGGATGACAAATCTGTTGTATCTTTATGATGTCTATGTTGTAGCCACAATAATAAACCAGGGTCACTGTTTTTCGGGTGCCTTTTTCTGTTGTTTTTTTTTTTTTTTTTGCCTATATAGAAGTATTTAGGAAAATGCCTTAAAGAAATGCTAGACCTGGAGTATGCTGCATTTTGTAAAAATGGCAGGAACACTGCAAACATGTCAAAAATGCCATAGAAAAGATCAAAAGATCCTAGGCCAAAAATACAGGTGCATCTCAATAAATTAGAATATCTTTGAAACATTTTTTTCCAGTAATTAAATTAAAAAAGTGACCTCCTATATTTTCTAGATTTTATTATATTATAATTTAATTATATATTAATTATATATTAATTATATTTCTGTTCTATTATTTTATTTCTGTAAATGCTGATTATGGATTACAGGTAATGAAAACCAAAATCTAAGAAAATTAGAATATTGTAAGTTCAGTTCAGTATTGTAAATTTAGTGTCACCTGCCAAGGTTTCCTAAGCCTTTAAATGGCCCCTCAGTCTGGTCAGTAGGACACACAATCATGGAAGATGCTGTATGGATTGTATACTGATTACTGAATGATGCGTCAAAGATATTCTAATTTATTGAGATGCACCTGTAGAATCTCTCTTGCCTATTCACCAGACTACAGCCTAAAGTTTCCCATTCATGAAAATTCTATACTATTGGAAATATGCGTATTCTCGAAAACATACATGTCATGAGAGATGACAGGTCCTCTTTGAGGAGGTTTCCCCATCTGGGCATGTCACACCTTATTCACATCACAGGGGGATAACTTGAAGATCGGTAGGAGTCTGACCACTCAGGCCCCCAACCATCAGAAGAACTGGGATTTTGTTCTGAATGGAGTGGTGGTGGTGGCCAGAGCCATTGGATCCCCACCGATCTTCAAGTCATCTCCTATCCTTTGGATACAGTTTTTTTTTTTTGCCCTGATGGAAAACCCCCTTAATCATAATTTTATGATTATATTTTTGATAATTCTTTTTTGTTTCTTTTGGATGTTGGACATTACTATATTTAATATAACTTTATGGGTGATTTTTGATCATTTTCTTCAGTTCATTTTATTAAGGACTTATTTTCACCATGTGATTCCTGTGTATTATTTTACCAGTAATGCGATCTCAGGAGAGGAAACTACGGCAGTCAGTTTTTGGTAAAACCACCCTTTGGCAAAAATGTACAGAAAGAACTTAGAGGACAAAAACATCCGACTATACAAGCCCATTTTTCCACTTTATATCTCTTTTCTTTTTACTGCCCAGTATTAATGATCATTTAATTCTGTGGTCTTCAGGTTCATTTTATTCTTAGTATTTATGCTCTTTGTAATGGGCGGTAGTAATGTTCACATTATTCGGTATTAATTCTCACTTTATTACCCAGAATTCATGTCCATTTTAATGTCCAATATTAATGTTCATTTTATTAATGATAATAATATTAATTTTCTGGGTTGGTATTAATGATCATTTTTCTGTCCGTGCAGGGGACTGTTTATTCCTCTTTGCAGTATTTACTTCTTGGTCTGGTTTTCGTCTGCTTATTGTGCCGGATTACAGTTCATTTTATTGGTTTAATGATTATTTTATTATTTTATTGTGCAGTATTTATATCCATTTTATTGTGCAGTAGTAATGTCTAGTTTATTTGGTAGTATTAATGTTTATTATATCATGCAGCATTAATGTCCATTATATGTTGTTGTATTTATTGTATATTCATTGTATTGTGTGGTGTTCATGTTCATTATTTTAATTTTCATATAAAATTTTATTTCTTTTTTATTTTGTGGTATTTAGGTATTTATAATGATACCTGATTCTGACCCTCATGCTGGTTGATCTAGCTATAGTCTGGGGCCACACAGGATTAATTGTAACAGGTTAGCTAAGGCTGGGTTTACATCTGTGTGGAGACTCCATTCAGAGTCTCCATTTCAGTATCCATTGGATTTCACAGGAATAAAAATCCAACTTTTTGATGATCTCGGTAAAAAAAAAAAAAAAATGAACATGCAATGGACACCTTTAGACTCCTTTATAGTCAATGGGGTTCCTCAAGCTCCTTTGGTGTCCATGTAAGAATGGATCCAATTGAGTCAGTTTATCTGTACTTCTGGTCCTCCAATGGATCAGAAGAACGGAAACGCATGACGCAGGTGTGAACCTAATGTAATCCGCTGTAGAAAACACTTTGGATGGGAACTGATCTAAAAACCCATTGGGTAAAATGACCAAGACTGTGGGTTTTAAAAATGGATCAAGTCCATTATTGGTGCAAAGCAAAGTAGATGAGAGTCCATAGAGAAACCTGCAGGTAAGTCACAGCAAGAAACGCACAATTTTAGGTGGCTTTTGCCATGGCGGCATGAAGAGGAACATGCTGCAGAAATTCCCTATTGGGATGGAACTCTGGCAGATGTTGTCTAACTGAGCCCCAAAAAGATACTTATGACCTCCCAGTATAACAGGGGCTTATGGATCCATTTAGACTGAGGCCCCACATTGCGGAAACGCAGCATTTTTTGTTGCAGATTTTGCTGAGGATTTTTGAACCAAAGTCACGAGTGGCTTGAAAAGGATTGAAAATATATAGAAAGCTCTTAGATATTTCCCTTCTGTTAAAACACTACGTTTCTGTAACATGGGGCCGTAGACTTAATGTATGTTTCGACAGCAGGGAATGCAATGTGAAAAGACCCTTACTTTTTCTTGAGAAGAAATGGGTATCCTATATTTTTTAATATAATATAATTTAATAATAACCATGATAGTGTCCAGTCTGTAGACTGTATCTGACTGAGGTTAAATACAGTTTTTGCCACATAACATACAGCTCTCCCATAAACTATTTATTTGAGAGTGGACCCTATTTTAGTTAATGGGGTCCATCAGATTCCATTTGTGTCCGTCATACAACAGATGTTTTTGTCCGTTTTTCTGTTCTGGCCCTCTGATGGACCAGAAGAATGGAAATGAAGACACAGGGGTGGCTAGTTTTCTTACATACAGGGTAGATTACTTGGCAGCACTACACATTCAGTACTGTCAATATTATATACTGCACTTTCTGGACATTTAGTATGGTTACAGTGTAAGGTGGTGCGGACACATACCTTGAAGTTTTGATTGGAAGGCTTAAACCCTTGTCCCGATTGCCCACACAGTGTTAGGAAAGTTTAGTGCAGCAAATAGGTGCACAAAAGGTTTATTGTTATGTTGTTATATCATGTCTTGTGGATTACTTGCATGTATTGTGTATGACTTACATAGAATTGTATTTTGTGTTATATGCTCATATCACTTTGATGGGTGTAGGTCATTCTGCAGTCAGTGTTGTAGTGTTTTCTGGTATCTGTATTGCGTGCTGATTCCTTAGAAGTGTTTGTTGTTTGTTGCTCTCTCATGGTTAGACTCAATGACAGGTGTCAGTTGTTGCCTGGAGTACTTAGGGTGGAAATGGCTTCCTATAAGGTGTCATTCTTGGGCTCGGAGTTAGTCGTCCTGCTTGAAGGATAGTTTACAAGGAGGATTGTTTGGAGAGTGACTAGCTTGGAAACCTTCTGAACATCTTGAGATCAGAAGACTCCTCTTAGCCAAAGACGCCTATCGGCTTCAAGAACTGAACACCTACAGATAACTGTGAGTAAGAGGACGAGTTCTCTGGTGCCAGGCAGTGCATCCAAGGTGACAGTATAACAGTACTGGTGCCGACGCGTTTTTATATGTCATCTGTCAACTATTTAACACTAAAGTTCTAAATCATTTCTACATTATCATCTACCTCAGTTAAGAGGACTTCAGTGAGAGCAAAGTGTCTGTCTCCTACATTGCCGGTAGACAACTTTGGGTGATTTGCTGGGGTTGGTGTATGGGTAGCAGCTCAGAAGAATACATGCTGGACACAGTGTTGTGTTGACAGTGAAGAGGTGCAGTGTCAGCTGCAGCAGAGCAGCCATATTGCCACCATCTGTTCCAGCATCTGCTCAGCAGTGCCAGTTTACAACAGCAAGCAAACCATTGTGTGTGCTGTGTACAGAGTCTGAAGTCCCTTCCTCCACCGGGCATGTGATACCTGTGGAAGGAGTACATGAGAGAGTCAGGTGTCTAGCAGAGGTGCCTAGTATGCAGCACATTTGGTAAATGCAGGGGAAGATGTTTTTCTAATCCTAAAGTTACAGCTCAGCCATGGCAGAAGATCTAAAAACATTTTTCAGACAACTTAGTCTCATTTATTAGAGAATGTGATTCTGCAACATCTCTGCCTGAATGAACACTGAATTAAAATATCCTCGCTAGTGCCGGCTATAAGATATATGCAAGCATCACAGGGGGGGAAGAATGAATAAGAGGATGAATCTGAATGGGGGAAGAACATATTGATCCCCCAGCTAGCTAAACTGAGCTGGTATCTCCCTCTCCCCTCCACCTAATCTGATTAACCTCTTATATGCACTTTTTTTGGGGGGTGGGACATGTCAGGTGTTATTTATAGCATATATTGAATATAATCAAGACTGGACTGAAGCTTTACATTACAAACAAAGGCAGCCTTGACTTTTAGTTGTATCTGATCATAGAGTATTTGGCTGACAGAGCCCTATTTTAAGAGAATCTAATAAAGTTCAATATTTTAATCAGTATTCATTCAGGCAGAGTTGTTGTCCAACTTTAATAGATTTCTGAACACAAACCATTTGCACCGATAGTGTTATTAATAGCATGTAATTCTGGAGCAAAATGTAATGCAATTTAGCGCTAGGTTCACACTAGCATTGCCTCTCTGTTGCTCTTATCCATCGGAGGACTAGGACAACGGAGAGGCAGACTGCATTGACTATAATGAGGTCCATTGTGTGCCCGTCATTTTAAAACTGAAACTGGCAGAGGAAAAAGTCCTGTATGCAAACACTGTGCGACGCGCGTTACACAAGTCTAGACTACTGGACGAAAAAGGTTAAAGAAGCCTCGACTTCAATATTCTCATAAGAAGTGTTGGCTCGAGTTTGCAAAAAAGTACAAAAAGTGGACAGTAGAAGATTGGAAATGGATGATTTGGAGCAATGAGATGAAATTCAATAGACTGGGCTCTGATGGGTGCCATTGGGCCAGGAAGAAACAAGGGAAAAGGGGGCAAACAGATCGAGAAATTGAACGAACTGTCAAGTTTGGTGGAGAAAGTCTGATGATATAGGGTTGTTTCACAGCGAAAGGATACTTGACCAGGATTGATCATGGTCTCAATGTTGAGCTATATGTGAGTATCCTACAAGACAAGTTACTTCGTACACTCGAGTACTATAGGTATGAAAAGGATGACATAGTGTTCCAGCTGGACAATGACCCAAAGCATATGTCGAGTTTAGTGAAGAAATGGTTCAATGACAATGAAGTAGAGGTGCTGGATTGTCCCCAACAGTCCTCAACTCAATCGAATACTTCATACCCAAGTGAGTCGACCAGTATACATCAACATTGGGAACGTGTTCAAGAGACCTGGGATCAAATTTCGGTCGAGACATACTTGAATCTGATTAAGAGCATGCCCAAAAGGATTCAGGCAGTGTTGAAAGCCAAAGGTGGATTTACAAAATCATAAAAATTAAAATTTAGATTTTTAGGAGCAAAACAGTAACAATGCAACAAGTAACATGACAAGAATCTACATAACTGATCATATGCTAAATAGTGGCAAGTCAGATTTATGTATGAGAGCCAAGGTGACTGTCTATAAAATGATGGTAGTCTCACATTAGAAGCTGTAGTGGATGGTGAGATATGAAGCCTGAAAGGCACAAGATCAAACATTGTTACCCTTTTGCTCATCAGTGTATTTCAACTTTTCATGAAAATTAATTGCACACTTTAACTTCCACCTCCTAAACACCGCTACCCTAGTCACCTGCCCTCGGGTAGCAAATATAGCCCTGGGAGGACTACAGTACCCAGAGAGATGGGTTATTTAGTTTGGAAACAAGATGACTGAGGGATGACTTAATTATGTATAACTATATCAAACATTAGGACAGAGCTCTCCGGATGCCTTACTAGAGAGCGGAAATATTACAGGTTAAAGTTATTAATATTTTTTGTAGTTGGGATGTTTATTCAGGAATTTATTATAATTGCCAGACTGGAATCGGGAATACATTTTTTTTTTATGCCTAAAATGAGGAAAATTGACCTCTACATGTAAGGTTTTTGCCTTTTTCTGGATCAACATTGCAGAATAATAGGCAGAACCTGATGGCCATTTGTCTTTTTTCAGCCTTACAAACCATGTTACTATGGTTACTATGTTATTGTAGAGATTTTTTTTGCTGTGTAGATAAGTGAAGAAGAAGAGTTTATATTTTGTTTTAACCATTTGTTTTGCCTTAAGTATTTTGTGTCTTCGTGTTTGTCAATAAGAAGGAAAACCGGTTTGCAGGCGATAAGGTCAAACTTGAAGATTATTATCTATGATTTTGGTATAGTCAAGTAATTGGCATTCTCAAGAAACCTTATCAGGACAGCAGAATCGCACGTGTACTGTAAGTTGCAGCCATTAGAATACCATCCGTAGATATTTAGACGCCATGACTTTTTTCGTTTAGTTGGTCCGTGTTTCATAACTGAATAGAAAAAGTTGCCTTATCTTTTGGGATAAGTACATAAAAAACCTTGTAAAACTGTTAAATCTCCTTCACCTTCACTTGTCCACCTAAACCACCTCTGAACTAAGGCAGCGGCATTCAGCAGGGAACATCGATTTCTTCCTCGCCCATTAATGTTCCTGTTTAAACAAGCTCGGTGATTGGTAGCTACTGCGAGGAAAACTTCCATTACAGCGCAAAATGATTCATTTTTATTTGCGATTCACAGGAATGGGATTTTGTGGTTTCTCTCTAATCTCTGTAAGAAGAAAAACTTCCAACGATATTACCTCTGACAGTGCCGCACTCCCAGTGAGTCTGGAGGGAAGGCAATGGGGGTGTTCTTGAGAAGTGGAAATGTTTCCTAATGGCAGAGGTTGTGAACTCAGATTTATGGGGACGGTGAAAATAAAAACATTTCAGAGAAGCTCATCAGCGAGGCTCTGCAACAATCGATTAAAGCATGTTCGGCAGGAAATCTGAAATTTATGTGATTTATGAGTCACTGTGCAGGTATAAGTCATTTTCTTGGGACAGCTAGTTCATAATCCCATGTGTTATAATGCTATTAGGCTCCACCATAGAATCTCAGCCTGCACACAATTTTTCCCAAATGTAATTTTCTCACAAATGTTGCCTAGGACAGAAATAAAATAATGATATAGAAAACAGGTCGAAGCTTAACACCAGACTTGGTATTTGAATGAATAAATGTACATAATATATTCTACTTTCCTAGCCAGACACTCTCTGAGTTTACCGCTTTATCTTTGATTAAACAGATAGTGAACTGAAGCAACAACAAATCATATATATCGCTTATTTAGTTGACAGTAATGGCCGTTTACCGCTGTTTGGCCATTTTTTCCTTTTTTATTAAAGCGTAGGCGCTTAACCCTCTGACTGTCTGTTCAACCACAGCAGTGAATGGCTAAGCTAAGCAGGTATCATAGTAATAGATACAATGTATCCAAAGGCAAGAGAATATAAAATATATAAATAAATGGCTTAATTATATCACCGTGTGCCTGATGAAGATCCCATTGGTAGTCGAAGCAGGTTGTACATTTTGTACATTTTATTCATTAAATATACTTTGAGGAAACATTAAAGATCACTGGAAACTCCCATTAAGGAGGTTCTGAGGTAATACTTTATATCTCCATGTCATTTGTCATGTTTGTTATACAGTGGGGAAAAAAAAGTATTTAGTCAGCCACCAATTGTGCAAGTTCTCCCACTTAAAAAGATGAGGCCGGCCTGTAATTGTCATCATAGTTAGATCTCAACTATGAGAGACAAAATGAGAAAACAAATCCAGAAAATCACATTGTCTGATTTTTTAAGAATTTATTTGCAAATTATGTTGGAAAATAAGTATTTGGTCAATAACAAAAGTTCATCTCCATACTTTGTTATATGTCCTTTGTTGGCAATGACAGAGGTCAAACGTTTTCTGTAAGTCTTCACAAGGTTGGCACACACTGTTGCTCATATGTTGGCCCATTCCTCAATGCAGATCTCCTCTAGAGCAGTGATGTTTTGGGGCTGTCGCTGGGCAACACAGACTTTCAACTCCCTCCAAAGGTTTTCTATGGGGTTGAGATCTGGAGACTGGCTAGGCCACTCCAGGACCTTGAAATGCTTCTTACGAAGCCGCTCCTTCGTTGCCCTGGCAGTGTGCTTGGGATCATTGTCATGCTGAAAGACCCAGTCACGTTTCATCTTCAATGCCCTTGCTCATGGAAGGAGGTTTGCACTCAAAATCTCACAATATATGGCCCCATTCATTCTTTCATGTACACGGATCAGTCGTCCTGGTCCCTTTGCAGAGAAACTGCCCCAAAGCATGATGTTGCCCCCCCCCCCATGCTTCACAGTAGGTATGGTGTTCTTTGGATGCAAGTCAGCATTCACTCTCCTCCAAACACGACGAGTTGTGTTTCTACCAAACAGTTCTACTTTGGTTTCATCTGACCATATGACATTCTCCCAATACTCTTCTGGAACATCCAAATGCTCTCTAGCAAACTTCAGACGGGCCCGGATATGTACTGGCTTAAGCAGGGGGACACGTCTGGCACTGCAGGATCTGAGTCCTGGCGGCGTAGTGTGTTACTGACGATAGTCTTTATTACGTTAGTCCCAGCTTTCTGCAGGTCATTCACTAGGTCCCCCCGTGTGGTTCTGGGATTTTTGCTCACTGTTCTTGTGATCATTTTGACCCCACAGGGTGAGATCTTGCGTGGAGCCCGTGATCGAGGGAGATTATCAGTGGTCTTGTATGTCTTCCGTTTTCTAATTATTGCTCCCACAGTTGATTTCTTCACACCAAGCTGCTTGCCTATTGCAGATTTAGTCTTCCCAGCCTGGTGCTGGTCTACAATTTTGTTTCTGGTGTCCTTCCACAGCTCTTTGGTCTTCACCATAGTGGAGTTTGGAGTGTGACTGTTTGAGGTTGTGGACAGGTGTCTTTTATACTGATAACAATGTCAAACAGGAGCCATTACTACAGGTAATGAGTGGAGGACAGAGGAACATCTTAAAGAAGAAGTTACAGGTCTGTGAGAGCCAGAAATCTTGCTTGTTTGTAGGTGACCAAATACTTATTTTCCACCATAATTTGCAAATAAATTCTTAAAAAATCAGACAATGTGATTTTCTGGATTTGTTTTCTCATTTTGTCTCTCATAGTTGAGGTCTACCTATGATGACAATTACAGGCCGGCCTCATCTTTTTAAGTGGGAGAACTTGCACAATTGGTGACTGACTAAATACTTTTTTCCCCCACTGTATATATACTAACAACAGTGAAAAGGCTGTTGACCATTACATTGTTCCACCAGTGATTTCCTTTTTACTATTTTTTTTAATTTTTTTAAGGTAAAGACTAAAGAATTTTTTTTTTTTGGATATAAATATAACATGTAATGTGCATGGGAATATATATATATATATATATATATATATATATATATATATACAGTACAGACCAAAAGTTTGGACACACCTTCTCATTCCAAGAGTTTTCTGTATTTTCATGACTATAAAAATTGTAGATTAACACTGAAGGCATCAAAACTATGAATTAACACATGTGGAATTATATACTTAACAAAAAAGTGTGAAACAACTGAAAATATGTCTTATATTCTAGGTTCTTCAAAGTAGCCACCTTTTGCTTTGATTACTGCTTTGCACACTCTTGGCATTCTCTTGATGAGCTTCAAGAGGTAGTCACCTGAAATGGTTTTCAGTTCATAGGTGTGCCCTGTCAGGTTTAATAAGTGGGATTTCTTGCCTTATAAATGGGGTTGGGACCATCAGTTGTGTTGTTCAGAAGTCAGGTGGATACACAGCTGATTGTCCTACTGAATGGAGTGTTAGAATTTGTATTATGGCAAGAAAAAAGCAGCTAAGTAAAGAAAAACGAGTGGCCATCATTACTTTAAGAAATGAAGGTCAGTCAGTCCGAAAAATTGGGAAAACTTTGAAAGTGTCCTCAAGTGCAGTAACCAAAACCATCAAGCGCTACAAAGAAACTGGCTCACATGAGGACCGCCGCAGGAAAGGAAGACCAAGAGTCACCTCTGCTGCGGAGGATAAGTTCATCCGAGTCACCAGCCTCAGAAATCGCAGGTTAACAGCAGCTCAGTGATGGTGTGGGGGTGCTTTGCTGGTGACACTGTTGGGGATTTATTCAAAATTGAAGGAATACTGAACCAGCATGGTTACCACAGCATCTTGCAGCGGCATGCTATTCCATCCGGTTTGCGTTTAGTTGGACCATCATTTATTTTTCAACAGGACAATGACCCCAAACACACCTCCAACGTGTAAGGGCTATTTGACCAAGAAGGAGAGTGATGGGGTGCTACGCCAGATGACCTGGCCTCCACAGTCACCAGACCTGAACCCAATCGAGATGGTTTGGGGTGAGCTGGAGCGCAGAGTGAAGGAAAAAGGGCCAACAAGTGCTAAGCATCTCTGGGAACTCCTTCAAGACTGTTGGAAGACCATTTCAGGTGACTACCTCTTGAAGCTCATCAAGAGAATGCCAAGAGTGTGCAAAGCAGTAATCAATGCAAAAGGTGGCTACTTTGAAGAACCTAGAATATAAGACATATTTTCAGTTGTTTCACACTTTTTTGTTAAGTATATAATTCCACATGTGTTAATTCATAGTTTTGATGCCTTCAGTGTGAATCTACAATTTTTATAGTCATGAATATACAGAAAACTCTTGGAATGAGAAGGTGTGTCCAAACTTTTGGTCTGTATTGTATATATATATATATATATATATATAAAAATATGAATGTATATATAATATGAATGTAGCATACCTGTATATAAATATACAGTATGTATGTGTTTTTGTGTCCATATCTATATCTGTTGCTTGCTTTTTTTTTTTTTTTAAACTAGATATTCTTCTTTATGCACATGCATGCATGACTTTATCTTCCGTTACAAAGGTAAACAAACATGATGGAAGCTAGTTTCCGTCATGTTGTTTATATTAGTGTCAATGGGACATTGACGGCTTAATGTTCGTTGCTGTCATCCTTTGGTGGAAGACAGCAATGGACATTAGCAATGGTAGTGGGAATATTCCCTAAAAAAGAATAAAAAACATATTTATATTGCTATGAAATATATTTTATTACCCATACATTACATAAAAACCAAACATCTATAAATATGACCATAACACCCGGAAGAATTGATTAACCTATTATTTCACTGAAATGTGAACAGTTAAAAAAAAGAAAACAAAAATAAACTAAAAAAAATGCTGTAAGGCTTCATTCACATCTGCTTTGGAGTCTTTGTAAGAGACTCCGCTGCAGATTCCGCCGAAAATCGGTGGAGAGAAAAGTCCTTCACGGAGGGTTTCAGTAAAAAACTGGTGGAAACCTGGAGGACCCCATTTTAGGTTATGGGGTCCGTGGGTCGTTCAGGTTCCATTTTGGATAGGAACAACAGAGAGCAGGCACAAGTGTGAACCTAGCCTAAATTATTTGTAACCTCAAATACCACCAAAAAATGCAATTTCTCTGTTTTAACACAAAGTCTCATGCTTCTACAACAATGAAACGAATGAACAAAGTTATGGCTACTATAAAACATAGAGGCAAATAGAAAAAAAACATGTAGTTATTAGGACCAACACAAGCATGGTCCTTAAGAGGTTAATCTTACATTTGTTGGTGGAATTATAAATTTATACAATTTTTAATTTTTTTTTTTTCCTGATTTACTACTGAATTATTTGTTGGGTAGATAAATAATTTTTTCTACCGCTACAGGTAATTTTATGGTACACCTACTATCATTATTTACTATTTTATATTAATAGGAGGAATTAATAGGAAGCAAACAATGGCACGGTTATGTGATTTGTGATTATTGGAGAAGAGGACACAGAAAGTAACTGCAGTTATAGCAACCACTGATAAGTATGTTGGCAATGGCCGGCTCATGATCCTCCGGTGGTAATTTACCCTAATTACTGCACATGAGCACCGATCTGCTGGCAGATGCCATGAAAAGCATTTGATGAGAATATTGTATCATGTTTGTTAAGAAGGGATTGAGCTGCCAGTCATTAACCATGGGGACTGAATATCCAGCACAGAATGTGAGCGACTGCAAAAAATTCTCTACAGACGGATGAAACACGTGCACATTTAGCAGCTCTCAAAATCACCATTCTATTAGCTGTAATAATATAATGCCTGTACCAGAGAAAAATACTAATTATAATCACAAATCAGATAGAGATACAGTGTGATAATAACACTCTGCAAGTATTACACTTGTGTCCATCCTTACCTCTATGCAAATTTTGCTAAGAACCTCAATTTCGCACAATACATATTCAACGCATTATTAGAACATGATAGCAAGACCCTCACCATGCTACAATTTACATCACTGTTATAGTCACAAGTACCATGAACAATTTTCAAAAGAGTACTGGAAAACCACCCATGACCATCTCATGCCACTCATCTTGGCCAAGGATAAAGGTATGGAAGACATATCTGTAAGATCTAATTCTGTTATTTAAGTGCTATTCATATTAAAGGGTTAATGACTTTTCAAGAAACTTTGCATAAATAGTAAACATGAATCTGAAGAAACTATGTTATACAAAAAAAATTCTTCTTTCTCTACTTCTTCTTTCCTTTCCTCCTAAACTCTTCACTTCACTGAAAACTGCTCAATCCGTCTTGGTCTACCACAAGATGGACTGTCAGCTCACAGAGGTATCAAATTACATGTGCCCATAAAAGTCAATGGAGGGAAAGGGAAGAGGAGGAGCCAAGTAACAGGAGAGACATATGACACAGATTAATGCTGCAGCGAATAGTGAGTTCTGTCTTACTCCAGGTACTTTAACCACATCAGTACATGTCCTATATGGTACATTATATGCAAATAAGTCCTCCTTGGTGGAAAAAGGAAAACTTACTCTAGTGCACTAGCATGTATTGTCTATAAAACCTTTGTACACTGAAAGGTGGCCTATGTGGAAGCCCCATCTATCATCAAGTTATCCCCTATCCTGTGGATGAGATAGCATTAAAATTTGGCCCAACCCCTTTAAGTTATTTTTTTCTGCAGCCAAATAGGATACTTTATATTTATAAGGGATAATAAGAATATTGCATTGTTCTCCAAGCCAAGGCATGATTATTATCACCAAGAAATAAAGCAGAAGTTCTGGTTTTACTCTAGTGATTGACAGTCTTTTCTGGGTGATGGAGCATGTACAGATAGCTGTCAATTACTGATAGGACCTCCCTTTGGACTCCTAAGCATAGAAAGACCAGAGATGTAAATGAATAAAATTAAAGCTATTTCACACATTTCCCACAAAATGATATATTAATCTTCTCAGCTCCTCCTGCTCTATATTATGTGGCCCACAGTTACACCAGAACAGGTTCCCTTTAAGGATCAGCTGACAGCTCCTACCAAAGCAAATAAAATCAAGGGCTGCAGTAAGAGAGGAATAGATGCTGATGATAAGAATATCGTCTATACAAATCACTGGTCAGGCCACATGTAGAATACTGCACAAATTTGGGCACCAGTATATAGGAAGGATATAGCTGAACTGGAGTGGGTTCAGAGGAGGCGACCAAGGTAACTAAGGGGATGGGAGTATAAAGACAGGTTATCAAACTTTGGGCTGTTCAATTTAGAAAAGGACAGCGTAGGGGAGACCCAATAACAATGTATAGATATATGCATGGACAATACAGCAATATTTCTAATTATCACTTTATACCGTGCACTGTAAATGTCACAAAGGGGCATCCCCTATGTCTAGAGGAAAAAAGGTTTTAACATAGTCACAAGGTGGGGATTTTTTACAGTAAGAGCAGTGAGACTATGGAACTCACTGCCATAGGATGAGGTGATAGTTACACAAGTTATACAAGTGCAAGTGGAGCCTGGATGACTTTCTTGAAAGTAAAATCATAGGTTATGGGAGCTAGAAGTTTATGGGTTAGGATGTTGATCCAGTCCAATTGCCCTATTTCCTGCATAACTACAAATGTATAGAAGTGTCTACCCTTACTCAAATCGGATAGAAAAATAAATTTTCTAATAAAAACAACTGAGTGCAATATCACAAGCACTGGTAAAATGATGGGGCTTGCAGTACTTGCAGCTGTGACCAGGCCCGTAAAAAGAGGACCCAACAGGTCACCCTCAACACACTAAAGCTGGATGATTTCCTTTGATGGCTGATAGTCTGTGCTACTAAATATATTACCCCTGTCCTCTGGTGAGCTGGAGTGAGAAGATTTATGATACACAGCTTTCCACAGTCAGAAAGGAGAAAAGTGGCTCATTAGTGGTGAAAAATGGCATTTAGACAGTGGTATGTAGTCAAGGAGGGATTCTGTGGGGGAGGCTGTGGCACAGGGGGCATGATTATTATGTGGGGGTTACAAACAGGGCATAGGAATGATGGGAAGCTTGTGTGCACAGACATGTTGTGAACAAGTCATCATGGCAGTCTAGGCCCATATAGAGAAGGAAAGGGAAATATAATGAGATATAGCTTCTAAAATGTGATACAGCTGACTGGGTTTCGTGAGCGAACACAATGAAGGCTATGATGCAGCGGTGCTCGGAACACTGGGGTGCTCCGTGATCTTCATGTGCATATCTGCAAAAAACGAATTTACACAAAAACCGCTGCCTGGAAAACAGAAACAAAGGTAGGACTAGAATAGCTTTTATAAAGGCTATTCCAACGTAGGGTTAGTGAAAAATATGTTTTCTGAATGATAGACTCCCTTTAAGTTACACCTCTGAATGCAAGATGCTAGCTAAACCCTTGATAGGCTGTAATTGGGTAACCACACACAGACACATATAGGATATACCTTTTATGCAAAACCATGATGCTTTGAAAAGCTGGTCATCTCATGACATGTCAGTCAGGAAGGAAGGTAATAGGGAGAAATTACTGGGAGAAGTAATCATTTACTATGTATATGCAGCATGAAGTAACTATAAAGTTGGGACTTATAAAATATATTGAAATATAACCCACAATTTCTAAAATAACTATTTACAATAAAATAACATTTAGAATTAGACAGTGGGATGACATCCCTCACTTCCACAAATCAAAATCTCCTAATCACTATAATCACCAAAAAAAATCTAATAAGGCCCATGTGGACGTCTCAGTGCGACTAGTTTAGGAAATGTTTGTCTCTGATCATTTTAATTAAGACTATTGTTCACTGATTTTGTCCAACCGGCAACATAATTAAAATGTGTGATCAAGTTACGCAAGGGTCAGCAGGCCATGTCTACTAGAATCTCGGATTGATCCGGGCCTGCTGTTAGGAAATGTTTCTTTCTTATTTAGTCAAGGCTGTATTGACAACTGGTGCTCTGAGCGTGTTACAACATGAATTATTCCTTTTACATCTGCACGCTTAAAACTTTGAAAGTAAAGATTTCTGTGCATTGGAAGCCTACGATCTTATGGGACTATAAACCACAGTACTCGCTAGGCTCCCAGCAGTTTAAAAGAGAAGATCTAGAATATGTACTTAGGCTTTGCCGCTACCTAATGAATCCTGTATCCTATCGATACTTTTGCATTTTTGTGGTTTTTCCCAACACTTAATTTCAGGACTTCCTGTAGTTCATCCATAAGTTACTAATGAGATTGCAGTAGTGATATTTATGGCATTGAAAGTTTGCTGTTTTCCTTCCAGCGTTCTGCATAAACTTACAGCACGGACAGTCTGAAGGATTCTCTTTACCCATGACAGAAGTGGCTAATGCAGTCTAGAAACACTGTAATCCCCTTGCAAGTTACTGATCTAATAGATGCACTGCAGTATTTGCATAACAAGATTTATTTCAGTTTGTAGCACCATGTAAGAGCTGAATATATTCAGGAATTTTATGACTTACAGTACTTTTTAAGATTCAAGTATGAGAGGAAATTGATACTTATATAGTCATCAATTATATGTTTTAGGATCTGGTTTTGACAAAATCCATACTCATCGTTCAAGACCCTTTAATGGATCAGACATTGGTATATTGGATACAGTGAAGTGAAAAAAAATGTAGGTAGGTGTCGAAAAAATGCTGCAAGATAAGAATGCTTAATTGTTTTTTAATTAGCAAAAGGCAAATCTTAAAAAAATCAATATTTGGTGTCACCTTTGCCTTCCATCACTTTTTCTCGGTACTTGGAGACAGTTTTTGAAGGAACTCGGCAGGGATGTTGTTCCCATCATCTTGGAGAACTAAGTGCGGTGACCAGATGGAAGGTAACGCTGCAGTTGGGATTGCGGGGTGCAAACAGCGCAGACTTGTCACGGTCTCTGGGCACGAGGGCGCAGCGCTGGTGCTGTCCCACGTTACCACCACTGGTACCGGTGATGAGGGGGCTGCACAAATGTTGGTGGTGATTGTTCCCCCGGGGCGCTTCCCCTATACTGTGCCGACTGGTGGTGTTTGGGGTGCCCTGATGTTGTCGGTGCAGAATCAGACACAGAAACGGTTGTAAAGTTGTACTTTTACTTCCATGGGTGTGGAGGCACAAATGCTTAAACAGTTTCTTCAATACAAAACAACGGGGTACGCCTGGTGACACAGCAAAGTCCTGGGGTGCAGGGTAGACTTGATGAAAGGTGTTCCTAGCCCCTTATACTTCAGTGTTACAGCCCTAAGGTGCGTCTGGGCTCCTATTTGGCACATAGGAGGATGCCCACCATGATACTAGTACATAATATTCCCCACTCACGTTATGTGGTCCTGATAGCTCAGAGTTTCGGGGTGCAATAGTCAGGGTGGCAGGATATTCCACAGGTCTGGCCTTGGCCCCTGGATCCTGTGATACTTGCTATGGAGCACGTGTTCCAGAATGTTCTCTCCACAGTCTCAGGCTGACAAGATAATGATGCTTGACTTCCTTCAGGGCGATGGCTAGGCAGACAGGGGACAGGATCTTCTGAATAGCTGGAGTATGTCAGCTCTCCAACCTTCCTGGGCCTGTCTAGGACTTGAGATTCCTGCACTAAACTCACTGCTTTCTTCACAGGACATCACACTTATCGCCTCACCTCCTCCTCCTAACACTCCACACTTCTAACTCCTCACACGCAGGACCTTCCTGCAGGGGTGTTACCATGGGGACCCAGTGATCAGCTGACTCCTCCCCTTTTCCCAGGCGATGTCCTCCCATTGGACATTTGGTTACTATTCAATCCTATGGGAGGTGTAATGCATATGTGAGGCTCACTAGGTGGCGCTGTGTTGTGTGAGACTCAGGACCCCCTGCTATGTCACACAGGCTATGAAGCAACAGGAAATAATACAATGCACAGAGATCACCCTCAGCCCAGCCATAGCCAGCTCTGGGATGCCACATACTCCCCCCTCTTTCACTGAGCCGACCTCGGCGACGGGCTGGGGTGAAGGTGAGAAATGTAACATAACGTTAATAAATACGAATAAAGTGCAAATGTCACTAACAGTTTAGAAAAATATAATACTTAGAAACTTGAGGTAAGACCTCCCGGCATAGTCCTGGAATGTCCATGAGAAGTCTGAAGGGTAACTGAGAGATAATTAAACGTAGACTTATGGAACCTTTTGGCGGTACCATCAGACAGTCCATATAGAAACAACAGTAGTGCAAATGGGTCCAGAGGCTCTCTGGCACAAATTTCGTGAGTGTCCATTATCATGAGAGTCTCTCTGAGAAACAATAAACAGTCCTTTCTGTAAGGAAGAGTAGGCACTCTAGCACGAATGTCCATACCGCAATGGGGTAACAGAACTTCCTTGGCTCGGTGAGCCAGGCACTATGGCTTGGATTGTTGCATATAAGTGTAAATACTATATTACATGGCAAGATATTATATATATACTGTATATACACACAGGAAAAACATTAATGTAATCAGAGCAGGAATAACATATATACAGAAGCAGAGACAGTTAACCTCTTTTACCCAAGGACAGCCATGGCATTACTATAGCGTGTTGGAGGTATGCCTTTTGTGGTACGCTCAGAACGCCTAAGTGGAACGAGATTTGAATCAGGAACAGAGTCACTGAAATCAATTAAATCACCTGTCGAAGGGTTCTCTTGCACTAGAGCAATTGGTGGATAACAGCTAAATGGTAGTAGTTTAGGCGCCCACATAAGCTCAGTTAACGTTGGGGGTCTCTCTTTCGCTTCAGAAGGTGACAAGATCGCTGTACTCGTTGTCTCAGCTGGGGGCACCTCTGTGGGTAGTCCTTCTTTAAGGCACAGCTTCAGACGGTTTCGGTGTACTACTTGGGGCTGTCTCCCAGGTTTAGAGATCTCATACACGTCGGATTCAGGATATGGTATGGAGATGACACTGTATGGTTCTTTCTCCCAGAATGGATCCAATTTCCCATTCCGATGGTTATTCCTTAACCATACACGGTCGCCAACTTTCAGGGGCGCTGCATGGGCGTGATGGTTGTAATCCTCCTGTTGTCTCCTACGAACCTCATCCATGCGCGTTTCAACTATCTCTTTAGCTTCCTCCATACGTCGGCGGTGTTCAACAACCCAGTCTGTTATGGGTAGTGGATTGATGGTGTCAGGGACCTTCACACCAAGGGTTAAGTCTGAAGGAAGTTGACCTTGTCTTCCAAACATTAGATAAAATGGTGCGTATCCCGTAGATGTTTGGGGTGTGTTGTTGTAAATATAGGCCAAGTCCTTGATACGCTCAGGCCACTCAACACCAGGTGTAACTGCGGCTTTTCTTAGCATGCCGATGATCACTTGATTTGCCTTCTCGCACATACCATTCCCTTGAGGGTGATACGCTGTGGTTCGCAACTTCTTGCAGTCTTGGAACTGACACAGCTCACGGAACAATTGGGATTCAAACGCCGATCCACGGTCGGTGAGGATATGCTCAGGACAACCGTAATGGCGGACAAACTCTGCGTAGAAGGTCTCAGCCGTAGTTCTTGCTGTAAGATCTCTGACAGGCACGATGACAAGGAACTTGGAGTAATGATCCACCATTGTCAGAGCGTAGCTGTGGCCGGAACGTGTGGGACCCAACTTCACATGGTCCAGAGCAACAATTTCACACGGCTTTTGAGTCTTAATTGGATGTAGAGGGGCCTTCTGATCTCTTCGACCTTCCTTGGTGATACTACAGGCGGGACACTCTCGGCACCAACTCTCAATGTCACTCCTCATCCCAACCCAATAGAAGCGACGACGGATGGTAGCTTCGGTCTTTTGTACCCCGAAGTGACCGGATCTGTCATGATACGCCTCAAGTATCATCTGTGCGTCTCTTCTTGGTACGAGGATCTGATGAAGCCTTTCACCTGTGACAGGATCAAGAGTGTTTCTAAGTAGAAGACCTCGTTGGACAAACAGGCGCTTCCTCTGTCGCCAAAGGCGTTTTAATTCCACGTCATGAAGACCTCTCTTTACACGGGTTGGTATTCTTCCTGTAAGCAGGAAATCTGACAATTCTCCTAAAACTCTGCTCTCTTCTTGGAACGTTTTCCACAGAGATGGCTCCTGGAGGGATTCGGCAGCTGTTTTCGCCAGAGATTCTCCTTCTACAGGGACACCAATAGCAACCTGTTGGGCAAACTTGTTGTAGAATGGTGGCATCTCCACCTCTTCCCAAATGTCTTCTCGGGGTGGTTCTTCTCCCACAGGCAACCTTGAGAGTGCATCAGCGTTAGCGTTGGACTTGCCACTGCGATACTTGACAGAGAACTTGTAATTCGCGAGTCTTGAGGCCCACCGTTGTTCAAGGGCTCCCAGTCGAGCAGTGTCCAGATGCGCCAACGGATTGTTATCTGTGTACACGGTAAAGGGTGTGGCAGCCAGGTAGTCTTTAAACTTCTCTGTCACGGCCCAGACAAGCGCCAGAAGTTCGAGTTTGAAAGAACTATAGTTCTGGTCGTTCTTCTCCGCGCCTCTCAGACTCCTGCTGGCGTAGGCGATGACTCGCTCTTTGTTGTCCTGAACCTGGGACAACACTGCACCCAAACCTTGGTGACTTGCATCTGTGTACAAGCGGAATGGCTGACTGTAGTCGGGATAGGCTAGAATTGGTGGTTGCGTCAGAAGTGCTTTAAGCGCTTGAAAGGCTTCCTCTTGACGCGCTGTCCAGTCTACCGGAAGCTTTCGGTTGTAGTTTTCTCTGGGACAACCGCGCAACAACTCGTTCAGAAGCTCGGCTACTTGGGCGAAGTGTGGTATGAAACGCCGGTAGTAACCTGCGAATCCAAGGAAGCTTCGGACTTCTTTGACGGTAGTTGGTCTTCGCCAGTTCTGGACGGCAGTGATCTTTTCAGGATCAGGTTGGACGCCTTGTGCGCTCACGACATGCCCAAGGTAGTGAACTTGGGGTTTCAACAGGTAGCACTTGGAGGGCTTCAACTTTAGGCCGTGCTGTATAAGTACCTTGAATACCTCGGACAGGTGACGAAGGTGTTCTTGGTATGTCCGGGAGAATACAATAACATCGTCCAGGTACAGTAGCACACTCTGGAAATTCTCATGGCCGAGGCACCTCTCCATAAGCCGTTGGAATGTGGCTGGGGCATTACATAGCCCAAATGGCATACTATTGAATTCAAAGAGTCCCATCGGGGTCGTAAACGCAGTCTTTTCACGATCTTCAGGCGCCATAGGGACTTGCCAGTATCCACTGGTTAAGTCCAGGGTCGAGAAACAGGTAGCTGATCCCAAAGCCGTTAGAGATTCCTCAATCCGCGGCAATGGGTATGCGTCTTTGTGCGTGACGTTGTTGAGTTTACGATAGTCCACACAAAATCGTAGGGTTCCGTCTTTCTTCTTGACAAGGACTAGCGGGGCTGCCCAGGGGCTGTTACTCTCCCGGATGACATCAGCATCTCGCATCTCTTGGATCAACTTTTTCACCGGTTGGTACATCGCTGGTGGTATTGGACGGTGACGCTCCTTGATTGGATGGTGGTCGCCAGTCAGAATGCGATGTTGTATGGTCGTGGTCTTACCAAAGTCCAATGAGTGTTTGCTGAATGCCTGTTGGTAACGCTTGGCCACATTGCGAACCCCATTGATGTGCTCTATAGGGGTATTGGCGTCTCCCACGTTCAATTCATCCCACCAGGACTTCGTGGCTCCATTCTGAATGTTCTCAGCAGCTTGGGTGGAACGCTGTGTGGCGGTAGAATCACCAGAGAGAATGTCTTCTGGTGCTAACCGGTGTAGCAGGGCCACAGAGTGGAACTTGTGGAGGTTCACGGGAGCATCGCCCAAGTTGACTAAGCGGACAGGAACAAACACGTCCATTGGAAACTGTGACAAGGCTGCGGGCAGCCATGACAAGTGGTTGGCCATCTATCTGTATGGGTTGTAGCAAGGCCTCGTAGTCCTGATTTTCTATGCCCGGACGGGCACGGCACCACACCATAGTTTCTGTTCCAGGCTGTAGGGTTACTGGACGGATATCTTGGATCCGGACTCGACCAATTTCACCTTGTTTGTTGGCGAACTTGTGCTGGGCATTGAGTACACGAATGGCCCGCTGAATGGTCTGCTGGTCACTGGGAGAAGCTGTAAGGAGAGAGGCATGCAAGGCATCCAACACTTCTGCAAAGCAATGGCGTAAAACATTCATACCTAATATTACAACTGCAAACCTATCATCCTCTACATCAGTGACAATTACACCCTGTCTAGGCAGTTTCAAGTCCCCAATCTGGATAGTGGGTTCCCAATAACCCTGCTGTGGTATGGGCTGTCCATTGCTGGCACACAGATTTATCCCTGTGTCAGGTGTTCTATTCAACACACCTAAGTCCCAATGTTCAAGGAACACCTGCTTGCGCAGGGTTGTTACCTGAGATCCAGTGTCCACCAACGCTGTCAGAGGGACGCCGTTCACCCGGATTGTGATGTGTGGGCAGGCTGAGACGAAGCGTGACAATGGCACTGAAGATTCACCTGGGCCCTTCTTCTTTCCTCCCGAGGGGCGGCCCGCTGCCTCGGGGGTGGCCCGTTTAACTGAAAACACTGAGGCCTGGTGTGTCCATATCTATGGCAATAGGTACAGTATGGCCTCTCACTCTGCGGAGGTTTCACTGAAGACGAACGTCTGGGCGGCGACTCAGGTGAGATGTTGAGACTTCGCAAAGGATCACTGGACGATGAAGACGGCTGGGTCAGACGATCTAGACGGACGGTGATCTGTTCCATGGCACGGGTCAGATGATCCACTCGGGCCAGAAGGTCATCTCTGGAGTCTGCTGGTGTAGTCTGCGCAGTTTGGGCAGCAGGTGAGGTACCCAGAGGTAGTGACAGGACAACTGGAGCGATGCTTGTTGAGGGTCCAGGTGAGGGAGCACAGATGACTGGGCTCAGCTGGGGCTGCTCCTGTCCCAAGACCTGGATGGCAAGGGCCTTGAAGTCAGCAAACGTGATGCTGGGATGTTGTGCAGCAAGCATTCGCAACTGACTCTGGAGCAATGTGGTACCCGCCCCTTCTATGAAGCGGTCAAGCAAGATTTTATCAGAGTCCACATTTTCACGTGGATCCACTTGCACCACAGCTCTGAACGCCTCTTGGAGGGATAAAGCATAGTCCCGCAGGGTCTCACCAGGTAGTTGTCGTCTGGAAAAGAAGCGCATCTTTACCTCGGAGACAGATCGCACGTCAAAGTTCACCTGGAGTTTGTCCAGAATTTGCCCAGGGGTTCTTTTGTCAGAGGCAGGCCAGGATTTGACCTCCCTAGCTGCAGCACCCTCAAGCTGGCCCAGCAGGATCTGTATCTGCTGTTCTGTATTCAGAGGATAGAACTGGAAGAGAGACAGCATCTTCTCACGAAAGTCCCTGAGGGTATGCGCCTCCCCTTTGTAGCGCGTCAGCCATGGTGCGCCAGGGTAAAATGGCATGGAGAATGGTAGGCTGCTCGCCATGGGCACTGCTGGATCACTAGAAATAGATGGCACAATGTCACTTTGCTCAGTCATGTTGTTTGCAGGTATGACTGAAATTAGGTCGCCGTCTCTTTAAGAAACTCAACTGCTTGCTGGCAGGGAATGGAGACTACAACTTGGAATGCTGTCCCTTTAAGAATGCTGTAGCTATTAACAGAGTCACTGTGATGCAGGCTGACGGTGTGCTCCCCCTCTTTAATGGTGGCACTCCCCACGGACACTGTACACGGAAAACACTCGCTGGGGCCGTGGGAGGACTGAAGACAAGGACAGGGAGGCACAGTACTCACTGACAGCAACTGCAGCGTGGACCAGAGATCAGCGGTGCACAGCAGGGACGGTGATGCGGCACCGGAGAGTCAGAAATGGCGCTGGCACGTTCGCCTTTCACTTTCTTGTATGGGTGCGCTGGAGCATTGCGCTCAGCATTCTGGGCTCTCCTAAGATGGCGGCAGATGGGTCTCCTGGCCTCATGGGCAGTGCTAAAAATCTCCCGCACTTTTGCAAGGTACAGTTAACCCTTTGTGGGCGTTCTTACACAGCGATGTGGCGCAGCAAACAAGTCCTGGGCGTTTTAACTCTTCCAGGGCTGTAACACACTGAGAGGACAGTCTTTAGGGCTTACTTCAGGGATTTAGGGCTCCCCCTCTTTGTGGCAAGCACTCTCAGGGAATAAACTTGATCTTAGCAAACTCCACAATAAAGACCGATGCTCTGGAGACAATTTGGCGCACTTTTCGTGGCGACTTTCTCAAAATGGCACACACCCGTATCCTGTTCGTGACGCCAGTTTTTCTTGCGGTGACCAGATGGAAGGTAACGCTGCAGTTGGGATTGCGGGGTGCAAACAGCGCAGACTTGTCACGGTCTCTGGGCACGAGGGCGCAGCGCTGGTGCTGTCCCACGTTACCACCACTGGTACCAGTGATGAGGGGGCTGCACAAATGTTGGTGGTGATTGTTCCCCCGGGGCGCTTCCCCTATACTGTGCCGACTGGTGGTGTTTGGGGCGCCCTGATGTTGTCGGTGCAGAGTCAGACACAGAAACGGTTGTAAAGTTGAACTTTTACTTCCATGGGTGTGGAGGCACAAATGCTTAAACAGTTTCTTCAATACAAAACAACGGGGTACGCCTGGTGACACAGCAAAGTCCTGGGGTGCAGGGTAGACTTTATGAAAGGTGTTCCTAGCCCCTTATACTTCAGTGTTACAGCCCTGAGGTGCGTCTGGGCTCCTATTTGGCTCATAGGAGGATGCCCACCATGATACTAGTACATAATATTCCCCACTCACGTTATGTGGTCCTGATAGCTCAGAGTTTCGGGGTGCAATAGTCAGGGCGGCGGGATATTCCACAGGTCTGGCCTTGGCCCCTGGATCCTGTGATACTGGCTATGGAGCACGTGTTCCAGAATGTTCTCTCCACAGTCTCATGCTGACAAGATAATGATGCTTGACTTCCTTCAGGGCGATGGCTAGGCAGACAGGGGACAGGATCTTCTGAATAGCTGGAGTATGTCAGCTCTCCAACCTTCCTGGGCCTGTCTAGGACTTGAGATTCCTGCACTAAACTCACTGCTTTCTTCACAGGACATCACACTTATCTCCTCACCTCCTCCTCCTAACACTCCACACTTCTAACTCCTCACACGCAGGACCTTCCTGCAGGGGTGTTACCATGGGGACCCAGTGATCAGCTGACTCCTCCCCTTTTCCCAGGCGATGTCCTCCCATTGGACATTTGGTTACTATTCAATCCTATGGGAGATGTAATGCATATGTGAGGCTCACTAGGTGGCGCTGTGTTGTGTGAGACTCAGGACCCCCTGCTATGTCACACAGGCTATGAAGCAACAGGAAATAATACAATGCACAGAGATCACCCTCAGCCCAGCCATAGCCAGCTCTGGGATGCCACATAAGCACAGATCTCCTGTGGATGTAGGCTTTCTCCAATCCTTTTGTCTCTTCATGTAATCCCAGACAGACTGAAGGATGTTGAGATCAGGCCTATATCTGTGGGGGGCCATATCATCACTTCCAGGACTCCTCCTCCAAAGGGCAAAGGTCACACCAAATATTGATGGGATTTAGACTTCTCTTTTGCTCATTCACTTCATTTTGCGCACTTTGGGCACTTCTATTTTTAAAAGCATTCTTGCCTGCAGCTTTTTTTCCACATCTGCCTGTATTATTGTAGATACCAATATGTGGCATTAGAGAGACAGTTGTCTTCCTTCTATAGCTAAGCTAATTTGTAAACCTTTTCCCAGGGATGTCTTTTAAAAACTTAATATACAGAAAAAAGTTCAGTGTTCACAGTTACAACAAAAGGATGGAATAAAAACACACACAAGCAAAACAGTATTTAAAATAAAAGGGAGTAAGATAAAGAAGATAGACTCTTACTAAGCCTGGCCATGGAGATCAGCAGAGGGATTTGGGTACATTACATGCTTGGTTGTATCTCCAGGTATCTGACAATAATGTCTAGTCCATGACCAATTTTTGTAAGAGCCTTAGCCCAGTCTCCTTTTGGGAACGTACCACCTGTGACTGGCATTGGCTAACTACATGCACCAAATCAGCAGTGATATTACTTATTTTTGGAATATGCCATAACTCTGTGTGGGAACTTCATGCTGGAATAATATGCCCGATAAGTGAGGCAGAATGTTTTTACCAGTTCAGGTGCACCAAACATGAAGATGAAATCATAAACCTTGCTGCCCAAATGTAAATTGGGGTGGTTCTGAAGGTTATCAGTGTGGGTGCTTAGGCTCACAGAAGCGTCTGTGTACCCTGACCATATTCCTGTAGACTGATTGTTATAAAACATGATACAGTATGACATGGGTGGCTTTACAGTTATATTTTAAATGGGATGTATAATGTGACTGGAATTAACATACAGAAATTGCTCTCAAACTTAAAGGGGTTGTCCACTTTCAGACCAATATTGAGAGACAAATGTTATTGTTTGTATAATAAAAAGTTCTACAATTTTCCAATATTCTTTCTGTATCAATTCCTCACGGTTTTCTATATCTCTGCTTGTTGTCATTCATTCTGCTTATCCCAGTGGATAAAATCAGTCCATGGTCATGTGATATACAGTCCATGGTCATGTGATATACAGTCCATTGTCATTGTCAGCTCGTTAGCAGGCAGTTGTCCGATTACTGTGCTGTGACTATAACAAACTATGCACCTGTGTGTTAATCACATGATCATGGACCATAGATCACATGACTATGGACAATCCCTGGATCTTCTACACAATGCCCACTTAGGCTTTTCTTAGCTATGTGTTTGCCATTGTACAGTTATTCCTGGTAGAATTATATTTAAAGCCAGCAGTAGTAGCAATTGATAGGACAGGGAGCAGACTGTTCCTTATAGCACACCCACACTAAAATATGCTGCATCCATAATGTGATCATTAGCAGCAAAAACCCTGGTAGGACACCATGTAGAAAGGCTGCCCAGCAAGACAATACAGATATATCAATGTTTCATGAAAACTCAGTTACCCTTTAAAACTAGACATAACAATAGCAATAAGCAAAATTCACACGTAGACACAATAGGATATATACATAACTCATATCACTTACTTAAGGTGATGTTTTGCCTGTCTAGTTGCATTAACATTGTGTTTCTGATCACAGAATTAGCATGTTATGTAACTGTTCTGAGATGCAGTAGAGTAGAACAGCACGGTGCAGGCTCCACAGGGCGCAGGAAAGATGACTCAGACCACATGGATGTTAGAAAGTTGGTTTTATCCAGCGCAATACAGTTAACAGAATCTGAATATTAAGCAGCAGATGTTACATTATTTAGAATGTATTTGTGCTTTGTATTCTATCCAGTCTTACTATTGAAATGATCAAGGCTGCAGAACCTTACCTTACACTACAATATTTATATACAAATTATCACTCAAAGGGGTTATCCAAGGACTCTGACAGTGCTATACACTATGTATCAAATTCCTAGTTCTCTAAGGCAAGCGCAGCAAAAGATACACAAGTGGACAAAATTGCTGGTACCCCTCGTTTAATGAAAGAAAAACCCACAATGGTCACAGAAATAACTTGAATCTGACAAAGGTAATAATATATAAAAATTCTATGAAAATGAACAAATGAAAGTCAGACATTGCTTTTCAACCATGCTTCAACAGAATTTTTAAAAAAAGAAAAGTCATGAAACAGGCCTGGACAGAAATGATGGTTCCCTTAACTTAATATTTTGTTGCACAACCTTTAGGCAATCCCTGCAATCAAACGATTCCTGTAACTGTCAATGAGACTTCTGCACCTCTCAGCAGGTATTTTGGCCACTCCTCATGACAAACTGCTCCAGTTGTCTCGGGTTTGAAGGGTGCCTTTTCCAGACGGCATGTTTCAGCTCCTTCCAAAGATGCTCAATAGGATTTAGGTCAGGGCTCATAGAAGGCCACTTCAGAATAGTCCAATGTTTTCCTCTTAGCCATTCTTGGGTGTTTTTAGCTGTGTGTTTTGGGTCATTATCCTGTTGCAAGACCCATGACCTGCGACTGAGACCAAGCTTTCTGACACTGGGCAGCACATTTCTCTCTAGAATCCCTTGATAATTTTGAGATTTCATTGTACCCTGCACAGATTCAAGACACCCTGTGCCAGATGCAGCAAAGCAGCCCCAGAACATAACAGAGCCTCCTCCACGTTTCACAGTAGGGACAGTGTTCTTTTCAAGATATGCTTCATTTTTCTGTCTGTGAACATAGAGCTGATATGCCTTGCCAAAAATTTCGATTTTTGTCTCATCTGTCCATAGGACATTCTCCCAGAAGCTTTGTGGCTTGTCAACATGTAGTTTGGCAAATTCTAGTCTGGCTTTTTTATGATTTGTTTTCAACAACGGTGTCCGTCTTGGTTGTCTCCCATGAAGTCCACTTTGGCACAAACAACGATGGATGGTGCGATCTGACACTGATGTTCCTTGAGCTTGAAGTTCACCTTTAATCTCTTTAGAAGTTTTTCTGGGCTATTTTGTTACCATTCGTATTATCCTTCTCTTTGATTTGTCATCAATTTTCCCCCTGCGGCCATGTCCAGGGAGGTTGGCTACAGTCCCATGGATCTTAAATTTCTGAATAATATGTGCAACTGTAGTCACAGGAACATCAAGCTGCTTGGAGATGGTCTTATAACCTTTACCTTTAACATGCTTGTCTATAATTTTCTTTCTAAGCTCCTGAGACAACTCTTTCCTTCGCTTCCTCTGGTCCATGTTGGTACTCACCATGTCACCAAACAGCACAGAGAGTATCTGTAGCCCTATATACAGGCCACTGACTGAATACAAGATTGTAGACACCTGTGATGCTAATTAGTGGACACACCTTGATTTAACATGTCCCTTTGGTCACATTATTTTCAGGGGAACCATCATTTCTGTCCTGGCCTGTTTCATGAGTTTTATTTTTAGAAATTTTTTGTTGAAGCATGGTTGAAAAGCAATGTCTGACTTTCATTTGTTCATTTTCATAGAATTTTTATATATTATTACTTTTGTCAGATTCAAGTTATTTCTGTGGCCATTGTGGGTTTTTCTTTCATTAAACGAGGGGTACCAACAATTTTGTCCACGTGTGTATGTCAGCGTGAAAGTGACATTATTATACTCAGGGGTCTCTTTAGAGTAAAATAGGTGGAGGCTCAGGGGAGGTGTGGGCCTCCTCGCCACATTTGGCACCCTCTCTTGGCTTAGTCGGAGACGTCATGCCCCCGGGGTCACCGCTGAAGTCCAATCATGACATTATCACAAAAAAAAACGCAACAAAATCTGCAACAAGAAAATCTGCGTTTCCACAATGTGGGGCTAAGGCTAGCATAGGATTCTGCTTCAAGATGCTGAAGAGGGGTAGTGGTGTACAAGTATCAAAGCATTGCTAACGGAATTAGCCTGCTAAATAGATGCATGTGCCTAAGGCTTGGGGATGAATATTAAGTAGCTGTTGCCCCTGGGAGCTTCAGGATCTGGATGGGTGAATTATAATCTTCTACTGCTGGTGTTGCAATTTATACCTATGCTAGTAAATGATACTGAGTTGCAATACCTGACACAGCCCATGAACAGGTAGGCGCTCCATTACTAATTCTGATCAACCCTTTAAAGCATGCAGCACTAAGAACTATACTGTTCTTGATCATTAGGTGATGTCTATTATTTCGTAAAACCTGTTACGTATATGAAGGCCAGCTAATGTTCCAGATGGAAAATTCTAATTCACTATTAGTCCTGCTCTAAAGAAAATGGACTAGTTTATTAATCTGTATCAGACGGAATCCATTGGGCTCATGCATGCAGTACATGGAGTTGGAAAATTTACTACTATACAAACAGATGTAATACAAATTCTTGGATTTCACTTTGTCCTTCCAGGTATACCTTAGACATGTCCTGGGTTTTGTCTTCAATAAACTATAGGACCATTTGATTTAAAAATAATACAAATTTTGATTCACATTTATTAAATTACACTTTGGAGTTGCACAAAATTCATCAGCCGGTTATAATGCAGGAATAAGTGCGAAGGAGAAAGTAATAGGAAAACAATAAACATTTTTATAAAAATTCCATACCGATATCTACAGCCAACAAAGGACAACAGCGAGCAGCAGAACTAAATCCATAGCTTATGATTTGGGTAATCCATTCTGGATATTTCTCTTATTACCTTCTCATATTCCTTGAGAGAAAAAGCTTATGTTAATCAATCACTATTACATGGGCCAATACATCTACTTCACGTTTACAGGATTGCAGTATCCATCAATGTAAAGAATGTGACTGTCTCCCAGTGAAAAGAAAACACAAGTCGTAAAGAGTTATGTGCATCAGCCTTTGGCTTGTTTGTGTACAAGTCAGTGTGACAAAGTGAAGGCTTTCTGCAGATATTCATCCATCGCGTATTTACAGGTAAGGATATTAAAGGTAATTAATTCTTCAGTTAATTGAATCATTGTATTATTCTATTCTACCAGGCAACAACAAAGTACAAACTTAGGCTTTAGATCACTTTACCATATTGTACTGTGTGTAGATGATGTCCGATATAAATTTCATATTTCCTTTAACCCCTTCCCGCCAGTGACATTTTTCGATTTTCGTTTTTGACTCCCCCGCCTTCCAAACCCCATATTTTTTTAGTTTTATGTTCACAGAGCCATATGAGGGCTTAATGTTTGCGAGACAAATTTTTCTTCATAATGATACCCTTTATTATTCTGTATGATGTACTGAGAAGCCAGAAAAAATTCAGACTGGGATGGAATTGGAGAAAAAGGGCATTTGTGCGACTTTCTTACGGGCTTCGTTTTTACAGCTTTCACTCTGCAGCCAAAATGACATGTCACCTGTATTCTATGTTTCGCTGCGATTCCGGGGATACCAAATTTTTATAGTTTTATTTACATTTTAACCCCTCAACAAAAATTTAAAACTTTACAAAGAAACATTTTTTTCTAAAAGTCTCCATATTCTGACGCCTATAACTTTTTATATGTCCATGTACAGAGATGCATAGGGCGTCTTTTTTGCGGGGCTAGGTGTATATTTTAGTTATACCATTTTGGGGAATGTCTGTTGCTTTGATCATTTTTTATTCAAAAAACGGAGAAAAAATGGCGGTCCGATACTTTTGATTTTTTTTTTTCCCGCTACAGTGTTCACCGTACAGGAAAAATATCTTTATAAGTTTGTAGACACAGGGATACCTAATGTGTATGTGTTTCACAGTATTTTTTAACTGTTATATGTATTCTAGGGAAGTGGGGTGATTAGATTTTTAAGTTCTTTTAATATTTTTTTTTTATGCTGAATTTTCAGCTTGTGGAAAAAATAGGCACCCTGCTCATTCTCAGGCAGATTCCACCTGAGAACTCCCATTGATTGGGAGGCTTAATATACACCTTTTCCGTTGCTGCATAATTTGACCTGGAATTGGACGTGGAATTTGGCCCTGCCCAATATAGGCAAAATACAGTGGCATGCTGCAAACTCAGTGTCAAAACCCATTTTAAATTCAGCGTCTAAATCGGAGGTGGACACCCCCCCCCCCCCCCAAGGCCCCACATTGCAGAAAAGCTGCTTTTTTGTTGTTGCGGATTTTGTTGCGTTTTTTTGAGCCAAAGCCACAAGTAAATTGAACAGAATGGAGAAGTATAAGAGCTTCCTAGATATTTGTCATTCCTTCTGTAGTCACTACTAGGTTTTGTACAAAAAAGCAGCAAAATCTGCAACTATAAAAACAGCGTTTTTGCAACGTGGGACCTCAGCCTAACAGTCAATTATTTCACAGTATAACAGTGATAAGGTAGTCTAAAGAGCATAGAGCATAAAAATGTTACAACATTGATTTTACAATGCTATCCATTGTCTAATTTTGCACAGCTCCCCTTCTCTGCACATGCTGTTGTCCATCTTCTGTTGTCTCCCTGTTGACTATTTCTGCTCACAGCATAATAGGAACCACAGTTATTTTGTGTAGGTCTGGGTATTCCACATGTAAGCATGATATATTTAATATATGTATTCATATGGTATGACAATTCTGATTAGAAACAACACCTTAAAGCATCACCCCCATTGTAAGAACCTAGTTGTACATTGTAAGGCTTGTTATAGCCATACTGTAAAATAAATGAATTACTGTGAAGTGAAGATCTCCACATGTGCCATAGAGCTTGTATCTTGTCTTCTTTCCAGCTGGAATAAATCAATAATCCCTACAATCACAGACCCTAAGGTGAAATCACTATTTTGCAGATTGTAACCAAATGTTTCCTCAGCAATAGTAATAATAACAATAACTTCCGAGAAACATAAGTCACACACCTCTACCCCCAGCCCTTTTACCCATCTTTCCTCATACAGTACCCTATTTGTTATTGACACAGTTATGGGCTACTACTAGAGATGAGCGAATCGAAGCTGACGAAGTGGAATTTCAGGAAATCTTCGATTCGCATCGATTCCAGATTTCCTCATGCTTCGATGTATTGAATCGCACCGATTGGGGTGCTGCAGTCAGACATGATTTTAGTATCCAAGGGGTTCCGCCATGCTACCTGTCCCCCTCAGCACCCCCCACGGTGATTAAAAATAAAAAAAATACTGATACTCACCTGTCCTGAGCTCAGCATTAACTCCGGAGCCGGTGACTGAGGTCCTGCTACCCAGGCTTCACAGGCCCCAGCAGTGACATCTGGGGAGCAGGACTTCAGTCGCAAGGAAGAAGAGGAGCAAGGAGAACGCTCAGACAGCCGGATTCCCAGGAGAGGTGAGGTTAAGGTGAGTATAAGTGTTTGTTATTTTTAATCACTTCCCTTGGGCCTCTGATTATTATACTCTGGAGACCCCAGAGTATAATAATAGCACCAGCTCTAGAATGGGGGGGTCTTTTTTTTTACATTTTTCTTTTTGTCCCCATAGGGGATTGAAACAGCGATATGGGATATATATATATATATAGGAGGCTGTCAGCCCATGCAGGTGCATAGGCTGACAGTCTCCATTCAAGGCAGGATCAACCAGGTTTGCAGAGGGACAGCGATGGGACAGACCTGGGGTCACTGGTCAGACCCCGGCAGCCAAATAGTAGCGGGGGGGGGCAATCGGGACCCCAACATATAATAAAACCCCTGACATGCCGCGGTCACGTTTGACCGTGGCATCTCAGGGGTTAACACCCGCAATTGGGGCTCAGCTAAGGGGTTAATGCATTTCGCCGCAAATTAATTTGGATCAAATCGAATTGTTTTGGAAACTTCGGAGAATCGGTCGAATCGATTCTTTGAAAAATTCGCTCATCTCTAGCTACTACCACTGATTTACAATATCTATATGAATAAGAACCTGACAGTTTTGTTTCAGATCCCTAAATATTGATGGGATTTAAATTTATCTTCATTCGCTTAAGTTTGGCATTTGCCAAAAATACACTATTAACACTTTTTGAAACATACTTACTTTTCACCATTTTTTTCCACCCATGCCTAAAAATTTTTACAAAATATTGCAAATTAACCTTTATACAGTATGTCTTTTATTATAACCACTCAATTTCACATGAGGGTAATAGAGGCGCATTCTTGTGCCCATATCATGGCCACAAATCCTGATCTGTTAGGATAGGATATCTGATCACTGGAACCTACAGCCTCATAAGGACCTGCTGTATGTTGTCCTTTAACCTTACATGCTGACTGCTGTGACAATCTTTTAGACAGAAATTATTTGCAGCTCAGTGGAGATGTTCAACAAGTGGCAAAATATGAAGAAGAATGATATTTTGGTTGGCTTTGCTATAGCAGAGATCGATATTTTAACCTGGCCCATTCTCTCTTGGTGACATTTCTTTGCTGCTGGACATAGAAGTGACTTTTTCTTGCACTGACAGCGACTCTGTTAATTAACTAATACAAAGCAAGTCTTTTATTCCTTAAATGACCTGGGTAATTTCAGGGAAGATCCAGAGCAAGTCTGACAACAGATGAACATTAGCTAGAACAATGGATCGGGGAGGGTATTTAAAAAGACAACAATGGAGCTAATTGTACTACATGTATCACTGTTCTAGAGAATTAGAGACTCACTGATGTTAAGAGAAACAACTTTATTAAGAAGTAACAAAGACGACCTGCAATTATTAAGTAATACTAGCCAAAGAGTTCATATGAATACACAGATTAAAGGGAGTCTGCCACCACTAAAGTAACTTCTATACCACTTACATGACGTTGTGGGGACAGTTAGTCACAAAGTGGTCGTACCTAAATTGTGTCAAAGTGCAGGTCTTATTCCTCATGAAAACAAACTGTTTTTCCTTTAAGAGGAGGTGTTCTCATTGAAGATACCCAGCTGGTTTATGAAGCATACCGGAGCAAGGTGTTTTATGTCCAGGAAGAGTTGGGCAAACCTGGGTCATTCGTTTTGTGAATATTTTCACGGTTCGTCTACCAGTATTGTTTCAGATCAAACTTCTTTGGTCCAAACTGTGTTCTTATTATATTCTGGGATCTATTTAGACCTTGTAGTGTCTTAAGCGGAGGCCCACTGGAGGTGCAGAACAATAATAAGCATTGATATTCGCCTTTCCTCACTTCTCCTGGGCTCCCTGGTTACATCATGGTCTTCTTTAGTCATCTTCTAGCCTCTTCTGGTCTGCTGAGTGATGTCACAGGCCACGGGCTCAGTGATTATGTGGGGTGCACTAACATGACGTCATGATTTTGGTGCATACCACATCACTGCTGAAACCCAGTCACAGACCTCAGCAGACCTCAGCAGTCCCCTGGGGCCCCTTGGCATCAACCGCTGGAAAAATAGCTTATAAATTAGCAAAATGTGTGATTGTTTTCTCTTCCCGAAGGAGAGTGTAAGGGAATTGCTAGATGAGCAATTCCCCAGTAGCTGCTGGTGAAACCTGGGAGGAAGGGAACGACAAGACAGTGAGTCCTAAGCTGAACCCGTCCTATGTCCCTGCCTCCTCTCCTCACTACCCTAGGCGGTAGAGGACAACTGGGTGCCAGTCCCTTCCTATGATATAGGTGATAACACAGAACAGGACAAGACAAAACAACACAGAAGAGGAGTCAGAAAGCCAAGGGTCAAAACCAGAGAGACAAGACAGTACCAAATCGCAAGCCAAAGGATAAGTCAAAAGCCAAAAAGCATAGGTCAGAAAATACAATATAAGAGCAAGGAGAAACGCTTAGCAAGGTCAGAGACACAATAGCCAGCAACTATGTGTGGGCTGATGGCCAGTATAAGGAAGTCCAGAACCCGCCCCAGGCTTGATTGGCAGATAGGTTGTCAATCAAAAGCACACAAAAGTTAACTCCATAGTAACCAGTGGACAAATAGCACTGGCTGAACTGACACACTGCAATGAATCCTCAGCTGTGCAAAAACAACAGGCGCAGAGAATCATATATGGACACACATCCTGCGCTGTAGCATGCGGCCGGAGGATGACGCACAGGTCCGAACCGACAGGGATGTTACAGAGAGTTTATTTGCTTACTTCAGGAAATATTATGCTAATGTATTTTTTGTGCAAAACTAGGATCCACATTGAGTGTTGTGTTTCTCTAAACTATTACAGACTCGACTGCAGATACTGCTCTATAAATATAATCCTCAATCCACCTTAGCTTTGTAACATATTTGCAATTCTTAATTTATGCTATTACATGTGATGACTAGAGCAGTTTATTAAGGGATTATTAATGACTCCTAGCCTCATAGTTTTATAGCTGGGAGCTCCTTCATGAGAGTACAGACAGGTGAATGATAGTCATGGGGAATGAACATGTTGGATTAGTAATGACCTGTAGACAACTCCTAGATAAAAGTCATATGACTGTAGCATTGTGAGAAAAGTATCAAAGCCTAATATGAAAAAGTACTGTACCACTGTATTTTTACATATTCATTTTCAAAAATTGGTTTAAAATATTGTAATTTCTTTTTTACTCTGTTGCACTTTGCTTTATAGTATCAAATACAATAGAAGTACAAAAACGAGGAAAATGTGTACAACAGCTGGTCTGCTAATGTTGGAATAAGTATGGTGTACAAAGCATTCTCCATAGGGTGTGCAAAGTACAAGACGGGGAAATGAAATTGCTGATAGATTTAATGTTTTATTGCAGTGAAATGAGTGTTGTAAACTCTTTTCTTCTGAGACTTAAGTATGTAAAACTTGTATTTGTTAATTTCTACTGCTTTAGCTAAGAGCAGGACTCCTAAAGAGACAGTGAGAGTCCTGCTTACATCATCCACTGATGATAATTGATAGTTCTCCCTGTATCACTGTGTATACACAGAAGGCTGTCAATCATCCTGTGTGGGCGGGGTAATCAGGGCTCTCACTGTCAATCACTGTGTGGGAAGGGTAATCAGGGCTCTCACTGTCAATCACTGTGTGTGGACGGGGTAATCAGAACTCTCACTGTCAATCACTGTGTGTGGGCGGGGGTAATCAGAACTCTCACTGTCAATCACTGTGTGTGGGCGGGGTAATCAGGGCTCTCATTGTCAATCACTGTGTGTGGGCGGGGTAATCAGAACTCTCACTGTCAATCACTGTGTGGGGCGGGGTAATCAGAACTCTCACTGTCAATCACTGTGTGTGGGTGGGGTAATCAGGACTCTCACTGTCAATCACTTTGTGTGGGTGGGGTAATCAGGACTCTCTTTGTCTCTCCTAGGAGTACTGTTGGATTTATTCTACTTTTTGCTCAGAAATCCTGCTACAAATCATATAAACCTATAGGGAAATTATCCTGATCATAATTGTTCTCTTTTGTTAGTTCTATATTAACCCCTAACTACCCCTATTATACTGTAATATTGCAGGGAAGGGGGATGGTGGAATCTATAGCACAGGAAAAATGTCTTGTTAGGATAAGTCATAAATATCTGATTGGTGATGATAAGTAAAAATTCCTGGCTAACCCCTTTAAAACTGGGGCCAGGATAGAAGATACTGTGCTGATCAGAATGGATCTGACCACTGGGACCCCATGATCATCAGAATGGGAGTCCATTTTCCTTGTCTGAATGGATCATCAGACTGAGCACACCACCACTCCTCTCCGAATAGTCGAATACAATGGCTATCTCCGGCAGTGCATGCGCTTGGCTTGCTGTTTCATTTGGACAGAGGAGCGGGACCCCCATTCTGGTGACCAGTGGGGATATGTCAGCACCAATGATATTCCCTATTCTGTGGATTGGGGATAACATTAAATCTTTTAAATCTTGGGCCAACCCCTTCAACTTAGCACAAATAAGTTTAAAGATACCAATTTGCCATGAAACAAATTCAATAAAATATCATGCCATGCTAGCGAAGGACACATCTGTATCTGTTTAGCATTTCATCAGCACAAGTGATGGACTGTCTTTTATCCCACCACCATGTTTTCTGCCTATAAATAAGACATGTCGTCCAGCCAACATGATCAGATAATCTGTGGATTCTATGCTTCACTAAAGCCCCACATTATATTAACAATGTACTAGTAAATAAGCTCTGGTTTAGCCGTAAACAAGCAGGTGGTTTTATCCACAGCAATATGCTATGGAGTGCATTGCTTACAATGCACTTGTCTGAAATAGAAAACATCCATTTTCTATAGATCTTGGACAAAGGGAGTGGGTAAAGTAATAAATAAAGAATCGGCTTTGTATTACAAGACTGAGCAGAATGGAACAACTCCAAAATGTCTGGTTTCTCCTATAAGCAAACAAATGACCGAGAAATCTTGTCAATGTAGCTAATGGAAACATTTTCCTGTCTATTTCTAGCTGCAAGGATTACAGAATTATTCTTGTCAGCTCTATATGTGCAATGCGGGAGGTTTCTCAAATCTGGTGCAAAAGTAGTTTACAGTAGATTACAACTTTTCCACCAGTTTTGAGAAATCTACCCCATTGTCTACTTTGGTGGCAAAAATTATAATCATAAGTAAATTATCATAATGATTATAGCTGTTATGTTAAAGGAAGACTCCAGGCAAAACTTGTACATGGAAGAAAAATGAGAGCATGGAGATGCCATGCCAGGGGAGTAAAAAACCCAAAGAAGGAGGCAGAGACCTTAAATGGACTTGTGGAATCTTTATTTGAATACGCGTTTCAGGGTTGACCAATCTCTTTCTTAAGATCAATAAATTGTATTGGTCTGAAGAAGGGGATTGTTCTTCATGGGTTTCCCCAATAAAGGATTTTTATTGTGGTGTCATATGTAAGTCCAGGGGTAATCATTTGATTGCTACTGAAGATAGATATGATAGTATGATCACCACTGAATTTACTGTCTTACTTGGGTATGAGCACTTTATCCATTTTAATACATACTGCACATATTCACCCATTTACAAGAACAGTTTAAAGAGGACCTTTAAGCACCTTCAAAACCAAATTTTATTGGAATTTTTCGTCTAGTCCTCACCATTCTTGAGCAACCAGTACAGTTAGTTTCAGTGCCTGATATGGTAAATAGACTATCTAATGTCAAATGGGTGTTGTTAGAGAGGAACAGGCAAGGGGGTGTGACTCAGAGCTCTTACACTGTCTGCCAGTGATTAGAGCTCAGAGTTACACCCCCTTGCCTGTTTCTGTCTGACAGTACATAGCCTAGTTAGCATATCAAGCACACAAAACCAACAGCACTGATTGCTCAGAAGAGGTGGGGGCTAGAGGAAAAATTCAGCTATGCCGGAATCAGTGGAGTGGCACCTATTAAAGGAGGAAAAGAGCTCAAGTTGGTGGCAGATTATATTGAAATGTGATCACAGAACCAGTAGATCTCAACGTACCCATCAACTCAACAACTTGTGTCGCAGACACCCTTACAAGGCTTGGCCAACAATCACTTCCCCTTTGTCATATCTAAATATCAAACCCCTTAAGCAAATAGACAGATGTTTAGAATAGCACAATTAATAAAGTTTATCAACATTGACATATGATATGTGAAAAATAAAGTGGGTGTTACCAGTAATGGCAGATGTATCAGCAACAGTTCAACTTGACTATGTAAAAACAGGGATGTACATGATATTTTGTTCAACCCCTGCAATGGTAGGTTCACAGGATGAGAGCAACGGACATTGAATGACAAATGCAGACGGTAAACAAACAATGGAAGAAAGTGTCCATCATGTTGTATACATTCGAGTCAATGAGAACAGACATCGCTGGAGGAGACTTCGTCTGTGTTTGTTAATCTGCTACTGTTCATCCTATGATGAACATTAATAATGGTAGTGTGAATGCATCCTAAATCTTCATTTTTGTAGCTTTTTCAACTTTTTGGCACTCTTTCTGGTAAATATGATAGAGACTAGAGATGAGTGAATCGAAGCTGACGAAGTGGAATTCGATCTGAATTTCAGAATATATTCGATTCGCATCTAATCCAGATTTCCTCACGCTTCGTGGTAACGAATCACATTTTTTCATAAAATGGCTGCTGCACGTTAGGACATGGGGCAAGGAACTCTGGGAACGCGGGATCACTCACAATGCCATGTGTGCAGCCAATCAGCAGCCAGCCAGCCCTGTGATGTCACAGCCCTTTGCGACCACCCACTGCATTGGGAGCGGATGTTAGCTGTAACTGACAGCTAACACCCTGCTCCATAACCCCTGGTCGGAGCACAGCTCCAGTCACGGGTTTTAACCCCTTTGATGCCGTAGTCAAACATGACCGCGGCATCCAAGGGGTTCCGCCATGCTACATGTCCCCCTTGGCACCCCCCCGCGGTGAGATCGGGGGGGGGTGCAGATATGCATCTTCTGCAGTATGTTCTACACCACTATACAGGCTCTCTGCAGCCAGGAAATAGCAGTTTTTTTTTAACGCGATTCACGGCAAATTAATTTGGATTGAATTGTATCGGAAAATTCCGCGAAGCTGCCGAATTGAATTTTTGAAAAATTCGCTCATCTCTAATAGAGACCATCCAGAATCATCAACATTTTGGGTATAGTGGTAAAGTAAATGTGGCTCAGTATATTTATGGCTATTTTTACAATATTCCATGTTCAGTATTCTGCTTTTAATGTGTCAGATTTTAATGTGATACAAGTATGAGTAGAATTTCTGATCTTTTAGACTGCCTTCATTTTATGATGACAGCTTGGAACTTGGTTATCAAATTGGCATGTCATCTGCAAAGCTGCAATAAGTTTTAATTGACCAGAAAAGAGTATAGCGAAAGAAAGCATCTATTCTGTGTCCAATTTGTAACTGGATTGCAAATATAAGCATTATTGTATTCTATAAAGTGCAGCCGTACACTGCCAGGAGTCTAAATTTTGTTGTACAGGCTAAAAGCCAAGAGTATAAGTATCACAGAGGCCGTTTTGGCTTTGCACTGTGGTCAGTTTTATAGAATTATATGCTATCCCATCTGGGCTTTGACTGATGATTCGACAGTATTTGATACTTTTATTAATAAAAATGAAAAAAAAAAAGAATCTTGGTTTCGACTGGTTATGTTAGATTACTGTAACTGTCTCAACCACATGAGTATGAGACAAAGCCAACAAAATGTGGAGAGGAGGGTGAGAAACCACTAGAAAAACTTCACCGACCATCAAATAATACATCATATACTAATAATAACTGCAATAACATTTGCAACACTTTGCAATTCAGACGGTTCATGGCCAAAAATAATCAGACATTACACAATGACAAATAAGAAATCAACAATAAAAGTGATGTCAAGAACTTATCTATGTAGAACTAGAGGTGATACAAGATGGGCCAAAACAAGTGGTGTTTGGTATAATGGTAGACCCGTCTTTTGTACTATATAGAGTTGCACACATTAAGAGTCTACAGCCAGTCTTTGTGCATTGGAGTGCAAGAAGAGTGAGGATACTGTTGAATGAAGGGATGAGCTTTTGCGGAACATCGGTAATAAAATGTGAGGAGTCAATCTATAGAATTTATTGGGAATTCACTTTGTTGTTCAGGGTAGCACATTCTAGAGAATTGGTGCAGCATGTACAAAGTCTAACACTGGAGTGAGAGGTCACAAAGGATGCAGGAAAGTTAGAATAAAGGGGGAAGCAGTAACCTGTTTCTGAGCTCCCATCAACAGTACCACCTGGCTAGGATATCAGAAAGGGAAAGTAGCAGAGGACCAGTGCATAAAGTGCCTCATAAAATAAGCTAGGATAAGCAAACAGAAAAAACTTCATGGTAGTATCCATATTGTACTCATAGAAGTCATGCAAGAGGCTTGTCAAGCCTATTCCCCATGAGTAAATACTCTGCAGAGATGAACTAAAGCTTCTCTCCTTGAAAATATATGGTACATATTGTACATAAATCAGGGGTAACTTCTGCTGGGCATAAATTATTATAAATCTGGTGGTCTCAGTGGCCCTGCCCATGTCTCAAGGTGGAGGAAAATTAGAAAATGATGCATTCCGAATACCAACCCATATGAATTGGTCTCTGCTTTTTGACTTCCATCTTTCACTTCGGCACAAGTTGGGGTTGTTATGAGAATTTGACAAGCTAGAATCTAAGAGCAAAGAATATATAACCTCAATAAAACATTTAGGTTATCCTGGCTAAAAAGAGATGTAACTAGAAGCTCCTGGGCCCCAATGCTAAATCTGTAAGAGGGCCCCCACTTACCATGTGCTATGTATTATACTGGTGTCTTATTATGTTGTAGAGAGGCTTTGGGCACCCTCAAGGCGGCCTCTACCACTGCCCCCTCTACACCCCTGCGTGTGTCTTCCTTTGCTAAAACAACTTATGGTAGGGGGGAAGAATAGACATTAATCAGGTCTTTTAGTTAACTCCATCTTTCTGATAAGCTATTGTCTTCAGTGTCCATAATCATTTGTGTTCTTCCTCTTTATCTACATGTGTTCTAACTGTTGTGTAGACTAAGACTTGTAGACTAAGCTGTCATATAGATTAGATGCGTATCTACTAAACTTACTCAACAGGTTCAGTCGACCATCTAATGTGTACGAGGGGCTTCTCTTCATTGGCAGATGTTGGGGGACATAAGTATAGATGTCAACTGCTCAATCCTTTTGTTCCTGCGGAGGTAAGCCTCTGCCTGAAGAGTCTGGGAGCGGTGCGCTCCTCTCTGCCAGTTCAGTGCATATGTACTGCTCAGTTTAGCTGAGTGTGCATTTGTATTGAGCTGCTGCACCCAATACCTGTTGGAAAATATGTATAGCAGACGCACTAATGAAAGTGTTCAGAATTATGGCAAAATTTGTGCCACAAAAAAGTTGTACATTCTTTACATCTTATTTTCTAAGCATAGACACTTTCTAACAATTTCTGCACCTTGCCCGAGAGGGTGTGACTTAATGGGAAAGGGGTGTGGCTTGTAGATGGCGCAGGGTTTAATATGCAACACTGTGCATCAAAAGTGTATCACAATTATACACCATTATAAAGCAGATTTTTTTTTAAAAATGTCAAATCTGGCATAGTTTAAGACTGTCTAGTCTAAGTTTGCACTGTCTAAAACCTAAAAAGTATGGAGCACATAAAGTAATAGGGGGAATTTATTAAAATGGGAATTTCTTATACCAATTAATCAATTCCCTAACTGGCGTAAGATTTGCCTGAATTATTAAGAGGTCAACAACTGGCGTACATTTCAGGTATAAATCACTTGGTCTCTGTCCTGTTCTGCCCACTTTCATAAAAAAGTGGTGAACAAAGTAGAGGACTGTAAATGAAGTGCATCTTTGGAGCTGTGCACCAAAAATGTGCCACATTTATGCCCAACTGTACCATAAAACGGAAGATTTAGTTTTCTGGTACAGTTCAAGTTTTAGACAGTGCAAACTTAGACTAGAAAGTATTAAACTTTGCCAGACTTTTTACACTCTGTTCACACTAGGTGACCCAAAAAATGGAGAGGTCGTAAAATAGTAGTAACATTGACTATAATGGGGTCCATTGGGTGTCTGTCGTTTTTAAACTGAAACCTGGGGAGGAAAAAGTCCTCCGTGCAGGACTTTTTCCTCTGCTGATTTTTGGTGGGCACTGCAATGGAGTATCCAGTGGAAACTCCAGCACCAATGTGAACATAGCCGTAAGATGTGTAATGTTGTTTAAAAAAAATCTGGTGTATTTTGGGTGCCCTGTGTCCCATATTAAGCCCCACACTTAGATAAGCCTGTCCCTTCCCCAACAAGTCCCACCCACTTGTCAGACAAATTATTGGAAAGTTTCTAAAACATTTAAAAAAATGTGTAAAGCATGTATGCCATTTTTTTTGGTACAGATTGCACTAGAATTCTGCCTCATTTCCATTTAGTTATCTTCCACTATTTGTTTCTTTGTCCCTGTGTGATTCGATGGAAAGGTCAGTGAAGAAGTTCTATAAATGCAAAAATGGTTTATTTTTAGCCAAAGGAATGGCTTGAAAATGAATGTGAATATGAATATAAGGGAAGGATTTATACTGCTCTCATCTGCTGAATACACTTAAAAAAAACAGCAAAATCTGCAACAAAAAACTTTTCCACAATGTGAAGCTTCAGCCTTTAGGCTAAGACCCCACGTTGCAGAAAAGCTGATTTTTTTTATTGCAGATTTTGCTACTTTTTTTTTTACACCAAATCCGAGAGTGGATTGAGCAGAAGGCAGAAGTATAAGAGCTTCCTAGATATTTCCCATTATTTTTGGAGCTCAAAAAATTGCAGCAAAATCTGCAAAAAAAAAAAATCTACCTTTCCGCAACGTGGGGCCTTAGCCTAAAGGGGGTTTGCCCACAAGTACAACTTATTCAATATCCATAGCCTATCTCTGGCTGTCCCACAGAAATAATAATAGGGACAACACTGTGAGACCATTGCTCCTTTTTAGATAATGGGTACAAGAAACCGCATTCTTGCAATTGATGGAGGTCCCAAAAGTCAACCCCTGTGATCTACAATTTATCTCCTATCCCGGGACTGGCTACTAAAATTTTAATCTACAAAATGCTCAATATAAATAGCAAGCTTTAGATCAGAACCTGTCTGGTTTCTTGTGTGCGCTATATTAAGTTTTTAGCCGAAGAGTAAACCAGTTGTTTTTGATAAGAAAATTCTGTCCCATTTATCATGTAGCCTCCTGATACGCACAGATTAACACCGGAAGATTCATTCTCTAGTGTCACTCCAGGGAAGAAATGCAGGGAAGACTTAAAAAATGGTCCTGAACACTTCTGATCCTGCCTTATTCAATTACTGATGTCTTTATCCATCTTTGTTTACTAGCTTGTGCCCCATATTTGTCGTGCTAGTGTATTTTCTGCATGTTTGTCCACACTCGGTATGTAGCTTGCGATATGACATGTCTATATTGTTAGATGAGGGTATATGAGAATTGTAGCAGTTTAGTCCCAGGAGTTCTAGAAGCTTCTGGCTTTTTCTCTAATATATACTTTAGTGTTCTGAGTCTCAGCAGACTCTTAAGTAAAGAGTTTACAGCAGACAATAGAACTGACTTCATTTTCTCATGGCATCTAAAAGAAAATTTACTGCACACTGGCCATATACAGGCACAAGACTTATTACTGGGCTCCAACCATTTTTACTATTATATTTCTAAATAAGACAATAATAAATAGCTTAAAAGCGTACGTGTTGTTTCATTTGACCTTGCAGGAAAAGCTGTTATGCGTGTGTACTATTTTTGGTCATTCTATGACATATTCGGTAATGTTTAACAGTTCCCCCCATACTTGCAATTTGCATTCCTCTCTGAGCTGGTGGATGGAAACTAGCTACTAGAGATGAGCGAATTATTCAAAAATTCGATTTGGCCGATTCGCTGAATTTTCTGTAACGATTCAATCCGAATTAATTTGAGGCGAATCGCGTTAACCCCTTCCCGACATCCGCCCTAATAGTACAGCACTGCTGGGAATGACTTATCACAAATCACGGCAGAAGCATGGTGCGCACACATAAACTGTGTGTGCACCCTACTTGGCGGGTGTCAGCCGTATGTACGACTCTCCTCTAACACCCTGATTGGAGCTAAGCTCCGATCGCAGGTGTTAACTCCTGAGATGCCGCGTTCAATCATGACTACTGCATCTCAGGGGTTTTATTATATATTGGGGTCCCGATCAGCCCCCCGCAATGTTTTCAGGGGGTGCCACTGCTCCTATTCAGCAGCCCAGGGTCTGACCAGTGACCCCAGATCTGCCCTATCGCTGTCCCTCTGCATACATGGTTGATCCTGCCTTGAATGGAGACTGTCAGCCTATGCATCTACACGGGCTGACAGCCTCCTATACACTGCAATACACATGTATTGCAGTGTATACCTATTGAAGCAGTGATCAGAATATCACTGCTTCAATCCCTTACGGGGACAAAAAGAAAAAATATATGTAAAAAAAAAAAAAGACCCCCCCCGTGCTATTATTATACTCTGGGGTCTCCTCAGACCCTAGAGTATAATAATTAGAGGCGCAGGGGAGGTGATTAAAAATAACAAACACTTATACTCACCTTACCTCACCTCACCTGTGATAGGGCCTCAGTGGTCACGTGGGGGCACGATGATGTCATTACACCTGCGCTCCACGTGACCGCTGGGGCCCAATCACAGGCCCCAGCAGAGAGGCCTGGGGAGCAGGACCTCAGTCACTGGCCAGAAGAGCTCCAGAGTGCTGAGCCCAGGACAGGTGAGTATCAGTATTTTTTATTTTTAATCACCGCGGGGGTGTCGAGGGGGACATGTAGCATGGCGGAACCCCTTGGATGCCACAGTCATGTTTGACCGAGGCATCCAAGGAGTTAAAACCCCCGATCGGAGCTGTGTGATTCGTTACCATGAATTCCACTTCATTAGCTTCGATTCGCTCATCTCTGCTAGCTACCCTATACTGCACACAGTGAATACAGCAGCATCTGCTCTATAACTGTCCAGGACCATGCAGGACATACACACGTGGACAAAATTGTTGGTACCCCTCGTTTAATGAAAGAAAAACCCACATTGGTCACAGAAATAACTTGAATCTGACAAAAGTAATTTGCCAAACTACATGTTGACAAGCCACAAAACTTCTGGGAGAATGTCCTATGGACAGATGAGACAAAAATCAAAATTTTTGGCAAGGCACATCAGCTCTATGTTCACAGACGAAAAAATTAAGCATATCTTGAAAAGAACACTGTCCCTACTGTGAAACATGGAGGAGGCTCTGTTATGTTCTGGGGCTGCTTTGCTGCATCTGGCACAGGGTGTCTTGAATCTGTGCAGGGTACAATGAAATCTCAAGACTATCAAGGGATTCTAGAGAGAAATGTGCTGCCCAGTGTCAGAAAGCTTTTGTCTTAGTGGCAGGTCATGGGTCTTGCAACAGGATAATGATCCAAAACACACAGCTAAAAACACCCAAGAATGGCTAAGAGGAAAACATTGGACTATTCTGAAGTGGCCTTCTATGAGCCCTGACCTAAATCCTAATGAGCATCTTTGGAAAGAGCTGAAACATGCCATCTGCAAAAGACAACTGGAGCAGTTTGCTCATGAGGAGTGGCCAGAATACCTGTTGAGAGGTGCAGAAGTCTCATTGACAGTTACAGGAATCGTTTGATTGCAGGGATTGCCTCAAAAGGTTGTGCAACAAAATATTAAGTTAAGGGAACCATCATTTCTGTCCAGTCTTGTTTCATGAGTTTTCTTTTTTTTTAAAATTCTGTTAAAGCATGGTTGAAAAGCAATGTCTGACTTTCATTTGTTCATTTTCATAGAATTTTTATATATTATTACTTTTGTCAGATTCAAGTTATTTCTGTGACCATTGTGGGTTTTTCTTTCATTAAACGAGGGGTACCAGCAATTTTGTCCACGTGTGTATATAGAGAAGTACTAAGATGTACTGATGATAGTAAAGTTCTTTGGTTGTGATAGAAAGCTTCAGTTTAGCTCCAGCATCTATATCTTTCCTTGTAACATGTTTCTCAGACCCTGAACTTGCTGTCAAAGCAACATTATCAGTGATCTACAGGCTGCACTGTCTTCTCTACCTGAAAATCTCATAAGTATTGTTTTTATAGGCATAAAGTCCTGGCATATAGAGATATGTGTATTTTTATATTTTAGTACATAATAGATAAAGAAAAAATAAGGGTCCAGAGAAATCAATTGTCATACAATGGTGCAAAAATAACATTTTTATAATTATTTTTGTTAAATAAAACTCACAAAAACAGAGAATTAAATAGAGATATCATGCCCCCCCCCCCCCCCCTATCTCAATGATGACTGTAACAACCATTCCAGTAAACATATTATTTATAGTGAATGGTAAATGTCAGAAATAAAAATGGTTCAATTGCTTTTTTCCATTTCAATCCATAATAAAATTTAATGTAAATGAAAGACTTATTGATGATTATTTCAAAACGGCATCTAAAAAACACCATGATAAAACCATCACTGGCACCATAGTGGTGCATAGTAAACTGGGTGAATAAAAGACACTGGCACATTAAGGGCTCACTGTGGCTTTATTGCCCAAGTGCCCGCGTAAACCTCAAGCCAACCCTGAGAATTAATATGGAGTTTGAAAACTTTCGAAGGTATAACATTTACTGTTCTTGGAAGGCTTTTCCCAAGATTTTGGAGTTTGTCTTTGGGAATATGTGATAATTCAGCCAGGAGATGATGAGAGACCAAGAATATTGAGAAGGTGTAGGTGATGCCAGAGGAAGTGATGTAGCTACCATTGGAAGGTACATCTGCAGCTCTGGTAGCGACGTTTTCCCATTATTTATGGTCTTCCATCATCTGCTCTTTGGTGGTATCTTCTACCTCCCAGCTTGGAAAATAGCTGCAGCCTCACCTACATTTACACAAGTAACCCCCACAAAGTTGTGCCTGACCAACACAACACTCAACTCCTTTCACGGTCTCTGCACCAGGGACTGCCCTCTCTACTTTTAAATTCGGTCAAAGGGGCATTTGTGAGGTCAGATACTGATGTTGGACTAAAACTCGTAGCTCGTGGTTGACACTTCATTTCATCCCAAAGGTGTTCAGTGTGGTTGGAGTCAGGCCATTTAGCAGCCACTCAAGTTTTTCCACACCAAGCTCAAACTATGTCTTTAGGAAGCTCACTTTGTGTAATGCTGGAACAGGAAGAGGGATTGATAATTATTGCCACCTGTTGCTGCAAAGTTTAAAGGGGTTAAAAATATCAATGTTCTATCCTCAGGATTGCTCACCAATATCATATTACTGAGACCCAGCACCCCCACTGATCATCTGTTCACACAGCTGCTGTCTCCAGAACAAACATAGAGAATTAAGCAGGAAGCAGACAGCTCTGTTCTCTGTGTAGTGGTCATGCTGACTTACTGCAGGTCAGCTTCCATGGATGTGTGCTTGCAGCTCCTTTTTCTATAAAAAAAAAAAATGAACCATTATTTTTTTTCTTTTCCTTATTCTGATGAATAGATGCTAAGCTACATTGAAAATAACCTAAGTCCATGGTATGTAGCCATGCGTGAGTGATATTGGGCCATCCAGCCGGGACACATGTGCACTGGGTAAAAAGTTACCAGCAAAATATTAAGTATGTTACAGGAATAGAGTGCGTGTGCCCATGTGCATGCTTGCACACTTCTTCCTTTCTTGGATCGCGACAGAAGCTAAGTTCTGTTTTGCATCTATTGATCATGCTCCAGTGTCTATGTCCTATTGGGTATTACAATGGGTGCTCCTATTGGTGGTTAGTACTGACTGGGACTGATTTGTGTAATGGAGATTGGCTTAACTTTACTGTCAATCTAGGGGAGTAAAATTTATTGGCTAACAAGGAGGAAAATGCTTTTGTGATGTGTATGCCGACCTTATATAAGAATCACTATTGTGTCCTACTCCATAACCCCTCAGGATGCCCACAAGCGGGCAAAACATGTTGGGGGGGGTTACGTTTTTAGGTCAGCACTGTGCCCTCAACAATTGATCTTTAGAACTTGGGGATGTACTGCAGACACCCCAGGTTTTATTAGTAAATATATCAGTATATCTAGTGTCTCTGTATAGTGATAGCATTATAGTTAGATACACCGATCCAATCTCAGCTCCAGCTTCAGCGGATATAATAATAATTGGCAGATCACTTATGGCATAGTGCAGGTAATTTTTACCAGCTCACTTTTATTTATTTGATGAGTCTTATTCTCAGCATATAATTTCATAGACAGGAAATTTTTTTTTTTTTTCTGCCAAAAACGGTAATGGACTGTCTAACCTACCATTTACAAGGGTCAAATAGATCTGGTGTCTAATATTTCGCTATGCTTGTTCCACCACCAGCCACTGTGGTGAACAGTTGGGGGTGGAGGTGCTGAATATTGGACCCCATAAAACTGATATTGATGATCTAGCCAAAGAATAGGTCATAAATATATTAACCCTTCAAAACCTAATCCATTATTATAGATTGGGATTCTAATAACTTTACTTAATGGTAAGTGCACTTACTTGACAATGTTTGTGCACTTTGATAAGAATTATTAAACAACATTTAGATTTGTTCAAAATGTTTCCACATTTTATTAGAGGATATTATATTTAATTTTGGGGTTTTCTGTTTGCATTGTAGGGTTCTCCATAGTTAGCCCACTTCCTTGCTCCCTGTAATTGATAATCTATAACACCAGAATACCAGTTTACTATAACAACTGTACTTTTATATTTTCCTTCTTGTTTTTTTTCTTCCTTTCTTTTACTAAATAAAGACGTTGTACATTCTCATAATTGTTTGTGCTGCTGAAGGGCTGGAAAGTATACAAACACTATGCTGAATCTCCCCTATGAGTAAGTAAGATTTGGAAGGCTGCCTGAGTACATAAGGGATGTTCGGAGAACAGAAACATCAGCAAATACTATGCTAGTCACATCTAGTAATACATTATTTATGTGCTAAAATGAAATAGAAAAACTCAATAATGTTGGAACGTTTGTTGTATCAATGATTATTATATAATCTAATAAGGTATATACATCTTCCATATCTTGCGTTGTGATCATTTTAGGACAATCTGTCATGTTGCCATCGACCAAGTTTCTCAATGTTAGTGGATCTAATAGCACCAACCTAATGTCTCCCAAGCTCTTGTTTTCCGATGATGCATTCTGTTTACCGCACAGATGGAGCAAGGTTTAATTTGCTGTGACGTAATATCAGTCATGCATAATACAATAAAAACCATTGAAAAGCCATTGAAAGAGTCAAATTAAAGTTCTGTGCCATAGTCTTACCTCAGCAGGTAATGGCCCATTTAAAAAAAAAAAAAAAAAAAAAAGGTAGCAGGGGCACCCCTAAGGTTGCGGGCCCTGTAGCAGCCACTATGGCGGTAGTTTTGCCTCTGTTAAAAGGATATTCCAATATTAACAACTTAAAATAACTTATAGATTGGTTGGGGTTTCACTGATCAGACCTCCAGCAATCAGGAGAACAGAGGATTTTTGTCGGGTCGGTGGGCCTATGGTGGTTGGGCAATACTTGCACTGTTCCATTCTTTTAAATGGGGATGATGGAGATAACTGAGCTCCATACGTTGGCTGTCTCCAGCACTTTCATTAAATTATAGTGTGGGCTCCTGCCCGACCACTGCTGCATTCACAATGGGGAACACGATTCCCCTTAGTAGGTGTCTGAATGGTCGTACTCTCACCCATCTGCAACTTGTTCCCTATCCTATAGATAGGAGATAACTTGTTAAGAAGGTAATACCCTTTTAATGCATTAGGTATCAATCAAGTTTGCTACATCTGTACCCCCTGTACCTTCTTCTACACTGCTCTCAACCATATTTATCATGCACACAGTGCTAATAATGAATTAATGTTCCCTTTAAATATTTATTAAAGGGAATGTGTTATGAGTCACATATTAATTTTATTTATTAAATGTAAGTTTGTAGAAAAGAGGAATTATTTTAGTATTTTTCATATGTTGTATCCATTTAATTTTTGATCATTTTCCCAGCGCAGCCATATTGGAGACAAACACTTCTTTCACATTATGACAGGTAAAATAAAAAGGTCTTCAGGAAGTCTGCAGTATAGAGAGAGAGACTGGGGGTGAAAGGGTGATGCACACAGAGTCTTATCTGTGTGTAGTGTTCATTATATTCCTCTAACCTCTGCTGACTAATTCCCAGTCTACACAACAAATCCAACAAGTGAACTGCATTAAACAAAGGTCATCAATCTGTTGTGGCTCCATTTGCGGCCAGTATGAAAATAAAGATATTTCAATTTTTACATACATACACCTTATATCAATTGTCACACACAAAATATTTTTAATATAATAACATAATAAAACTTGCTTTAATAATATTTACCTTATAATGCATTCCCTTTAAATACTATATGATGCCAGGAGGTTAAATAAGGCCCTGTCATAGGATGTCATATTTGCCACTAGTCAGTTTACTAAATATTTGTTCTTCTAGATCTGCCCTGGTCACCTGTATACTAAATAATAATAATAATAATAATAATAATAATAATAATAGTCCTTTAATAGTCCCACAATGGGGAAATTCAGTGTGTTACAGCAGCAAAGATAAGCAGATACAAATACAAATACAGCATGTACAGGAATGTTCCAAGGTAAGAGGCATTACTTTGATAGCCGACAGACAGATAGGAAGTAGCGGGGGGGGGGGGGGATTTAACAGGCAGAGGGATGTTTCAGTTCTCTGCGTGTAATGATCTCCGCTTAGGTCGGTGTTGGTTGTACAGCCTAACCGCGGTGGGGAGGAAAGACTTCCGATAGCGCTCCTTCTCACACCTAGGGTGGAGCAGTCGGTCACTGACAGTACTGCTCAGCGCGATCACAGTCTCATGCATGGGATGGGACCTCTTCTTCTGCATGGAGCTCACCACGGACAATATCCTTCTGTCACCCACCACCTGCACTGGGTCCAGTGGGCACCCCAGGACAGAGCTGGCCCTTCTAATCAGCTTGTCAAGTTTATTTCTGTCCCTGGTTGATATACTGCTCCCCCAGCAGGCCACTCCAAAGAAGATGGCTGATGCCACTACCGAGTTGAAGAAAGTTCTAAGAAGTGCCCCCCGGATTCCAAAGGCTCTCAGCTTCCTAAGCAGGTAGAGCCTGCTGTGGCCCTTCCTGTACAGGGCCTCCATATGATCTGCCCATTCCAGCTTATTATTAAGGAGCAAACCCAGGTACTTATAGGTGTTCACAATCTCGATGCCTGTCCCCAGGATGTCCACTGGTTTAGGAGGGCCTCTGCCTTTGCGGAAGTCCACCACCATCTCCTTGGTCTTCCCCGCGTTAATCTTCAGGTGGTTCCGGTGGCACCAGTCCACAAAATCCTGGTTCAGTTCTCTGTACTCCCTATCATCATCATCTGTGATGAGACCCACTATTGCAGAGTGGTCAGAATACTTCTGTAGGTAGCAGCTGGATGAGTTGCACCTAAAATCTGCAGTGTACAGTGTGAAGAGGAAAGGGGCGAGAACCGTACCCTGAGGTGCCCCCGTATTACAGATTACGGTACCTGACACACAGTCTTGGGCTCTCACGTAAAGTGGCCAGTGATTGGCTGCAGTAGTCACATGTTGACAGCAGCAGATACTGAGTGCTGATGTGGTGGGGATTCACAAGGTAAGGGACACTCAGTTTGTTTATTTGAAGTGTAAGTAAATTTTTATTTATTTTTCTCATAAATCAATAGTGCAGGACAAGAGAACAAACACACAAGTAGATAAGTTTACAATGAAGTCTATAGAAAGGGGAGGGGTAGGAGGAGAAGATACAGAGACAGAGGTATGAGGTGGTCTACAGAATTAAATGAGTCATTTCTGTCAGGAGAAGGCTGCATAGTAATTCCTGTTAACCCAGCTGTATTCTGAAAGAAAACTCTTTAAGTATAGGGCAGATGTGTCCCTGCTTTGAGGAGCCCTCCTCTTCTTCCTAACCTCCCCTCTCCATAGACTTCTATTGTACAGATTCAATCTGTAGCAGAGAGCGGCAAATAAGTGAAGAATCGGGCACTTTTCTTACATGAAGTATATTACAAAATTTGTTATCTTCATATGAACTATTGATTTATGAAAAAATGCATAAAAGTATACTTACACTTTAACACATCCCTCTCTGTGGCCACTTTTTCTGTGACAACCCCTTTAACAGGAAAACACATGGAAATTAAAATGAATCATACCCAGCATGAGCTGCTGTGATAAATCTAGTGTAGTTTTCTTTTCTATGTGATTATTATTACCAAGTACCTGGAACTGGAGAAATGTATAATCTGTACAGTTAAAGAAGTTGTCCGTGTGGTAACACTTAAAGGTAAGTGCTGTAGCTTCTTGGAATTGGCTGATCTTTTTTTCCTTATTTGCTTACTGACTCCAATTTCTAATTAAACTAATCAATAAAATATTGCAACATGTTATATAAACCCTGAACAAGCTGCAATTTACAACACAGTGACTGTGTGGCCTATGGATACAGATAGCATAGATGGCTTATTGTGAAAAGCTGCTCATCTCTAGACATACATACTGTATCTTGGACACTCCTAGCCAGTAGTAAAGGTAAGAAGGGATGTATCTGTAGTTATGAATCCACTGTATTTACCAGGGGAGGATTCCCCTTCTTCTTCCTGCCTCCCAGTGGTGATAGATGACTGCCGGTTAATTACTGGGAGCAGGGCAGAAGGGGTTAAGTGTTGCTCCTATGAATACAGAAGATGACAGCAGTGAAGGCTTGAACACAAGAATGACAACTGGGTACTAGTAGTACAGTAGGTTTTTACTGAAGTCCTTAATGTGCATGCACAATGAATAGCGAAACAGTAACAATATTTAATGACTCTTCAGTCTCCAGTCACCTGACCTGTGCAAGGGGAGTCTCCCTCTCCCCCACATGGAATACGGTGGTGCCTCCAACAGGGCAGTTCATCTGCAATAGCAGCTGTACCTCTAAATCCTCTGTGGCCACTATCTAGTAAGGACCTTTTAGATCCCTCCCCTCACCTGCCTCCATACTATGATGCCTCTGTCTTTGTCAGCTATGGTGCTGCATCCTGACCACTTCCCAGACAGATCTTTGCTTCACAATAGACCCAACTCCAGCCTCGCTCCACAGCCATATGACACAACCAGCACATTCTCTTTCTCCCTTATCGGTGTGCCAACAACTTACATTCTTTCCAGTGGTCAAATTGGATACTTTATGGGCCTGTTCTCTTTAGGCCTGGGCAGATTGCCCAAACCTGTGAGATCTCTAGTGGAGGTGGGGGTAATTCTCTACCATACACCACTGTATTCTTGGATCACTACTGTTAGCCAAACAGCACAATAGTTTTTGACTAATAGGAAAGCGGACATATCCACATATTATGCTGCATGGCTTAAGAGTATAAAGTCAGAAATAATTTATGTGAACATTTTTTCCTATCTTTGAATGTAAAAAATGGATCTAACCATTGGGCTCTCATAATGTATAAGGACACAGCAGGTTGGTGTTATGTCTAGATAGACCCACCTCTATTTGTCTCAAAGAGCGTTTTCTGTATTGTAACATACCGTACTGCATGAAAGGAAATCTTTTTATGTTAATGTCAGGGCGAATTCTCTTTACACAGTTACTCTCAAACTGTACATGTTAAATTCCTCTTATCCCAGCAGACAGAGGGACCTCCTAAGGCAGATTTTTTTGTCTGGCTTCAGAATATATGAAAAAATCACATCTATTTAAAATCACATTTTTCTCCTCTAACTCTCTCTCTCTCTCTAGTTTTAGTCCTCGAGCAAAAGTTCCTTTCCCGTCACTGCTGGTGGAAGTACAGGATTTAACAAAAATGCTTCTGACACCGAGTCCTTACTGTTGATGGTTTACACAAAACTAAACATCAGACTTGTTTCTTGTCAGATCTATCTGATCCCTTTCTCTCTGTTCCGGACTCCTGGGATTCAATCCCTTGCCTATATATGTATCTTTTTTATGTAAAGGTACTGCTAGATCTCCTATCTGAGTGCATTACAGAGTAGAGGAGACCCGGGGGTCAGGATATATACATTCACACAAAAAGCTGTAATGTTGGAAGGACTCATAGAGTGTCTACGAGTCCTAAATCCCTAGACTACACAGTGTGAGCTCTACCTACACTACCAGGCAAAGGTTTTAGAATTTAGAATTTTCCCATTTTTATTGATATTTACACAATTTAATGTCTGAAATATACTTTGAAATAAAAGCAGAGAAGAAATAAACAAGTTAAGATGAATAAAAATAATGGGTTAACTTTGCTTCAACAAATTAATTCTAAATTTTTGACTCACTTATCCACTTCTCTATCTGATATAACAGCTATACGCAATTGAGACATTCTTTCTACAATTGCATTCAGATATTGTTCAGAAATTTCTTTCCAACATTGTTGCTGAAGTTCCCACTTGTAGGTTGCTTTCCTTTCATCCTTCTGTCCACTATCAGTATAAGGGCAGTATAAGTATAAGTATCAGTATAAGGGCAGTATAAGTACTATAAGTATCAGTATAACGGCATCCTCAGACACCCTTAAATATTGAGTACAGGGGCTCTGTGGTGGACATTTTTGTCTTTCAGCACTAGGATCCTGGGCTTGAATATACTAATGAAGAATCTTCCACTTGGCGTGGACTGAATAACATGACTGAATAACAAAGGACAAAATCTAAGAAAAAAACCCTAAAAGCTAAAGCTGTCATTCAAGGTGAGAAAGGAGGAATTTGGGAGAGTTTAGTGACCTCAGCCCAGAAGACACTTGCCAAGAAGAAACTACTGCTATAAACGGTTACAAAGGTATGTTTAACTTTTTGAGAACATAGCAATTTACCTTCTTCTTTTTTTATTTTTCCTCCTCGTCTTCCAAGAACCAAAACTTATTTCAGTCGACATAGTCATATGAAGGGAAATTGTATTTTCTAATAGCAGCATACAGTTTTCCATATAATGTATTGCAAAACATTAAAAAAAATAAAGTGCGGGAATAGAAAGGGAAAAAAATGCAAAATTACCTTTATAATTTAATACTTAAAAATAAAAAATATTGCTTTTTATCATCATATAATGATAACAACAACATTTTATATTTCTATCTAAATGTCTAAAGACATCTGTAAGGTCTCTTTTTTGACATAGGGGAGCCATAGTTTCAATGGTACCATTATGGAGTACATACAAATTTTTGATAACTTTTTATTCCATTTTTGTGAGAGCAGGTGAGTAGAGATAAGCAAACTAGTTCTGATCAAACCAGATTCAATCTGAATTTTCCAAAAACTTTGGGCTCTATCCAAACTCAAAACTATTGGGGTTTTTCACATACAAAACACTCTTATGCTCTTGGGTCTCTTCAGTTGCCCCCAAGTAACTGTTGACATGGAGCATGCTGGCAGGTCATGATGCTGGGTCAACGCATCATAATGTTGGCACGCCCCACATGGCCATTGAAGCCCAATTGCAGTCCTCAGAGGGCATATGACGTCAGCCAGAGGGCCAAAGAGGATGCCCAAGAGTGATAAGGCAAGATGAGTATAACTGTTTATTATGTTACCGCACCTCCACTTATTATACTCCGAGGTCTGAAGAGACCCCAAGGTATATTCAGAGTACTTCTAGTTTGTGTCGAACAAGTCTGGCCCGAAAAAAACTGGAGGTACTAGGCTCACAAATATTCATCAAAATGAATCTTGTAGGGTTTGCCCATCTCTACAGGTAACCAAAAAGTGTTGAGCTTTTATTTTTCATTGTGGCATTCACCATATGAGATACATATTATTATTAGAGATGAGAGAATTTCTCAAATGTTCGATTCTGCAGCTTGTTGACAGATTCCCTTTACAGATGTCTGTTCAAGGCTTTGGGATTGCTAGACAAAAGCACTGACTCTGACTTCTTCTCTGACTTCTTCCATGGTCAGAAGCAGTAAAGATCCTCTAATTCATGAAAAACTAATGATTGAAAAAAAAGTCAAAGTGCTATGTTTGAGTTCCAAGAACAAACTTCTGCAAAACACAGAGACTGGCTGATAACAGTGAGTAGTAAACAAGCTATTTAAAACCAATACAGCACTGCAAGCCAGAGACAGACCCCTAAATGCCTTCACCAGCGCTAACCGCAAGGCTATGTGCACTTTGCAGAATTTGGGCATCTGAATTGTCGCCTCCAATAACTGCACAGGTAATAAATGCTCCACTTCATGTAAACGAACCAGAAACTATTATTTACTTACTGAGAATATATGGGCCAGGAGGACGATGTGGAGGGCAGACTCCAGTTAGTCGCCTGTCAGAAGAGATGTCTGAGCCAGAAGAAGATGTGAATCCAATAACCAGACAAGGTCGTAATCCAGGAGATCACATCAGGACAAAAACAGAAGACAAGCCATATCCCCAGAAACAGAAGTCAGGGAGTTGGTATACCAGGAGGTCATGTCAGGACAGAATCAGGAGACAAGTCGGAGTCGATAACTAAAGCCAAGAGGTCAATATTCCATGAGATCAGTCTGAACACAGGTAAATGGAGAAGACAGGTCTCAAAGTCACGCAGAAAACAATTGCAAGCAGATAGTGAGGAGAAAGGAAGCTTAAATAGACCTCCATAGGTGGTAATTGGACAAGACCAAAGAATCTTTGACATACAGAAGCTTCTCAGGTCAGCACGGAAACCTTAAAACACAGTGTCAGAACTGATACTCCCGACACAGAGTTGGTAATAGAGAGATAGCTGCCTTTTACTGTGACAATTATTCTAAAGAATAAGGAATATGAAGTCTAAAACTCTGATGAGAACACACTACACTACAAAACATACATATACATAGTGTATATATATATATATATATATATATATATAACTGTATATATTTACATAAATTGTGCATAAAGGTAGGTAAAATGTCCCAGATGCTACACAGAGCAAACTGTGCAAAGATAATGAGAACACATGTAAATGACATTTATGCTCAAAGATACCGATGAGCTGAAAAACACAGTTTTTGTGTAATAGAAGAAATTCAATAAAAAGGCACTTAAGAGAAGAAGCCTGGCAAATGCGATGGTAATTGTAAAATACATTCAACACACATAACGGAGCCAAAGAATAAAACAATTATATGTAGATACTTAACCCAACCAAATCCTTAAGTGTTTTTACCTTAATAATGAAGAATTGAAAGTTAGGAAATAAATTGTTTTAGCTCTTTTATGATTTTGAAGTGGTTGAGAGAAAACATATTTAAAACGTGGGTTCTCCGAAATGTAAATGAGTCGAAAAGTACTTGGGGACTGTGGAAGCTAAAACATCGTTCATTCTTACTTCTTATTACAATTGTTCCTATTGACTGCTTTCAGAAGACCATAATACAGTGGAATTTTTGTGACTATTATGGCCACAATTTTAAGAGCCTCCATGGTTCTACTGAATGACACACATAGGTCACACATCTTGACTGTCCATAACGACAGATGGGCAAACCTTGCAAGGTTTGTTTTGCAAAAAATTGCAAGATTCATCTGCCAGTTTCATTTTGGACCAAACGTGTTCGTTCCAAACTGGAAGTGCTGTTAATATACTCTGGGGGATCTTCTATGTACAGCCGACGCTGCATGTGAAAGACAAGCTCAAGAAATGGCTGACAGATTCAGTTGACGTGGATATAAGAAGATGGATATTCTTAAGGGCTGAACAAGAGCTAGGAATAAGAAGAAGAGTGAATTACTCATTACCAAGAAAAAGAAACAGGAGGACCAACAGGTAAGATTGATCATAAATTATCATGCACAATGGAGGGGGATGAGTTCTATACTTTCACGAGATTGGCCTATTTTACATATGAACAATGAGGTTAGTGGGGCAAATCCAGAACCCGATTGAGATCTAATAATTTGCGGGATATTTTGGTTAGGCGCCATTATGTGGTTCCACACCCTTGAAATATTTTTGGTTCTATTGGTCCAAAATGGGGATCTTATCCTTGTGAGAATTGTGGTTTATTCATTGATGCAAAGGACAACTAATTGTTGTAATTCTTCAGGTTCTAAGGAATATGATTGTTCACCACATTACCTATTGTTCGACTGCTGTGATTTACTCCACTACATGCCCATGTCGGGTGATTTATGTGGATCTTACCTCTCGGGAACTAAGTGTCAGGTTACTTGAACATGTGCAGGACATCAAGGCGACATTGAAGTACTAGGATTCTGACAAAATCACTAAACTGAAACCTATAAAACGCCATTTCTTGGAACATCATGAAGGGAATTGGAGACTTTCGAGATTTAGAGGGATTGATAAAGTGTCTTTAGGGATCAGAGGAAGCAATATACACAAGTCATGCACAAAAGGAATGCAAAAGGCTTAGATGAGATGGTTTTGCCTCCTTCTTGGAATACTATTTGATTCTCTGGATACAGATCTTGATTTTGGAGAGTGGTGGGTGTTTATTTTTTAGGATTTCTGTATAGGTGTATAATAATGACATCACTAATTTAGAGAGATGCCAAACTTTTTTTTTTTTTTTTTTGGGGGGGGGGGGGGGCATAGGTTTTTGAAGCCGTTTTTGGATAAATTGTGCAGCCATTGTTTGGATTAATTATTCAGGAGGGCATTGTTTTATGATTCTTTAAATAAAATAATCACAAATATTTTTGTAAATTTTTTCTCATCTTACATTATTTACACAATTTGTACAATAATTAATTATAATAAATATTTATTATTTCATCACATTATTTACATGTATGAATTTTCTTTCATCACATTACAATTACATACATATTTATAGGGGTACTTCATATGCACTATTAAAAAAATTGGGTGTGGTCCCCGTGGGATACCTACTGTATCCTTCATAGTCTCTGATCTTTCCCTCTTTCCCCCCCTCTTGTTTTTTTCCCCAAAAGTGGTGAAAGGGAGGACAACTGGGAAACTGGTGGAAGGGTCATCACACCAGCCTTATTGATCCTTGTGCTCACTAGCAAAGGTTAACTAATCTGGCATGATGAAACAAAAGAAATTGCTGAAGAATAATGATAAAGAGGTGTTAGTGCACCCAATACATTTCTCATTACTTTATATACAGGTGCAGCTCAATAAATTAGAATATCTTTGACACGTTTATTTCTTTCAGTAATTAAATTCAAAAAGTGACCTCCTATATTTTCTAGATTCTTTACACACAGAGTCTTCTATTTCAAGTGTTTTATTTCTGTAAATGTTGATTATGGATTACAGGTAATGAAAACCAAAATCTAAGAAAATTAGAATATTGTAAAAAAGTTCAGTATTGTAAATTCAGTGTGTCACCTGTCAAGGTTTCCTAAGCCTTTAAATGGTCCCTGAGTCTGGTTCAGTAGGACACACAATCATGGAAGACGCTGATTATGGATTGTATTACTGAATTACTGAAATGAATGAACGTTTCAAAGATATTCTAATTTATTGAGATGCACCTGTAGGACTGTATAGCAGTAAAATGGTCAGAGTGCACAACTGGGCTATTCAGCAGTGGAAGAAGATGGCCTTGTCTGATGAATCACATTTTCTTTCTTTTCATCATATGCAAGTGCATCACTTACCTGAGGAAGGGAGGGCGCCAGAATGCACCATGGGAAGAAGGCAGGGCAGCCAAGGTTGTGTGATGTTCTAGGCAATGCTTTTCTGAGAAACCTTGGGTCCTGGCATTCATGTGGATGTTACTTTGACACAGACCTACCTACCAACAGACCAAGCAAACCCCTCATTGCACCATTATTCCCTAATGCCAGTGTTCTCTTTCAGAAAAATAATTTACTATTCTGCACTGCAAATATTATTAAGGATGGGTTTGAGAATCATGGCATGTCCTTAAAGAGGACCTTTCACGTCCTCATGTATATGCTGTTTTACATACCGCTAGAAAGCCGACAGCACGCTGAAGTCAGTGCACTGCCGGTTTTCCCGATGTGTGCCCCGGGGCTGGAGATATTGGGGTTTGTAGTTTCACGGTTCACCGTCAGAAGGACGTTCCTGACAGTCCAGCTGATCTGTGAGGAACGCCCTCCCTGACTGTGCTCGTCCTTAGACTTGTACTAGGGGGGGGCGTTCCTCACAGCTCAGCATCATCGCTGTGAGGAACACCCCCCCAGTACAGGGCTATGGACGAGCACAGTCGGGGGGGCGTTCCTCACAGATCAGCTGGACTGTCAGGAACGTCCTTCTGACGGTGAACTGTGAAACTAAGACCCCCGATATCTCCAGCCCCGGGGCACATACCGGGAAAGCCGGCAGTGTGCTGAATTCAGCGTGCTGTCGGCTTTCTAGTGGTATATAAAACAACATATACATGAGGACGTGAAAGGTCCTCTTTAATTGCGCCACTGTTTTAAAGGATCTGCTGCTACTGTGTTGGTGCCAGATACCATAGGACACCTTCAGTAGTCTTATGGAGTCTGTTACTCTGTTAGCCTCTAAAAGGTATCGCCTGATTTCCTCACTCTTCCACTGGAGTCTATTCCTGTATGTTAAGAGCTGGTTTGGCAATACAATTGGGACCTAGGTTTTAATGTTTTGGATGACCAGTGTACTATCTATGTCTGTTTCATACACCTGCAGGAGTTCTGAGGTTGGGACTATAAGACAAATCAAACAAAAATCCTAAGGAATATCCTAAAAATAGAGCAGGAAAGTCGAGGGGAATTTAAATTATTGGTTTCATGTGTCAAAATTGTCAAATAGTTTTCATTTTGTAAATTATTGAATGAGAAAGTTGAATACTTATTGGTCGCTATGTGCAGCAATGCCACTTTTTCTCCGAGACATTTTTGATACATGGAGCCCACTCTGTTTCACAACCATTTTGCTTCTCCAAAGACAGAATAATGAGGTCTAGTGACAGAGCTTATAAATGGCTTGCTGCCGCTTGTAAAAGGAGAGATTCAGAAAATAAGTTCTCATTTTGAAATTTTTATGGAATTTCCTAATATGAGAAGATGTAAAATGACTGTAGGGGAACCTTTGCTAGTATTGTGTATCTCCAGATGACAATGAAAAGTAGACTAACTTTCTGAATACATAGTAAAGCTGTCCATACACATCAGATAAATGGTGGAAGATCACAATGATTATGCCAGATCTAGCATTATTTAATATAGTTGGGGGTATCCTAAGTGTACCTTTGGGGTCGATGCTGAGAAAAACATTTACTAGCGAAGTTGGATTTCAAGACTGCAGAAATCTCTTACAGCATCTCTTTCATAAATGCATACTTGGCCAAGCAGAGAGAACTGTGTCCTAGACAGATCTTTTCTCTGTCTAAGGCAAGTTTCATACAACCATGTGCTAGCCACCGGGCGTGATTGAACAGCAAGGCCAGCGCACGGGTAAGAACACAAATGCCATCCATGTGTAGCCCATGCACTGGCCGTGATTCCGCAGCGCCATTCATTCAATGAATAGGAGCCACGGAAACACAGCCGAAAAACAGGACAGGAATAGGACCTGTCCTGAGTTTTGTGGCCGGACTGTTGTCCTGCACATGAGACCGTGTAACCCTGTATGCAATGTAAATAAAGTGACTGCTGCAAAGAAAACACCTACAGAATTGACAATTGTCAGTCTATTATTATGTTTAGTGGCCAGAGTGAAAATTGTAGGATTTGGACCTTTTTTTTTTAACCCTTACCTGTAATAGTACGGAGGATACATGGTCTTTAAAGATGGAGGCTGCAACAGCTACCGGGTCTCTGCTGTAATGTACAGTGGAGACCCGGAGCTAACGCCTACAAAAAGAGTTCCCTCTGATTGTGGGCATTGCACCGCGCTGTGGCCCCCAAATTAAAAAAAATGCCCCCTTTTACCTGTACCTTTAGCATTGCAGGCCAGCTCCCGCACAAGATCTGTTCCTATGACAGGTCGGCTCCCACAATCCTGCCTGTTCTTATGACAGCCGGGAGCCTACTAAAGGCTCCCAAGGCCTTTCATAGGAAAATTACTATTGAGGTTGGTCTATGACCAGCCTCAATAGTTACATAGCGAAAGTCCCATAGACTGCAATACAGTAATAAAATAGAAAACAAAAAAAAAAAAGTTTTAAAAAATATATAAAAAACTAAAAAACTAAAAGTTCAAATCACCCCCATTTCCCTAGAATACATATAAAACTAAAAAAATACTGTGAAACACATACACATTAGGTATCCCTGTGTCCAAAAACTCCCAGTCTACAAACTTATAAAAATATTTCTCCAGTACAGTGAACATCGTAGCGGGAAAAAAAAAAATCAAAAGTGCCGAACCACCATTTTTTTTCGCTGTTTCGCCTCTGATAAAAATTTGACTAAAAAGTGATCAAAGCAATGGACATTCCCCAAAATGGTATAACTAAAAAGTACACCTGGCCTCACAAAAAAGACCTATGCATCCGCGTACACGGAAATATTAAAAAGTTACGGGTGTCAGAATACGGCGACTTTTGGAAAAAAAATGTTTTGCAACGTTTTAGATTTTTGTTAGCGGGTTAAAATGTAAATAAAACTATATAAATTTGGTATCCCTGGAATCGTACCGAAACATAGAATACAGGTGACATGTCATTTTGGCTGCACAGTGAATGCTGTAAAAATGAAGCCTGTAAGAAAGTTGCACAGATGCACTTTTTCTCCAATTTCACCCCATTCTGAATTTTTTTTTCCAGCTTCCCAGTACATTGTACAGAATAATAAAAGGTACCATTATGAAGAACAATTTGTCCCGCAAACATTGAGCCTTCGTAAATGGAAAAATAAAAAAGTTATGGGGTTTGGAAGGCGGGGAGTCAAAAACGAAAAATGTCACTGACGGGAAGGGGTTAACTATAGTGACATGGAAAATTCTTTAAAATATCAACAAACATTCGTAAAAAATATGTTTGACATGAAAACTTGGCTTTGTAAATCACTTATGTCTTTTAGTGCGACTCTTGAAAGTTTGATGGAAATTCTGCATTTTAACAACTTTATCCACTTTGACAGTAATTTTTACTTTATACTTTTTACCAACATGTAGGAATGAATACAGAGTAAATGAAATGTGTGGGAGAAAGCAAGCATTCACCAGGTAAAATGTGGCTAACACAATATATGTAAATAACTGCTTTGTATGCGGTACAAAAACTTAGAAATAACCTTCTACATAATTTAATAAAGACGGGGAACAAATAATTGCTGCTAAAGAAATTAGTTTATTTTGAATTCAATTAACGTGCGCGTGTGACTGATGGCAGAGCGAGCCGCTGCCGCCAAATGTAGATTACAAGATCATTTATGTGTCCTTTCAACATCATTAACTAGTAAGATATAAGAAACACTGCCTCACAGTCACTGGCACGATAACAAATCTTCATTTACTGTTGTAGCAAAACCAACACAAGGACTGGTGAACATGATGATGATGATGATGATGGGAAGAAGATCGGCAAGATTAATCTCTGCAATTTGTACAGGGCCGCAAAAATAAGTCAAGAGCCCCTATGATATATGAAGGATAAATAGTATAATCTTGGTTTCTTCAACTAGCTAAAGAGAATTCATCTTCTTTTGCTTGTGCAACATCCACCAAAAGTGTCACTAGGTAAAAAATTGTTTTATTAATGCATAATAAGTTTGGCACTGGATTTTTGCACTTTTCCAGCCTTATGTCGGTTACTCAGAAGTTAACAAGCCGTTCCTATGTTGTACTTTTCCAGTTGTTTGTCAGTTACTCAGAAGTTAACATGCCATTCCTATGTTGTACTTTCCCAGTTTTACGTTGGTTGCTCAGAAGTTAACATGCCATTCCTATGTTGCACTTTCCCAATTTATGTCGGGTTACTCAGAAGTTATCATGACATTCCTATGTTGTACTTTCCCAGTTTTACGTTGGTTACTCAGAAGTTAACATGCCATTCCTATGTTGCACTTTCCCAATTTTATGTCGGGTTACTCAGAAGTTATCATGTCATTCCTATGTTGTACTTTCCCAGTTTTACGTTGGTTACTCAGAAGTTAACATGCCATTCCTATGTTGTACTTTCCCAATTTTATGTTGGGTTACTCAGAAGTTATCATGCCATTCCTATGTTGTATTTTCCCAGTTTTACGTTGGTTACTCAGAAGTTAACAAGCAGTTCCCATGTTGCACTTTCCCAGTTTTACGTCAGTTACTCAGAAATGAAAAAGACATTTCTATGTTGTACTTTCCCAGTATTTTGTCGGTTACTCAGAAGTTAACAAGCCATTTCTACGTTGGTTTAGCTCTGAGGTTTCTAGAAGGTGGATGGCGTTTAGTTGTTGTTAGATTACCCCAACCTTCAGCAAGTGAGTGTGGGCCTGTTCTAGTCAATCTTGTATTTTCCCACAAGTTAGTCTTAGTTGAGAGAAATAGCTTGTGGGAAAACACGTTCAGCTTTCCAGGTTAGTTAGTAGTAGTTAGGGCTACAATAGGCATTCCCTTATCTCCAGACCCTCTGCTCTCAGAAGAAGTCTTCTTTCAACCACGTTCAACTCAACATCTATACTGCTGTAAAGGAAAACTAGCTGAAAAGTACCCTGCATTTCCCCAAGAGTAGTTGGAAAGAGAGCACTAGGTCCAAGGTTCACTCCAAATCACGGCAGTGGAAAGGGTCAGCGCACTAGAGGAAGGGGTGAAGTGCAGATGTCTCTCCTGTCTGTTTGTACAATGCCAAACATGTGGACATTTCTTGCTGTAAGAGACTGTGCAACCATGTTGCTTGCTGACTGTAAAAAAATTTTTTGCACAAACTGATGCACAAATATCACCTATTAAATTGACAGCCTGACTCTTGTGCTTCATTCGCACCCACCATCAAGGGCAACCCCCAAAATAACCACCACATGAAAGACACACAGCAGAGAGTATCCTTCAACATCAACCAATTGTGACTTCCCTCATCACTGTGCCTCCACCTGGCCAGTAAGAAAATTTGGTGCCAAAGCCACAATGACCAGAGAAGAAATGAGTGGTCACCATCTTGGGCCTACTCCTCATATCATCTAGTCCCTGGACATTGCACTTGCCTGTAGGAGTAATAGTTAAGCTATGAACAATTTTATAATTCTCTGTGCTCTTACACTGCAAGACTGGAAAGGATTACCCCAACCGGACAACCCCTTCTAAAATAGAAACAATTGTAAGGATCAACTGCATACAGTGTCAGACTGGGACATCTAGGGCCCACCAGTGGAATTGTTTCTAGGGGCCCACCATCAGGACCCCTGCAGATCAGCGGTACCGAGACAGGGCGGCTAAAGGTAATAACATGTTGGGAGCCATGCTGCTCACCTGCCATACGATGTGCACCACTGCACTACCTAAACCTACTGCTACACCCTGTATGGCAAGTGAACAGAGTGGCTCCTAAAACTGTTACCTTTACCTGTAGCCACACTGTCCTGGAAAAGCTGATCTGCAGAGGTCCTGGCTGTTGAATCATCGCAGATGTAATATTGATGGCCTATCCTAAGGACAGGCCATCAATATTAGAAAGATGGATAAATAATTTAAAGAGGTTGTCCAGGAATTAGAGCAACCCATGTAGCTGGCGGGAGGTGTAAAGTAAAAAATAAATAAATTAAAAAGCATACTCACCTGTCCCCGGCGCTCGTTGTTCGCTGCCATTGTCCATTCAGTCTCATGCCGGCGACTCCTTGCTGGGAGTCCTGCACCTCATGTGCCTGCTAAGACCAATTAGGTACAAGATTTCCAGAAATGATGCACCGCCATGAGACTGAACAGACACAGGCAGGAGACAATGGGGTGCTGGGGACAGGTGAGTATGCTTTTTTTTTTTTTAATTTTCTTACTTTTACACCTCCCTGGCGGACACCACAGTGGTTGCTCCAGTTTATGGACAACCTTTTTTAAGGGGCTGTCTGGGCCAAATTTTTCTATGGTCACTTCACTGGTCCCCCCACATAGTGGCCTCTTCACTGGTCCCCCATACTGTATGGGGAACAGTGATGGGGTCATTATATTGTGTAGGAGCAGTGATGGGGGCTAACATACTGTGGGGGGAGGGACATTAAACTGTGTGATGCATATTAAAGGGGTTGTCCAGGGTTAATCTTTTTTATGGCCTATGCTCAGGATAGGCCATAAGTGCCTGATCGGTAGGGGGGCTGACACACGGCCCCATCAGCTGTTCGGAGCCACTTCCGGAGCCCGTTCTGTAAACAACACAGGGCCGGAAGCAGAAAGCTCCATCCGCTGTACAGCAGCCCGGCGCCTTCACTGCAGCTCAGTTCCCACTGACTTCAATAAGTGCTGAGATACAGTGAAGGTGCCCGGCTAATACACAGTGGACAGAGCTTTCTGCTTCCGGCCCCATATTGAGTACAGGTATTTATAGCCTATCCTGAGGATAAACCATAACAAATTATGCCTGGACAACCCCTTTAATATACCCCCAGGGCCCCCCTAAAGCGCCACACTTTAAAGAGGTTGTCCAGTATTATTTTTTTCTTTTTTATTATTAGTCCGGGGGAGTTGAACCCCCCTACTCCTCCCCCCCAAAAAAAACCAAAAAAAACCCAAAACATAGTAAACATACTCACCTGGCTCCGGTGCTCCGGTGTCCTCCCAGCACGGTCCGGTCCTGAAGCTCCGCTGTCTTCTTTTTGCCGGAAGTCCTCACTGGCTGTGACGTCCCAGGTCCCTTCCCTTAGGCCGCTGATTGGCCTCAGAGGTTATGTGACGTCACAGGTAGTCATGTGCAGGGGGAACTTCAGCTGGAAGAAAAAAACAGAACTGCAGAACCGAACTGCGCTGGGAGACACTGGGGACAGGAGAGAAAGTTTGGGGGGTTTTTTTGTTTTGTTTTTTTTTCGACTGCCCCAGCATAATTTAAAAAAAAACAAAAAATGTTATCCTGCACAACCCCTTTAATGTACCCCAGGGCATTGGCCTCCATCACTGCCCCCCCCCCCAAAATATAATGGCTCCATCAATGGTCCCCATACAGTATAAGGTACCAGGGAAGGGGCCACTGTATGCCCATACAGGGGGGGGGGATTACAACTCTCAACAGACCCAGAGAATCTGGAGCTGCTGGGGGTTGTAGTTATAAGAGTGGTCAGTGAAACTGAAAGACTTGGGGGCCAGTATTATATGCTCCCCACAGTGGGCCCCACCCAGTATTATATGCTCCACAGTGGCCCCCACCCAGTATTATATGCTCCACAGTGGCCCCCACCCAGTAGTATATGCTCTACAGTGGCCTCCACCCAGTAGTATATGCTCCACAGTGGCCTCCACATAGTATTATAGCTCCCAACGGTCCCCCTCCGATTCGGTGCTGCTATTATACTCTGGGATCTCCTCAGACCCCAGAGTATAATAATCGGAGGCCCAGGGAAGGTGATTAAAATTAACAAACATTCATACTCACCTTGCCTTACCTTTCCTTGGCATTCTCGCTCCATCCTGCCGTCTTCAGCTTCTTCAGACCCACTTCCGACGTCACTGCTGAGGCCTTTGATTGGGCCTCAGCAGTCACATGGGGGTGCACTGACATCATTACGTGGCCCCATGTGACTGCTGGGGCCTAATCACAGTCCTCAGTCATGACGGAAGAGCGCCGGAGAGAACGCTATGCCCAGGAGAGGTGAGCATATGTATTTATTGTTTTCAGTCACCTCCCCTGGGTGCCCTGCCATCTATTGGAAAGTGGCCTGCAATATGCCAGGGTCCCTCTCCAATAACAGTATGTATAGTGGTCGGGGAACCAGGCCTTCTCCAAATGCTATCATAGTGGTCCGGGGCCCAGCCATCTCCAGCTGGCCAGGGGCCCCATACCCCGCCTGGTCCGGTCGCGGTCGCACCCCCTGCAACCGAGATCGTTACGCCACTGTTCAGGGGCCCGATCGGGATGGTTAGGATCCTGAACGGGCCCCTGACCCATGCATCTGCATTGGCAACATGAGGACTAATAGTCGGGGCTCGGGGCCCACCGGTGGATTCACCGGTTCTCCGGTGGGCCAGTCCAACCCTGACTACATGTATCTCTTCTCAAGCACCCAGCAATAACATCTAAAGCTATTCATTATGTGACCACTCATTTTTCCTTATGGTGGCCAACAAAATGGAAATTTTAAATGGCATGGCATAAGTAGAACGGAGTGAGGAGTCATATCATTTATGTTTGTACCATGTTTATCAGCTCATATAAGGGACACATGCATACCTTACCAGCTCATATATTTATGTATTCACAGCTTATACAGGGGAAAACATGTCAAATACAGCGTTCACACAGTAGACACATGCTGCACATACACAGTTCACACAGTGGATACATGCCCCCTCAGGCTTTGACTGGTCCATAGAGGAGCAAGTGAATCCCGCAATGGGACCCAGACTTAGGGGGGACTAGAGCTAGTTGTCCCCTAGACCCCTAACACAGTGGACACAAGTCACACATATACAGCTCACAAAGCAGATATATGCCCCCCACATGCTCAGACTGGTCCTCAGAGGAGCAAGTGAATCCCCCAGTGGGTCCTGGACTTAGGGGGGACTAGGGCTAGTGGTCCTCTAGTGCCCTGCCCCCTGCCAAAGAGGTACATCACACAGTAAAAATCTTGGACAACCTCTTAAGAATAAGTCATCCATTTAAAAAGAAAAAAAAATAGTTTTGGGAGTTTTATCAGAATCTGAATCAATTTCAGCAAGTATTCCTGTTGTGACCTTTCTCCGTACTTTGCATGTTTGCTCTAAATAATAACCATGAAAGTTAGACTCGACTTTTCCAAGTACATATAAATCTAGTGGCTAATTTGGAATTCTGAACAAGTCCTCTGACATTTACCTGCTATCATTTTTCGCCTAGGCAAGTCTGTGTAAATTAAGTAGGTCAATCAAGTATAAGACACTCGAAGGAAGTTGGAGAGACACAATATTGTATTTGTTGCATGGTTATAGGCAGATTCACTATTCATTATGTCTATCTTCTGTATACATCGAAATATTGATTTTTCAGTATAGTGGCTTATGAGGTAGGCTGCCACTTTAGCTGGACATGATGTACGATTCAACAGTATAGACGTCGCTTAGCAATGAAAATAAATCGTAATTGGTTGTAAAAGGATTACTATATTTACTGACATGATTTGTTTTACAATTAAAACAAGAAAATGAACAATATCTGGGTCAAAAAATATAAAAATATCTGTCTAGTTAAACGATTAAAATTATAGACTCATTGAGGTTGCCTTCGGAAAATAACTCGCTCCACTACACCTTCCCATGTAAGATTATGTAGTAAAGTGCATGACCTGCTACCAGCAGGAAAAAAAATAAAGACGGGCAAATTCTGGAGACTGCACAGGCCATGTTTGTGGCAATATTATAGACAAACTGTGGCCCTGGGCAAAATTAAAAGCAGGGCCCCAAATGCTGATATGCCAACAACGCCATCATATTTCCAGTGGCAGCCCCTTTAATAACGCCTCCTTTCTGCCCCCAAAACAGTAACAACCACCCCCCTATACCCACATACAATTCAAATAACCACCATTGTACCACCTAATAGATTTTTGTACCCCGTCATCAGTTATAGCACGTCCTTATAGTAATAGTTCCCCCTTATCAGTAATAGCTCCCCTCATAAATAATAGTGCTCCGATATAAATAGCCCCCCTTATTAATAGCCCTCTCATGAATAATAGTTCACCTTATAAATAATAGTCCACATTATCAATGTTAGCCCTATTATAAATAATAGCCATCTTAACCATAATACCCCCTTATAAATAATAGCCCCTTTAACAATACCCTACTTATAAAGTTTCCCTCTTATAAATTAAAGCAACCACATTATAATAGTTGGCCATATAATGTTCCCCCCTTATTATAGGCCTATTATAAATATTTCTTCCGTTATAAATAATAGCCCTCCTTACATGTTTCCCCCTTATAATAACCCCCTTTATATATAATATTTTCCTCTTATAATAGCCCCCTTATATTTAATAGTTTCCTCCCTTATACATAATAGCCCCCTTATATATAACAATCTCCCCCTTAGAACAATCCACCTTATATATAATAGTTCCTCTCCTATAATAGCTCCCCTTTTTAATAGCCCCCATTATATATAACAGTTACTCTTATAATAGCCCCTCCTTATATATAATATGTCATCTCTTATAATAGCCCCCTTATAAATAATAGTTTCCCCTTATTTATAATAGTTTCAACCTTATAATAGCCTCACTTATTTGTAATAGTTCTCCCCTTTTAAGGGGGCTATTATAAGGGGGGTACAATTATACTATTTATAATGAGGGCTATTATAAGGGGGAACTATTATTTATAATGATGCTGTTATAAGGGAATAACTATAAGGGGACTAATATAAGGAGGGAACAATTATATACAATAGACCCCCCTTATATATAATATATCATCTCTTATAATAACCCCTTATATATGTTTCCCCTTATGTATAGTACCCCCCTTATATACAACAGTTCCACCAATTTTTCTCCCTTACAATAGACCCCCTTATATTTACTAGTTCCCCTACTATAAATATTAGCCTCCCCTATAAATAATAGTTTGCCCCCTTAGCAGGTGATCCCTTTCCCTTACCATAAAACAATAAATCTTTTACTCACCTTACCGCGGACCTACGATGAGTGGAGCAGCCAGAGATTCTCCTGTAGTAGTGGCACAGGTGGTGTGATGCAGTGACATCATCACACCACCTGCGCAGCAACGTCCCGCGTGATTCCGTAGGTCTTCTATGCCAGAGCAGGGACTTTTCAGCTCCCCGCTCTATCATAGGATTAAACTGTATCGGCGTGCACAGAACAGCACAGCACACTGATACAGCTGTGGAGCTCCTGGGATTCAAGCCATCAGGCTAAAAAGCTTGATGCTCCAGATCCTGGGGTCCCCTTTGGGGACAGGGGCCCTGGGCAATGGCCCAGTTTGCCCCCCCTAATGCCAGCCCTGGGTGTAATGCCCTGAAGTAAATGTATATATATATATATATATATATATACAAGTACAGACCAAAAGTTTGGACACACCTTCTCATTCCAAGAGTTTTCTGTATTTTCATGACTATAAAAATTGTAGATTCACACTGAAGGCATCAAAACTATGAATTAACACATGTGGAATTATATACTTAACAAAAAAGTGTGAAACAACTGAAAATATGTCTTATATTCTAGGTTCTTCAAAGTAGCCACCTTTTGCTTTGATTACTGCTTTGCACACTCTTGATGAGCTTCAAGAGGTAGTCACCTGAAATGGTTTGCACTTCACAGGTGTGCCCTGTCAGGTTTAATAAGTGGGATTTCTTGCCTTATAAATGGGGTTGGGACCATCAGTTGTGTTGTTCAGAAGTCAGGTGGATACACAGCTGATAGTCCTACTGAATGGAGTGTTAGAATTTGTATTATGGCAAGAAAAAAGCAGCTAAGTAAAGAAAAACGAGTGGACATCATTACTTTAAGAAATGAAGGTCAGTCCGAAAAATTGGGAAAACTTTGAAAGTGTCCCCAAGTGCAGTGGCCAAAACCATCAAGCGCTACAAAGAAATTGGCTCACATGAGGACTGCCCCAGGAAAGGAAGACCAAGAGTCACCTCTGCTGCGGAGGATAAGTTCATCCGAGTCACCAGCCTCAGAAATCGCAGGTTAACAGCAGCTCAGATTAGAGACCAGGTCAATGCCACACAGAGTTCTAGCAGCAGACACATCTCTACAACAACTGTTAAGAGGAGACTGTGTGCAACAGGCCTTCATGGTAAAATAGCTGCTAGGAAACCACTGCTAAGGACAGGCAACAAGCAGAAGAGACTTGTTTGGGCTAAAGAACACAAGGAATGGACATTAGACCTGTGGAAATCTGTGCTTTGGTCTGATGAGTCCAAATTTGAGATCTTTGGTTCCAACCACCGTGTCTTTGTGCGACGCAGAAAAGGTGAACGAATGGACTCTACATGCCTGGTTCCCACCGTGAAGCATGGAGGAGGAGGTGTGATGGTGTGAGGGTGCTTTGCTGGTGATACTGTTGGGGATTTATTCTAAATTGAAGGAATACTGAACTAGCATGGTTACCACAGCATCTTGCAGCGGCATGCTATTCCATCCGGTTTGCGTTTAGTTGGACCATCATTTATTTTTCAACAGGACAATGACCCCAAACACACCTCCAGACTGTGTAAGGGCTATTTGACCAAGAAGGAGAGTGATGGGGTGCTACGCCAGATGACCTGGCCTCCACAGTCACCAGACCTGAACCCAATCGAGATGGTTTGGGGTGAGCTGGACCGCAGAGTGAAGGCAAAAGGGCCAACAAGTGCTAAGCATCTCTGGGAACTCCTTCAAGACTGTTGGAAGACCATTTCAGGTGACTACCTCTTGAAGCTCATCAAGAGAATGCCAAGAGTGTGCAAAGCAGTAATCAAAGCAAAAGGTGGCTACTTTGAAGAACCTAGAATATAAGACATATTTTCAGTTGTTTCACACTTTTTTGTTAAGTATATAATTCGACATGTGTTAATTCATAGTTTTGATGCCTTCAGTGTGAATCTACAATTTTTATAGTCATGAAAATACAGAAAACTCTTGGAATGAGAAGGTGTGTCCAAACTTTTGGTCTGTACTGTATATATATAGCCTCTGGATACAATCCTCTGATAAGGGCAGATAACAGAGAACAACAGTAAGCGAGTGTTTCAGTGCTTCCTCTGATAATGCTGTATATCAACAAGGCTATTAAGCTTCTATTGGCTAATACAGATCACGTGAGTGCTGCTGTCCTTTGATAATGGCTGATAACATAGAACAATAGTGAGTCAATGCTGAAATCCTCTGATAAAGATGTACAGTATGCCAGTGAGGTTATTAAGAATGAAGGACCTGCAAGCTTTAATTGGCTAATACTTGCCATGTGAGTGCTGTCCAATGATAATGGTTGATAACAGAGAACAATAGTGAGTGTTGTAATCCTCTGATAATGGTCTATATAATTGAGGTTATTAAGATTGAAGGACCTGCAAGCTTTTATTGGCTAATATGAGTCATGTGAGTGCTGTCCTCTGATAATGGCTGATAACAGAGAACAACAGTGACTGAGTGCTGCAATCCTCTGATAATGGTGTACGTCAATGAGGCTAAGAATGAATAATCGGTAAGATTCTATTGGCTAATACAGGTCATGTATTATATATTGTATTGAATATCTAAACTAGTTTGGACAGAACTGAAGCAGAGGGTCGCTTTGTCTGACCAGGGGACAAAACAAATCTCCAGATTTTCACCCATATTTATTTTTTAGGTCTCATATGGAAACATATATACTTTAACCCATTGAGGGTCAGTTAAATGTTAAGTGGTGCCCACCATTATTTGACCTGCAGATGATGGGGCATCCAGAACTGTGGTGCAGAGCACTTCAAAAGCAGGATGAAGTGCAGAGTGTGAACTGAGACTAAAATCAAGATAGACAGGTAAACAGACTAAAATTGGACAAGGACGAGGACAGGACAAACTCAGGTGGCAGAAGGCCAAGCACAGACACTCTGCAGAAAGCCTGGAGGCTACAGGTATCAGGACCAGAAGACCAAAGGCCACAGGAACAGACTATGACTCAAAACAGACTAGGCAGACAGGTATACAGGTATACAGGATAAGTTGCAGAAAGCCTAGAGGCTACAGGAATACAGGAACACACATGGACTAAAACAGATAGACAGACAGACATAGACCAAAAGAGAAGCATGCTTGCAAATAGAACAGGACAGGACAAGGAACTGAACAAAACACACACACATTGCTCAGCCAAAGTGAAGCTGAAGAGCAGACTTAGCTGTATGCAGATATGCAAGGATAGGCTGGAGGAAGTAAACAGGTGCAAACTAATAATTAAAGATACAGGTGCAGGAACAGAATACATAGATCTTCTGAGAAAGGCAGCACAGAGAACTGACATTACCCTACCGAATGCTATACTTTTCCAAGTGTAGATGCAATGAATCAATGTAAACAATCATGAAGTGCCATGGCTAGAGATGAGCGAATCGATTCTGCAGAAGTGGAATTCGATCCGAATTTCAGGAAATCTTCGATTCGCCACGATTCCGGATTTCCTGTTGCTTCGCTGTAACGAATATTTAGTAAGGACCTTTGTGACATCAGACGGTCACATGATAATCTCTAGTGATGTCATTGGGTAGGCGTGTCTTTGCTTGTTAGCAGATCCTTCCACATGAATAAAACTTGTTCGTGCTGGAGAGAGAGAGAGAGAGAGACATGACCGCGGCATCCAAGGGCTTCCGCCATTTTGCTGCCCACCCCAGCTCTCTGCAGGCCGGAAATAGCTGTTTATTTACCACAAAGTAATTCGGATCGAAGCAAATGTTTTTGGAACTTCGAATTGAACTGCCGAATTTAACTTTTGAGAAATTCGCTCATCTCTAGCTATGGCCCCTTTAAACAGCTCATATGAGAATGTAATGAGTTGGACCCTACCAATCTAATATTAATGACGTAACATAAAGATAGGACATCAACTTTAAAGGGTATCTGTCACTCGCCAGATTTATGCTGCAAGGTAACATAAAATAGCCAGACATACTCAGATTACAGCGCTGGGTTACCTGCCATAAAATCACTATTTATTAACTACAGCAGGACCCAAGTGCTTATATTTATGAGTGACATGCTAAATCTGCTGATTGACAGCTATTCTGTAAGCTATTCTAAGCTGTCAATCAGCTGGGAATGGGAGGAGCAGCTCATGAATATGTAGAACTCATCTCTATGTGCACAGCAATGATAGGACCCCAGTGCTTAAAAAGTGCATCCGGCAGCATAAACCTGTGACAGATTCCCTTTAAAAGTCTGGATAATCCCTTTAAATCTCAGATGTCCTCCTCAAACATTTACCTTATATCTCCTAGACATGACTAGCTCTGCTTCTTTAGCTAGAACTGAACCTGGGCATCAGTATAGGACAACAGATTTGATGCTGAGGATGCTCACAGCCAGCCCGCATACTGACATTATCTGTTTTTCCCTTTTTTTTTTACCAATCCTTGCAGCTTTCTTATCATTTTATGAATCAAATGAAAAGGAAAAAGTCCCATTTACCATTTCACGTAAGACCAGAAATAAAATAAGGGGTTTCTGAGCAGACCATACATCTCAGGACTCTCAATGATTTGTGATGGTATTGATAACAAAACTCATTCCAATTTATCTACAACAGTAACACGGCGATAATAACTTCAAGTCTGGAAATACACTTGTAATACACATTGTTTAGCACTGCCGGTATACAGCAACCATACAATTCAGGGTGCCGCGGTTTCTCATTTATCAAGGAGATATTAAAACGCGGTTTGGAAGTATTTTCATACTTTTTTTTTGGAGGTTCCTGGTGCATTTTGTTGTTCTGACATCTTAATGAATTTGTAGGCAGCACAATATTTCACATCCCATATCTTTTACTAATGTAACATTGCCGTAAAAATTCAAGAGCTGGTTCTAGACCTGAGAACTATATAAAAAGCAGAATATAATAACCGTGTCTGCACTGAATGCGGTCTGTCCTTAAAAATTACTCAGCTGCATTTACATGATGTGTCTGTGTGCACCGATGTAGCAAAGTTTAGCCTGATGCTGATAACTTGCTGCAGCAAGATATCTTATCACAGAACACAACAAACGCCATTGAATGAGTTGAGTGAAAGTTTTGTGCCACAGTCATAGTAATGTTTTAAGTGTCAAGATAAACTTTCCTTCATCTGTGTCATCGGTGTAGAACAATGTGCGAAGAACATATGGAGTTGTATTTTTCTTTGTCTACTCGGCTGAGAAAAGAAGGTGATTCATGCACTGAATGCAAATATAATATCATTGTGTATAATGTTAGATTCAGGTCTGTGCAAGAATCTTAGATAGATACTGTAGATAAATAGTTCCAGAAAAAGCAGTGTGGAGATGGCAAAGTAGTGGTGGTGGTGGGCCAATAAAAAGGGCCAGAAATGGGTCATCAATGGTCATCCATGTTTTTTACAACCATTAAATGGATCTTCTAAACAGATGTAAAAAAAACATGATCTGAATGGAGCCTATACTGGCCATATACTTTCCAACCTCTTTTCAACTATTATTTCCAACCCTTCCATACAGATGCACTCTTGGCCGAGCGTCTTTGTGTTCTGAATAGGCTGGAGGTGTAAACTCCTGCCAGACATCTCTGACTTGTCTCCTGTCAGCAGAATAATTGTGCATGTAGGAATCCAACACCCCGATCTTTCTTCCGTCAAGATACATAAGAGGAATAGCCAGTCCAGCAAAAACCAAAAGGTTGAGCCAACATTCATGTAATACGTATGGCCAGCTTAAGTCTTTTCCAATAATTTTACTTAATATTCTCAGAATAAAGCATGAGATAAAAAGCCAGAATCCTGTGGTGAACATTATTTGGTTAAACTATTGACATTGACAAGGATTATGATCACAGCTAAAGAATACCGAGCAGCGAGTCCTTTATACAATGACATTAGTATATTTTATAGTTGTTTCTTTATAACATATTCGTTCTCCTAAACCTTGGGACTGATTTAGGTGTAGCTGCTACAGCACTATAGAAATTATTGATTCTATTTTCCAATAAATGTACTTTGTTTTTTTCCATCTCCAGCAAGAACATCAGTCTCTTATTGAGGCAATTATCCAGGACTTGATTAGTCACAGCGAAGACATTAAGCTCAGATCCATAACTTGCCTCTTAAGAAGCTGTAATCATGATATTATGTTGCCGAAGACATTGTTTGTTGTAGAATTTAGATGTTCGCAAACTTCTTGTCTTTCGTTCCCATTATGTATTCCACACAAGGGATTGATGCTGAAGAAGACAATGTCAACTGAATCATTATTTCATTGGGAAGGAGCTTGAGTTATACTCAAGAATTCTAAAATAATATGCAGCATTTATGGTAATACGACAAGATGCAAATCTTGGAAGGCAAGGTTTAGACAGGGCAGATTTGTCCAAAGTACAAAAGGTAAAATCTGTTGTGAATCACACTTTGCATTGGCGAAAATGGAGAAAAATCTGCAGCATGCCCTATAATCTGTTTTGATCTTTTTTGCCTCATTTGAGTGGGGTCTTGTCAAGCCCCATTTAAAGAGGACCTTTCAACACCTTCACCAAGGCCAACCCTTTGCATCCCTCACAAGTTGCTGCTCCATTAATTCCGGCACAGTTGGAAGTTTTTCTCTGGCCTTGACCATTCCTGATCAATCAGTGCTGCTATTTTCACCATCCAATATCATAATTAAGCTCTCTACTGTCAAATGGGTGGTCCTGATCTACAGCAGACAGACAACTCACCTGACAGTACAGAGCCTAATTACCATATTAGGTACTTAAACTAACAGCATTGAATGATCAGGAATAGCGGGGGCTAGAGAAAAAGTTCCAATTGTGGTGCACCCGAACCATGTAAGGATGTAACAAGTTGGAGGTGGTGAGAGGCCCTCTTTAAAGGGGTTACCCACAAACTTATACCCTATGTACAGGATAGGGAATAAGTTGCAGATCCCATGGGTCAGATCATTAGAACAGGGAAAAAGCTGTATTTTGGCTTTCTCCGGATGGTTCCATAGAAATGAAAGGAGCAGCAGTGCACCTGAGCGATCATCACTCTATTCAGATGGGGAACCAGGCAGCCCCATTCCCATGATTGGTGGTGGCTCTTAGAGATTGGATTCCCACTGATCTATACCTTATCCCTATCTTTTGGGAATAAGTTGCACTTGTGGGCAAAACCCCTTCAATTACAAAGTACCAAACAAGCACACCAAATGAATGTTCATTCCACACTAGTGAGTGAATGAGCGGTTTGCACAATTAAGTGTAGGTGCACTACAGCAACAGTGTAGCATGATACAGCAGGTTGTTTCAGAAAATGATACTACAGTTACATGTAGCTGACATGACACTGAAATCAGAACATCAGCCATTAGTCCATGATGTAAATAGAGTTCTACAGGCTTCAGAGAAAATATTGGACAATTTTCTTTGTATTAAAATCTCTCTCTAAATATTGCAGTAATACAGTTACCCGATAATGCTACTATGCCAGGAGCAAATATTATCACCATGTTGTTTCTGAACAAAGCCCAGAATACCAAGGGCATTATTAACATTAACATTATTAATTACTAATAAAAGACAATATACTAAGATTAAAATTTCCACCATATGGTGACGATAGTGTTAAATACCAGTTCTACACAAGTGCTCTGCAGACCATATAAGTGAATATGTTATAGCTAAATCCAGTGATGTGTGAACCGAGAGCAAGGCAGGTGGTTTGGACTCCGCAACCAGAAATGAACGCACACGCGGTAGTTCAAGAAAAAAATATATATTTACTATAAGTTAATAAAGGCTAGTTAAAGGTAAAATGACAGGGCTAAAGACAAGCAAAATATACAATATAGCATGAACAATTTCAAGGCAAATTCTGCAATGGTTTCTACTTTTACTCTGTCCACTTCTGCAGTATGGACACTGAATGAACAATATACTCAAAACTATCCCTAACTGACCCTGACTTCACATTTGGGTGCACCCCCTTTTCCCCAGTGGTCCAGGTGGACCGCTTACAGTCCGTAGAAGCGCGCGGTGGGGCCCAAAGTCGGTCCTTTCTTTTATAGTGAAGCGTCCTCTCCTCACGGTTATCAGGATCTTGGGAGAAATGAAGTCCTCTTTAACAGACAGGGAAACCAACTGAATGCAATGTAATCCAACAGCAGATTCCACTCAGCACACTGACAGTCCTGCCGAATCCATACACTGAGCTGGGATGTAAGCCGGGATTTAGCAGGTGCCGTCCAGTACATCAACAGCACTGTGAGTCTCTATCTGTGGTATCCATATACACAGTCACAATGTCAGTCTCACTGATCAGCCACTGAGCACAGTTCCTTTCACGTGGACTCACTAGTCCTGTTGTCTCTTTACACTGTTTGTCTCTGGACCAAGATACAGCTTAGCTGTACAGAAAAATCTCCACACCAGTTCAATACAACACTTGCCAAGATGGCTGCTGCTTTCTGTCTCGTCACTTCCTGCTTCTCTGCTCACACTCTGTCTGCAGAACAGGCAGGCTGACATAAAAGGGGGGGGGGGTCTCACTCCAGCATCATGTCACAATTACAATGGCTGCTGTCTTAAAGGAACAGAATCACAGAAATACATTCAACATTAACAGTTTATACAGACAAATGAAGCTTAAGACAACATTGGCTGTCTCTTACAGATGCACAAATGATTTTGTCTGTGATTGGAGTCAAACATTTTCCCTTTTGTTTTCCAGCTATCCCACACCACAATGACAACTTCTACCACAGTTTATTTCTGCAGAACAGCAGGCATCTTCAGATCCTAGCTTATCTAGTTCCCTTAATTCCCCTAAACACTCGTCATCCACAATGTCCTAATATAATAGTGCTCTAGTTGGCAATAACTACCCCACATATCATAATAGTACCCCATTTCTTGCTTTAGGCAATAATATTGTCCCCCACACAGTAATTGTGCTCCTAGCAGTGCACAGATAGTAAGGCTAAGGCCCCACGTTGCGGAAACACAGCTTTTTTACTGCAGATTTTGTTGCAGTTTTTTGAGCCAAAGCCAGGAATGGATTGAGCAAAAGATAGAAATATAAGTACTTTCTATATATTTCCCATTCCTTTTGTAGCCATTCTTGGTTTTGGCTCAAAAAACCACAACAAAAAAAGCTGCGTTTCCACAACGTGGGCCTTAGCCTAAAAGTGTCCTATATTTGTGCTTTCTACACAGTAATGGCCTCCATTTTGCCTTCACATGGTAGTGCACCTGCCTCGAGCTTCTCTGGACCTTTTTAATTCTGTCATACTTGAATAATATGTCCTTTTGTGTGCCTCCGCTCCATAGTAGTAGTCCTCTTTTGTGACGTCATATAGTGTTGAATTTTGTGGGACCCCTCTCTGAAAATAAAAATGATAATGGATGGTATAAATAACAATGCAGTTAAGCTGCTATATCTTTTAACTAGATATCATTCCTTTAGAATACGAATATAAATCATTGCTGTTGATAAAAAGCTGTATCACTTTATAAGGCTACCACATGTATCCTGCAGAAACCTTATATTTGAAGGCAGGTAGACATTAAATATTGTGGCCCCTCAGCATTACTTTTTATTCTGGATAAAGTCCTCCGTTTAGATAGAGATGTTAGAGTTTATTCATAGATATCATATGAATTTGGCATTGTTATCAGCTATATCTTATGCAACCAATACTGACATTGCAGGCTGCTCATTGACATGTATCTCAGCTGTATATCCTCTGGGTGACAGTACTTTAGAGCAGTCAGTTCTATTTTTTTTCTGCAACATTTTTCACTTTTTTTTTTCTTATAAAAACTTCCAATAGACTTGAAGATAATCCAAATTGGCCATATCCCAATGTGACAGGTTAATGCATTTTTATTCCATATGTTGGTGTCTCGCCAAGGATGCTTCCCAGGGGACAGCATGTGAACGTCTGCTAAATTAGCATTTGTATATTCTACAAGCTTGTACAAAATGTCCAATCTCCTCTTCATTAACTTTATGAGAAAAATATTCCATGAAAGCAGCATTGCAAGCTCTGCACCCATACCCTGTTTTGGAGCATACTTGGATTATTTATGTGTGCATTTAATATGGTATATATTATATACAGTATATACACACCCACCCCCACACAGCACAGTCCATGCATTCTCCAAGCTCTGACACTTACTAAGTATTTCAGGCTTGTCTTTATCCCTAGGTAATGAGTCCAGCAGATACATCTGGGTTCACCTCTGGTTAGGGGAAGAGTTGTACTGGAGTAGCGAAGGGAATGGAACGTCTCACAACCAACCTACATGCCATTCCATAAAAATCCAGCCTGTCCAATACTTTAAAGAGGACCTTTCACCACTTCCAACTAGTCCAGCTTTTTGCAACAATTAATAGGCACGGCTCCACTGCACAGCAGTCCAACTGCAAATTTAGTTGGAATTTTTTCTCTAGCCCCCACCATTCCCAAGCAATAAATGCTGTTAGTTTTGGTGCCTGATATGCTACTTAGGCTCTGCAGGAGGGCGGTGTCAGGCAGGAGCATACAAGGGGTGTGATTCTGAGCTCTGACACTGGCTGCCTCTGATTGGAACTCTTAAGTACCTATAAGAACTCTTAACACCTATAAGTACCTGGATGTGCTCCTTAATAATAAGCTGGACTGGGAAGATGACATGGAGGTCCTATACAGGAAGGGCCACAGCAGGCTCTACCTGCTTAGGAGGCTGAGAGCCTTTGGAGTCCAGGGGGCACTTCTTAGGACTTTTTTCAACTCAGCCATCTTCTTCGGAGTGGCCTGCTGGGGGAGAATAACTCCCATCCCATGCATGAGACCGTGATAGCGCTGGGCAGTACTGTCAGTGACCGACTGCTCCACCCTATGTGTGAGAAGGAGCGCTATCAGAAGTCTTTCCTCCCCGCTGTGGTAAGGCTGTACAACCAACACCGACCTAAGCGGAGATCAGTCCACACAGAGAACTGAAATATCTCTCTGTTGTGAACGATTACTTTCACTTTCTATGTTACAATCGGTAACGTGGGTGCCCCCCCGCTGTGCGACCACAGGAGCCGTCCATTTACCATGGCAGCCAGAGGCCTTCTGAAAGCTCCCAGCCCTGCCATAGGAATGTAGCTACTGAAGTCTGCTTGCAGCAGGCTTCAATGGTTACATAGTGAATAGAGATGAGCAAAGTTTTCAAAAATTCGATTTGGCAACTTCGTCAAATTTTCCTATACGATTGTTTTCAATAAAAATTAAATCATAGCGAAAAGCGTTAAAAAAACAGCTATTTCCTGGCTGCAGAGGGTGGGCGGCAGAACACCTTGGATGCCGCGGTCATGTTTTATGGAGCAGGATGTTAGCTGTAACTGACAGCTAACACCCTGCTCCATAAACGATCGGGGGTTTTAACACCTTGAATGCAGCGGTCAAACATGCTGTGGGCGCTCGCGAAGGGGTTAAAGGGCTGTGACATCACAGGGCTGGATGCTGATTGGCTGCACGCATGGCATTGTGGGTGATCCCGCGTTCCCAGAGTTCCTTGCCCCATGTACTAACATGTACAGCAGCCATTTAAAATAAATGTGATTCGTTACCACGAAGCGTGAGGAAATCCGGATTTGATGCGAATCGAATATTTCCTGAAATTCAGGTCGAATTACACTTCATCAGCTTCAATTCGTTCATCTCTAATAGTGAATCTGCCATAGACGGAAATACTATAGTATTCCTATCTATGGCACAAGTGAGCTGAAGATCACATGTTCAAGTTCTCTAGAGGGGCTAAAAAAGAAGTTAAAAAAAAAAAGTTTTTAAAAATACAAAAAAAAAAACCCAGTTTAAATCACCCCCTTTCCCTAGATCACATATAAATATAAATAGATAAAAGTAAACAAACACATTAGGCATCTGAAATGCCCAAACTATAAAAATATAAAAACATTTGTCCCATATGACATACACAGTAGAAGGAAAAAAAATCAAAATGGCTGAATTGGTATTTTTTCATTGATTTACCTTCCTAAAAAAATGGAACAAAAAGTAATCAAAACATCATACATTAAAAACACACCTTACACAGTTACATACACTGAAATGTAAAAATGTTACAGGTGTCAGAATAGAAAAAAAAAGCCATACAGTGCTGGCCAAAAGTATTGGCACCCCTGCAATTCTGTCAGATAATACTCAATTTCTTCCAGAAAATGATTGCAATCACAAATGCTTTGGTAATAATATCTTCATTTATTTTGCTTGCAATGAAAAAACACAAAAGAGAATGAAAAAAAAGTCAAATCATTGATCATTTTACACAAAACTCCAAAAATGGGCCGGACAAAAGTATTGGCACCCTCAGCCTAATACTTGGTAGCACAACCTTTAGACAAAATAACTGCGAACAACCGCTTCCGGTAACCATCAATGAGTTTCTTACAATGCTCTGCTGGAATTTTAGACCATTCTTCTTTGGCAAATTTCTCCACGTCCCTGAGATGTGAAGGGCGCCTTCTCCAAACTGCCATTTTGAGATCTCTCCACAGGTGTTCTATGGGATTCAGGTGTGGACTCATTGCTGGCCACTTTAGAAGTCTCCAGTGCTTTCTCTCAAACCATTTTCTAGTGCTTTTTGAAGTGTGTTTTGGGTCATTGTCCTGCTGGAAGACCCATGACCTCTGAGGGAGACCCAGCTTTCTCACACTGGGCCCTACATTATGCTGCAAAATTTGTTGGTAGTCTTCAGACTTCATAATGCCATGCACACGGTCAAGCAGTCCAGTGCCAGAGGCATCAAAGCAACCCCAAAACATCAGGGAACCTCCGCCATGTTTGACTGTAGGGACCGTGTTCTTTTCTTTGAAGGCCTCTTTTTTTTTCCTGTAAACTCTATGTTGATGTCTTTTCCCAAAAAGCTCTACTTTTGTCTCATCTGACCAGAGAACATTCTTCCAAAAAGTTTTTGGCTTTCTCAGGTAAGTTTTGGCAAACTCCAGCCTGGCTTTTTTATGTCTCTGGGTCAGAAGTGGGGTCTTCCTGGGTATCCTACCATAGAGTCCCTTTTCATTCAGACGCCGACGGATAGTACGGGTTGACACTGTTGTACCCTCGGACTGCAGGGCAGCTAGAACTTGTTTGGATGTTAGTCGAGGTTCTTTAGCCACCATCCGCACAATCTTTCGTTGAAATCTCTCGTCAATTTTTCTTTTCCGTCCACATCTAGGGAGGTTAGCCACAGTGCCATGGGCTTTAAACTTCTTGATGACACTGCGCACGGTAGACACAGGAACATTCAGGTCTTTGGAGATGGACTTGTAGCCTTGAGATTGCTCATGCTTCCTCACAATTTTGCTTCTCAAGTCCTCAGACAGTTCTTTGGTCTTTTTCTTTTCTCCATGCTCAATGTGGTACATACAAGGACACAGGACAGAGGTTGAGTCAACTTTAATCCATTTCAACTGGCTGCAAGTGTGATTTAGTTATTGCCACCACCTGTTATGTGCCACAGGTAAGTAACAGGTGCTGTTAATTGCACAAATTAGAGAAGCATCACCTGATTTTTCAAAGGGTGCCAATACTTTTGTCCACCTCCTTTTTTATGTTTGGTGTGGAATTATATCCAGTTTGGCTTTTTGACAATTCTTTTTGTGGTTTTCCATTGAAGACAAATTAAATGAAGATATTATTACCAAAGCATTTGTGATTGCAATTATTTTCTGGAAGAAATTGAGTATTATCTGACAGAATTGCAGGGGTGCCAATACTTTTGGCCAGCACTGTAACTGTAATGTGTAATGTAATGAGGGGCAAATGTAACATTAAGTGAGTCTATTGGGTCCAAAATACCTCCCAAACCAATAATAGCATTGTGTACAAGCCTTTAATAGCAGCAGAAACAAACCTTTATGGCTACACACCAATAAAGCAATGCAGAGGTAATCATTGCTATCCATATGCAAATCTGCAAGTCTGCAAGTGCATTGGAGGTGGATCCGATTGGACAGATTTGTCTAAGACAGCTGTGAAGTACACAGACTCTAAAAATGTCAATCATAGCTAATGGGTCATATCACTGAAAAAGAGGCCACATTTACCTGATTTCAGATGAAGTCATGGTTCTCTACAGGATGCAGACAGGCCCAGATGTGTATGGTAGGGAGAGCACAAGTACTGAATGCGGGTGGTACTAGCATTTCACATGCACTCAGGCTTGTATACAGTGCCAGTCACTTGATAATACAAGGTGCACAGTGCTGGCTAATAGAGATGAGCAAACCTCTCAGGATTCATTTAGTTTTGGGTTCAGATGGCTGGGGTTCAAGATTTGTTTCAGCTCAAACAAGTTCGGTATGAACCACACCTTAAAATGACTTAAAACATAGTGTAGAATACTGTCAGGGCTCCTAGGAACCTATCTATAAAACATAGTATAGAATACTGTCAGGGATCCTAGGAACCTATCTATAAAACATAGTGCATAACACTGTCAGGGCTCCAAGGAACCCATCTATAAAACATAGTGTAGAACACTGTCAGGGCTCCTAGGAACCTATCTATATAACATAGTATAGAATACTGTCAGGGCTCCTAGGAACCTTTCTATAAAACATAGTGTATAACACTGTCAGGGTTCCTAGGGAACAATCTATAAAACATAGTGTAGAACACTGTCAGGGCTTCTAGGAACCTATCTATAAAACATAGTGTAGAACACTGTCAGGGCTTCTAGGATCGTATCTATAAAACATAGTGTAGAACACTGTCAGGGTTCCTAGGGAACAATCTATAAAACATTGTGTAAAATCCTGTCAGAGCTCCTAGGACCGTATCTGTCCAATTTTTAACTCTCAGAGGCAAACACAGCCAAAGTTATGTAAAGTTGACATTATTATACTCCCAGGGTCCCAACTAAGGCTTGGGATTGGGCCGCGAGGAGGCCCAAAAGGGTTAACAGAAAGTGAGTACGAATGTTTTTTTTTTTTTTTTTGATCACCTCTAGAGATGAGTGAATCGATTCTGCAGAAGTGGAATTCGATGTGAATTTCAGGAAATCTTCTATTCGCCACAATTCCGTATTTCCTGATGCTTCGCGGTAACGAATATTTAGTAAGGACCTTAGTGATATCAGACGGTCACAAGATGTTCTCTAGTGATGTGATTGGGTAGGCTTGTCATTACTTGTTAGCAGATCCTTCCACATGAATAAAAGTTGTCCGTGCTGGAGAGTGAGAGAGAGACATGACCGCAGCATCCAAGGGCTTCTGCTATTTTCCTGCCCACCCGGGCTCTCTGCAGCCCAGAAATTGCTGTTTATTCGCCGCGAAGTAATTCGGATCGAAGCAATTTTTTTGGAACTTCAAATCGAACTGCCGAATCGAACTTTTGAGAAATTCGCTCATCTCTAATCACCTCCCCTCGGCCTCCACCTATTATACTCTGGGGTCTGAAGACTTCAGAGTATAATGCAGTGGCCGTTTTAGTTCGCTCAAGACAAATCTCAATTTGTTAAATTTCGTAAAAAAAAAAAACCTAACAATTTAGAATATTTGGGTCGAACCAGGATTGGTGTGAGTCAGTTCACCCATCTTTAATGGCTAACTGTCTATTAATGGCACCCATACTTTTACACAAGGAGGGCTGTCCAGCATTTATATATGTGCACCCCACTAGTATCAGCACTCTCAAATGATAAAACAAGGATTGGTTGCATCCTTCAAAAAATTAGGTAATAATGATGAGGTATTAGTTATTATTTTGGCCAAAATATGCAAGCTTGCAACCCATGTCAAGGGACCCTATATTTGGCAAGTCACAATACAAAATTGTAATAATGTGATTCTGGGCAAAATAAACCTAGAGCTTGAAACTGTGTGTATGCAAATTTGGAATATCAGGCCTGCCCCTAGAACTTGCCCCCTGGCCACCCCTGCAGACTGATTTACAAATCTATAAAAAGTTGATTATCTCTGCTCTGTGTCTTCAGTTTATGGCCACAAAAGTATGTTTCTCTTCCTATTTAACCATTATTTATTTGGTAGGCATATTGGACCCAATAGACTCCCTTTAAGGCCTCAAATAAAATTTCAAGGCTTAATTAATCCTAATTTATACTGATCTACATTCCACAGAATGATACATTAATAATGTCACATAGTACACAGTCAATAGTACCGCATAATTCTTCATTTATATTTCCGCAAATTGCTCAATTAATACTGGCACACAGAGTTTACAGTGTTGGAATAAACTTGCAATATATTGCTCATTCACATAAATATCACCAGTCATTGGTCATATATATCCCCATAAAACACGTAATACCATCATACAGTGGTAAAATGATACACCTGCAATATGCAGCTTGATTGTTATGGCATCTGAGGATAGAAGAGGCAGAGAGATTGAGGGAGGGAGTAACAGAATAGAATAGACTGTTGTTTGGAATATTACAAAGAGAGGACGTCTGTAGCTGTAGCTGACCCTTAACCTTACCATGTGGATCTTCTAACAATCAATTTGGTCCTTAGCTAATTCTCTCTTCTTAAAGGGGCTGTCCAAGAATTAGACAAATCTCACATGAGGCCAGGGAAAAGTTCCCTTCATTGCCAATCAGTGACGTCACCTGTGGCTGAAAAGGACCTGATGACATCACTCACATACGTCACAGGCCTTTCCTAGGCAACCCCTTTAAGGTGTTTACTAGTGTTATTCACATTGCTAGGCTCTAGTGATGACTCCAGTCCCAGTGTCCCTTTCTTTGGTCCCAATGTCAGCAATGGCCTTTCTTGACCTGACTGAGAATTTCTTTCGCATCATGGCTGGGGCTGGGAGAGGGGTGCATTAGTAGGCCTGATGGCCTATTTAGAGGGCTCTTAACCTGCCATTCCTGGTTCACGTTTCGGTGATAGTGATTTATCCTGACTTCAGCCTTATTCTTGGATAATGCTCTTGCCTCACCCTAGGGGTTGTTCTTTTGGTACCTATTGTTATACTTCTGTCTTTGACCCTTGGCTGTCTTTGTTTATTCCACTAGCCTGTCAGCTTTCTACTGCACTTTTCATGTTGACCCTTAGCTCTACTCCAGACAATGCTCTCATCTTGTGCTCTGGTTTGTCATATTGACCTCCTGGTGATGACCCTTGGCTCTGTTCCTGACTCTCCATTTGTACTACTGCATAAGGACTATTTTGTGGACAGCAACCTGGAAAATGCATCCAGGAAAACCCATACTTCCTTGTGGGGTAATGGCGACCAACAGGGAGATTTATTATATTCCACTCCCCAGTATCCCCAGTATATCCAGCACCAAACACATGTGGCAGAATCCATATATCCAGTGAAAAATATTACCACTAGTTTTTATCTTTGAGAGCAGGGAGTTTGTTCTATTCTATTAGTGATACAACTTTACACAGCACTTGTATCATTGAATAAATTAACAAATGGGACTCCTACACTTCTGCTGTCTAAAATAAGCGGCAGTCTATATAGTCCATATGGGAATCATAAGAGAAAATTGCCAAGTGAAGCCATGCTTCACTTTCCACTGCTACTTTGTTACAAAATTAATGAAATAAATTTGTCTTCTGAGAAAGCTCATAGCCAAAAACAAAAATGCAACTTTCTTACAATATAAAATTAAGATTTTAATAAGTTTCTTAATAACAAATGAACATTTTTTTCGGTATAAAGAAAATGTGATTACATATAAAGCTGTTGGTCTGTGAGTATCAACAGAAAATTCAATAATGTTCATAAATTTATTGAGATTTCAAGTATTAGTCATTGCTGGTGTAAGCTGATATTTATTTGGTAATTATTTAGAGAAACAGTCTGTTCAACAAAATACATTACAATAAAAATGGAATTCATCTTATGTATAATATTAAAAAAATTTAGGAAACGGAAAAAGTAAAAGAACTATACTGTGCTCCTATTAACCCCTTCCTGTAAATGGACATACATTGCAATACCGATTGTGGCATTTTTACCACCATGAGAATGGTACGTCCAGTTGATGGTAGGAACACAGGCATTATGTAGCAGCTGCCGGTTGTAATATATCTGTCTCATATTTGACTTTTCTCTAGTTTGGTCAAAACTAAATAGTTTGACAAGCTCCCCATTCCAGCACATTGGATGTGTCTCCAAGGCAGAGGCAGCATGGCCTTATACATTGCCTGTCAATGTTACACTGACAGGCAAGAATATTTTGAAAAACTAAAAATTCTAATGTAATATACAAGCAACCAAATGATCATCATTTCTGTCCCCCTTAGGGTAAGTTCACATGGATTTTTTTGCAGGCTGATTTTGGGGTGGAATCTGCCTCAAAATCTGCCTCAAAAAATGTCTCCCATTTGTTTCAATGGGAGTCAGTAGTATTTTTTTTCCTTTCAGCTAGAGGAAAAAAAAGCAACATGACCTATCTTCAGGCAGATTCTGCCTTGAAAAAACCCAATTAAATCAATGGGAGGCAGAAAAAACGCGATGCATCTTTTTTTACGCGGTCTTTGATGCATTTTGAATATGGTGTTTGCAAAAAAACGCATTAAAGGGAAATTTCCATATAGTGTGCTGGACCATAAAACCGCAGCAAAAATTGCATCAAAAACTGCAACAAAAACATGACAAAACCGCATCATTTAAAAAAAATGCATCAAAAAACATTTCCTAATCCCTGAAGCAGATTTTTTCAGCCTGCAAAAAATTCCATGTGAACATAATAAACTAAAAAGTCTACTTTCAATAAAATGAATTGAAATTTGTTCTCATTAAAAATATTAAATTTTTTATAAATGGTAAAAAAAAATTTGATGCAATTGTATGAACATGTAGAAAAAAAATAACACACTGTTAAAGAGGACCTTTTACCCCTTCCACCGACTTCAACTCTTTGAATCCTTCAATAGGTGCTGCTCTTGATTCTGGCATGGTTGGAATTTTTTACCTAGCCATCACCATTCCTGAGTCATCAGTGCTGTTTAGTGGGGGCTAAAGAAAAAAAAAAACAACCATGCCAGAATCAATAGATTGTGCATCTATTATTACTATTATTTATTTATATAGCACCATTAATTCCATGGTGCTGTACATTATTATATTAATTCCATGGTGCTGTACATTATTATATTGATTCCATGGTGCTGTACATTTGAGGGTTTACATGCAGTACACAAAATATACATATCAAACACAATGCTAACAGTGACCAACTGGCACAGTGGGATAGAGGGCCCTGCCCGCAAGGGCTTACAATCTATGAGGGAAGAGGGATAGAGACAGAAGGTGGGGGGAGAGGCTGTACAGATGGTGGTGTGGTGACAGTAGTGTTATTGGAGGTTGTAGGCCTTCCTGAATAGGTGAGTCTTCAGGGCCTTCTTGAATGTGGAGGACAGTCTGATGTGTCTTGGTAATGAGTTCCAGAGTATGAGGGATGCACGGGAGAAATCTTGGAGACAGTTGTGTGAAGAGCAGATAATTGTAGAGAGGAGTAGGAGGACTTTGGAGGATCGGAGGTTACGTGTGGGCAGGTAGCAGGAGATTAGGTCGGAGATATATGGAGAGGACATAGTGTAGAACACTGTCAGGGCTCCTAGGAACCTATCTATAAAACATAGTGTAGAACACTGTCAGGGCTCCTAGGAACCTATCTATAAAACATAGTGCATAACACTGTCAGAGCTCCTAAGAACCTATCTATAAAACATAGTGTAGAATGTTCTTAGGGCTCCTAGGAACCTATCTATAAAACATAGTATAGAACACTGTCAGGGCTCCTAGGAACCTATCTATAAAACATAGAGTAGAACACTCTTAGGGCTCCTAGGAACCTATCTATAAAACATAGTGTAGAACACTGTCAGAGCTCCTAGGAACCTATCTATAAAACATAGTGTAGAACTCTCATAGGGCTCCTAGAAACATATCTATAAAACATAGTGTAGAACACTCTTAGGGCTCCTAGAAACCTACCTATAAAACATAGTGTAGAACACTGTCAGGGCTCATAGGAACCTATCTATAAAACATAGTGTAGAACACTGTCAGGGCTCCTAGGAACTTATCTATAAAACATAGTGTAGAACTCTTTTAGGGCTTCTACTAACCTATCTATAAATCATAGTGTATGACACTGTCAGGGCTCCTAGGTACCTATCTATCCAATTTCTACCTCTCTAAGACAAACACAGACGAAGTTTAGTGAAAGTGAGCATGACATGTATGTCTATGGAAAAATGGATGGTAAGAAGAGGATACATATACGAGTTTAACCATATGCAACACTGCCACTTGCATTTTATCATTTTGAATGCTCCAAATATTACTCTTAAGACACATGGCTGTTATATTGCAAAAATCTGTGGTTTTATAGACAAAATCACCCACTTTGATGACTTGCAAGTGTTACAGGACAAATTTGTAGCTGGTTGAAAAGTGCAACAGATTGGCTTGGAACACAATGCAGAGATTTTAGTTTCTTAAAGGGTCATAGCACCCTATAGAGAAGTACTGAAGTACAGAAGCCAAGACATGAGAGGACAGTGTAGCACAAAAAATGCAGCTGGCAGAGATAGGTACTGCATCCTCAGACAAGTGGCACTACAGCTATGGTTTGTTTTAAAATGGAAACCTTTCTGACCTATTACAAGTCCATCGCACATTTGATCTATCATATACAGTACTATATTGTTTTTGTAAGTATCATAACTAGAGATGAGCAAATCGATTCTGCAGAAGTGGAATTCGATCCGAAATTCAGGAAATCTTCGATTCTCCACGATTCCGGATTTCCTGATGCTTCGTGGTAACGAATATTTAGTAAGGACCTTTGTGACATCAGACGGTCACAAGATATTCTCTAGTGATGTCATTGGGTTGGCGTGTCTTTGCTTGTTAGCAGATCCTTCCACATGAATAAAAGTTGTCCGTGCTGAAGAGAGAGAGAGAGAAACGTGACCGCGGCATCCAAGGGCTTCCGCCATTTTGCCGCCCACCCTGGCTCTCTGCAGACCGGAAATAGCTGTTTATTCACCGCAAAGTAATTCAGATCGAAGCTAATTTTTTTGGAACTTCAAATCGAACTGCCGAATCGAACTTTTGAGAAATTCGGTCATCTCTAATCATAACACTAGTGTGAACAGGGCCTTATCATAACCATACGAAGGACTGCCGGGGCCCTCCGGCCGCTATTATGTAGATGTACATATGTAACTGGGCAACAAGAAGTCTCTTGAAAGTCTCTAAAAATTCATTTACAATATAAACAAGTGCAGTAACACATATGGAGGAGAAGCAGGTGGATGTGAGCACAAAAGAGAGAAATAAGCAATTCGGGATAAAGCTGTTACCACCAAATCATTATTTTCATACGCACATCTGCAGAACCCTGAGTGAAGAAAGTAAACATATTTGCAATATTCAAGGCGAGATTTTACTAAAATCAATTTCAGCAAATTGACCAAGATATGTATTTACATGCTGTGTCTGCTGAAGTTTCTTACTAGGATAAACCACTTTCCAAATGTTAAGCAAAATTGTACTTCAGATTTTGAAGCAATATGTTGAGCTAAGTGAGCAGAACGTTACCGACTAAATATGAAGTAGCTGTAATACTGGAATTCTTACTGTACCTACCTAATATAATTCTTACACACTGCGCCTTCTTAAATGAAATATCTGCATTGAAACACCGGCTCGCAGCTTACAGGAATGAATCTAAATAAGAATTAGAGTAAGTTTGTACATGCATTTCATTAGTTTTCTGGCAGTGATCCTAAGATTATACTCCAGAGCGGCATTCACAATTCAGCAAAGCTTCAGATCTGAAACCCCTCGTATTCCTTGTTGTTTAAAGTGTCAAACAACTTTTGATTTTCTGCCAAGATTTGTGTGATTAACCATTTCAGTACCGGGCCAAATTCTCTTTTTCTGGACCAGACACATTTTTGGGTTTTTTGCATGTGCTGTTTTGAGGGCTATACCTTTTTTATCATTTGAGTTATTCAACTAATTTTTGCGTCTTTAGAACTAATGCATCTATGTAGAACTCTCTGACTGACAACACTGCAAAACATTAACCCTTTACTTCTCCAGCCAGTTTTGATAGAGATAGGAGACTAACGCTAGGTTCACATTTCCTTCTGGTATCCGTCCGCTTGCAAACCTTTTTAAGAGAAAAACGGTTTGGTACAAAAAGGATTCCAAATGGTTACACAGCAGATACCCGAATCCATCTTTTTAGACTGTTAGTCAATGGGTATCCATTCAAAAAAACTGACCGTTTGTGTCAGTTTGTGTTCGTTTGTGTCCATTTTTGGCAAATCGTTTTTTTTTTCTTCCCCCTTCTTCATTCTGAGCATGCACAGAGGGAAAAAACGGATTGGAAAACAGATACAAACTGATTGCTATCCATTTGTAATCCGCTTTCTATATACCTCAATATTAACAAAAAAAAAGGTTTTGGTTGCTGTCGGTCTGGAATCCTTATTTTTTGAATGGAGAAAAAGTCCTTCAAGTCTGACTTTTTTCTCCATTCAAAAGAGTGTATACCAGACGGAAATGCTCCAAATGCTCACCTGCGGATGTTTTTTTACCACCCATTGAAATCAATGGGTTTTAAAACGAACTGTTTGAAATCAGCTTTTGAGGATTTTGAGATGGTTTCAAAAACTGATTTCATGCGGAGAGGCGAACACAGATGTGAACCCAGCCTTAGTGAGAGGTGTGTGTCTCATCACATCACTGTTAGTAGAGCTTACAGTGCATTGCAGGCACAGACTGTGTTTGTAGTCGGTGACATGTGCAGCAACTGCATTAACTGTCACAAATTCTCAGCTTCCAAAGCAAACTCAATCTGTACTGTGTGCAACTGTACTTCACCATGCAGCAGCTGCATGAGTCAATGAGTCAAATAATCTCAATCTGTACTGTGTGCAACTGTACTGCACCATGCAGCACCTGCATGAGTCAATGAGTCAAATAATCTCAATCTGTACTGTGTGCTACTGTACCACACTGTGCAGCACCTGCATGACTCAATGAGTCAAATAATCTCAATCTGTACTGTGTGCCACTGCACCGCACCGTGCAGCAGGTGCATGAGTCAATAAGTCAAATAAACTCAATCTATACAGTGTGCTAATGTACTGCACCATGCAGCACCTGCATGAGTCAATGAGTCAAGTAAACTCAATTTGTACTGTGTGCTACTGCACCGCACCATGCAGCAGCTGCATGAGTCAAATAATCTCAATCTGTACCGTGTGCTACTGTACCACACTGTGCAGCAGCCGCATGAATCAATTACGAGAATTCATCAATGCATATACACTAGTTTTCTGGTATAGATGTCTGATAAGGTGGTGGATATTTGATGCAAGGTCTTTCTTTCGCCAAAAATGCACCACATCAGACATGCCCTGCCCCAATCTTAATAAATCTGCCCCTATATGTTCTCTGTATGCCAGTGTCCAAGAAGACCAAGAACAGACAATTTAGTCTTGCCAAAAGTACCCTTATTACATGTATATGGATATTTTTGTTCTCTTTAACAAAAGCTATACAACCCAGTCATCCATCTATTTATCTATCCATCTCTATCTGTCTATCTCTTTGTCTTCCTATCTTTCTCTTCATCTCTTCCTCCATCTGTTCATTTTTATCTTCCTAGCCATTTATCTTGCTATCTCTCTCTTTATACAAGTACTGAGATATACGAGTAATATCATTAGTATTTTATTTCTCCTGATAAATCTATCTCACAAATCTAAAAGAATGAAGCACTACATAAAATATTCATGGAGTCATGCTTTACATTAACTTTCAGTCTGAGAGCGCTGGACTTGCAGATACAAATGTTCTCTGCCCGTATGCAAAAAAAAAAAATGTGCGGTAGTGACAAACAGACATAAAAAGGCATATAATGAATTCAAACTTTATTTCTGTCTGTAATAGAACGCACTAAAAGCCTTTTCAAGCCATTTCCTTTTATCTGTTTAGGAAAGAATTTGTGTATTAGTGGAGTGTTTTCCCTACACAATATAAAAAGCCTCCTCTTCATATGAAGAGCATCTTCAAAAAAAAATCAAGTTCCTGCGGTATACAACGGGAAAGTAAACACGACGCGACTTGTAACCCAGTTCTATAAATCCCAACTCAATTAGCAAAGGATCTCAGCTGTGCTTTGTGAAGTAGATGGATTAGGCTGCCATACAAGTTCAATTTATTTGTCTCTTGCACACTTGGCATTTACCTGCTATAAAACTTATGCCCAGGTGTGGGTTAGATTAAAGCTTATAAATACAGGTTTACAAATATGCCCCGTGTAAATATGTAAAGTAAATTTACATTAAACCCTATACAGTTTACATTTGATTCCTTAAAGGGTACCTTTGGTTATAAACAACTTTATATAAATGAATAGCACAAGTGAACATATTAAATATGTTTTCTTCTCCACTTTCGGGCAGAGTTACTTTCAACATATTAGACTATGAAGAGGGAATAGAAAAGACACTCAAATAATTGCTGCTGCTACAGTTTGCTACTCTGAACAATTTTAACATTGCTATGTTTGTAGATAAGAGGCTACCAGTGCCCAAAATGAGGCAATACATCAATTAACTAGCTGGCAGCAGACTCCTACTCCATCCCTCCCTTCTCCATAGAGTTCTATGTGTGAGGGTGAATACAGAGATGAATCTCATGTAAACAAGCAGTCAGATACAAGAGAACAGCATAATAAGTGATGAAGAAAAACAGATCCTTAATAAGATACAGTATATTACAGAGTTCTATATATTTGATGTATAGTCCATGGTCATGTGATGGACACACAGGTGCCCAGCTCATTACAGTCAAAGTACCATAATCAGACATTTGTCTGGTAATGAGCTGTGCACTTGTATATCCATCACATGACCATGGACTGATTTTTACAGTACTGATTTTTTACAGTAAGTGCTAGACCTGTGTATAACTGAAATGGACAGCAAATGGTGGACCCACTTTTCTCGGTTTTTACCCTGTAACCCCTGTAGCCAGGTCACTACCTCTCAGAGTGGTCCTGGTATAGGGGTATAGGGGGCAGCTTACCATTGACCTCATGTGACCGCTGAAGCCAATCAGTGGCCTTAGGAAAGGGAAACGGGACGTTAGAGTGCAGTGGAGACTTCTGCTGCAAAAAAAACACTGGAGCAGCCACACTGTGCTGGGAGACAACGGAGCACCAGGGACCTAATATAAAAAAAGTTTATCCTGGACAATCTCTTTAAGCTTGTACATCAACAGTGGGGAAAATTCATTAAGCACAATGCCCCAGAATTCTGGTGTAATTCGCACCAAAAAAAAAAAAAAAAATTAACATGCTGTATGCCACATTTATCACGTGTCTTAGAGACTTTTCCAACAAAACTGGAGTGTAGGAGAGATGAATCACCAAATGTGACCGATGGTTGGGGTTGTGGTCAGCAACAAGAATCCAACCCTGAATTGAGGTGGAGTCACTAACTCTTATCTTTGGCTATAGAAGTCTGTGTACCATGGGCCAAGAATTAACTTAGCCTAAGATTACGTTTACATTTGCACCGGGGACTTTGTTGCAGTGTCTGCCTGAAAATCTGCGGAGGAAAAAGTCCTGCACGGAGGACTTTTTCCTGCACCAGTTTCAGTTTTAAAACAACGGACCCCATTATAGCCAATGGGATCCGCCAAACTCTGCGTATTTTAGCGGTCCAATTTTCCATTGTTCTTCTCCTCTGATGCTAGTGTGAACTTAGAGTAACTTTTGCACAGTGTCTTATATTTATATGTTAAAAACCAAACCAAGTGTGGAAGATAAAAAATATAACAGAAAAATATTTTTAATAAAATCCTTGTCTTAGCTTACTTGTGTAAAAGTCACCTTAACTTCCCTAGGAGTGATATAAGTACGGCACATGGTTTATTCCCCAGGGTTAAAAACAGGTTAACAAGGTTATACATTTCTTTGCATCTTTCCAGTGTGTTGACTCGGATCTTCATGGCTACTGAACCTTCCACCCATGATACACAGATACTCATTTACATACGTAATATAATTCTTTCTTCTGTTCATTTCTTCCCAATTCATGTTTCAAGCTCAGACATTATTTGGCGCAATAAAATTTATCACTCTGTTTAGACTGTTTTATTTCGCTCCTTAAACACTAATTGTCGTCTATGCCTCTTAGCCGAGGACATTTTCTCTCCATTCCAGTAATTTTCCTATAAAAGTACAGTAGTTAAGTATTAAACACAGATCCTACTTAGAGCAAACAATTATTCACTATCATTAAGCAGAATTACCCTGTTAAGAGCAAAGTGTTAATTATTGTTATACAGCCATCTCCTAAGGCAATGGCACTACAAAGAGCTTTATGGGCATCTGATTTTACTGAGGATACCACAACCAAAAGAGAAGATCTAAGTGATCTTCAACATAGCTTTGTCTGCATTCAAAGCTACCAAATATGATCAAATGGAAAGAACAGAAATACACTTCAAACAAGCAGAGAAACCTGTAAGATGAATGTCGAGTATGATACGAGATGGAATTTATTGCCAGTGTCATTAAAAGAAATTGGAAGGGATAGTTAAGTCACAGTTTACACTTTAGAAAACAAATTGACTCACAATTAAAAAAAAAACATAGTGGAGAATTTATTAAGTGCGACGCATCATCCTCTGCTCTTAATTTTAAGTGCAATATGGCAGAATTATTACGAGGCTACAAACTCTTAACAATTCTGGCACAACATGGGGGGTCCCATGGGTCAAAATTGAAATCTATGCCAATGAGGGACAGGTGTAGATTTTAGGTATAATGCAGGCATCAGTTAGAATTAATCTGTTGGACAAGGCATTCCCGACCTGGCCCACTTAGTCTTCTCCCTGCTCAATCTACTTTTCTAAATAGGGAAGAGCAGGTTGGAAAATGGACAAATTGGTACATTTTTGGCATAGTTTTGGTGCACCAAAAAAGCCCCACATTTTGTTCCAGAAAACTGCAGTGACCAGATCAGTTAATACCCTCCAATTGTGTTCAGTGATACACACTGCATTTTTGGAAGATCTATTTGGGTACATAGAGGAATGACACTATAGTAAATACAGTGCCTTGCGAAAGTATTCGGCCCCTTTGAACCTTTCAACATTTTACCACATTTCAGGCTTCAAACATAAAGATATAAAATTTTAATTTTTTGGTGAAGAATGTGGGACACAAGTGGGACACAATTGTGAAGTGGAACAAAATTTATTGGTTATTTTAAACTTTTGTAAAAAATAAAAAACTGAAAAGTGGGACGTGCAATATTATTCGGCCCCTTTACTTTCAGTGCAGCAAATTCACTTCAGAAGTTCAGTGAGGATCTCTGAATGATCCAATGTTGTCCTAAATGACTGATGATGATAAATATAATCCACCTGTGTGTAATCAAGTCTCCGTATAAATGCACCTGCTCTGTGATAGTCTCAGGGTTGTGTTTAAAGCGCAGAGAGCATCATGAAGACCAAGGAACACACCAGGCAGGTCCGTGATACTGTTGTGGAGAAATTTAAAGCCGGATTTGGATACAAAAAGATTTCCCAAAATTTAAACATCCCAAGGAGCACTGTGCAAGCGATCATATTGAAATGGAAGGAGTATCAGACCACTGCAAATCTACCAAGACCCGGCCGTCCCTCTAAACTTTCATCTCAAACAAGGAGAAGACTGATCAGAGATGCAGCTAAGAGGCCCATGATCACTCTGGATGAACTGCAGAGATCTACAGCTGAGGTGGGAGAGTCTGTCCATAGGACAACAAACAGTCGTACACTGCACAAATCTGGCCTTTATGGAAGAGTGGCAAGAAGAAAGCCATTTCTCAAAGATATCCATAAAAAGTCGCATTTAAAGTTTGCCACAAGCCACCTGGGAGACACACCAAACATGTGGAAGAAGGTGCTCTGGTCAGATGAAACCAAAATCCAACTTTTTGGCCACAATGCAAAACGATATGTTTGGCGTAAAAGCAATACAGCTCATCACCATGAACACACCATCCCCACTGTCAAACATGGTGGTGGCAGCATCATGGTTTGGGCTTGCTTTTCTTCAGCAGGGACAGGGAAGATGGTTAAAATTGATGGGAAGATGGATGGAGCCAAATACAGGACCATTCTGGAAGAAAACCTGTTGGAGTCTGCAAAAGACCTGAGACTGGGACGGAGATTTATCTTCCAACAAGACAATGATCCCAAACATAAAGCAAAATCTACAATGGAATGGTTCACAAATAAACGTATCCAGGTGTTAGAATGGCCAAGTCAAAGTCCAGACCTGAATCCAATCGAGAATCTGTGGAAAGAGCTGAAAACTGCAGTTCACAAACGCTCTCCATCCAACCTCACTGAGCTCCAGCTGTTTTCCAAGGAAGAATGGGCAAGAATTTCAGTCTCTCGATGTGCAAACTGATAGAGACATACCCCAAGCGACTTGCAGCTGTAGTCGCAGCAAAAGGTGGAGCTACAAAGTATTAACTTAAGGGGGCCGAATAATTTGGCACACCCCACTTTTCAGTTTTTTATTTTTTACAAAAGTTTAAAATATTCAATAAATTTCATTCCACTTCACAATTGTGTCCCACTTGTTGTTGATTCTTCACCAAAAAATTAAAATTGTATATCCTTATGTTTGAAGCCTGAAATGTGGCAAAAGGTTGAAAAGTCCAAGGGGGCCGAATACTTTTGCAAGGCACTGTATATGCATGGATACATTTTTGGTACCCTTCCATTAAAGGATAATACGAATGGTAACCAAAGCACTCCATGGTCAAGGTACAAGTGGACTTAAAGGAAGATGACCAAGGAGGAAACTGCTGTTGAAAGCAAATCATAAAAAAGCAAGACTGGAATTTGCCAAAATGCATATTGACCAGCCACAAAGCTTCAGGGAGATTGCTATTTGGCCAGAGACAAAACTGCAGCTTTTTGGCAAGTCACATCAGCTCTATGTTTATGAGTGCAAAAATGAAGCATAAAAAGAACAGCGCACCTACTGTGAAACATGGAGGAGGCTGGGTTAATTTTTGTGGCTGCTTTGCTGCAACTGGCACAGGGAGTCTTGAATCTGTGCAGGGTACAATGAAATCTTAAGACTAGCAAGGCATTCTGGAGTGAAATAGCTGCCCAGTATGAGAAAGCTTGGTCTTAGTCACAGTTCATAGGTCCCAAAACACACAGCTAAAAACATCCAAAAAAAGCTAAGCTTTGGAATATTCTGAAGTGGCCTCCTCTGACCCTTGATCTAAATCCTATTGAACATCTTAGGAGCTGAAACCTCTAGTCTGGAGAAGGCAACCTTCAAACCTGAGACAGCGGGAGCAGTGTGTTCACAAGGAGTGGGCCAAAGTACCTGTAGACAGGTCCAGAAGACTCATTGAGAGTTACAGAAATCACGCCAGTGCCTTGAGTGCCTCAACAGCTTGCACAACAAAATATAAAAATGTTACTAAACTTCTAGACAACTTTTGATTTTCTGGAAGTATTTGTGTCATTAATAAATTTTATAATATACTTTATTTACAAATTTTGGCTCCTTTCTGTGAAATCCTGAATTTTTCCACTTTTCCTGAATGAGGCTGGGTAAGGGGGTCAATTCAAACAGTTATATCTCTGATATTATATAATGTACAAACTTGCTTTTAGTGTCATGTAAAATAAGAAATTCTCATCTTCATATGACACTAAGGTTGCAGTTTTACTTGTATGATTTCCAGAGATATCACTGGTTGAAAACACAGTTTGGATTAGGATATTTATATGAAGCTGCATACAGTATAAGTATTCTATTCCCAACTGTGTTTTCAATCAGTGATGTCTCTGGAAATCATACAGGTAGTATGACTACTACTTTAGTATCATATGAAATATGAGAATCTCCTCTTTCATATGATACCAAACGTTTCTAGATTTTATAATGCCTGAGATATAGCCATTTAAAGTGACCCTAACTTTCCCCCATTTTCTCTTCACACAGCCATACTGCCAATAAGATTGTATCTTATTATACTCTTCAGACCCCAGAGTATATTAAGCAGAGGTCCATAGGAGGTACATAACCATAACAAACAGTCTTACTCACCTCTCCTGTGATCCACCGCGGTGTCCGGAAGTCCATCGGTGTTCTTTTTATTGCTCTTCCGGTCTCCTGAATCATGTTTTTGTATCCTGGTGATTGCTGAGGGATGTGACTCAGTGGTCACGTGGGGTTGTGCCAACGTCATGATGTCAAAAGAAAATCCATAGTCTAGTAGTGGCTTGTAGCTGTAGAACCCTACACATTTAAGATTCGGCTGAACCCAAAATTTTTGGAAAGTTCATAATGAACCCAGCTCCTTACGATTTGTCATCCCTAGTCCCAACTTTGTGGAAAAATATTGTCTACAAGAGATAATCTCTTTAACAAAATTTTGCATTTGGGGAAAGAAGGAACAGGCTGTTGGTTTTCAACATGCCTAATCCTTTGTTCTCAAGGGAAATAAGCTAATGTTAGAACATCTGGTAGGGGTTTACTGCCCTCTCCCTATTGAGAACACATGCACACTTGGCTATGTAGAGATGAGCGAATCGATTCTGCAGAAGTGGAATTCGATCCGAATTTCAGGAAATCTTCGATTCTCCATGATTCCGAATTTCCTGATGCTTCGTGGTAACGAATATTTAGTAAGGACCTTTGTGACATCAGACATGATATTCTCTAGTGATGTGATTGGGTAGGCGTGTCTTTGCTTGTTAGCTGATCCTTCCACATGAATAAAAGTTGTCCGTGCTGAAGAGAGAGAGAGAGAAACATGACCAAGGGCTTCCGCCATTTTGCCGCCCACCCCGGCTTCCTGTAGCCTGGAAATAGCTGTTTATTCACTGCGAAGTAATTCGGATCGAAGCAAATTTTTTTGAAACTTCGAATTGAACTGCCGAATCGAACTTTTGAGAAATTCACTCATCTCTAGCTATGGGTATAGGGGTCAAGAGGAATAGCTGTTGGCAGAAAGAACATTTGGCCAGCTTAAGAGTGAGTTAATAATGCTTGAAATAATCATAGAATATTGTAGTTTCTTCCAATAATTTACTTTACCACAGCTATTCTGTTCTTATGGAATCGTAAATGATTTATTTTCTGTGTGAAAAAAAAATTTGACTGTTATCTGGACCAAATATTTCGATACGACGAGCTTTTTATCTCGTGTCATTATATATAAGACTAACAAGATTTATTTTATTTTCCTTGTAGGAAATTTCATTTTTATTTAGTAGTGTAAACTTTTGAGATGAAATGGGAGTCATAATACATGAAGCAGAGAGGCTGACAGTTATATTATTGTGCAGGTCATTTCTATGGTTACTTAGTGCGAGGGTAGTCTCACTGGTGATCTGTTCTCGAGACCGCGCTAGCAAATTTCATATTGTAAGAAGAATGCAAATATGTTGCCATAGATATCCATTACATGTTACCACGGCAGTGAGTTTTCTCTAGTGATCCCTCATCAGTCTCTGCTGACATTGATTTATTCCAGCAAATAACATGTTACTGGAATTTTAGTATTCTTCAGTAAAATCAATGGCATATAGCACGATAACAATGTACTGTGCAAACTTTCATTTTCAAGGTCACATGGATCAGTCAAGTTTTAATTTCCACACATAATTGGCTTACAGTGGTACTGGGTTACTTAAAGGGTTTTCTTCCATGAACATAACCATGTTTAAATTTATAGACAATTAAAAGTTAAATATTTTTGAAAATATAAATAATCAAAAATTTTGCAGAATTTTAACCCTTTCCCAAATAGTATGGCAGATGTTAGGTATTTAAATATGGAGCTGAGTGACCGCCATAGCCACCAGGTCTCCGCTGTATTATACAATGCCTGCAATCAGTGCCCACACTGATCGAGGGCAATAACTCCTCGAGTCTTCGGTGCAAGCTAAACAAGATGCCATCTTCCTAGAAGCACATGGGCGTCCCCATTTTGGGGTGGATCTAAATGATATTTGGGGTTTGGTGATCCATTGTCTTGACAGGCAAGAGTCTATGCAAGGTGCCCAGGCTTGTCTGGCAGAGAGTTGTATTACGGGCTGCTCGATGCAACCTGTAATACAAGTGCCTCTATTTTACAATGAATTGCAAAATTACAGTAAAAAAATTACCGCAACAATTACAGTAAAAAAATTATAGTAAAAAAAAAAGTTAAAAAACATAAAAAATAAAGAAATAAAAATTCAAATTACCCCCTTTTCCTAGAACACATATAAATTTCATAAATACAGTAAAACACATGCTACCAAAACTGTCCACATTCCACATTGTATCCACTGGTTGGACACATATAACCATCAATATATAACCAATCATGCTTTTCTAAAACTTGTCATTCCAGACATCTCAGGATATGCTGAGCCAAGAAGAGAGGAGGTAAGGAATGACATGCTTGTAAGTTGAGGAAAAAACAGCAATGTGATAAAATGCCGCTATCAAAATTACATTAATACCACTTATATGCTATATTTGTAGGGTGGTTAGTGCTATAGTGAAATCTGTCTTTTGTATCAAGATGCATTCTTAGTCCTGAGAAAACTAACTTCTAATTTGTAAGAAAATGAAATGGTTGGTGCACCCAGTTTTGCCAGCGGTTGCCAATGAGCACCTCCCTCATCGGAAAAGTCTCGATTTGTGGGGACTGGAGGTGAAAATAGGTTCTCAGGCAGACAAAGCCATGCCAGGGTGCACGAAGCAGCGCATTTACATATGGATTAAACATTGTTTTTCTCAGCAACAAGAATGCACTTTACTATATTTTATATGTTCACTATGTCACTATATCAGCCCCCACAACAATATATAAGTGGTTTAGAAGCAATTTAGGTTGTGGTAAACTCCTTTTAAGTTATTATTTTCTGAATTCCATTATATACTTAGTGACAAAAAATACTGCACCAAGATGGAGTTGTTGGAATGGAATGAAACTTTCTCAGTGTGACTGTAATGGTGATATATGTAAGTGATCAATATTAGAGCAAAATGAGAAGTTTATTGGGGAAACTGTACAATTGGGCAGAAGCTCTAGTACTCTGTTGGGTCACCTCTAGCCTGGATACAAGATGAGATACAATTGGGCATGGAGACATACAGATGTCCACAAATCTTGCAGCTGTGCCTGAAGATTTTACAGATTTGTAGGTTGCCAAAACTGGCACCCCAGCTGGTCCCAGAAATGCTCTATTGGCTACAAATTTGGCGACTCGGCAGGCCAAGGAAGTTTAGAAACATTCCCCGGAAACCCTTGCACTGTGTGCAGTATGCTGCTGAAAAATACCAGTTGGAAGCCCTACCATGAATGGCAACCCATGTGGCCGCAGGATGTCCTGCATAAATCGTTGTTCCTCATAAGTAAATCGTTGTATGTGATGGCTCTTCAGATCACCACACCAGTAGTTGGAGCAGTGTATCACTCCACATCAAGAGCGATATTGAATTGCTCACCGCAAGGCCTCCATGCTCTAACCTGACCGTCTTCTGATCCCAAACAAAATCTGGGTTTATCACATAAAGCAATGCATTTCCAATCCATAGCAGGTTTCTATTTCATGATTTCTCCTCAAATGAAGGCAATGGGGTCCAGCTGTCAATGGCAATTCACATAGTGGGCGCAGACCTACCAAATATTGTTCTGCTAAGTGCCTGGAAGTGGAGCAGGCAGAGACAGGGGTGTGTAATGAAGGTGTCACCTGTGTCTAGATGGTGGACAAAGAAACTGTGAGAGCTGCTTAAACTTGTTGGCGGATCAAACCATCTTCCCTACTAGTGCTTTTTCTGGACCTTATGTAACAACTGTTCCCAACACCTCTTAACAGCTAGAAACAAATGGCCTAAATGGTGGGAAATTCATTGAAACAAACATTCTGCCTTAGTCTTATGATGTGCCCTCTCTCAAACTGAGCAAAATGTCTTGTGCGTTGTAGAGCCATGTCAATGATCTCTTACCAAAAGGTACACTACCCAAAAGTAGCCAGATAGACTTATTATAGGGCAACAGGGGAAGCAGTTTTTCCCCTCTTTTGGCAAGATTTAGGGTCCATTCAGATCACACTTGTAATCATTTACATATCTGCCTGAGACATAACTGCATGCCCAGTTTTGCAGCAATCGGACATTTCTATCTGGGTGCCTTATTTTTTGTGAATGAGTATATTTGGTCTAGTTGTGTGCAATGCCTCTGCTCTTCTTTCTCCTTTGCTTTCCATCGTCTGCTGCTAGTTTTTTGCTTGTTGCCTTTGTTTTCTTTGTCTTTTTTTTTTTTTTACTTTGTTTATCAAGTGTCATCAGCTGCACAACTAAGCCTTTGGTTCCAAAACACAAGGATCCCAAGAGCTGTGTATGAGCGACATAATAGAACTGAGCTATAATAAAGATCCAAGCTAGATTAAATGCAATTAAAAGCAATTCTTTATTGTAGCAGAGTTACTATCTTACTATACGGGGAAGAGCAATGATCAGTCAAACCTGACATGTTTCACGGGAAACGGCCTAACAATAGATCCCAGTGAAAGATGTCTGATTTGACGGAAAGCTTTTGTTGACTGCCTAAACTACAATAACAGGGTTTTTTTTATTACTGACCTGCAGGTTTATTAGAGGACTTGTTTTATAGTGCTCCATGTTGTCTATTATTCCCTAGTTTCTGGTTTAAATGTCACATACATGCGCGGTGTGTGGTGTTGTATCCAGCACAAAGGGCATAGATGATCTAAGTCATACCTAGGGACAATACAAATAACTAATCTTGTAGAGGAAAACACAACAAGATATAAAAGAATAAATCAATGTACAACATGTTCAGACAGTAGGAATTGAGAATTTCCTGTAAAGGGGTGGCACTGTCTCTCCTTGTAGAGACACAAGCTAGTGTATGGAGTCTTACAGGCAATGTTCTCTAGTAAAAGGTATAGAAATTACATACAACTGAGAGAGCTGTCTCTCTAGTGCCACCCATAGGCGGCTACCCTGCAGGTCAATGCCTGCCGCATTCAAAAGCATTACGCTAGGTTCACACCTGCATTCGGGTTTCTGTTCCCAAGCGGACCTCCCAAACGGAGACCTAATCCACTTAAAAAAGCGGTTACTATAGACTATAATGGGGTCCGCTGGGTTTCCTCCCGAAAAGGGCGAAAAATGCAGAGAGAAAAGCGCTGCATGCAGGGTTTGGGAATGGAAACCCTGAACGTGTACGAGGCGCAGGTGTAAACCCAGCCTTAAAGAGGACCTGTCACCAGGTGTGAAAAGCCCACTGAGCATTTTGTTATTTTGTTTATCCAAATCCGTTCAGCCATTCCAAAGTTATAAGCCTTTTTAGCGTTGATGCAAGTTAGGATATACTAGCCAAGTGGGCAATCACACTGTATGACATACAGCACACAGAGACCCCGCTGACTTGGCTAGTAGACCTTAATTTGCATCAACAATTAAAGGGCTTATATCTTTGGAATGACTGAACAGATTTGGATAAACAAAGCATCAAAAAGCTCATGTTGACAACGCCTATCAGAAGATGTATGTCACTGGGCTTTTCAGACATGGTGATAGGACCTCTTCGAATCGCTAGGAATTTTAACCTATTTGCTGGGGTCTTCTGGCTAGAGGGACCATACATATGTTTATAATTCCGGTCACGGCAGAGCCATATCATGGTATAGATTTGTTTCATTTTTTATTTATGTCACTGTCTTATCGCTTTCCACCTATGAGGTCTGGGAGGATGTCAATGAGTGTGTGGCCATCAAGTTCCTCACCCTCCTGTAACCCCTTTGGCTCCTTCTTCAGAGGGGACTCTAGACTACCATTCCTATGGCTGGTGAAGGGTGGATATAACAGTCTCTGTCCTCTGGAAGGATGTCATGCTCAATAGGGTTGGGAAGATTGTTGGAGACCCTTCTGCTTTTTGAGAGTAATTGCGTTAGACACTCTTTGTAGATGCTTTAGAAGCTCATTGTAGAAAGAAGTTACATAAAGTACTTTATAGTCCACTGAAATAAACATGAACTGCAGCTATCATCAGAATTATTTTCATTGTGCACTTTAAGATGTTTCTTGGATGTTTCTTGGATATTTCAGGACTGTGATACTAGGAACATGAAAAATACAATGAGTGGTCCTGACATGACACCTGACACAATCTGTATAGCAACTGATTATGTTCTGCCTCTGGACTTCAATCAGATTGGTACTTAGTTAAATTGGAGCCTAAGGCATTGCCTTGGGTATTAAAGGATTATAAAAAATGAGCCCACAGGTAATCATTGGCTTCACATAACAAATGGAGTAGTATTTACCAGCAGCAGTGACGTCACGTGAACAACACAAGGACCCTGCTGCCAATTTATTATTTATTTTAATTAATTCCATGGTGCTGTTCATATGATATGGGTTTACATACATCATACTAAAAATTTACAATAGACTAACTTTACCAACTGGCACAAAGGGAGAGAAGACCCTGACTGTGTCGGGTGAGGGTGCGTGCTGTTAAGACAATGGTGTAGTGGCAGCAGGGTCATGGGAGGTTGTAGACTTTCCTGAAGAGGTGGTTCTTCATGTTGGTCTTGAAAGTTGTGGCAGTCTTATGTATCCTGGAAGCAAGTTCCAGAGTATAGGAGATGCAATGGAGATATCTTGGTGGTGGTTGTGTGAAGAGCAGATAAAAGCAGAGTAATGATGAAGGTCTTGTGAGACAATGTGTGTTGAGGTACAGGTGGATGGCCTTGTATGTACTGCTGGGGCCAGAGATAAGCTGCATCAGTCACATGTTCTCAGTTATGTCACTGCTGCAGTTCCATTGACAGACACTGTCAGATAACATTGGAGATGCAATGCTGGAGATTCCAAATGTAGGCACTGCACCATTTGTTATGTTCAGCCATTCACTGCCCATGGGCTAATTTTTCCTATATCAACACAACCCCTTCAAGCCAGCATAAAGTTACAGATGTGAGGTCACCCTAAATATTATTAAGGACTCCAAGTTCATGATGCAAATTCAATACATTATCATGGCATACTACGAACACCCTCAACTGGTGCAAAGGGTATTATGACCATTGGGTGGCCACACATAGACACTAGAAGTAAGTGAACTGCTTTGTAACAAGCCAAGTTTATAATAGGGTAATTTCCTGGCCGAACCTAAGATTTTTAAGGGTTCACCACTAACAAATCATTATTATGCTCTTGGGTCAATTCAGACCCCAGGGTATAATAAGGCAGAGGGCTGGGTTAAGTGTGGGTAAAATTAAACACTGATACTCACTTTTTCTAACCTTTCCAGGGCTCCAGTGTGGTGGCTGGTCATCTCTTGCACCATCGTCCAGTCATTTTTGGTCTCCTGGCTGATATCACTGGTGCCAGGGACTGCTGAGGCCTGTGAGTGGGTCTCAACAGTCACGTGGGGTGTCAACATCATACTACTTTAGAACTAAGTTTTAGAAATATTGCCAGGTGTCAAGGCAAAGCAGTAATTTGTGAATGATGACAGAATGCAGATCCAAGATCTTAGTTGGGAGACAAAGCCAGAAGAAAGCAGATAAAACCCCATATGTCGTTGGCAACAGAGTGGTGGTAAATATCAGAACCAAGCAAGAAGTCAATACCAAGGCCAATACCAAGACGGCTTGTAGAGACAAGAAATAAGTTGAGGGAAATGAACATAATAAATAATCCAGAATATGGGATTCAGCATGCAAGAGCCTGAGTCCTGTCTAGAGGTAGAATATAAAGGGATGGATACAGATGATTCATGGGCATCTCATCAAGACTTCCTGCACAGTGCTCCTTTCAGTCAGTCTGGACTGAGTTCTCTATCACTCATTGCCTGTCATATTTCCTGCCCATGTACTGCACTACTTGCCTAGTCCAAATCACATGTACTACGCATGCACCAAGAATATGAAAATTGGCAAGTGAAACAAAACTTAAAGGGGTTGTCCGGGATAAAATTATATTTCTACTCTAAGCTAAACACCCTCCCCCCACCTACATTCTAACTTACTTAGTTTACAAAAAAAGTATATTTACCTAGATCACTGGGGTGGTCATGTGACCGCCCCAGGCACATTTTCAGATTTTTGATGTTTCCAGAAACGGAATGTCACCTATACTAACCCCCCCCCCCCCTATCATACTTACCTGTTTTCCTGTCCAGGTCTTCTGGGCAAGGAACATCACTTCCTCCTTCGACTCTATTGCGCAGGTTCTGGCAGACGTCTAGAAGAGGAGGAGCTGACCCTCCAGAAGGAAGTGATGTTCCATGCCCAGAAGATCCAGACAGGAAGACAGGTAAGTATGATGTGGTGGGGTGGTGGGTTGAGTTAGTTAGTTGGGAAGGGCTAGTAGTGAGCAGGTTAGCTAGGGAAACACGAAGGGGGTGTTAGGGAGTGAGAGATGGAGGGGGAGGGAGTGAGAGAGGGAGGTAGTGTGCCAGCTCTGAGTAAAGCGCAATGCATTATGGTAATTGCAGAAAAACAGAAAATGAAGCTACCCATGTAAACAAATGCAGAAGATGCCAGGGGCTCCCAGAGAAAACCAGAAATCACTCAAAACACTGCTAAAGGCATTTGGCTGCACTTATTAACCTATTAATAGCACTAACTGACTGATTTGTTTTGCCCGGAAAACCCCTTTAATGCCAGGAGAGATTAGATATACACTGCCTGGGCCTGTCAATCAGAGGAAGGAGGGAGAGGCAGAAGGTGACACAGAGTGGTAGGAGACTTACCTCTTTGGAGCAATGTCAATGTCTTCATTGCTTCAAAGAGGTCACGCATAATGACAAAAACAGTGATATCTCATCAAAGGAGTCACCAATCCACAAGGGGAAAACAGTCTTTGATTCAGATGATCCTAACCTATCTATCTGCATGGTTGGATTGATGTGCTGGATTCTGATGACAGACTCCTTTTAAGTCAGAAAAGTACATGTACAAGAAAATCAAATGACAGACATCTGGAAAATGTTCACATTTTCTCGGTTTTCTCAGTAGTATAGTTAAACCATTTATTCTGCAGAGTTCGGCACTTTTAATGCTAAAACGCATCAGCTATATTGTGATTACACAATCGCTGAAATGAAGGTGCTGAGACAGTTCAATGTAAATTACAGAGACTTGTCAATACCAAACTCTGCAATGGTCAATAAAATAAAACAAATCTATCTTGCGGGAGAACAAAAAATAAACCTGAAAACATCCAAGAGCTATAATATTGAATGTGATGCTACGGTCCTGTAGAAAACCTAACCTTTGTCAAGCTCCTGGTATTGGGAAAGTAAGAAAGGTTACAATATAGAACAACTAACTGACTCAGTTGCTTTTCCTGTTGAGTACCGAGGACTGAGGCAAGTATCCAGTTGTGAGCACCAACGTGTTATGGAAGTCATCCTGTGATACTTATCTGTTACTTATTTTCATCACATCACTCTCTTTGGCTGTTTTTTAGCACAGAGATATGATATGTGACTACAGCTTAGGTACTGCGCCTACAGGAAGACTGAGGTAGTCTGAGACACCCCATGTCTCCTCATTGGTTCAGGCTGCTGCTTTCTCCCTTCCCTGTATCTTTGTCTCTTCTGATTGGCTGCTGTGTGTAAACGTAAGCCTATCACAGGTTCCCCAGGAAGTCAAAGAGGAATTCTATAACAGCAAATGTAGAATAGTCATAAAAAACATATCTCTAAACTCGTAAAAATTGGTGAGATTAGCCAGTTCATGACCCCAATGTATATGAAGAGGAGGTCCATGGGAGGTGCGTGGAGCCTTTACTCACCTCTCCTGGTCTCCATTGGTTTGCCCGTCACTCCACCACAGTGATCTTTGTTGTCCTCTGGCTGCTTCCAGCCTCCTGAGTGACGTCATGGGCCCAAGGGGACTGCTAAGTCCTGTGATTGGGCCTTAGGGGTCATGTAGGGCACACTGATGTCATAAGGCTTTGACCCCAGTGCACCCAACATAACTACTGAGACTCAATCACATGCTTTAGCGATCCTGTGTGGTCTGTGATGTCATGAGGGAGAGGTGAGATCTGTTTATTTTTTATTATTTTTTTTCCACACTTCTTCTTACTATACACTGGGATCATGGGTGGCAAAACCCAAAAATTTTGGGAAAAACATGATGAACCCGGGTCATTATGAACAGTTTCACTCATCTCTGTTTATCAGGTGACTATGACATATACTGAGGGGAATGAAGGTTGCTTTAAACTGAATCTGAAGCAGAATTTCCTGTCTTTAGATGATTTGAAGAGAAACAACTTTTTCCCCTTCCTTTCTGTACTTGTTCTAATGGCTCCTTATTGAGTGACAAGAAGCTCTCACTGGGGAGTTTTCTTTACTGTGTTCTAAAAATGACTTTCTTTCACGTGTCGCACTTTTGTAACCTTATCTCAATGAATAAAAGAAAAGCTCACCTTGAATTGGAATCCCACCAGGTTTTACATTTGAGATAGAAGCTCACATTGAAGCCTACATCCATTTGACTCAATAAGCTGTTGGTGTCACTTTCCTTGTGTACATTGATATAGTCTCTTATAAACCATACGTGTTATATTCCTCTGCTTTATTTAATACTGGTGGAGATAATAGACTTTCAAGTGATCAGAATTTTCACTTGATTTTCCTGATAAATATACTGGAGTACATTCATTGAACTAAATCTGTAAGTGAAAAAAGCTAACTTTTTTGTTCATGGCAGTTTTGAGTCAAAAATTGTCTTTTTCAGTCTCTTTTCACCTTTCCAATTTCTAAACTTTTAAGAGTGGTGTGGGTGAAGACAGCTGGTGAGAGCCTTGACTGCCCAATAAATTCTAGATTACAGTTTTTGGGTGTAAGTAACTCCAGCTGCTTGCTCGAGTAGGTTTCTGTTTCTGGTGCACGCTCCTACTGAGATGGGCCAAAATGATTACGATGTCTCTGTGTCTTAATAATTGTAGTGCATCTTATACTAGCAACTTGAGATGAGTCTATAAAACACCTCAATAAATGAGTCCCACTGTCAGATTGCCTGTAAGAATCAATAAAAAAGCGAGATCTCAACCGGAACTCCTGGAGCTATAACAAAGACTTCTCATCTAGCCAACCAGAATCTTGCTCTGTATTGATAACCGGTAGGAGCCAAAAACCTGCTGTCTACAACTATTTGGTTTGATACTATTAGCTATGCCTCAAAGCTCTTTTATGGTTTGGAGTCTGACTTATAGGGTAACTAGCTATAGGTCACACTATAGAGATCCTATCTTGACACTGGTGACTGGAGACCCAAGGATAGTGCACATCCATTAATGCATCATGATGTTAGCGTGCTCCATATCACTAATGAGATTTAATCACAGGTGTCAGCGGTCTCCTGGGGCCTATGACATCACCCAGAAGGTTGTAGAGGATTCCAAGGCAGGGCAGGACGTTGCAAAGGAGCACCTTTTTTGGACTTCCACTTATACTCTGGAGTCTCTAGAGACCCCAGAGTATAATAATAGCACTTCTGATTCACAGATGGACAAGTCTTGCGAATATTCACAATATGAATCTTACAAGGTTTGCACATCTCTAGATGTAACAAACTATAACTTTACACATAAGTTAAATAAACAGCTGCAATTTACTTTAAGTTGACCTTTTCAGTGGCTTTTCAATGGCTCTTGTGGTGAGATATAGCACTGAGACAAGTTATAAGATTCAAGTTAAAGGGGTTGTCTGGCCCGAAATCAATTTTCCATACTGACAAGATAGGTCATCAGTCTATGGTCTGTGGGGGTCCAACACTTAGACCCAGCACAGATCAGCTGTTTCGACTGACACCAGAAGCTATAGCAGTGGAAAGGGCTGCTGCACCACTCTTATTACTTGAATAGGAGAACTTGCACACGCTCCCTGTCCACTGCTACAGAGTCTAGCATCCATATGGTGCCAGAACAGCTGATCTGTGCAGGGTCCAGGTGTCATCAGTATGAAAAATCGACAACCCCTTTTTTTCTTCTTTCACTTTCTGGCACTTTCTTCTGTCATGTTTGTTTACTTTTATAATGGAAGAAAAAGTCCTGCATGCTCAACTTTTTCTTCCATCCGAAAACTAAAAAACATGACGGACACTAGACAGAGGGGGCTCCATCTACATCTGTGATTTAATGTCCGTTGCTCTCATTTTGTGACGGATGAGAGCAACAGACACCAAAAAACAGTAGTGTGAACTCACCTTATGGCTGGGGCCTCAGGTGTGTAAACGCTGTCGGGTGCCAGCGGCGTAAACGCCACAGAGAAAAACGTGGTGTTTTATAGTTACAGCAAAGTTGATGGAATTCTAGTGAATCCCATCCCCTCTTTGCGGTAAAATATGTGCAGCGGACACGCTGCGATTTCCAAAACCGTTGTGTTTTTGTAAATCGCAACATGTCAATTATACCAACGTAAACGCCGTCGGTTTCACTAATGGTGTGATTGAAGCAGAAAGCTCTGCAGGAAGAAGCGCTTCAGGAATACTACGTGGGGCCTTAGCCTAAGACTGTTTCATGATATCGTATCACAATGTGATATAATATCGATACCTACAGTATGTCCAGTTTCTCATTGGTTTATGAATTGCAGCCCTTCATAGATTTTACTAGCTTGTCACAACATAGTATTGAATTGGTTTCATGAGAAATCGGAGTCCTTTACCAAATTTGTTTTATGGTAAGGGTGGAAGCCTCAGTATGGACCCTGTGTAATGACTCATTTAGTAGACTTTGCGTTGGTATACATTTTAGTCTGGATATCATTACTACGTGGATTGCATGAGCGATCTCATCCTTCATATCACTGAATCTCTAACTCTTGACCCTGCTTCTAATTTGTTTTTACATATTTGTGATTTATGAATATTAAAGCTTATTTAAAGTTATTCCTAGTTTGTGACTTTTCAAGAGACTTTTAGATTACGTGAATTTTTACTTGCAGCCATTTTATGTTTTCCATATTTGTAATTTATGAGTATTAAAGTTTATTTAAAATGATTATTCTCCCGTGTCTCGCCTTCCCGCTGTATGTTTGTATATAAGCATATTTCAAAATTTCAAGCAATTTTTATGTATAAATGGGGCATTAGGGGCAATTTTACAAACAATTCTCCCCTAACTGTACGCTCTATCTTCCTGACATTTGGTCATATGCTGTGAAGAACCACATTGAAACTTCTTCTTCATTCTGACTCATTTTGGCAATTTTCTTCGCGTACGAAAATCTGCAGAAAAAAAACAAACTAATATTTACCCTCATAAACTGATGAATAGGGCAGTTTAACATGAAATGTTTTTTGTTTTTTTTGCCTGAAGCCTTGTATTGATTGATGCATCCAATAAAGAAGGCTTTTAACACACTTTTCGTTGATGCCAAAAGGATCTATTATAGAATTGCTCACTACCATGTTCCTACTTTGTTACATCTGCCTCGAGGTGAATCACAGTATTAGCGATCATTCAGTTTCTTAGATTGCACCTTCCTTGTAGCTCCATTTTTCCCTATAATTGTACAAAAGAAATATCCAGATATCAACGAGGACAAGAGGTGTTGCATTAGTAATACAAGGGCTGTTAAGTAACAGTAAGGCTGAATGTGCCAGTTTCCAAGAAGAATACATTTCCTTCTAACTTTTCAAGTTTTTCAGTCTTTTTCTATTTAGAACTCTCTTTACTTTTTATAACCTCCCCCCCCAAAAAAACACATGTAAATCTGTACATGCTGAAAAGAGTTGTCCAGGCAAAAATGGACAACCCTTTTAACTTTTAAATCAGCTGGGGGCATTGAAAATTTTTTAAAAAAAGCATACTCACCTGTCCCCGATGCTCTGGTGTCCTCCTGGTGCATTCCGGTCCTTCTGCTGAACAGGTCTCCTCCAGAGTTCCACTGAAGCTACCGATTAGCCTCAGCAGTCACGTGACCAGCGAAGGGCCTGCAATGTCACTACCTATGAACTCCAGTAGAGATCTGGGAGAAGCCGCCGGAGCAGAAGAACCAGGACGCCCGGGAGGACACCAGAGCATCGGGGACAGGTGAGTATGCATTTTTTTTTATTTTTTTCACTGCCCCCGGCTGATTTAAACTTTAAAAGGGTTGTCCATTTTTGCCTCTACTTTTCCCTCTACTTTTTATGATTATAGTTCATTAATACATGCCTAAATATAAAGAGACAGTTGTCAAGGAGATGGTGTTGTTCCTTGTAAAGTGGGCAGTCAGAAGTGTGTCTTAGCAGAGAGAACCATTAAAAGAGACAAAATGATATGACATCACTTCAGTAAGGTGTAAGGCCTCTTGTAGACAACAGTAACCTTTTTTGTCGTTTCTAACATTCTTTAAAAACGGACATTAATGTCCATTTTTGATGGTCGTTTTTTATCTGTTTTGCATCTGTTCCATTCCATTTTTCTGGTTTTGATGGTTGAGTGCCATCCATTCTGTATCAGTTTTGTCAGCAAAAAAACAGATGAATTTTCATTGGTCTTTCTTTTTCGACCCAACCTATTCACTCCGTAAAAAATGAACAAAGATAGTGCATGTTAGTTTTTTGACAGCCATTAAAAATGGATCGTCAAAAAAATGGACATGTGAACAGGCACATTGGATTCAATGTGTTCTCAAAATGGATGTATGATGGATGTTGCAAAAACATTTTTCACTCTCATGTGAATAAGCCCTTACTGTCCTTATCTTTTTTTTTGCTATTATGTAGGGAGGAGTTTGGTGAACATTTTTATAATAAACTTTATTAACCCATTATACTTTCTTTTGGAAGAAACCAATTTCTAAAGTTCTCCTTAGCTAGACTTTAAGTGTTGTTAGGGATATTCATCCTGTATTCACCCAGTATATACAGATATAGCAGTTGCAAAGGAGGGTTTCACTTCTGATACCAATCTTGAATCTCTAGCTATAATGAAAATGGAAAAACCACTAGTTAAAACAGTCAGGAATGTGATTTTTATATGCTGCTTTCGAATGACACCAGAACCACCTTTCTAGGTATAACCACACTTTGAAAATTTCTACAGTATATCTGCATATACTGGTAATACAGGGTGAATACAGGATGGACCTCTTTAACAATGTTTAGTTATTGTGTTGATAGATTGTACTGTGTATCATCTTAGAGTTAGAACAGAGAAATGTATCTTAAGAAATTGTATCTGGCTAAATTAGGAGATCGGCCCGATCTCTTCCTCCTACTTACTAACCAGTATCTCACTATAAGACAAGTGAAAAAGCAAGGTCTCCCCCATCTGGTCTTAATGTCACTTCTCTGCTCTTTAGAGTTTCTGAGAGTTTTCTCAGCTTTCTCCTATTTCATCACCATGTGCTTCCTAAATAATAGCATGGGAAAAACCAAATTTATCGTCTCTACTTCACCCCTTTCAGCCCCACTACCAAACTATCAAATTATAGTTAACTACTCCACATTTTCCATAATCACACAGTTCCACTGTCTAAAGGTCCTTTCACACTAATGACTTTTCTGTTTGAATGCTATCCATGAAAAAAATCAGCACATGGACCGCACACCCCCCCATTATAGTCAATGGAGCCTTTCACACATTCAATGTTTCGGCATGCACTATTTTTTTCTCATTTGTCTACTCGTCTTGGCTATTCATGGCTATGAGACTGTGTAAAAAAAATGGACAGCACACAGACATCATCCGTTTTTAACACATACATTTCTACAGTTGTAGAGCAATACAGGTGGAAAATTTTGTGACTAGATTGCTTCTCCCTTAGTGCAGTAGCTGCCTGTCTATTCAAATGAATTTCCAGCTAGCACCTGCTATGATGGAAGGAGCCACCTAACAATTCATATGAATGGCTTGGCAGAGCCTGTTTTCGCTTGAATTATGTTGTATATGTTGGACTACGTTGAGGATAATAGTTTTTTTTAGTTTAATAAAATTGTCAATGAGGATTGTCCGAGGGAGTTTTTATCTTGATAAAATGTTTTTTTTTTCTTAGTAATGGATGCTGTCTAATTGACAGCATCCATTACTAAGGTGATGCTTAGTGTCAGCCAGTTAAAAGGCTAGCCCTAAACACTCAATTATTACTCCAGTACCCAACACCATCAAAAGTACTGTGAGGAGTATCATCCAACAACCAGCTGTCTAAAATGTCTTCTGGGTATCAGGGAGGCCGCAGGTTGGTACTATTAGGCTAAGAAGGGCAAAAACCAATGGTTCAGACTTCTGACTGGGAAGGTTACCTTTTAGCGTCAGGCCCCAGGAGTGGATCTTCCATATCTGCTCCGCCGGCTGTACAGGCTACGATTGGGGCATGGCATGCATTATGTACTCTGCAGGATGGGGATGCCCCTACGGTAGCACTGAATCTTCCCATTACGACGCTCCCCCACGAGATACCACATTTATCCCTAGATGTGTGGCGCAGGTGTGGGGTAAAGTATGTCTCTGACCTGTATAGGGGTGGCACTAGGGCGCCCTTCCCCGTGTTGAGACATTTGATCTGCCCGCAAGGGAAGCATACACATACACTAGATTGACTTCCTACTTATCTGACTCGACATCGACTCAGGTACGCCTGCCACAGTCGGCCGCCGACCTCTTACACCCACAGGCTTCCACAGCGGCTTATAAAACTAAAACCCTGTATCGAATTTTGAATATGGATTGCACTTTCCGCAAGACTAAACACATGATCCTTTGGGAGGAGGGCATAGGTAGTAGATTTGAGGTTGGTCACTGGCGAGAGGTGATCAGATGGGCTAAGCGATCCACAGTATGTGCCTCACATTGGGAGCAATATAGCAAATTACTACTACGCTGGTATTACCCTCCTTTACGCATAGCTAAGTTCTACCCATCGTTTTCACCTCTTTGTTGGAGGGGATGCGGGGAGAACGGCTCTTTATTCCATGTGTTCTGGCACTGCCCACTCATTCAGCCCTTTTGGGTTTCTGTGTTTTCCTTGGTTAATGGCCTGTGTGGTGGAGTGGTGGGGTATACACCTGAACTGGCTCTCCTCCTGCTGGGTATTCACATGATACCTGGTAGACATAGAACAGTCGTTTGTCAGGTGCTAGGGGCTGCCCTCCTGCTTATTGCGAGAAGATGGAAGTCTACTGCATGCCCGGCCTTGACAGAGTTAATTTCAGCGGTGTCCTTGAACTATCAATACGAGCGCATTTGTGCATGTAATGGAGGGGGCCTGGATAGATTCAGGACGCACTGGGAGTCATGGGCAGAGGCATTCCCCCCACCGTACACTCATTGACGGACTATACAGCGAGGCCTTCCCTGTCACTAGGGTATTACATCCTACTTTATTTATAGCCTCTGGGGGCTGCTATGATTTGTTATTCCTGTAACACCTATATACCATTTATTTAAGAAATTGGAAAATTGATATCTGGTAGCTGATGGGTCTCCCCCTTTTGTAAGGGGCGAACCTACTACTCTGTGAGTGGGAGGATACGATCCGACTGTATTCATTCTCTAGGCCTAGACTATGGTTTGTGTTTTCTGTTCTTTTGTTGTTTTGCCCTTCGCTTTATTCCTTATCCTCCTCTAGCCTGTTCCCCATCTTCTCCTTCTTATGGTAAAAACTGATTGTCATTCCCTATAGCCTCAACATAGTAGGTTTAACGTACGTTTGATAAGACTTACTTGTTCTTACTATGCATTGTCACTGTATGTATTTTATTCATGGATGTACCTCATCTGAGTATATTGTATCGTACTGCGACTATGCTGTATATGAGGTCATAACTGTGCCCTTGTTTCCTCAATGTGTTTCTAACTTGTATTGTATTTCTGTTAAAAATTTCAATAAAAAACTATTGAAATAAAAAAAAAAAAGAAGGGCAAAAACCATGGTCCTTCCCACTCTGGTAATACCAGGCTGCCGCTGCTTGTTATGTCTGGATGGTTCTGAAAAATTGTGGGGGTCCCCATATTATTGTTTACAAAATAAATAAATGTGTGGAAGAGTAAAGAAATCAGGCAATACCTTTTAGAGGCTGAGTATCTTTGATGGTAAGCTTTTGAGAGTCTAGCTCTCTTCTTCAGACATGGTGTTATACAAGAAACTGAAAATTCACAGACTTTTTATACACTAAAGACATGGACATTCAAAGGATCTTAGAATCCTTAAAAAAAAACAAAAAAAAAAAAAATGCAATATAAGTAGAGAAGTTATTTACAACAGGTCAAAAACAATCTGGAAACATGTTGTGTACCTGTCCCACAGTCACAACATGTGCACAGAATTAGGGGGACATTTTCCTGCAGGTCTTCCAATGTGGTGTATCTCATAATGTGTGTGCAATGTCCCACCACAGGCCTCTATGTGGGGGAAACAGGGCAGAGACTTAGTCAACGCATGAACTCACACATATCCATCATTAATAACAGCAGAACAGATCTCCCAGTGGCCGCACATTTCTCCAGAGAAGACCACTCTATTGATTTGCGGGTTGTAGTTTTAATGGCACATTTTAAGACGCAGAGGGAGAGAAAGGAATGGGAATATAAGTTAATGCAAAAATTTCAAACTCTGCAACTTGGACTTAATATTCATGCCAGTTTCATGTCACACTATGTATGAACTGTGAGGGTCACAAATCACCATGTGACAGCAAACAGATAACAACAAGAATTACTGATCCCTCTGTCACGCCCCGCAAGTTTCCAGATTGTTTATTTTTTGACCTGTGTTGTAAATAACTTCTCTACTTATATTTCATTTTGTTTTTTGTTTTTTTGTTTTTTTTTTAAGGATTCTAAGATCCTTTGAAGGTCCATGTCTTTAGTGTATAAAAAGTCTGTGAATTTTCAGTTTCTTGTATAATACCAAGTCTGAAGAAGAGAGCTAGACTCTTGAAAGCATAATATCAAATATACTCAGTTAGCCTCTAAAAGGTATCGCCTGATTTCTTCAGTCTTCCACTACTTTCTATGGCTAACATGGTACAATATTACACTACTAAAAATAAATAAAAAAAATGGAAAATAATGTTCATGCACCAATGGTCCATGCACAAGAATGAGCTAATGCAGATACTCCTAAAGCTATATGAGTCCCTGCACTAACTATATGATCTGGATTACTCCCTACCACATTGAAAGTTAAGCCACTGAAGTATCTCACTTTCAATGTGACAAGGAGTAACCCAATCACATTGAAGTGCAATAATACTGATTCAGTGCCGAGGCAGCTGACAAGTTGTATGATATCTATGGGAAGTACATGTGTGCACATTTACAACATCTGTTGTTTACTAGTGCACAAAATGGATAGCTTGCATGAAACCTGCCTAAGAATAAATATTTTCCTGTCCTTCACACTACATATTTAACCCTTGCTGCCTCCTATGATATCGAACACAAAACTATTTTTCAAATTTACTCTTTCCATAACCTTGTGTCAACCAGCTTGTACGTATTTCAATCATATCCCTATTAGACTACTGCATTTCCTATCCCTGCAATATCTTTTCTGCTCTCCTTTTATCCCTACTAGCCAAACTATCAATCATAGTTAACTACTCTCAATTTTACAAGTCTGCAGTCTCAGAATAGTCTTTACTTCTGCCCAGAGGCGTAGCTAGGGGTTCAGCACAGGGGGGGGTGAACATGTCCAAGTGGGCCCCCTACTTGGACATGTTTGTATACCGATACTATCAGTATACGGTGAGCATATAGTGATATATAGCAGCTCTATACAGGGCTCTGCTGATGATTTAGGTGAATACAGGGCATTAACATTTAGTGACTTACCGGTGACGTCTCTGACTAATCGTTCACATTCCCCATCTCTTTCATCTGGACGGCCATGACCACTTCTTCCAGTCTCTGTAAAGTTTGCAACACAGACATCTTTAGCTCCTCTTATTGATTGCGGTTCTTCCTGCAGCACTTTGCACGGAATGTTTGCAGAGCATTCCTCTGTGGACTTTCTGCTTCAATTATACAGTATCTATAGGCAAACCGCTGGCATTTCCGTAGGTATAACTGACATGCTGTGATTTCCAAAACTGCGACTGTTGTGGAAATCGCAGCGTATCCGCTGCGTGTATTTTACTGCAAAGTGGGGATGGGATGGAGGCCCCATGTGGCGAAAACCCACAGAAAAATCTGTGGTATTTTAGCAAATCCCATCCACACGTTGCGGAAAAATATGTTCAGCAGATACACTGCGATTTCTAAAACCGTTGCAGTTTTGGAAATTGCAGCATGTCAATTATACCTATGGAAACACTGGCGGTTTCCATTTAGGTGTATTAAAAACAGAAAGTCCACAGGGGAATCCTGTGCGGACCTTCTGTGAAAAGCGCTGCGGGAAAAACCACAATGTTACTGCCGCGGTTTTTCCTGCAGCGCTTTTTTTTGCTGGAGCCCGCTATGTGGGGCCTTAGTCTTAATAAAGCCCAAGTGCCACTTTAATTAAATTAATTGACCCTCATATTATGCCCCTGATTCACCCTGACATAAATACTACATCTCTAATGACCCCTTATATCAATGACCACCCCCTTATGTTCATAATGCCTCCTAATACAAATGATGCCCCCTAATGGCCCCTTATATAAATAACCTCCAACTTGTATTAATAATACCCTGTAATAACCCTTATATAAATGACCCCCCATCGTCATAATGCCCCCTAATGAATCCTCCCTTATAGTTATATTTCCCCCTCCTAACCACCCCTTATACTATTACATACCTTTCAACTTTCAAAGGACAAAAGAGGGACAAAATATACGGCTTGCTATGCGCGCCACGGCAAATTTCGCTCCACCCACTTCTACATTGACTCCGCCCATTCACATCTATTTTCCAATGCGCCCCCACACAGTATAATGCTCCTACAGTAACCCTAACATTATATGCCCCCACATAATACTGTGGGGCAATTGGAGGAGAATATTAAGTCCCTCTAATCGTGCCCCGGTTTAAACTGGCAGAAACTAGAGGGGGACCTTAAACTGGGGCAGCTGTAGGGTGACATTAAACTATGGGACAGTTGGAGGGTGACATTAAACAGTGGGGGTAGTTGGAGGGGGACATTAAACTGCGGCAACTAGAGGCAGACATGTCCCCCTCAAGCTACCTCCCACGGTTTAATGTCCTCCAGTTGCCCCCAGTTTAATGTCACCGTCCATCTGCTCCCCCAGCTTAGTGCCCCCCTTCAGCTGCCCCCAGTTTAATTGCCCCTCCATCTACCACCAGCTTAATGTCCCCCTTTATCTGCCAGTTTAATTGCACCCTTTATCTAGCTTCAGTTTAACTGGCCCCTGCATCTGCCCCCAGTTAGCCCCTCTTGCTCACACATGCTATGTCTCTGTCTCTTCCATCACTCTCTGTTCCCAGCAGCTTTCTATGTAACATCACACTGCCCCGCAGTATCCAGAATAGCTCCGCCCACGCAAGAGTCTGATCATATGGTCATGACGTCATCAAAGGTCCTTTACCCACTAGGATTTAGCATTTACACTACACTAATAAAGTTTAACAGCAAAACACTTCAGGGACATAGCGTGACAAACTGCAAGTTATGCGGGACAGCTGTGTAAAATCGTGACTCCCCCACTGGGAACTATGCTGTTAATATACCCAGAAAAAAAAAAAAAGTCATACTCACCTACCTGCGATGCTGATGAATGGAGCTGCCGCCTCCTCCCGGTCCACGCACAGGACGTCTGTGTCTGAGCGCGGGCAGCGCAATGTTGTGACGTCATTTCGCCGCCCATGCTGAGAATCAGGTGGTCGCAGCGTCTTGTAAACCGCAGGCCTGTATTGGCTTGCGGTTTACAATACTGTTAAGTTGCAGGAAGCGTTTTAACTAGATCAGTGTCTGCAGACACCGATCTAGTTAGAAATAAAGGATGTATTAATGGCGGCCCCAGGGTGGGCCCCAAAAATTCAGTGGGCCCGGGGCAGCCTCCCCCTCTGCCCCCCCCCCCCGCTAGCTACGCCTCTGCTTCTGCCCTGTGTTTCAGATCTCATATTCAAGCTCTTAATAATAGTAGTGATAATAGTATTAATAATAGTGATCATAATAATAGTAGTAATAATATACTAAAGAAGTAAATACAGCGTTTTGCTCACAAATACTTTCTTCTTTTAATTAAACATATCTAAAAAATATATTTTTAACCCCAATATATCCATTTATCAACTAGTACATGAAATGATGATCGAACAGAAGTAATTCACTGGTGGTTATGTACCATAAAAGTGAGCTTACACATGGCACCATAGACAAATCTACTGCAAAATCTGCATGTCTGTGCACTGTAAAGACTCATTGCCTTTGGAGAAGAGTTTATTTGGATACTTTTACCTGTGAAGCATTCCTAAGGGGTATCTTCCTCCTTATAACCACACATCTTAAAGATTGTTCTTATGTCCTACTGAACAATGGTAGACTTGATGAGAAACTGGTAGAACATTTTGGTCAGTCAGTATAGTAAGACTTCCTGGTGAAAGATGATACCACTCCAAGAAACCACTTCTAGCACCTAATGTGTAGAGTTAGCGATTTCCAGGAACATTTTTCTCTGAATTTTAATTTTTTTCTAAGAATTTTTCATTCCATCCTTAGCACATGTTAGAATATAATGGACTTCAAAAAGACTGTTCACACCAAAATATATTAGAAGACCAAACCACAGATGCAGAATACATGACTGAAGATATCACCTCTCCACATAATAATTCCGAAGTAATATAATTTGTTTTTTTGTGTTTTCTGCCGCCGGTAGTGATTACTCAGATTAATTGAAGACCAGGTAACAGACAATGTGACCCAAAGAAAGACAGAATTTTCGATTCTGCTTTGTCAGACACCAAGCAATCTTCAGGGTCAGGTCACTAAATCTCATAATTGGGGACAAACACATGAAAAAGAATGATGATCCTGTGCAAATAGCAAAGGCACCAGACTAAAAAAGGGAGAATGATTGACTAAAAACTTAGAAATCCAGAAATCCTTAGACTTTATTATACCAATATAATATACAAATGGAACAAAGATTTTATATATATATATATATATTATATACAGTACAGACCAAAAGTTTTCTGTATTTTCATGAGTATAAAAATTGTAGATTCACACTGAAGGCATCAAAACTATGAATTAACACATGTGGAATTATATACTTAACAAAAAAGTGTGAAACAACTGAAAATATGTCTTATATTCTAGGTTCTTCAAAGTAGCCACCTTTTGCTTTGATTACTGCTTTGCACACTCTTGGCATTCTCTTGATGAGCTTCAAGAGGTAGTCACCTGAAATGGTCTTCCAACAGTCTTGAAGGAGTTCCCAGAGATGCTTAGCACTTGTTGGCCCTTTTGCCTTCACTCTGCGGTCCAGCTCACCCCAAACCATCTCGATTGGGTTCAGGTCTGGTGACTATGGAGGCCAGGTCATCTGGCGTAGCACTCCATCACTCTCCTTCTTGGTCAAATAGCCCTTACACAGTCTGGAGGTGTGTTTGGGGTCATTGTCCTGTTGAAAAATTAATGATGGTCCAACTAAACGCAAACCGGATGGAATAGCATGCCGCTGCAAGATGCTGTGGTAACCATGCTGGTTCAGTATTCCTTCAATTTTAAATAAATCCCCAACAGTGTCACCAGCAAAGCACCCCCACACCATCACACCTCCTCCTCCATGCTTCACGGTGGGAACCAGGCATGTAGAGTCCATTCGTTCACCTTTTCTGCGTCGCACAAAGACATGGTGGTTGGAACCAAAGATCTCAAATTTGGACTCATCAGACCAAAGCACAGATTTCCACAAGTCTAATGTCCATTCCTTGTGTTCTTTAGCCCAAACAAGTCTCTTCTGCTTGTTGCCTGTCCTTAGCAGTGGTTTCCTAGCAGCTATTTTACCATGAAGGCCTGCTGCACACAGTCTCCTCTTAACAGTTGTTGTAGAGATGTGTCTGCTGCTAGAACTCTGTGTGGCATTGACCTGGTCTCTAATCTGAGCTGCTGTTAACCTGCGATTTCTGAGGCTGGTGACTCGGATGAACTTATCCTCCACAGCAGAGGTGACTCTTGGTCTTCCTTTCCTGGGACGGTCCTCATGTGAGCCAGTTTCTTTGTAGCGCTTGATAGTTTTGGCCACTGCACTTGGGGACACTTCAAAGTTTTCCCAATTTTTCGGACTGACTGACCTTCATTTCTTAAAGTAATGATGTCCACTCGTTTTTCTTTACTTAGCTGCTTTTTTCTTGCCATAATACAAATTCTAACACTCCATTCAGTAGGACTATCAGCTGTGTATCCACCTGACTTCTGAACAACACAACTGATGGTCCCAACCCCATTTATAAGGCAAGAAATCCCACTTATTAAACCTGACAGGGCACACCTGTGAAGTGCAAACCATTTCAGGTGACTACCTCTTGAAGCTCATCAAGAGTGTGCAAAGCAGTAATCAAAGCAAAAGGTGGCTACTTTGAAGAACCTAGAATATAAGACATATTTTCAGTTGTTTCACACTTTTTGTTAAGTATATAATTCCACATGTGTTAATTCATAGCTTTGATGCCTTCAGTGTGAATCTACAATTTTTATAGTCATGAAAATACAGAAAACTCTTGGAATGAGAAGGTGTGTCCAAACTTTTGGTCTGTACTGTATACATATACTGTGTATATATATATATATATATATATATATATATATATATATGAGGGCCGGCGTTGGGGGGGGGGCAAACTGGGGAATTGCCCAGGGCCCCAACCCCAAAGGGGCCCCCAGGATCCGGAATCATCAGGCCATATCGATAACAGAAAGGGACCCAGTGTCATGTGCCGCAGGTCCCCTTTCCGAGGTGAGTAAAAATAACAAACATTTTTACTCACCTGTCCTTGTGTCCGACATCATCTTCTGGCGTGCCGGACATCACCGCTGAGGCCAGGCCTCAGCCTTAAAGATCACGTGGGGCGTGCTCACGTAACCGCTGAGGCCCAATCACAGGATTCAGCGGCGACGTCCACAACGCGTGACGTCAGTCGCATAGAAGAGGAAGCCTGGTGCCGGAAGGGATAGCGGAGCAGCTCGAGGAGGCCCAGGAGAGGTAAGGCAAGGTAAGTATAACTGTTTGTTATTTTCCCTTACCTCCCCCGGGCCTTCGCTTATTATACTCTGGGGTCTGAAGAGACTCCACAGTATAATATAATGCTAGCACTAAGGGAGTCTGTAGGGCCACTGTGGAGCATTATAATGGGGGGGGGCACCCTCTGGATAACATATTATACTGTGTGGGGCCCCTGTGGAGCATTATACTGTGGAGGGGCCCTATAGAGAGCATATTATACTGTGTGGGGCCCCTGTGGAGCATTATACTGGGGGCCCCCTCTGGATAGCATATTATACTGTGTGGAGCCACTGTGGAGCATTTAACTGGGGGGGCCCTCTGAAGAGCATATTATACTGTATGAGGCCTCTGTGGAGCATTATAATGTGGGGGGGCTCTAAAGAGCATGTTATATTCTCTGGGGCCACTTTGGAGCATTATAGTGAGGGGCCCCTCTGGAGAGCATATTATACTGTTTTGGGCCCCCTGTGGAGCATTATACTGGGGAACCTCTCTGGCAGTATATTATACTGTGTTGAGGCCATTGTGGAGTATGTTATACTGTGTGGGGTCACTGTGGAGCATTATTCTGCGGGGGGCCATCTGCAGAGCATATTATATTGCGTGGCTCCAATGCGCTTCATTATTCGGGGGGGAACTAAGGAGCATTATACTAGGAGGCCCTCTGGGGGAGTATATTATACTGCATGGGGCCTACTGTGGAGCATTATACTGGGGGGGACACTCTGGGGAGCATAATATATTGCGTGAGGCCACTGTGGAGCAAAATACTGGGAGAGCACTGTGGAGCATTATACTAGCAGGGGTCCTCTGGGGAGCATATTATACTATGGGCCACTATGGAGTTTTATGCTGGGGGGGGGAAGGGGATGTGTGGGGAGCATGTTATACTTTGTGGGGCCACTGTGGAGTTTATTATATTGTGTGGGGCTTCTCAGGAGCATATTATATTCTGTGTGACCATTGTAGAGCATTATCCTGGGGGGGACTGTGGGGAGCATATTATACTGAGGGGGACCTCTGTGGAGCATTATACTGGAGGAATCCCTCTGGGCAGTATATTATACTGTGTGGAGGCCATTGTGGAGCATTATACTGGCAGGGGCACTGCAGGATGCATATTATACTGTATGGAGCATATTATATTGTGTGGGGCTGCTGGGGAGCATATTGTACTGTCTGGGGCCAATAAGAGGTAGTATACTGTGTGGAGCCTTATATACCATGTGAGGCCACTATGGGGGGCTCAGGGGAGCACTTTATACTGTGTAGGTCCACTGTGGAGCATTATATACCATGTGGGAAAACTGTGGAGGGCTCAGGGGAGCATTTTATACCGTAGAGCATTATATACCATGTGGAGCATTATACTGTGGAGGGGAGGGGGTTCAAAATTCCTGCTTTCAGCCCTGTGTGCTATGTCTGTATCACAGCTCCCTCACTATAATCTTGCACATACGTGTAGTGCTCCATGGCCGTGTCATTCCCCATACAGTACTGTGCATGAACTGGCCATGGAGTTATTGGGGGCTGCACAGTACTATAGCGGCAGACTATACTGGGAACATACTCAGTAACACCGGATAGTCAGTACATATGTAAGATTTCAGTGAAGGAGCCGTGGTGTAGGCTATTAGCGGGAAGCTGTTGGGTAGGGCCCCAGAACAAGTTCCTCTGGTGGGCCTAAGACCATTCAGTCCCACACTGTATAACGGAGAACTATTATATATAAGGGTGGGTTACTATATATAATTGGGAAACTTAAATATGAGGGGGCTATTATAAGGAGGAACTATTATTTATAAGACGGGCTATTATTTATAAGGGGGGAACTATTATATATAAGGCATCCATTATAAGGGGGAGCTATTGTTTATAAGAGGGGAACTGTTTATAAGGGGGGTATAATTGTTAAGTGGGCTTATTTATAAAGGGGGCTATTAGTGATAATGGGGTCTATTATTTATAAGGGTAACTTATTTATGAGAGGACTATTATTAATAAGGGAGAAGTCTTATTTTTATGGGGTGACTGTTACTGATAAGGGGGATATTACTGATACAGGGCCCTAGTTATCATTTATAAGGGCACTATTACTGATAAGGGTGTAATATTATTTATAAGCAGGGACTATTATTTATAAGGAGACGCTATAATAACTGATGACTGGGTGTAAAAATCTATTAGGCGGTACAAAGGTGCTCATTTGAATTGTGTGTGGTAAAATGAGGCTTGTTATTACTTTTTTGTTGGCTGAAAGGAGGCGTTATTAAAGGAGTTGCCACTGCAAGACGATGGTGTTGTTTGCATATCAGCATTTGGGGCCCCGTTTCTAATTTTGCCCAGGGCCCTGCTTTGTCTAAAACCGGCCCTGTATATATATATATATAACAGTCATATGAAAAAGTTTGGGCACCCCTATTAATCTTAATCATTTTTAGTTCTAAATATTTGGGTGTTTGCAACAGCCATTTCAATTTGATATATCTAATAACTGATGGACACAGTAATATTTCAGGCTTGAAATGAGGTTTATTGTACTAACAGAAAATGTGCAATATGCATTAAACCAAAATTTGACCGGTGCAAAAATTTGGGTACCCTTATCATTTTATTGATTTGAATACTCCTAACTACTTTTTACTGACTTACTGAAGCACAAAATTGGTTTTGTAACCTCACTGAGCTTTGAACTTCATAGCCAGGTGTATCCAATCATGAGAAAAGGTATTTAAGGTGGCCAATTGCAAGTTGTTCTCCTATTTGAATCTCCTCTGAAGAGTGGCATCATGGGCTCCTCAAAACAACTCTCAAATGATCTGAAAACAAAGATTGTTCAACATAGCTGTTCAGGGGAAGGATACAAAAAGTTGTCTCAGAGATTTAACCTGTCAGTTTCCACTGTGAGGAACATAGTAAGGAAATGGAAGACCACAGGGACAGTTCTTGTTAAGCCCAGAAGTGGCAGGCCAAGAAAAATATCAGAAAGGCAGAGAAGAAGAATGGTGAGAACAGTCAAGGACAATCCACAGACCACCTCCAAAGAGCTGCAGCATCATCTTGCTGCAGATGGTGTCACTGTGCATCGGTCAACAATACAGCACACTTTGCCCAAGGAGAAGCTGTATGGGAGAGTGATGCGAAAGAAGCCGTTTCTGAAAGCACGCCACAAACAGAGTCGCCTGAGGTATGCAAAAGCACATTTGGACAAGCCAGCTTCATTTTGGAAGAAGGTCCTGTGGACTGATGAAACAAAGATTGAGTTGTTTGGTCATACAAAAAGGCGTTATGCATGGCGTCAAAAAAACACAGCATTCCAAGAAAAACACTTGCTACCCACTGTAAAATTTGGTGGAGGTTCCATCATGCTTTGGGGCTGTGTGGCCAATGCCGGCACCGGGAATCTTGTTAAAGTTGAGGGTCGCATGGATTCAACTCGGTATCAGCAGATTCTTGAGAATAATGTACAAGAATCAGTGACGAATTTGAAGTTACGCCGGGGATGGATATTTCAGCAAGACAATGATCCAAAACACAGCTCCAAATCTACTCAGGCATTCATGCAGAGGAACAATTACAATGTTCTGGAATGGCCATCCCAGTCCCCAGACCTGAATATCATTGAACATCTGTGGGATAATTTGAAGCGGGCTGTCCATGCTCGGCGACCATCAAACTTAACTGAACTGGAATTGTTTTGTAAAGAGGAATGGTCAAAAATACCTTCATCCAGGATCCAGGAACTGATTAAAAGCTACAGGAAGCGACTAGAGGCTGTTATTTTTGCAAAAGGAGGATCTACTAAATATTAATGTCACTTTTCTGTTGAGGTGCCCATACTTTTGCACTGGTCAAATTTTGGTTTAATGCATATTGCACATTTTCTGTTAGTACAATAAACCTCATTTCAATCCTGAAATATTACTGTGTCCATCAGTTATTAGATATATCAAATTGAAATGGCTGTTGCAAACACCCAAATATTTAGAACTAAAAATGATTAAGATTAATAGGGGTGCCCAAACTTTTTCATATGACTGTATATATATATATATCTATATATATAAAAAATGAGTTTCTGTCTGTCTGTCTGTCTGTCTAGCTGTTCTTTATGCGCGACCAAACGACTGGACCCATCCTCACCAAATTTGACACACATGTACATCAGGTGTCCGGGAATATTTTAGACTGGGTCTCAGCTCTCTTGGACGTACCGTTCCTGAGATACAGTATTCTCAAAAAATGACCAACATTAGCTAATACAAGCCTGCAAGTCTTTCACTCATATTCCAACTGCCATACACACGGTCACATGTCCTTTATCAGCCAATAAGAGCTCGCAGGCGCTTACTCTCCTCAGGCACATAGGTTTCCATAGCAACCAAGCTATTTATGACCTGTATTAGTCAATAGCAGTTCGCAGGTGCTTAAATATTCAGTCATATCAAGTGTATCAGCCAATATAAGTTCACATTTAATTTACCAGGTTTCCATAACAACACAGCCATAAATAGACTGTACCTATTCTGGACTCGGTGGCGTAACTAGGAATGTCTAGGCCCCAAGGCGAACATTTGACATGGAACCACCCTCGGCAACCGCCCCCCCCCCCCCCCGCACAAACTGCATTCCTGCACACAGTATTCTGCCCCATAGTGGCCCCTGCACACAGTATCATAGTGGCCCCTTCATATAGTATTATGCGCACTCCCCGCTACCTTTTCAATGTTGGACCAGATGTCACGTGAGCCAGGCATGCATCGCAACGCATAATGACGTTGGACTGGCCCACCGACATCTGAGACGTCACCAAGGAGGCCCGAAGCCTGCTGAAAAGACCCCAGAGTATAATGATAGCAGTGTTTGTGGGGTTCATGGCCTGCAGGCCTTACTTACTGATCGCCGCTCCTGCTCAAAGCCGCCTCTGTAGAAGGTGAAGCGCAGGCGGCCATGAGCAGCAGCAGGGATCGGTAAGTAAATAGGGCCCGTTACTTGCTGGTGTTACACCAGCAGGTAACAGCCTATTAAAAAAAACAAAAAAACATCAAGGGCCCGCCGGGACCCCTAATGTCCCAGGCCCTGTGGCAGCCGCTACCACTGCTGCCCCGGTATTTACGCCACTGACTGGACTGCCATACTGGATTTCAGCATTCATATAAATTGAAACTTTTTTAAACTACTCATGACCCCTGCAGCAAAACGCATGGCTGCTGCTCGAGTTAATGAAAACTCTCAGCAGACCCAAGCCTGTCTGTAATCTAACAAGATATGTCACAGACAACAGCGAGCTGCTGAAACAACCCAGCAGACCCAATCCCGTCTCCAATCTGACAAGGCATTGTCAGCCACATGCACACAGCTGCACTCCATGTTTCCATAACAACCCAGCCATTTTTCTTTACTGCTGTAGGTCAGCTTTAAAGGGGCAGGGTGCTGTGGTTGACACTGTTACACAAGGTCACATACACACAGCTTTACTCCAGGTTTTCCATAACAACCGATCGCAGGTCTTTCACTGATATCCAAACTGAGATACACATGATCACATGGCGCTTACGGACCAATGGAAAATCACAGGTTCTTCAGTCTTGACATACACACAGCTTTACACCAGGTTTCCATAGCAACCAAGCTATTTACAGTGCTGGCCAAAAGTATTGGCACCCCTGCAATTCTGTCAGATAATACTCAATTTCTTCCAGAAAATGATTGCAATCACAAATGCTTTGGTAATAATATCTTCATTTATTTTGCTTGCAATGAAAAAAACGCAAAAGAGAATGAAAAAAAAGTCAAATCATTGATCATTTTACACAAAACTCCAAAAATGGGCCAGACAAAAGTATTGGCACCCTCAGCCTAATACTTGGTAGCACAACCTTTAGACAAAATAACTGCGAACAACCACTTCCGGTAACCATCAATGAGTTTCTTACAATGCTCTGCTGGAAATTTAGACCATTTTTCTTTGTCAAATTTCTCCAGGTCCCTGAGATTTGAAGGGTGCCTTCTCCAAACTGCCATTTTGAGATCTCTCCACAGGTGTTCTATGGGATTCAAGTCTGGACTCATTGCTGGCCACTTTAGAAGTCTCCAGTGCTTTCTCCAAACCATGGGTTTTGACCTGTGTTTGGGTCTTCCTGAGGGAAGACCCACCGCTTTCTCACACTGGGCCCTACATTATGCTGCAAAATTTGTTGGTAGTCTTCAGACTTCATAATGCCATGCACACGGTCAAGCAGTCCAGTGCCAGAGGCAGCAAAACAACCCCAAAACATTAGGGAACCTCCGCCATGTTTGACTGTAGGGACCGTGTTCTTTTCTTTGAAGGCCTCTTTTTTTTTCCTGTAAACTCTATGTTGATGCCTTTTCCCAAAAAGCTCTACTTTTGTCTCATCTGACCAGAGAACATTCTTCCAAAAAGTTTTTGGCTTTCTCAGGTAAGTTTTGGCAAACTCCAGCCTGGCTTTTTTATGTCTCTGGGTCAGAAGTGGGGTCTTCCTGGGTATCCTACCATAGAGTCCCTTTTCATTCAGACGCCGACGGATAGTACGGGTTGACACTGTTGTACCTTCGGACTGCAGGGCAGCTAGAACTTGTTTGGATGTTAGTCGAGGTTCTTTAGCCACCATCCGCACACTCTTTCGTTGAAATCTCTCGTCAATTTTTCTTTTCCGTCCACATCTAGGGAGGTTAGCCACAGTGCCATGGGCTTTAAACTTCTTGATGACACTGCACACGGTAGACACAGGAACATTCAGGTCTTTGGAGATGGATTTGTAGCCTTGAGATTGCTCATGTTTCCTCACAATTTTGCTTCTCAAGTCCTCAGACAGTTCTTTGGTCGTCTTTCTTTGCTCCATGCTCAATGTGGTACACACAAGGACACAGGACAGAGGTTGAGTCAACTTTAATCCATTTCAACTGGCTGCAAGTGTGATTTAGTTATTGCCACCACCTGTTATGTGCCACAGGTAAGTAACAGGTGCTGTTAATTACACAAATTAGAGAAGCATCACATGATTTTTCAAAGGGTGCCAATACTTTTGTCCACCCCCTTTTTATGTTTGGTGTGGAATTATATCCAATTTGGCTTTTTGACAATTCTTTTTGTGGTTTTCCATTGAAGACAAATTAAATGAAGATATTATTACCAAAGCATTTGTGATTGCAATCATTTTCTGGAAGAAATTGAGTATTATCTGACAGAATTGCAGGGGTGCCAATACTTTTGGCCAGCACTGTATGACCTGTATGAGTCAATAGCAGTTCGCAAGGTCTTTAAATATTCAGTCATATGATGTGTATCAGCCAATATAAGTTCACATTTCATTTACCAGGTTTCCATAGCAACACAGCCATAAATATACTGTACCTATACTGGACTGCCATACTGGATGAAGTGCAAAACTGCCCAATTCTTATGGGGTCACTACACAAACAAAAAATGAAATATACCCGTGCGAAGCCGGGTCCTTCTGCTAGTATATATATATTTACAAAAGTAAAAAATATGGAGCGCTCCAAAAACTTAAGCTGAAAAACAGATGGATTTATTCCAATAAACAACATTTCGGTACTCACATCATTGAACCTTTTTCAAACAAAGCCATAGAGAAATTGACCAAAATATATATAATGTATAATCAGGCAAACCCAATAGTTGATAATCAAGTCAATGATACTAAAAAATATCAATGTATCAATAAATAATAATAAATACATAAAATAATAAAATTAATAAAACTTCAAGTGCAAATACAAAATCAATGAGATCAAATAAAGTGTTAATGTAATATAATATAGTATAGTATAATATATAGTATAATATAGTATAATATAATTTAATATAATATAGTACAATATAATATAGTATAATGTAATATAAAATAATATAATATAGTATAGTATAATATATTTTAATCTAATATAATATAGTGTAATATAATATAATTTAATCTAATATAATATAGTATAATATAATATAATTTAATATAGTATAGTATAATATAATATAATTTAATATAGTATAGTATAATATAATATAATTTAATATAGTATAATATTATATAATTTACAGACACTTTGATAAATCTAGTTCAGTTTAAGGTTCTATTCAGGTTCATGTTTATTCACATTTTTATATCCATTTAGCAGATCAGTTTAACCGATTGACGACCACCGGCCGTAAATTTAGGCCTGCGGACCTGGTCTCTGAAGTCCGGCCAATAGTAAATTTACGGCCGGCACTTCAGAGACCCTGTGACCGGGATCGGGAGCGGGTGTTAGCTGTAACTGACAGCTAACACCCTGCTCCATAACCCCCGGTCGGAACTGAGTTACGATCGGAGGTTTTAACCCCTTGGATGCCGCGGTCAAACATGACCGCGGCATCCAAGGGGTTCCGCCATGTTGCCGCCCCCACCGGCAACCCCCGCGGCGAGATCGGGGGTTGCTGATATCTATTTCCTGTAGCCCGGGGTCTGCCTAGTGACCCCAGGCTACCTGAAGCCCCACTACCTGGCTGATCCTGCCGGGATGTGGAGAAGTCAGCCGATGCGTCTACATCGGCTGACATTCTTGTATAGACTGCAATACAAGAGTATGCTCATGTATTGCAGTCTATAATACTGAGCCAGGATCAGAGCATCTCTGGCTCAGGTGTCCTTATTGGACAGGTAAAAAATGTAAAAAAAGTTAAAAAAAAAAAAAAGTCTGTAAAAAAAAAAATAATAAAGTTATAAAGCCCCCAAAAATCCCTTTTCCTATATAAAATGAATTATATTAAAAAAAAAAAAAAATATAATAAAAACAACACATGTTTGGTATCGCCGCGTCCGTAACAACCTGTACAATAAAACTGAAACAATATTTAACATACACGGTGAACGTTGGAAAAAAAAAAACGGAAAAAAAACGCTGGAAGTAATGATTTTTGACTATCTTGCTTACAAAAAAATGCTATAAAAAGTGATCAAAAACTCATATGTACCTCAAAACAATACCAATAAAAAGCCCATGTCCTCCCGCAAAAAATAAGCCCTAAACCAAGTCTGTCAACCAAAAAATAAAAATGTTACGCATCTCAGAAGATGGTGATGCAAAAACAATTGATTTATGTCCACAAATGGGTTTTTGTTCTGCAGAATTAGTAACGCATAAAAAAAAAAATATAAATGAGGTATTGCCGTAATTGTATCAACCTGCAGAATAAAGGTAACATGTGACTTATGCTGTACGCCACACGGCAAAAAAATTAAAAGGTAAAAACCAATTCCAGAATTGATATTTTTTTTTAATCCACCCAGAAAGAGTTAATATAATTTATTCAATAAGTTATAGACACCCAAAAAAATGGTGTCATTAAAAAATACATATCATACTGCAAAAAAATCAGCCTCATATGGCTACATCATCCAAAAAATAAAGAATATAGCTTGTACAATGTGAAGACAAAAACCCCAAAAATCACCAAATCATTAGAACACAACTGGCTGTGGCAGGGATGGAATGTATAAGCTGTGCAAGTGTATATCAGGGGACAAACCAGATTTAGAGCTTACGAGGGATGATAAACCAGAAGTGACCCCCAGAGTGACCCCCCAATCATAGGAGCTACTGGGGATGTAGTAGGGAATTTCGTGTTCCCCATGCACAGCTTACATAATCACTCTTCACCATCCGCTGTGCAGTCACATCTGGGATACTAATGCTCACTACACCGCTTGATAAATTCTTTGAGGGGTGCAGTTTTCAAAATGGGGGTCACTCCCTAGGAGATTCCACTTTTCTGGTACATTAGAGGCTCTGCAAACATGACATGGCGTCCAGATACCAAACATATGAATCTGCGCTCCAAAAGTCACATAGCGCTCCTTCCCTTCTGCGCCCTGCTGTGTGCGCAAACTGCAGTTTATACCCACATGTATGACACTGGTGTACCCAGGATAACGTACATAATGTCATATGTGGGTATAAACTGCTGTTTGGGCACAGCCGGGCACAGAAGGAAAGGAGCGCTATTTGGTTTTTGGAGCACAGATTTAGACAGTTTAGCTTTTAGACGCCATGACACTTTTGCAGAGCTCCTGAAATGCCAGTAAAGAGGAAACCCCTGACACGTGACCCTATTTTGGAAACTGCACCCCTGAAGGAATTTATCCAGGGGTGCAGTGAACATTTTTTACCTCCAAGTGTTGCTATAATTTATTTTCCAGAAATGAATACGCAGCTGATGGTGAAAGGTGAAAATGGCAATTTTTCCAGGAATATTTAATTTCAATGCATTTTACGTTGTGCCCGGCTTGTATCAGATGTAAACGCTACAAAAGATGTTGTGCCCGGGATACCCACTTAACAGTTTTTAGAGTGTTTGTGCCTGCTGACATAAGCTGGGCACAAAATATTGGGCACTGAAATGGCGTATCTCTGGAAAAATTGCAATTTTCCCTTTTCATTATCAGCTGTACATTCATTTATTGAAATTAAATGAATGCAACACTTAAGGGTTAAGAATACTCGCTACCCCACTTGATAAATCGCTTCAGGGGTGTAGTTCCCAAAATGGGGTCACAAGTCTGCGGATTCCACTTTACTGGCAATTCAGGGGCTCTGCAAAAGTGGCATGGTGTCCAAAAACCAAACTGTGCTTCAAAAACCAAAATAGCGCTCCTTCCCTTCTGTGCCTGGCTGTGCCCAAACAGCAGTTTATACCAAGTACGTTATCCTGGGTACACCAGTGTCATACATGTGGGCGTAAACTGCAGTTTGGGTACACAGCAGGGGGCAGATGTGAAGGAGCGCTATGTGGCTTTTGGAGCATAGATTTAGATTGTTAGATTTTTGGACACCATGTCAAATTGGCAAAGACCCTAAAATTGCCCCTTCAAAATGGGGTCACTTCTTGGGGAATTCCAATTTACTGGCACCTCTGCAAAAACAACATGGCATCCAGAAAGTCCCTCTAGATCTGTACTCCAAAAGCTAAAAAGCGCAGTGCTCCTTCCCTTCTGAGCCCTGCTGTGTGCCCAAGTAGCAGGTTACACCCACATATATAATTTTTTTTCCCCCGGGATAGCCCACTTAATAGTTTTAGGAGTTCATGTCTCTGATGCCACAAAGTGGGTACAACGTATCGGGCACCAAAATGGCATATTTATTTAAAATTGTCAATTTTCACTTTGTACATTCATTTTTGGGAAGCATTTTTAGGCTCAAAATGATAATACCCCTTGATACATTCCTTGAGTGGTGTAGTTTCTAAAATGGTGTCACTTTTGAGAGGTTTACATTGTATTGGTACTTTAGGGACTCTGCAAATGCGACATGGCACCTGAAAACTATTCCAGCCACATCTGCCCTCCAAAAGCCAAATAGCGCTCTTTCCATTCTGAGCCCTGCCATGTTCCCATACAGCAGTTTACGACCACATATGGGGCATTTCTGTGTTCAGGAGAAATTGTGTAACAAACTGTGGTTTTTTTTTTCTTCTTTATCCCCTTGTAAAAATTAAAAATATGTCGCTAAATGGACGGTTTATTGGAAAAAAAAAAGTAATTTTTAATTTTTACATTCCAATGTTAATAGAATCTGTGAAACAACTGTAGGGTCAAAATGCTCACCATACCCCTTGAGAAATTCCTTGAGGGGTGTAGTTTCCAGAATGGGGTCACTTTTTGGGGGTTTCCATTGTACTGGTATTTTAGGGGCTCTGCAAATACGACATGGCACCCGAAAACTATTCCAGCAAAATCTGCCCTCCAAAAGCTAAATAGCGCTCTTTCTATTCTGAGCGCCACCATGTACCCAAACAGCAGATTTCAACCACATATGGGGCATTTCTATATTCAGGAGAAATTGTGTAACAAACTTTGGGGAAGTTTTTCTCCTTTATCCTCTTGTGAAAATGAAAAATTTGGGGCTAAATTGATGGTTTATTGGAAAGAAAGTAATTTTTCATTTTCATGTCCCAATGTTAATAAAATCTGTGAAATGGCTGTGTTGTCAAAATGCTGACTATACCCCTTGATATGTTCTGTGAAGGGTGTAGTTTCCAAAATGGGGTCACTTTTGGGGGTTTCCATTATATTGGTACTCTAGGGGCTCTGCAAATGGGACATGGCACCTGAAAACTATTCCAGCAAAATCTGCCCTTCAAAAGCCAAATAGCGCTCTTTCCATTCCGAGCCCCGCCATGTACCCATGCAGCAAATTACGATCGCATATGGGGTATTGCCGCGTTCAGGAGCAATTGTGTAACAAACTGTGGGCGCTTTTTCTCCTTTAACCCCTTGTGAAAATGAAAACTTTGGGGATAAAGTGATGTTTTAGTAGTTTTTCATTTGCACATCCCAATGTTAATAAAATCTGTGAAATGGCTGTGGGGTCAAAATGCTCAGTATACCCCTTGATAAATTCTGTCAGGGGTGTAGTTTCCAAAATGGGGTCACTTTTAGGGGGTTTCCATTGTATTGGTACTCTAGGGGCTCTGCAAATGAGATATGGCACCTGAAAACTATTCCAGCAAAATCTGCTTTTCAAATGCCAAGTGTCGCTCTTTCTTTTCCGTGCACTGCCGTGTGCCCAAAAATCATTTTACACCCACATGTGGGGTATTTCTGTGCTCGGGAGAAATTGCACAACAAACTGTGAGATGCATTTTCTCCTTTAACCCTTTGTGAATGTGTTAAATTTAGGGATAAATGAATGCATTATTGGATAAAAATGAAATGTCTAAATTTCACCTCCATATTGTTTTAATTCTTGTGAAATGCTTAAAGGGTTAACAAACTTTCCAACTGCTGTTTTGAATTATTTGAGGGGTGCAGTTTTGAAAATGGGGTGATTTATGGGGGTTTCTAATATATAGGCCTTTATAATCCCCTTCAGAACTGAAGTGGTCCCTAAAAAATGAGTTTGGGAAATTTTCTTGTAAATCTGGAAAATTGCTGTTACACTTGTAAACCTTCTAACATCCAAAATAAATTAAAGGATGATTAAAAGATGATGCCGATATAAAGCAGAGATATGGTAGATAATATTTATTAATGTATTTGGGTCGTATGACTATCTGTCTGAAAAGCAGAGCATTTTACATTTTGAAAATTGCTATTTTTTTCCAAATTTCCCTCAAATTTCCTAATTTTTTATAAATAAATACAAAAATATTGATCAATGTTTACCACTAACATGAAGTACAATGTGTCATGAAAAAACAATTTCAAAATCACTTATGTAAGTTATAGTCATCTCAAAGTTATTGCCATATAAAGTGAGACATGTCAGTTTTGAAAAATGAGGCCTGGTCCATAAGGCACTTTTAGGCCCGGTCCTTAACCGGTTAATAGATAAAAAATAGACGTAACAGGATCCATTTACATAGGGATCAAAGTTTTATAAAAAAAAATGTCTCTGACTCTGTTCAGTTTTTTGGACAGACACAAAACATAGCATACCATACTTTTTTATGCATCCAAAAAAAACGGACAGAAACTGACCACATTGCAGAACGCAGGTAATATGCAGAAACAAACACAGTTGAAACGCATCATGTTTTTTTCCACAGTGGAAACTCATCACATTTTTTTTTGCATTGTTTTTCAATGCATTTTTGTTGCATTTTTCTCTGCTGTTTTTTCTTTGTTATAAATTTATAGGGAACACGTGAACATTTCCACAGGTAAAATTGACATGCATGTGTTTTTGAAAACGCAGCTTTTCCACAGCAGTTTTTTTCCACTGTGTGTGGATGGGATTAGCCAGAATCTCATTCCCTTTGCTGGTACTTGGATTGGAATATCTGCCCCGATATGTGTAACTAATTACACTAATTAAACATACAAAAGTGCAAACTATTACCTAACCTAATCAGGATATTGGACATCCCCCCGTTATCTGACTCCTCTGCTTACATGAGAAGTTCCAGCATCTCATATAATATACTGTGCATATGCATAGTGTGAGGGAGCGGAGTAAGCAAGGGGCATGCACACATATACATATATACTCAGTAATACAAATTTAGGTTGCAATGAATGTTCACGCTCGCACATGTGAAGTTACAACTTATGAAGCAGCAGTCACCATGTTTAGAAAGGAACATATTACCCTATAAGTGTATAAAGTGCCATATAGTATAAAAACAAGAAAATTGGGGACAGCGATCCAGCACTTAACTACCTATAATAGTTAATGCAGCCAGTCCTAGGATGCTCAAGTTATATATTATATATTTTACTTGACATTTTATGTGATCTCAATGATTTCATCGATTGCTATGCACTTTATTTTATATCTTGCACAATATGCACATAAAGTGTTTTATGTATTTTTTTTATTGTCACACTTTTGTTTGTATCATTGACTTGACCATCAATGAATGTGTTTGCATCATTTATACACTATATATACTTGGTCACTTGCTCTATGACTTTGCTTGAGAAAGGGTATTCTGTAGCCCCCACTATTCCTGAACAATCAGTGAAGTTAGTTTTGGTGTCTGGTATGCCAATTAGACTCTGTCCTGTCAAGTGGGTGGTTTCAGGCAGGAGCTCTCTGATACTGCCCAATAGTGGATAGTGTCAGGGAACTCAGAATCACAAGCCCTTGCCTACTCCTTCTTGATAGTACCCACTTGATAGGACAGAGACTAAATGGCATATCAGGCACCAAAACTAACTGCAGTGATTGCTCAGGAATGGTGAGGGCTAGAGAAAAAAATCCAGCTCTGCCTGAACTATTGAAGTCATACCTATTTAACCCATTCCCATTATGGTGGATTTAGGGTAATATGGTGGCCGCTCAGGAGCTGGCGGCCTGATACAGCATAAACCTAACAATAATGCCCACAATCAGTGCCTGCAGCTTTGATAGTGTCAACTTTGATGGAGATGCCACTTTTCCTGACGGCACATAGGCGCCACAATTTGAGGATCGTTGGTCCCCAGAATAAGATCCAGGGCCGGCGATCCATTGCCATGACAGCCAGGAGAATATTATAGGCTGGCCTTAACTTCTATTACAGGCTGTTCTATGCAGCCTGTAATAGAAGTGCCGGTCATTTGCAATGTATTGCAATGCATTAGCATTCTAATGCTTTGCATAGTGATCAGACCGACTGGGATTCAAGACCCCCTAGGGGGTCTAAGAAATACAGTAAAAAAACTAAAAAAAAAAAAAAAATATTATAAAAAAATAAAAGGAATTAAAAATTCAAATCACCCCCTTTCCATAGAACACATATAAAGGTAAAAATACAGTGAAACCCATACACATTAGGTATCCCTGTGTCTGAAAACGTCTAGTCTACAAACTAAAAAAAAATTTTCCCATATGATGAACGCTGCAGCAGGAAAAAAAAAATCAAAAGAGCCAAACCACTGGTTTTTTTTTGCTGTTTTTTCACTGTTTTAAAAAATTTGAATGGAAAGTGATCAAAGCAATTGATATTCCCCAAAATGGTAAAAAGTAAAAGTACATCTGGTCCCGCCAAAAAAGGCGCCCTATGCATCTCTGTACATGGAAATGTAAACGGATGTCACAATATGGTGACTCCAAGAAAAAAGTGGGTTTTTTTTGCAAAGTTTTGGATTTTTTTAAAGTTCTAAAAAGTAAATAAAACTATATAAATTTGGTATCCCTGGAATTGTACCAGCCCATAGAATACAGATGACATGTCATTTTGGCTGCATAGCAAATGTAGTAAAGACGAAACCCATAGGAAATTTGAACAAACACAATTTTCTCCAATTCTGAAATTTTTCTAGCTTCCCAGTACATTGTACGGAATATTATGAAGTACAATTTTTCCCACAAACATTAATCCCCCATGTGCCTTTGTGAACTGAAAAATTAAAAAGTTATGGGGTTTGGAAGGCGGGGAGTCAAAAGCGAAAATCAATAAATGCCTGCTACGGGAAGGGGCCGCTTCCTTATCTAAATCTATAATGCCAAAATGCTTTCAGCATTGTGAACTTGCAAATTCATGTCTTTCATTACAGACAAATCCAATTGTGATCCATTAAAGTTTATTTTTTGCTGCAATGTTTTATGAACAAGGTTATCCAGCATGTAAATCACTTACATAAAAGCTGCTGCTTTCTTAAGATTTATAATGGATTGAACGTACGTTAAGGATGTTTTCTGGTTTTATATAGTATAAAGCTTCATCGCTGTATGCGTGAAATGTTCTAAAACTTTTTAAAGTACTTGATTTTGTCTCATCACTTGCAAAATATTATATGGCTTTCAGTAAATTAGAAGACTCTGTTTTTATCCACAGATACTAACATTGTCAGTATCTAGACCTGCTTTCAGCTCGGAAGTAGATACAACTGGTTACACCAGTGGTTCCGATACTTTATGAAGGCCAAACTTACTTTTGGGTGACACTTTTCTTTGAGACCCCCAGTACAGTACTTTGTACCATTGTAAAAAATATATCTCTATATTTTATATTTATTATGCCCCTAAAGCTAAAAATTTAAAGCTTCATATTTTTTGTTAAAAAGTCAGCAGATGGAACAGAGGTGAACCAATGGTGAGAAGACTGTTGACAGCGCAGATGTTCCTTTAGTTACCCGTCCACACAGTACATTGTGCCATAAGTGTCCATTCATAGTGTAATGCCCTATCAGTGGCCCCCACATAACATAATGCCCACTTATGCGACCCCACACAATACAGTGCCCCCAGCCCAGCTCCCATATAGCATAATGCCCAGGATTTTGGGAGTAGGCGATGAGTATAGTTCTTCTCAACTCTCAGGTTCCTGATTCCTTTCTCTGCACTAGTGCTGGTGCTGTAGTGTTATGTGTGCCTGATGCAAACTATATCATGGAGGCGCTTGTGCCAGAGCAGAGAGAGAGACCTGTAAAGTACAATACTCATTGCCCACTCCTTGGTCCCCTGGTAAATAATGGACGCTCATTGCACACCTAGTGACAGGTGGTGCCCAAGGTGGTCGCCTGCCCTCACCCATGGTCTAGCGACTTCGTGTAGGTCGTGAACTATAGTTTGAGCAACAGTGGGTTAAACAATGTTCTGTGAGCCTAACTCATCTGCAGCTGTGGAAAGTTCTCTGCTAGTTAATTACAATGTATCAGTCTGGAGTTCAGCTTGACCATTGTATAGACTGACTTCAATTGTATCCAATTCTCAGCTGAGACCAGAATTAGCAATTCGTAGTGCAAATGATGCATGTCCACGATCTCAGTCTGACATTCATACCCCTGATCAAATCCCATGTGGCCCCTCCATTGAAATGTACTATGCTAGGTATGACACCTGACATGTACTTTTACAGCTCTTGCTAATAAGAATGTCTCTAACTAACTCTTACCATTAAGAACATATCGGTAATGACTTGTCATCCTTCATGTATAATTGTCCAAACCCCTCAAAGAAATGAGTTTGTGACCCCCTCATTATAAAACACATATTTTGACCGTACATTATCAGACTTTAAGAGCTATGAAAGCTTCTTCAGTTCTAGCAATTGCGATGGTAAATCTGCATATTTCACTACCATCTTGACAGGACATTCCTGAGAAAATGAATGCGGGAGAAGCGATGTCTTCAGTGTTCTTGCTTTTTTCCTTCTTTGTTTATTAACTTTTATTTGCCTAATTTTATCACATCATCATCATTTCTCATTTTGTTTAGGCCTCATTCACACGTCTGCATCCACAGAGGATGCTCTTTATGGACCACATCCCACCCAGCTGTGAATGGTGATCTTCTGTGAAAGGCAGATCAACTTTTTTATTCTTTGTTTCATTTTCCATACTTTGTATGGTTCCATGAAAAACGGATGACACACGGATGTCATCCATTTTTTTTCATGGACCCATAGACTTTTATTGGTGTGGTGTATCCATGATGTATCAGCGCCAGTGAGAAAAAAACTGATGCGCTTTCATAGGTATGCAAAAAAGACAGATGTTTGACTAAACACATTGAAATGAATGGGTATATATGTTGTCAATGAAAAATGTGTACACGATACGTGATATGTCGATGTGTCAATAATGCCTTACTGTTAGGTTACAGTTCCTGGAGCAAATTTCCGAAAAAATGTACTCCAATCTGAAACTGACAATATATGTCCTAGACCTACAGTACAAGCTAATCATTCTGTTGTCTTCAGTTATACAAATTATGGACAATACCATCCTGAAGATTCTCTTCTCAAAGTTCAGTCATTATACCTCTCCTTTTTCACAGTTCTCTAACAGTATGCGACATATCATTGCCATGTTGCAATTACTGTGGAGCTACAGCCTGGTCACTACAATTCTGCTAGTTCATATTACACTTGTCACCTCTTCTGTCACACTGCAGGGACATAGGCTTTCTGCTTGAATCCTTGCAGAAATAAATGACTTTATAGGCACACAATTATACAGTAAGTTCATATTTTAGATAATATATGCACGTTATTGCTATACAAATGTAGCAGAATTTAACTGACACTTAATGTGTTAACAACTCCATGGCACAGAAAGTTAAGTCAACTCTTTCAATGGCATTTGATGCATTCTGTGACAAGATATCATGTTGCAGAAAGTCATCATCGTCAGTTAGTCTTTGCTACATCTGTATCTCTCTCTTTCACTTCAAGCAAGGAGGAAGTAAAGTGCTGCAGTTATTCAAAAGTCAAGTCAAATTCGTCTACTAGTTCACATTACATGTGCCACCCATCTGATCACACTAACTTCCTGCTTGAATTGATGCAGTGATAAGTGACTTTATAGACTAACAAGATACTTGTAAGTTCATATTTTAGACAAAATATGTTAACAATATCTATATCTATATACAGGGAGAAAGTAAAGTGCTGCAGTTATTCAAATCTACTTTTTCTTATTTTGAAATGAATAAAAAATGCATGTATGTGAATAAAGCTTATACTAGTGCTACTTTTTGCTATCATTATTTTTTTTTATATTTGTCTGGTAGTTGACTTTAAGAAAGTAAATGCAAATGACAAAGATAATTCCAGACAGAATTAGAATTTCTCAAACTGTGATGGTCTGAAACACCAGCAGAGTGTGAACATTAAAATGTTAGGAGAGCTTGGTACATTAAAATACCCAGTCTAATTACTTCAAGCAACTAGAGGAAATCTCAGCCTAATTATTGTTGGAGCCATAAGACAAGATAATTAATATTATTATTTCACAATTTTATGATGCTTACATGTAAAACCATTGTCTGTAAATATTATTTTACACTTGCATGGTAATTAAATGCAGTAGTATGTGCATTAAATCGTAACGATTCAGGTAAGTTTTCAGAATAAGCTGTCATGTGAGTGTCCATGAGGAATTATGGTATATGATGATTATATGACTTGTATTCTGCATTTTGCAGGAGTAGGATTTGTTTCTAATTCTTAACTTTTGCTCGGCTTAAGAGGGAAAAGGACTAAGGCTGGGGCCCCACGTGACGTAAACCAAAAAAAAAACGCAACATTTTACAGTCCCTGCATAATGGATGGGATTCTAGTAAATCCCATCCACTCAATGTGGAAAAATACACGTAGCAGTTTTGGAAATCGCAGCATGTCAATTATACCTTCGGAAACCCTGGCGGTTTTCCAATAGGTATAATTGAAGCAGAAAGTCCGAAGGAGGAAACCTCTGCGGACTTTCTATGAAAAGCTCTGTGGAAAAAACGGCAATGTATTGCTGCCATGGTTTTTCCAGCAGGGCTTTTTTGCTGTGGCCAGCGATGTGCGGCCATAGCCTTAAGCTGGTCTTACACATTACACTTTACATTGTTTATGTGGCAGATTGTACACGTTTGGAAAACGATCTTTTGTACATAAACTTATGGTTGATCGTCCCATATAGTGTGTGTCACATCACCCCGTGTAAAAAAGAATATATAAGAATAATCATAAAGAACCTTTTTAATATGAAAAATTTTATTTTATTTATTAAAAATGTTTTTCATCTAACTTTTCAGAAAGTTGACATTTCCTTTATGTCACTTCCTTTATATTCAGAGTTTAATCGTGTTAAGACCATAAAACAGATAAACTAAAACAGTCTTACTTTTAGACAGTACAAAGTTAGACTAGTCATAGCGCTTTTCAACAGAAATTCCACAGAGGTTTTCTCTGCGGACTTTCTGCTTCCATTATACCTATAAGGAAACCACCAGCGTTTCTGTAGGTATGATTGACACACTGCAACTGTTTTGGAAATTGCAGCATTTCCGCGGCGTGTATTTTTTTGCAGTGTGTGGATGGAATTCACTAAAATCCTATCCACCTTGCATTGAATGCAAAACACCGTGGTGCCCTGCCCTTAGACTGTGTAATCTAACTTTACACCTCTTACAGTATTACTTGACTTAGTTGTGCAAAAACTTGGCACGATGGCCAAAATTTTAGTGCAATTTCTGGCAAGCAGTTTACAATATTAAGTCACAGCCACTTTTTAACATGCTGTACAAGGCACACAACCTGTTATAAAGAGTCTAAAACACATAGAATATAAGGTATAAAGCATGTACACAGTGCATAGTTATTAGTTTATCTGCCCTTATATGTTTGGGGTAAACAAATGTTTATTAAGGCCAGGGCCCCACGTTGTGTAAACGCCGTGGTTCGCCTGCGGCGGAAACACCATGGAAAGAACCACGGTGTTTTACAGTCACAGGGAATCCCATACCCACTTTGCTGGAAAATACGTGGTGTGGACACTCAGCGATTTCCAAAACCGACGCAGTTGTGGAAATCGCAGAATGTCGATTATATCTACGGAAACGCTGGCTGTTTCCCTATAGATATAATTGAAGCAGAAAGTCCGCAGAAGAAACCTCTGCGAACTTTCTGTGCAAAGTGCTGCAGCAAAAACCACAATGCGTTGCCGCTTTGTTTTTTCCAGCAGGACTTTTTAGCTGCGGGACGCCAGTTGGGGCCTTAGCCTAAAACATTTGTTGTTGCTTGTGTGTTTGGAATAGTCATCTGAATGAAAGTTTAACAAATGTTTGTTCCAGATGAAAGATAGCAGTCAAAAGTAAAAACTACTGTATATGACCAGCTGTAGTGTTATAATGTATCTATACACAGCACAGAAGAGGAGATCCTGCTCCTTATCTCTGTCAGACATATAGGAGCAGCAGTGTGGAGGACATTATACAGCATTAATGAACTGTGTTGCTTTGAGTCTAATGTAATACTTAATACTCCAAACAAATACTTATAGGGAATTTAGATTGTGAGTCCTATATGGGAAAGTGACTGACACTTGTCTGTAAAGTGCTGCGGAATATATTGGTGCTATACCAGTACAAGAAATAAGTAAAAAAAATACTTACTAGAAGCAACCTCTCCCTCTCTACAGCTGCTATCTCTTTCTACTTCTCCCCTTCCCCTTCAAGCTACAGCCCCACATTGCGGAAACGCAGCTTTTTTTGTTGCAGATTTTGCTACGGTTTTTTGAGCCAAAGCCAAGAGTGGCTACAAAAGGAATGGGAAATATATAGGAAGTTCTTATACTTCTACCTTCTGCTCAACCCACTCCTGGCTTTGGCTGAAAAAACTGCAGCAAAATCTGCAACAAAAAAAAAGCTGTGTTTCCGCCACGTGGGGCCCCGGCCTTACATGGATTTCTAGGGGCCATAGCTGTAACTATTTACAGTTATTTCTCAGTTTAGAGTAAACTATAGTATACAGATTCTGTGTGTGAATTCAGAGTGAGTTATGAGGCACGGGGGGAGGAGCCGGATAAGTAGAGAAAGATGGATTTTAATATTACAAAATTAAATATAGCAACATTTCCTCTCTTGTACTATTGATTTATGGAAGAAATAAATGTTAATTGTTCTTTAGCAAATTCAACTGTAAAATATTGTAGATTAAAAAAATACTACAGTCTATTATTCATGTGTTATTTTTAACTGGATATTACATTATAATACAGATTTGATTTATTTTGCACATACATTGCTCATATTAACATCCACTAGCCCTTGATACCTTCAGGTTCATGTTTTTAATTTTAACGAATCTGACATATTTTATGAAATTTTGTTAAAACATGGAAAATAAAAAGTATCTTTGTGGTCAGAAGTCCAAAACTAACTGACCTTAAAGGGTTAAGAACAGATGGATTTAGCGACTCCTTGGATTCAGTCTGTGTCCTATACTAATTAACTAGAGAATCTGTGCAATAGATGATTGAGCAATTAAAGGGACAAGCTGGCAACTCTGGAGGAGAGAGTGCGGCAGAAGGAGAAAGCAGGTGTGCAGGGTAGGAGGACAGAACAGGATATAACATGGGTGATGTGGGTGTTTATTGGCTGTGCGGTATATGCATCTCAGTGTCTGCTTGGTGTATTAATATGTCACTGTCCTAATAGCAGTTCTCTATTACGGGGTCATCATTGCAAGGAGAGAACATTTTTTATCCACATGGGAAAACGCAATGTACATCTTACGATCACAGTAATTAATATTAGTATAATTGGGATAATTGTGGATGTGTTGCTTCATGGCAATGCAGATGAACTATGAACCCTGTGGTCACTGACATCATAAAGTGCAGAAAAAAAGAAAAATAATATCTGTCTATATCAGCATTCAGTTATCTCCATTAAGTTAATAGGAATTTCAAAACATACATGATTACCTCTTCTCTGGAGTGCAATATCTATCAGACATTTTTTTTATTCATTTATTTAGCTTACTTGTACAGCGCCAACATATTCCGCAGCGTTTTTACAGACACTCTCAGTCACTGTCCCATATAGGGCTCACAATCTATATTTCCTATCTGTATGTCTTTGCAGTGTGGGAGGAAACCCTTGGAGAACATACAAACTCCTTGTAGATGTTGTCTTTGGTTGGATTTGAACCTAGGTCTCCAGCGCTGCAGTGCTAACCATTGAGCCACCATGCTGCCCATGGTATTTATGGTATATGTTTTGGGCATTTGTGAGATAAGGATGTACCAGACCTACAATTAAGTGACTGAAGAAAAAATAATCTAAATCCCATGAATATTTGATGTGACCTTTGCCTTTTGCCTTCCATCAGTTCTCGGTACTTGCAGACAGTTTTTGGCAGAACTCGGGAGGGAGGTTGTTGCCGCCATCTTGGAGAACTAAGCACAGATCTTCTGTGGATGTAGGCTTGCTCCAATCCTTCTGTCTCTTCATGTCATCCCAGACAGAATGGATGATGATGAGATCAGGGCTATATCTGTGGGGGCCGTATCATCACTTCCAGGACTCCTCCTCCAAAGGGCAAAGGTCACACTAAATATTGATGGGATTTAGATTTCTCTTTTCATTCACTTCATTTTGTTAATTGACAAAAATAAACTATTAACCCTTCTATTTCTGAAAGCATTCTTACTTTACACTTTTTTACACACGTGTCTAACATTTCTGCAGTACTGTAGAAGATATGCAGCTATAATAATAATACCACCTGTCTAATATTATGTAGATCCCTTGCATACCACCATTAGAGCATTCACCTATTAAATGATAGATTTACCAAGACCTTAGCAAGGGATCCTATAACACCTGTACACTGCATTGTGAAGCAACAATGGACCAAACTTGTTTTAGATGCTCAATTGGATTGACATCTGGAGACTCTTAGGAGCCAAATAAACAATTTTTTTCAGTGTTGCAGGGCACATTATCTTGTTTAAAGAGGACGTTCGCTGTCATGAAGGTGGGTACTTAGTCTGTACAATGCTAATGTAGATGGTATGTGGCACAGTAACGTCCACAAGAATACCAGGACACAAGATTCCATCTCAGCCATTTCACCTTCCCATAATGCATCCTGGTGTCATCTCTTCCCTAGGTAAAGCTTAGTTCACAGCTGCGCTGTGGTTCTGTGTTGTCAGTTTTTCTGTTCCATCAAAAGAACAGATATATTTATAAAAACAGATCTGTGGATCGGTGGATTTGGGGTATTTTGGAGCTGAGTGGCCTCTGATCAGTAACTGCAAAGCTGAACAAGATGCCTTTTGCTGGCGGCCCCACCATTTTGGCGAGGATCGCCGACACCTGGAACGAGATCTGGGGCTGGCGATCCATTGCCATGACAACCGGAAGCCTATTTAAGGCTCCTGAGCTTGTCTGGCATTCATTTATATGACAGGCAGCTTTATTCAGCCTGTCATACAAATGCCGATATTTTGCAATGCATTAGTGATCAATAAAGTATTAAAATCAGAATATGGTGAAAAATTATTTTTTGCAAAGTTTTGGATTTTTTTAAGGGGTTAAAATGTAAATAAAACTATATAAATTTGGTATCCCCAGAATTAGAGATGAGCGAAGTTTTCAAAAATTCGATTCGGCAACTTCGCCGTATTTTCCGATAAGATTCTCTTCGATGCGAATTAATTTGCATTGAATAAACAGCTATTTCCTGTCTGCAGAGAACCGGAGTGGGTGAGTGGGTGGGTGGGTGGTGGCAAAATGGCGGAAGCCCTTGGATTCCACGATCATGTCTCTCTCGCTCTTTCTCTCCAGCATGGACAACTTTTATTCATGAGGAAGGATCTGCTAACAAGCGAAGGCACGCCTACCCAATCACATCACTAAAGAATATCTTGTGACCATCTGATGTCACAAAGGTCCTTACTAAATATTCGTTACTGCGAAGCATCAGGAAATCCGGATACCATGCGAATTGAAGATTTCCTGAAATTCCGATCGAATTCCACTTCTGCAGCTTCGATTTGCTCATCTCTACCAAGAATCATACCAAAACATAGAATACAGTTGACATGTCATTTTGGCTGCACAGTGAACGCAGTAAAAACGAAGCCTGTAAGAAAGTCACACAAATATACTTTTTTTTCCAATTCCACCACATTCTGATTTTTTTTCCAGCTTTCCAGTACATTATACAGAATAATACATGGTACCATCATGAAGAACAATTTATCTTGCAAACATTAAGCCCTCATATGGCTCTGTGAACGGAAAAAATTTATGGGGTTTGGAAGGCGGGAAGTCAAAAACGAAAATTGAAAAATGCCTCCGGCAAGGAGGGGTTAAAGACCCATTGATTTCAAAAGGTGAAACTGCTCAGGTGCCACCCAATGGAATTTGTTCCTTTGTTAAATGGAAAAGCAGTGCATGCAGAACTTTTTTCTGCGGTTTAAAAAAAATCCACAACAGAAATTGCTGGTACTGTCAGAGGCAAACAGACACAAAAGGGAAAAGTAAAAATATCTGCAGGGTCTTGATGGGCAGGCTGTTCTCTGGCTGTATAAGTCTTTATACAGTTCACTTTGCTCTGTACTGATGAGGGACAAAAATCCTGAAACAGCGCTGTATGCAGATAAGTGAAACTGGCTTGGCTAGAATCCCATTTGCTGTCTCAAGACTCGGTGAGTCAAAAGCAAATTGAGGATCTGTTACATCCAACAGAGGGCGTATGAGCTCCCAGCTCTTTTCCCATAATGCCTTCTGATAAGTCTTTATATGCAATGTCCCTTCAATTTTCCTGTTTCTAATAGCTCCATTATGGCTGCAGCATATTTCGCCTTTCTCTCTTAAGCAGGGCCTGCGTACAATATAGAGAGCAGTCTGCCCACTCATCCATTATTAATACTATTGGTTTCTTTGCAACTAATTCTTGTAACTAATGATGTAGTTACAAAGATCCCTGATACAGAAAGAGAGTAATATGAGTACAATCAGGAAAACTGCTTGCTGTCTATGACTAATATCCCATCAACAATACGAAAAGCAGCTAGTGAAAAGTAGATAGACTTTGCTTATACCCACTGTGAGTTGTGAGAAGCTGCAGAATCCTCTCTGAGCAGTCTATAAGCAAAGAGTACAGAGCAGCAAAGCAGAGGCTGTGATGAGAGACCTGCCCCTCCCCTACTTCCTGTTCTGATTTGCACATCCTAGTTTCAAAAGACAAACCTTCCCTAATAACAGGGAGTGAACAGCAAATTATGAAAGAGGGAGACACCCAGTTGCAGCAACTTTAGAGAGGAATTTCAAGCAGTAAACAGCAACATTTTTATCATTTTATTCCAGAGAATACATGGTCTATGAAATTAGACTAAATTGTCTGAAAGTTAGTAACCATTTAGGTGATTCACACATGCCCAACCAACCACATAGAGTAAAAATAAAACATGGTAGCCACTATGTTTACTGTTATAAATTATTGTGCCATTTCTTAGATTGCCGATATATAGTAGTTGGTGTGAACATATTGGATCTCATGCACTCACTGATATGTATACAGATACATGGGCAAAGAATTATACATTTTCAATTTTCAATCTATTTATCAGGTTTGAATGATCAACTACATGTATACACAGTTCTAGCTTTAGCCAGCCAAATAATGTCAGCATATCTAGCCAAAGTGACCCTTACTGCTTTCTAGACACTCATACCTTTCCCTATTAATTGCAGTGATACTTGGTATTAGCAGGTGTCTTTAATGTATCTGTAAATAGAAGTCCTGTTGTTAAATAAAGGTCATGTGCGCCGATTGTTTAGTGGTAGTAATAAAGAGTATTCATGTCTTAAGTAATTGATGCCTGGTGTTAGCTTTAATAAACAGTACTTGGAAATAGTCATGCTTCAGATAAGCAATATTATAAGTCTTAGCAGTTACAATTTAGATAACTTGTCTGTATTGATCATAATAACGGCGTATATGGATGAATGGGAAGGCAATTTTCATTTGAAATCCACTTATTGCTTTCTTCCGCTAAATACCGATTTGCATCTGAAGTACATGCAATCATATGACCGCCTGCACTGTTCTCTGTAGTGTCTGTTGTATTCATATATTTTCATTCAATAGGAGTATAATGCTGTAAAATGCAATAGAAAAATTTAATTGTTTTGTAGGTACAGGACAAAGGTCAGGGTGGATAGAACACGCATGGTCAGGAACAGGCCGAGAGCGGTGCTCCAGAGCTAACCAAGGACAGACACTGTTATCACGCAGTGTACAGAATAGCAGGCATTGACAAAAGCAGGGAACAAGTCGAGGTCAAACACAGATATTCAGCATAGTTACATATACTAGTTACGTAGTAGATGAGGTTGGATGAAAACACCAGTCCATTGAGTCCAATCTATAACACTACAGTGTTGATTCAGAGGAAGGCAAAAAAAACTCCATGAGGCTTATACTAATTGCCCCATGTCAGGGGAAAAAAAATCCTTCCAGACTCAAAACCCTGGATCAGCTTGTCTTTAACAAAATCTAGAACCCATAACCTGTAAAATTTTTCTGTTCGATAAAGAAATCCAGGCCCTCCTAGAACTTGCTCAATGAATCCACCATCACCACCTCCTGGGGCAGAGAGCTCCATAGCCTCGCTGTTCTTACTGTAAAGAATCCCCGTCTATGTTGCTGGTGAAACTTTCTCTCCCCCACATGTAGAGGATGTCCCCTTGTCACTGTCACTGGCCTAAGTGTAGAGAATGTCCCCTTGTCGCTGACCTAAGTGTAGAGGATGTCCTCTTGTCACTGTCACCGGCCTAGGTGTAGAGGATGTCCCCTTGTCACTGTCACCGGCCTAGGTGTAGAGGATGTCCCTTTGTCACTGTCACCGGCCTAGGTGTAGAGGACGTCCCCTTGTCACTGTCACCGGATTAGGTGGAGAGGATGTCCCTTTGTCACTGTCACCGGCCTAGGTGTAGAGGATGTCCCCTTGTCACTGTCACCGGCCTAGGTGTAGAGGATGTCCCTTTGTCACTGTCACCGGCCTAGGTGTAGAGGATGTCCCCTTGTCACTGGCCTAAGTGTAGAGGATGTCCCCTTGTCACTGTCACTGGACTAAGTGTAGAGGATGTCCCCTTGTCACGGTCTCTGGCCTAGGTGTAGAGGACGTCCCCTTGTCACTGTCACTGGCCTAAGTGTAGAGCATGTCCCCTTGTCACTGTCACTGGCCTAGGAGTAAAAAGATCGTTAGAAAGTTCTTTGTGCTGTCCCTTCATGTATTTGTACATTGTTATTAGATCTCCCCATAGACATCTTTTTTCTAAACTGAATAACCCCAAGTTTGTTAATCTGTCATTGTACTCCAATCCACCCATTCCCTTAATAATCTTGGTCGCCCTTCTCTGCACTCTCTCTAGCTCAGTTATGTCCTTCTTGTATACTGAGGGCTACAATTGCACGCAATAGTCTAAGCGTGGCCATACCAGTGATTTGTATAGAGGCATAACTATGTTCTTGTCATGAGTGTCTAGACCTCTTTTGATGCATCCCATAATTTTATTTACCTTGGCGGCAGCTGCCTGGCACTAGTCACTAAAGGTAAGTTTACTGTCCACCAAAATCCCCAAGTCTTTTTCAGTGGCAGTCTTACCCAGTAATTTATTATTAAGTACATAATCAGATGTATGATAGACATCGGGCAGAGATATGGTCAGATAGCAGTCCAGGGATAGAAACACAGATAACAATCAGCATAAAATATCACCTTTGCAGGACACTAGAACCTCACTCAGTCAGGGTGTAACAGGTGAAGAAGACTTTTATAACTGCAGAATGACAAACTGTCTGAGGAAAGTTTACTGTCATGCACTGGCCTTTTAAGTAACAGAAAGGGAGTGTGTGTGCCCCCCCTATGGGCAGACCAAGCAAAAGCAGCATCAAGAAGTGTCTGTGCTTAGAGGAGCAGCGAATGAGCAGTGTGTAGAGAAGGTGACTTGGTAGTCATGCCTGCTGGAAGAGGTAGCATGCCAGCAGGCGCAGAACAACAGCAACAACTCCCCTCTTTCCAGATCAGTATACTGTACATTAGCTGCTTGGACAGGCTGAGTGTGCTTCTATATGGAGGAGTTGAGCAAGATGGATGTCAGTTACTAACATCATCTAAGTGTTTGGCTAGCTTATGTTTCCATCTGTAGCCTTTGTTCCTTCATACATTTTTAGGTTCCCTGATATGCAGTTTGCAAACCAGTCCTTCATTTTAAATGAATCTCATGTGGATGAGTCCCTGCCAGCAGTGTCGGACTGGGATGTCTAGGGCCCACCAGTGGAATTTTTTCTAGGGGCCCACCATCAGGACCCCTGCAGAGCAGCGGTACCAAGACAGGGCGGCTAAAGGTAATAACATGTCGGGAGCCATGCTGCTCAATCACTAAACCATGTGCACCACTGCACTACCTAAACCTACTGCTACACCTTGTATGGCAAATGAACAGCGTGGCTCCAAGAATTGTTACCTTTCTTTACCTGTAGCCGCACTGTCCTGGAAAAGCTGATCTGCAGAGGTCCTGGCTGTTGTATCATCGCAGATGTAATATTGATGGCCTATCCTAAGGACAGGCCATCAATATTAGAAAGATGGATAAATCCTTTAAAGAGGTTGTCCAGGCATTGGAGCAACCAATGTAGCTGACGGGAGGTGTAAAGTAAAAAATAAGTAAATTAAAAAGCATACTCACCTGTCCCCGGCGCTCCATTGTCCGCTGTCAGTGTCCATTCAGTCTCATGCCGGCGACTCCTTGCTGGGAGTCCTGCACCTCATGTGATCGCTAAGTCCAACTAGGTACAGGATTTCCAGAAATGAGGCGCCGCCATGAGACCGAACAGACACAGGCAGGGGACATCGGGGTGCTGGGGACAGGTGAGTATACTTTTTTTTTTTTAATTTTCTTATTTTTACATCTCCCTGGCGGCTGACACAGTGGTCGCTCCAGTTTATGGACCTATTTTAAGGGGTTGTCTGGGCCAAATATTTCTATGGTCACTTCACTGGTCCCCCCACATAGTGGCCTCTTCACTGGTCCCCCATACTGTACGGGGAACAGTGATGTGGTCATTATATTGTGTGGGAGCAGTGATGGGGACTAACATCCTGTGGGGGGGGGCATTAAACTGTGTGGGGCATATTAAAGGGGTTGTCCAGGGTTAATCTTTTTTATGGCCTATGCTCAGGATAGGCCATAAATACCTGATCGGTAGGGGGCTGACACACGGCCCCATCAGCTGTTCGGAGCCACTTCCGGAGCCCGTTCTGTACACAACACAGGGCCGGAAGCAGAAAGCTCCATCCGCTGTATAGCAGCCCGGCGCCTTCACTGCAGCTCAGCTACTACTGACTTCAATAAGTGCTGAGATGCAGTGAAGGTGCTAATATACAGTGGACAGAGCTTTCTGCTTCTGGCTCTGTATTGTGTACAGGACGGGCATCAGAAGTGGTTCCGTACAGCTGATCGGTCTGGGGTCAGCCCCATACAGATCAGGTATCTATGGCCTATCCTGAGGATAAACCATAACAAATTATGCCTGGACAACCCCTTTAATATACCCCCCAGGGCCCCCCTAATGTGCCACACTTTAAAGAGGTTGTCCAGTATAATTTTTTTCTTTTTTAATAATTAGTCCGGGGGGAGGTGAATCCTCCCTACTCCCCCCCCCCCAAAAAAAAAAACCCAAAAAAACCACACTAAACATATTCACCTGTCTCCGGTGCTCCGGTGTCCTCCCAGCACGGTCCAGTCCTGCAGCTCCGCTGTCTTCTTTTTGCCGGAGGTCCTCACTGGCTGTGACGTCCCAGATCCCTTCCCTTAGGCCGCTGATTGGCCTCAGGGGTGACATCACAGGTAGTCATGTGCAGGAGGAACTTCAGCTGGAAGAAAACAACAGAACTGCAGGACCGAACCGCACTGGGAGACACTGGGGACAGGAGAGAAAGTTTGGGGGTTTTTTTTGTTTTGTTTTTTTCACCTGCCCCGGCGTAATTAAAAAAAAATGAAGGAGCCACTGTATGGAGTATAAGCTCCACAATGGCCCCCACCCTGTATTATAAGCTCCCCAGTGGCCCCCACCCAGTATTATAAGCTCCACAGTGGCCCCCACCCAGTATTATAAGCTCCACAGTGGCCCCCACCCAGTATTATAAGCTCCACAGTGGCCCCACCCAGTATTATATGCTCTCTACAGTGGCTCCCACCCAGTATTATATGCTCTCTACAGGGGCCCCCATCCAGTATTATAAGCTCCACAGTGGCCCCCACACAGTATTATATGCGCCCAATAGCCCCCCTCTGCTTCAGTGCTATTATTATACTCTGGGGTCTCCTCAGACCCCAGAGTATAATAATCGAGGCCCATGGAAGTGATTAAAAATAACAAACATTCATACTCACCTTGCTTTACCTTTCCTTGGCATCCTCGCTCCATCCTGCTGTCTTCAGCATCTTCAGGCCCTTTTCCGACGTCGCTGCTGAGGCCTGTGATTGGGCCTCAGCGGTCACGTGGGGGCGCACTGACGTCATTACGCGGCCGCGCCCCATGTGACCGCTGGGGCCTAATCACAGGCTTCAGTCACATGACAGAGGAACGCCGGAGAAGACGCGGTGCCCCGGAGAGGTGAGAATATGTGTTTATTATTTTGAGTCACCTCCCCTGGGCTGCCATCTATTGGAAAGGGGCCTGCAATATGCCAGGGCCCCTTTCCAATAACAGTATGTATAGCGGTCGGGGAACCAGGCTTTCCCCGACCGCTATCATAGTGGTCCGGGGCCCCGGCCATCTCCAGCTGGCCACGGGCCCCGTACCCCGCTGAGCCCGGTCGCGGTCGCACCCCCTGCAACCGTGATCGTTACGCCTCTGGTCAGGGGCCCGATCGGGATGGTCAGGATCCCGATCGGGCCCCCATGACATGAGGACTAATAGTCGGGGCTCGGGGCCCACCGGTGGATTCACCGTTTCCCGGCCAGTCCGACCCTGCCTGCCAGTAATACTTACTGTAAACCCTGAGCCAATGTGCTGTCCGATCTATATCAGAAGCTGCAGCACAGTCTCTACAGCAACTCAATGATAGGGCTTTTTTTTTTCTACCGAAGATTATTTACAAACTTGCTAGGAAGCAAATAGTTAATAAAAATACATTCAATGCAAAATTATCCATAACCTTTAAAGTCTAGGGACACCTTTTACAATTTTACATACAGTACTGTGGAAAAATTTTAGGCAGGTGTGAAAAATGCAGCAAAGTAAGAACGCTTTCAGAAATTGAAGCGTTAATAGTTTATTTTTCTCAATTAACAAAAAGAAGTGAACGAAGAAAAGAGAAATGTAAATCCCATCAATATTTGGTGTGACCTTTGCCCTCCTGGAAGTGATGATATGGCCCCCACAGATATAGCCTACATCCACAGAAGATCTGTGCTTAGTTCTCCAAGATGGCGGGAACAACCTCCCTGCCGAGTTTTGCCAAAAACTGTCTGCAAGTACCGAGAAGAACTGATGGAAGGCAAAGGGTAAAGGTCACACTAAATATTGATGGGATTTACATTTCTCTTTTTTTCATTCACTTCATTTTGCTAATTGACAAAAATAAACTATTAACCCTTCTATTTATGAAAGCATTCTTACTGTGCAGCATTTTCCCGCTCCTGCCTACTTGTTTTCACAGTATTCTATATTAGCGGCTAGGCTACCTTTGGTTGCACTAAGTTTAACCCTCGTCCGGCTGAGTAGGTACAATTGTACCTATTCCTATGCAGCCTGTAATGTTGTAAAATTATGCAGCCTGACGAGGGTTAAGGCTGACATCTGCATTCCTTTATTCATTTTAAGCCCCAGATATTCAGTTTGCAACTTACTCCAATTTAAGGCTTTTCTCATCTCATGTGGATGTGTCCATGCTACTAATATATGCAGGATGTGAGGTCCAGGGTGCTGCTATCTTCTCCAGCTCTCATAGGTCAGCACATTCATGATTTCTTCTGCTCCAATACACTGACAGACACTGATGCTGAGGAGTGTTATCTCAGCCCCCCTGAGAAGAGTTTGCATTGGTTTCTTTCTTTCCTCTGTTCTTGTGTACACGGTCTATGGCATTTACCCTTCTTCTACAAAGTAACATATAAATGTCTGATTGTTGAAGGTTCCACCACTAGGACAACCAGTGGTCAAAAAATGGGGGTTGAAGAGTGTCCCTGAATGCTCCATGTGAATGACTTGACGGTTCACATTTGTCCACTGGTTCATTCACTTCTATGGGGCTGCTGGAATAGTGATCTTCAGCAGTCCCATGGAAGTAAATGAAGTGGGGGCCACCACTCTATTCATATGGAGCACTCAGGGTCCTAGTGGTTGGACTGTCAACGATCAGACACTTATCCCCTATACTGTAGGTAGGAGATAAGGGAACAAGTGGAAAAGTCTCTTTAATGTAACATCAAATTATAATTGCTGCTTTTGAGGAGATTTGCCAATGCAAATATAGTTTTCCAAAATAGCTGAATTGAAATAAATCATTATTATCAGCACAAAATTCCATATGTATCTTCTTACTTTACCAGCATTTTAGTTTGTGTGAGAAAGATTGGCTTTGAAGTGACAGCACAAAGTAAAAATCCTCAATATATAGAAATATAATCTTTTCAGTAGTTTCCACGTGATCACTCACCGCTGACTTACACAAAATAGAAAAAAAAGTCACAGATCTTCTGCTTTATGTTAGCAGATGTAAAATATGATATTGGAAAAAAAAATACCAAATTTTAACCAGATTTGCTGGTTCCACATTGACACTGTACAGTTGTTCCAGCACTTTCAATAGTGGGGCATACTAATATATTCAGCAATAGCTGAAAACTACACATCCCATGATGCCTCATATCAAGTCACTAACTTTAACTTCGTATGTATCCAAGATAGCACTGATAAAGGTTTCAGTAGACAGTTCATTGAGCATATATTGAAACTACAGTGACACAAGTGCAGCAGCCCCAGGAGGTTGGGAGTAGTAGTCACTATGGTCACTGTGTCAAAGATCTCAACTAGATCCTTCTATGCTCCTCCTACGCTGGTGCAGCTCTGAAGGGGCTGCAGGATGTCTAATGATTGTAGTAGTGTTCCCCTGAAGCACATGCTAGTAGTATGTTCTACTACTAGTAGAGCAGAAAGCCACAGACATCCTGCTCTACCAATCACAGGCTTGTAGGCCACAGGCCCCATAGAGCCTGTGGTCTACAAGCTAAGCACCAATACTTATGTGCTCTCCGGCGCCTCCTGCTTCTTCTTTCTCGGGGTGCATATGACGTCACATCAGTGCACCTGGAGCAATAAGGTGCAGGACCGGGGAGCAGACAGGTAAGTGATCACCCAATCTACTATAGGGGGACCAGTGAAGGGTTCACTGTATGGGCATACGGTGTCCCCCCATTATTCCCCCCATACAGTGGCCGTTCACTGATTCCCCCCATACAGTGACCCCTTCACTAGTCCCTTATACAGTATGAGGACCTTTGATGGGGCCATTATATTGTGTGTGGGGGGGGTAGTGATGGAGGCCAATAGCCTGGGGGACATTAAAGGGGTTGTGCAGGATAACATTTTTTTTTTTAATTAGGCCGGGGCAGGTGAAAAAAAAAAACAACTTTCTCTTCTGTTCCAAGTGTCTCCCAGCATGGTTTGGTCCTGCAGCTCTGTTGTTTTCTTCCAGCGGAAGTTCCCTCTGCACGTGACTACCTGTGTCACAGCCAGTGAGGACTTCCGGCAAAAGAAGACAGCGGAGATGCAGGACTGGACCGTGCGGGGAGGCCTGGGGACAGGTGAGCATGTTTTTTAATTTTTTTGGGGTGGGTAAGGGCGGTTCACCTCCCTCCGGATTAATTATGAAAAAGTAAAAATTTATGTTGGACAACCACTTTAAAGTGTGGCGCATTAGGGGTGTTTATTAAAGGGGTTGTCCAGGCATAATTTGTTATGGGTTATCCTCAGGATAGGCCATAAATACCTGATCTGTAGGGGGCCGACCCCAGACCGATCAGCTCTACGAAGCCACTTCTGGCGCCTGTCCTGTACACAATACGGGGCCAGAAGCAGAGAGCTCTGTCCACTGTATATTAGTCGGACACCTTCACTGCATCTCAGCACTTATTGAAGTCAGTGGGAGCTGAGCTGCAGTGAAGGCGCTGGGCGAATAAACAACGGAGGGAACTTTCTGCTTCCAGCCCTGTGTTGTGTACAGAAGAGGTGCCAGAAGTGGCTCCCTGCAGCTTATGGGGCCTGTGTGTCAGCCTCCTATCGATCACGTATTTATTTCCTATCCTCAGTATAGGCCATAATAAAGATTAACCCTGGACAACCCTTTTAATATGCCCGACACAGTTTAATGTCCCCCCCACAGGATGTTAGCCCCCATCACTGCTCCCACACAATATAATGGCCCCATCACTGTTCCCCATACAGTATGGGGGACCAGTGAAGAGGCCACTGTATGGGGGGACCAGTGAAGTGGCCATAAAAAAATTTGGCCCCCGGCCCCCCCTTAAGATGTTGTCCATAAACTGGAGCAACCACTGTGGCGGCCTCCAGGAAGGTGCAAAAATAATTTTTATTTTTTTAAAAAAAAAAGTATACTCACCTGTCCCCAGCACCCCATTGTCCCCTACCTGTGTATGTTTGGTCTAATGGTGGTGCCTCATTTCTGGAAATCCTGTACCTATTTGGTCTCAGTGGTCACATGAGGTGCAGGACTCCCAGCAAGGAGGTGCTGGCACGAGACTGAATGGACACTGGCAGCAGACAACAGAGTGCCGAGGACAGGTGAGTATGCTTTTTTATTTATTTATTTTTTATTTTACACCTCCTGTCTGGCACATGGGTTGCTCCAATTCCTGGACAACATCTTTAAAGGATTTATCCATCTTTCTAATATTAATAGCCTATCCTTAGTATAGGCCATCAATATTACATCTGTGGGGATACAACAGCCAGGACCTCTGCAAATCAGCTTTTCCAGGACAGTGCGGCTACAGGTAAAGGTAACAATTCTAGGAGCCACGCTGTTCACTTGCCATACAGGATGTACCAGTGGGGTTAGGTAGTTCAGTGGTGCACATCATATGGCGGGTGAACCGCATGGCTCCCAACATGTTATCCTTTAGCCCCCCTATCTCGGTACTGCTGATCTGCAGGGGTTCTGACGGTGGGCTCCTAGAAACAATTCCACTGGTGGGCCCTAGACAACCCAGTCTGACACTGGTGGTAACTATAGGAATGAGACTTGGTAGACAGGGTTGGTGAACAAGGTAACACTTGTCTGTGTCTCCCATGCTGGAGCAGTCTTCCTCCTAAACAGTGTGCTGAGTCCACCAAAACTACAAAATGTCTGCAATGCAGAGTTGGACAAAAAAGGGTACTTGTAAATTTTTTAGAATGGAGTATTAGTGCTACAAAATGTTTGCTGGTATTCAATAGCAGAATATGAAAGTTGTTACATACTGTACAAAATTTATTAAGCAAAATGTGCATAATTCTAGCATAATGGCAAAAACTGTCTCACATGCCTTGCGCTACATTTATCAAGTGTTTTAGACACTTTTAGACACTTTACCAATGTGTATGAAAAGGGGATTGCCATATTGGAGAGGGGCATGGCCTCCCTGGAAAGGGGTGTTACCTAATTTGCAACTCCATGTGGCAAGAACTTTTAAGCTGAAGCCCCACGTGGCATAAAAGCCACGGTTTGGCCACAGCAAAAAATGCCATGGGAAAAATCACAACGTTTTACAGTCCCTGTTAAGTGGCGAATCCCATCCACACGTTGCAGAAAAATACCCGCAGTGGAAATGCTGCGATTTCCAAAACCGTGATGTTTTTGGAAATCGCAGCACATCAAATATGCCTACGGGAACACTGACGGTTTCCGTATAGGTATAATTAAAGCAGAAAACTCTGCGGACTTTCTGTTAAAAGCGCTGCAGGAAAAATTACGACGTGGTTTTTCCCATAGTGCTTTTTGGCTGCAGCCCACTAAGTGGGGCCTTAGCCTTAAGCTAACTAATAGGAGGTGTAAAGTTAGACTAGACAGTCTAAGAATACGCCAGATTTATCAAACACAATCAAACACTTTGATAAATCTGGCACAATTTAAGACTGTCTAACTCTAGTCTATCTATCTATTAGTAAATCTGCCTCAATGTTTTTACGGTGCTATACTGGCTCTGGTGTCTTTTTCTCTCTTATTTTTCAACTGTGAACAAATGTGATTGCAAGAAATGAACTTTTTGATATATAGCAAGAATTCAAGGCTATCAGTTGTTTCAGATTTCTGTATACTTCTACATGAATATGCCATTTACAGTCAGTAAGAAATATACTGAAAACTAACATAATTAACAGCCTTGAGATACTTTCTATAGCTTTGGAGTGAAAAAGTCCATTTTATGAATCACATATTTGTATCCTTACATTACAATTTTGTGGTTTGCTGTGATATATAAAGACTAATAAAATCATTTTTTTTTTAACTGCAGTTTTACAAGGTGAAAGTCTTTTTCTCAAGGCTGGCTTCATGTATGGACAACCATATAAAAGTAGAAGTTTTGGCAATTTGCTGGGCTGGACCATTCAGGTGTGTGTTATCACAATACAAGAGTATAATAATAACACTTCCGGTTTGTGATGAACAATTTTGGCCAGATAAGAATCGAAGGGCCGAACCTCACGAATATTCATCAAAATTAATCTCAAGAGGTTCGCACATCTCTATTTATGACAGTGCAATTCGAAAAAGATTGAACAAGTATGGCTTGTTTGGAAGGTATACAAGGAGAAAGGCTCTTCTTTCTAAAGAGATCATGACACCATGGCTTAAGTTCATAAACTTGCATCAAAACAAGCCACAACAAGACTTCTAGAATAATGTCCTTTAGACAGATGATCCCAAAGTGGTGATGTTGGCCATAATGCTAAGCACCATGTTTGGCAAAAACTAAACGCAATTTATCAGCACAAACACCTTATACCAACTGTCAAACACGGTGGTGGGGGGTGGATGAGTTGGTCTTGTTTTGCTGCCACAGAACCTACGTGCTTAGAGTCTACTATGAACTTTTCTGTATATCAAAATATTCTAAAGTCAAAGGTGAACTCCTATCCAAAAGTTAAAGCTTGGCTGAAGGTGGTCATGCAACAGGGCAATAATCCCATGCACTCCAGTAAATATGCAACAGAATGGATGAAAACTAATAGAATCAAGGTGTTGTAATGGCCCAGTCAAAAGTCCAGACTTCAGCCCAATTGAAATGCTGTGGTGAGACTTTAAGAGGGCTATGTATAGACAAATGGCAAGAAATCTCAATATGGTAAAGAAGAGAGAGCCAAGATTCTACCAAAATAATGTGAAATATCGATAAAGTCATATAGAAAATGAATACTTCAAGTCATTGCTCCTAAAGTTGGTTTTATAAGCTATTCATTTATGGCTTTTCCATTTTGGCTTCATTTTGTACAAGTAAATAATGAAACAGCGGAATCTGTTGTTCATTTGTTGTCTGTTGATCAGTGGAATCTGTTGTTCTGTGTATGCTGTTCATCTGAGGTTGTATTTATGTATCATGATCTGCCCTGGATTCATCCACATAGCATGTTGCATAAAAATTGCTACAACTTCCAGCCACTGCAATAGCATGTTTATGCCACCAATTGGCTCATCACAGGGCTGATCTGGGATCTAGTGGTAATGTGAGTACAGGTTTTCACTACTGTAGAGGACAGTGAGGGATTTCTTCACTGGGGGGATTTGGGAGAATGTAGAATGCCGAGAGACTGATCAAAAGCTTTTTGCGTGGAATTTTGCTTTGAAGGGAATACTTACCTTTGACCACCATGTTATTATTAAACCTGGTCTATAATGATCCATTTCATATTATAGTTTAATAGTATAGTATTCTCTGCTCCCTTTCTCACAGTCATAGAATTAAAGTGTGCCTATAACATTAAGGGGAAATTTCTGAATAAGCTGTCACAAATGCATCTGGCCATTATAAGACTTATATACTGAATTTTCTCTATAGGTTCCATCTCTAATTGTCAGTTTTCTCTGAGCTAGTGAGTGGAGATTAGTGACTATGATATCTTCTGTACAAAACACACAGAAAGAAGAGGACTGCATGCTCTCCTGTCATATACAAAAGCAGCAGCAGCATGGAGGACATTATGCAGCAAATCTGGGACATAGGTGAGGTAAAACACCTAATAGAAGCTGTAACAGTATCCTACTCTCTCTGCCTCCATTAAGCTGTTCCCTCCTCCTTCCTCTAAATAGACTGCTATAGGCAGCAGTTGTAACTTTTGCAGTGAGCAATCTTCACTCAATACAGATTGTGTCAATGAATTGGGAGGGAAAAGGTGAAGGAGATGGATGAATAGAGCATACTATTTTAGTTTAATAGGAAATATAACAACGTTTCTTATCACTACTTATGCTACTGATTTCAAATAAAATCTAAAAGTCACCATTTAAATTTCAAATTTTTGGTTACCTGCAGTGTCCACTAGGGGGAGCTCACTGCATATGGATTTCTATATCTGTTATTAATGCAGTTTTGGACCCAAATAAGATGAAGAAACCATATCCAAAAAGAAAATGACATATCAATTGTGCAGGTTTTTCTTCTACTTTTTCTCCTCTTTTTTTTTTTTCACCGTGTTACAATTTACCACTGTAATCATAGGAAATAATGAAACCAGAGAATAAATGACTGATATTTGGAAGCGGTGGGTAAATAATTAATACTTGCGTAACATATTGACCTTCCTTCTGCGCTTATAAACTGATAAGTTTACTTAAACTGCAGAGTTGAAAATATTTTCCAGGTGCGGGATGGCGATTTCAGTTATCACGAGCAGTTTTCATTTAAAGCAGATTGTGGCAAAGAAGAGTTGGGTAATTTTAGAACTTGGCAGGAAAGGTTGGTACCTGAATGATTTGATACTTATGAACTCTCTGCTTCAAAATAGACCCTGAAAAAGCTTTAGCCTGGAACATTTATCATACTGAATTCATCTCACTACAGATGTGACATCCGTGTAATATTAAATAGAGAAGGGAAGGAACGGTCTCTTCCCTGACTGCATCCTGTGATGATCCGAAATTGGAATTACATGCTTTTCAAGTAATGTGTGTTATGTCTACCTTAGATTTTAATTGACTGTTTTTTTTTAACATACACTACATGCTTGAATAAAGTTAGGACTTCCAAACTGAAAGCTAAATATGAAATTTTATTTGCTAAAAATATAGTACTAAATATTTTAATATTAAGCTGAACAAATTCATCAAAAATATGAAGAAATTGTGTGTGTGGAGGTAGGATTTATCAAGACTGGTATTTTGTATGCCAGTCTTTATTATCTTTGTGCAATTGGAGGAACCACCAGATTTATCACAAGGTGCAGGTCTCAGCATAAATCAGACACATCACTCCCTCGAAACACAACCTTTTTGGAAAGTGGTGAGGTCGGAGTAAAACATCCCACAAACTGTGTCACAATTGGTTTTTAAAAATCATATAAGTAGCATAGGACAATGATAAATCTGCCCCAGTATCCTCAATTTATATTTTACACCAGAAATGGTTATATTTATTAATATATATTCTGGCAATATTAAAGTAAAATGGACCTGCTAGGGTTATGTACCACAACATACCAGGCCATTAATTCTTTCCCTCTGCTCCCTCCAATACTAGAAGCCAAGATGCTCTTTACACCAGAGAAAATACATTGGAGAAGTTGCCTGAAAGCCACTCCCTTCTCTGACATCACTTCCTGCTCTGCAGTTATTGGCTGAAGCTTCACCTCACAGACTTCCTGTTTGCCCTACCTCCTGCATGCACTCTGCATTTTAATATGTTAATATTGAGAGCTGAGTTTTTGTACATACAAATGTGCTCACCTGTAACTATCTCCTGTTGATTTTTTTTTTTTCTGGCCTATCCTTAGGATAGATCATAACTATCTAATTGTTGGAGTCCGTCAGCTGGCACCTGCACAGATCAGCTGCTCAAGTGTGCATCCGGTCTCTGAACTATACAGTGCATGCACTCAGAAGCAAGTACATCCATGCCCTGTATAGTGACCAGGCACCATTACTGCAGCTCTCCTCCCATTGACTTCAACAGGAGTAGAGCTGCATTAGCGAGAAAAACAAAAGGTTCACGTCCACTTGGGGAATAAGAGCTAGTGTACATATAATTTTACAGTGGCCAAATCCTTTGAAGGAGTGGCAATTATAAGAAATTATAAATTCTGACTTGATCAGGGGCATAGAGAGTATTAAGTGATATATTGCATTTAGTATTTAGTACTTGGTGACAGATCTTCTTTAAATGCACCAAAACCATTTTCTAAATTTTTTTCTTGCAGTAGACATTTATAACTTAATATATATAATCACCATGAACAATGCCAAATATCACCTGAAGTGGTCTAAGCAGCCACCATTAGACTCTGGAGCTGTGGAAAAGTAGAGGGGTGAATATCTGACAGTCTGGCAAAGAGACTGCCCACTACTGGAGTACATAGTGTACTGTACAAGTGGAAGGAAGGTGATGGCATGGGGTGTTTTTCAGGGTTTGGGCTGAATGGGCACAAATTCCCATAGACACACTTCAAAATTTTACGGAAACCTTTCCCAAATTCCATTATAACATACACTGACCACCTATAACAATAAATTCACAAATCTAATATTCTCTCTCATGCCATCAAAACAGCTTTGACCAGTCAGGGCATGGACTCCACAAGATCTATGATGGCATTTTATGGTATCTGGAAGAAAGACATTAGAGGTAAAGATGGGTAAACCGACCCAAATATTCCAAATTTTAACTATTTATAATTAATAATGTTAAAGTTAATTTTTTTATGAAATTGAACAAATGGAGATTCTTCTTAGGGGAGCTAAAATGGCAGCCGCATTAAATTCTGGGGTCTTTCAGTGTAATAGGTAGAGGCCTAGGGGAGGTGTCAAAAATAAATAAAAAAAAGCAAAACAGGAAGAACAGGAAGTACAAAAGAGGTAAGGTAAGGTGAGTATGATAGGTTTTTTTTATTTTCAACACCTCCCCTGAGCCTCCACTGATTATACTCTGGGGTCTGAAGAGACCCCAGAATATAATAATGTCACTTTCACTTTGACATAACTTCAGCTGTGTTTGCCTTAGAGAGGTAGAAATTGAATAGATAGGTTTCTAGTAGCCCTAAAAGTGTTCTACGCTATGCTTTAAGCTATTTTAAGGTGTGATTCATATGGAACTTGTTCAACCCAAAATTAATCTGAACCCGAAACTAAATGAAACCTGAGAGGTTCTTCTATCTCTAACTAGTGGCAGATACTTACATTCCCATAAGTTGGTCCTCCATGGATTGGACTTATTTTCCAGTACATTCCACTCATGCTCAATTGATTGAGATTGTGGGGATTTGGAGGCCAAGTCACCACCTTAAAATCTTTCATGTTTCTCAAACCATTTCAGCAATGTGGCAAGGGCATTGACCTGTTGAAAGAAGTGACTGCTTTTAGGGAACGTTGCTACCATGAAGGGGAGGTGCTTTGTCTGAACAATGTTTAGGTAGGTGGCATGTGTTAAACTTCATCCACATGAATACTGAATTATGAATCAAAACATTGCACAGAGCATCCCCTGCCTTCACCACCTTGCCCTAGTGCCCTTGCCCTTCCCCTAGTACATCCTGGTGCCATTCATGGTGCTCACATACAGTGGGGGAAAAAAAAAGTATTTAATCAGCCACCAATTGTGCAAGTTCTCTTAAAAAGATGAGGCCGGCCTGTAATTGTCATCATAGGTAGACCTCAACTATGAGAGACAAAATGAGAAAACAAATCCAGAAAATCACATTGTCTAATTTTTTAAGAATTTATTTGCAATACTTATTTGGTGGAAAATAAGTATTTGGTCACCTACAAACAAGCAAGATTTCTGGCTCCCACAGATCTGTAACTTCTTCTTTAAGAGGCTCCTCTGTCCTCCACTCATTACCTGTAGTAATGGCTCCTGTTTGACATTGTTATCAGTATAAAAGACACCTGTCCACAACCTCAAACAGTCACACTCCAAACTCCACTATGGTGAAGACCAAAGAGCTGTGGAAGGACACCAGAAACAAAATTGTAGACCTGCACCAGGCTGGGAAGACTGAATCTGCAATAGGCAAGCAGCTTGGTGTGAAGAAATCAACTGTGGGAGCAATAATAAGAAAATGGAAGACATACAAGACCACTGATAATCTCCCTCCATCAGGGGCTCTACGCAAGATCTCACCCAGTGGGGTCAAAATGATCACAAGAACGGTGAGCAAAAATCCCAGAACCACACGGGGGGACCTAGTGACTGACCTGCAGAAAGCTGGGACTAACGTAACAAAGGCTACCGTCAGTAACACACTACGCCGCCAGGGACTCAGATCCAACAGTGCCAGACGTGTCCCCCTGCTTAAGCCAGTACATATCCGGGCCCGTCTGAAGTTTGCTAGAGAGCATTTGGATGTTCCAGAAGAGTATTGGGAGAATGTCATATGGTCAGCTGAAACCAAAGTAGAACTGTTTGGTAGAAACACAACTCGTCGTGTTTGGAGGAGAGTGAATGCTGAGTTGCATCCAAAGAACACCATACCTACTGTGAAGCATGGGGGGGCAACATCATGGGGGGGCAGCCATCCCAATTTGGCCAAAGTCACTAAGATCCTTATGCTTGCATCTTTTTCCTGCTTCTAACACATCTACCTCAAGCGCTGACTGTTCATTTGCTGTCCTTCTTTACCTTTCCTCTAGGTTCCATATATCCCAAGAGTTGTGAGATAAATAGCAGTTAGAAAGCAACATGATTTTGCCATACTCAAGAGATGTCTTCACTATGTAGCCCACATTTACTAAGGAGTTTGCACTGAGAAAGTGGCCAAAAAGGAGCCTCAGCTTGGTGCATTTTTGTCACACTGTAGAGCCACGTTTTTAGACAATGGGCGGAGCGGTGCATGAATCTGGGTGGGCCAGGGAGTTATACCGCAAATCTATACCAGCCCCGAGGCGCATCTGTGCTAGAATTACTAAGAGACTGAAGCCTCCTAGTAACTCTAGTGAGTTGTGTGCCTGGCGGGGAATGAATTAAGACTGGCGTAAGGATCTCCAGTCTTAATAAATTCCCCTCTATGTATCTAGTGGTTGTCATGTGACTTATCAAGGGTTTTGCTAAATTTGAGCAATTGGAGTCTATAAAGAAATTCAAGCTAAGGTAAGGGTGGGCACATCTGCATATCTCACCCCTTCACAGGCACCATTGTCAAAGCATAATTAATATGATTCATTTCGCCTTCTGGTGGTTTTAATGTTATGGCTGATTGGTGTAGGTGTAACGCTACAAAAAAAAGTTTTTCAGAAGGAGAAGGGAGAATTATTTCAAAAGGGATACAATGTCTTATAAATGAGCAAGAAAGTGAGCAGTCTACTATTTTCCCTTAGTTTATCAAAGTCTTCGGCATGGGCGGCGTAGAAATTGCAATCATCTACCGATTCTGTGCTGAGACCGTTGACAACTGAGTTGTAATAATTAGATATACATAGACAATTGGATCATTATAACCCAAGAAAGCGAATACCCTGAATGAGTTACGTTAATTACTTTCAATCTCAATTAGCAAATCTTACATGGAAAGCAGTATTGTAACATTGTCTAACCAGCGACTAATATCTTCATCCTATAATAGAAAATAAAATTAAGAAATAACTTTAGAAATCTTATCTGTGCTATGCACCATTTTCCAATTTTCTCTATGCAGTCATTAGGGTACCCAATGGGGCAGCTTCACTAATCCTATCTAATTTTTAGGCAGTGTGAAGTTAGACTAGGCAGTCTTAAAAATAACCAGATTTATCACAGTGACTGATGCTGGAACATAGGTTTGTTGCATCTTTAGTCTATTAGTTGGCTCACTTTGCTAAATAAATTTGCTCCAAAATTTGGCGCAATTCTGCAACATACTGTCACATCTTAAGCCTTGCCTCCTTTCCAAAGCCACTTTCAAGTCGCACCCCCTTTCAGACAAGGTGAACAAAGTCTAAAGTATATAATAAAAGAGGTGAGGTACAAAACATGCAAACCAGTTTTTTGGCACAGTGAAGACCTTTCGCCACCTCCTCCAACTAAAATCCTTTGCATTCTTCAGTGGGTGCTTCTCCACAGATTTCACCGCATTTGCAATTTTTTTTTCTCTAGCCACCTCCATTCTCGAGCAATCATTTCTGTTAGTTTCGGCACAATTATGCTCTCTATTGTCAAGTGGGCGGTCTTGGCCAGGAGCCAGGAGCAGAAAGACAGGTACCACCTAGCTGACGTTAGGTTCACACCTGCATTCAGGTTTCCGTTCTTCGGGTCTTGCAGATCTGAAAAATGAAAACCCAATCCACGTACCCCATAGACTATAATGGGGTCCACCGGGTTTCCGCTGGGTTTCTGCCCGATAAATGCAGAGAGAAAAAGTCCTGATTGCAGGACTTTTCTCTCTGCATTTTTCAAGCGGCGTTGGGGATGGAATCCCTGAACAGAATTCAGGCGCAGGTGTGAACCTAGCTTGAAAGCTGATAGCATAATTGTGCTGAAACTAGCAGAAAAAAATGCTGGGAAAGAGTGGGGTGGCAAGAGAAAAAATTCCAACTGAGCCTGAATGAGTAGAGGTGCACCTATTGAAGGATGCAAAGAGTTGGAGGAGTTGGTGAAAGTTCCTCTTTAATGGGTTATCCAGTTTTTCAAAATTGAAGCAATATCCATCAGGGCATCAGTTTAAGACCAGAGGGAGTCAAACTGGTGGGATCACAGATCAGTTGTGTTCCCATGACTGCAGAAGCTGCTCACATTTCTACTTTGAGTACTACATTGGGGTCCCATAGACTTGAATGAGCCACCACTATAGTACTCACAAGTGTTCCCATTAATAGTACATTAGAGTGAGACCTACAGCTCATGCAGTCACAAGGAAACAGCTGATTTTTCAGAGATGCGAACAATTTGATCCCCTCTCACCTAAAACTCATGTCTTGTCATAGTGATAGGACATCAATTTTTAAAAACTGGATAACGCCTTTAAGCCAGCCTTTAACTCAGATGCATTTAGCTTAGTATATCTTCTCTAATATTTCACGAGAAATGCTAGTTTCATAACCCTCATGCCTAAAAACTGTAGTCAATGGAGGCATATTTAGGTCACCTTTCCGGTGCTGCAGACCATAGCTGCCCAACATCCCACAGGCATGTCAGATTACCAGCTGAATGGCACTTGAGATTGACAATGGCAATACCACACTAATGACTGATCCTGCATTTAGCCGTCTAACCCCGACATCTGTCATACATGTATGGCGGCTGTTGGGACTTTTAACATGGTGCCCCCTCAACTCCTAGCCACCCGATCTTTGCTGTTTTATATGTTAGCCATGTGAAGAGCGTTAGTGTGCCAGCAACACCATGTTTACTCGAATGAAAGAGTGAGTTCCATGAGTGGCAATCCATTACCATGACAGCCAAGATCCTATTGATTCTATTATTACTGAGCTTCAATGGTCAGTGGATTTACAATATACTACAATACATTAGTATGTCAGTATATTGTATGGGTGATCAGACCCCTAAGGTTTAAGTCCTCTAAGCGGTCAAAAAATAAAGGTAAATAAAAAATAAATACATTTAAAAAAAAATATATATCAAAAAAATAAAAATCAAATCACTCCCAAATCAAGATGGCCAAACCAATATTTTTTCACCATTTTGCCTCCCTAAAATAATTGAATAAAAAGTGATTAAAACATCAGACAATTCCCAAAATGGAATAATAAATAAATAAATAAATAAAATAAAATAAAAACTACAACTTGTCACTGAAAACGGACACTTCACACAGTTCTGTATGCCGAAATATAAAAAAAGTTATGGGTGTTAAAATGGAAATCCAAAAATATTGCTTTCTTGCTTTTTTTTTTTTAAAAGGTTTGTATTTTTGTAAAGGTATCAAAATATTTAAAAAACTATTTAAATTTGGTATCACCATGATTATACTGACCAACAGAATATAGGTACCTAGTACTTTTTGTTGCACAGTGAACACCTGGAGTAAATGTAGTTTTTTTTCTAATTCCACCTTATTCTGAATTTTTTATCATCTTCCCAGTACATAATATTAATCATCATTACAAAGTACAATTTATCATGGAAAAAAATATTTATACGACTAATGAATAAAAAAAAAAAAAGTTATGGCTTTTGGGAGGTAGGGAGTGAAAAACAAAAATGCAAAAATGAAAAATGCCATTGGAGAGAATAGGTTAAACACTGTGAATTAGGCTGAGGCCCCACATTGCAGAAATGCAGCTTTTTTGTTGCAGATTTTGCTGCAGTTTTTTTTAAGCCAAAGCCAAGAATGGCTACAAAAGGAATGGGAAATATATAGGAAGTTCTTATACTTCTCCCTTCAGTTCAATCCACTCCTGGCTTTGGTTCAAAAAACTGCAGCAAAATCTGCAAAAAAAAAAAAGCTGTGTTTTCGCAACGTGGGACCTCAGCCGCAGATGGTGAAATAAAGGAACAACCCAAGCAATAAGGTTAACATGTTAAAGGGCTGCTGAGAGGATCAATAGCATACTCTCCCAGGTCCTCTGTTTACAGCAGGTTGGGTCTCTGTTTATAGGCCCCGCAGCTGACATCTCATCTGTGATAGGTGACAGATCTGGCCGATCACTTGTCTCAGCTGTGACCTCTTCACAAATGGCTCATCACAGCAGTCTTTGACTTTTGCACAGATAAATAGGTGAACCACCTAACAACAGTAGCCCCAGTGGTTTAAAACATGGCAACTTGAGACCTTACCTTAACTTTATGGAAAATTATCTCCCAAAAATGTCAGCCCAATATAAGAAAACATATGGGTAGGTGACTAATACACATAAACCAAATAAAACCAAATAACCAAATAGCTACAGGAAGCTGGTAATCACTTTCTATGGAGGGGACAGGAGCTTCTTCAGGGTCAAGTACAATGCCCACTTTATACAGAACAATGGAACCACCCTAAAAAAGGAGAAATTCTTCCTAGAAAAGCTAAAGTGAGTTGCAGGACATGTAAACCCTCTTTGTACTGTAGAGAGGCAGTGCTAAACAATAGTGATGGAGGAACCTTATGAGATTCGCTTCATGAATATCTGTGAGGTTTACCAGGGGAATTTGTTTCAGCCCAACTTTTTAAGTTTGAGCCAGATGGCAGGGAAGGTGTATACATTTATTTAAAATTTACTTACCTTTCCTGGGCTCCAATGTTTCATCCTCCAATGTTCCAGTCCTCTGCCCAGACTCTCCATCTTCTTGCTACTGTTAAGGCTTTGCTTGGATCTCAGCATCATGTGGGGAGACATCAACATCATCACGCTTTTTTGCTACAGAATACACAAAGAGGCTGTACAATCAAATCCTGAAGATGTCAACTCCCTTCCATTTTGTTGGATTCGTGCAAGATGAAACCCAAAAATTTGAGGTTTGGTAGAAAATGTGTGACAACCCTAACTTGTTATGAATCGGTTTGCTCAAAATGACTAGACCACCATCAGTGAATGCACCATAATACAGGTGTTTTACTAGTGTTTATGTGGGTTGGTTGGATTTTCCAATGGTAATGGTGAAAATATTGTAATCCAATGGCAAATGGAATTGCTTTCTATATTTACAATCTGGTACTTTTCAGATATATTTTTGGCACAGTATTGATACTTGTTTCCCACTTTGGGGTATGGCGCTTCTGTCGTTTCTAATAAATTGTGGATAAACCTTGATTTTCAGCATGATGGAAGAAGACAGAAAGCTGTAATTACTTCCTCCTTTTAGAAAACCCATTGAAGAATATTTTTCAGACGTAAGTATGCTTTTTCAAAACCACAGACGCTGAACATCAACCTACAGGAAGCTCTTAGGATTTCAAGCCTGCTGTATTTTATCTTCCAAGAAGTGCTGCTATATCGCTCTATTAAAATGTAAACTGCGAGAAACAATTTTCTTCAGTCTCAGTATCAGACCCTTGGTTCTTTAAAGGAAAGTAAACCTAAATGTAAATGATTCACAGAAGAACATTTCTTGCCTAAACAAGAACAATATGTTATTATTTTCCATATCTAAAGTGCGCATTTATTTTCCGCTGCTGTCTTTTTTCTGTTTATTTTTCTCCAGTAGCCCAATGAGACTTGTTTGGTTGCAGATATGGGTAACGTTGGGGAATTGGGCCAGTTTGGTAAATCACCACCTAGCAATTTTCTATTTTTCTTCTTCTTTTTTGCTAAACCTACTTCCTATGTAATAATATAACAAACAAGAACTTGGAAGCTAAACTATGGCTGGTTTGGACTCTGTGATCTTAACAGGAATGTGTCACCAGAAAATTACCTATTTTTTTTTTTTAAACTTTTTTTTTAGGTTAAACATATTTTTTTCTTTTGAATTAATTAGAATTTATATCATTTATTTCATATCATTAATATTTTAATTTCCCATGTCACTATCTGTATTTTTTTTTAAAGTACTAAATCGTACAATTTCCACGTTGACCACTAAGCCTAATAGACACTTGCCAACTCTGTAGCCATTTTCTTTAAAACAGTCAATTCATTGGCATCATAAGGCAAGACAGATAGAACAGAAAAAGATTACACCTTTATACACTCACTAGAGATAGGCAAATCGGCTTGTAACGAGCTGGGTTCATCCCGAATATTCCAAATTGTTCTTTTTTTAAACCAAACAAATGGAGATTCGTCTCGGGTTAACTAAAATGGCTGCCGCATTATACTCTGAGGTCTCTTCAGACTCCAGAGTATAAGAGGTGGAGGCCCAGGGGAGGTGACAACAAATAACTCAAAAATAACAATAATGCAGCTCCTTGTACCATAAATATCCAAACAGCAAACACTAACCAAGAGCCAAAAAGTTAATCATATATATAATAATTATTTATTAGTACATCACATGATACAAAAGGTGATGGTAATAGGAGTCTATACCTATTCCCACTTACCTCTTATCTCCATACTTCTGGATATGCTACTCCACTGACTTCTATCCGATGACTGAAGAAGGTCTGATGTTTAGACCGAAACATCTCATTTATGTCAATTTTGCGTATATATTAAAATTTTGGAGTATTCAAGCATCTATTAAACGTGTGCCAGAGTTTCTTTTTCTAATTATATGTGTGTCTTATAAAATACAGAGCTAATTGTATGGAAAGCACACAGTCAGAAGTGAGACAATAGTAACACCAGTGAAATACTGATGATATAGGAGACAAGAAAAAAGTCTACCATGTGACTATTGCTAACACCTCATAAAATACAATATATAACAGGCATGTAACAAAAAGATGAAAAATATGGTAGCTCACCAATGACAATGATAGCTAGCTAATGTCAATAGAAATGTAGTCACCCCATATCAATAAAGAGGACCATCCAACTTACCCACAGACATAGTAAAGGTAGTGTGAGGTATAGCAACGACCCCAGAGCACGTTTCGTCTATATAAAGGTGGCGAGTATGAATGTTTTTTTATTTTTTTATTCCTCCCCTGAGCCTCCACCTATTATGCTCTGGGGTCTCAAGAGACCTCCTGATTGCTGGGGGTCCAATCTCTGGGTCACCCAGTGATCGGGAGGACGTGGGACTGAACATTCCCCTAAAGCCTCATTGTGAATGGACATCAGTGGGATTTAATGACTGGCGCTCCATTCACTACTATTAGGCTGCTGGGATTGTACTCTCCAGCAGCGCCGCAGTCCCATAGCAGTGAATGGAGCGACAGTCACACAAGCACTAGAGCTCCATTCACAAGGAGGTTTTAGGGGCCTAGACAGGTCATCACTCCAGCCCGTCCTGGGCAATATCTGGACCAGAGCAATGGGGGATCAAGAAGAGGTGAGTAAACTGCTATTAGGTTTATGACCCCATATGTAGCCTTTGGGATTTTTATCTTTTGTGTACTGGACAGCTCCTTTAAATGCAATTACAAAATCCCTGTTTTCATTTCTGGCTGTAGATATTTTTTAGTATATCAGTAAATAACTATATATTTTTGGTTTTATTGGAATTTTCATTTTATTTTCATTTTATTTGTCATTTTTAAAAGTTAATTTTATGTACTTATTTTTTAACACTAAATATTTGCCTGGTAAATGGGATCGCGATAGTAACTTTACAGCAGGAATCAGTCCTGATGTAGTGAGAGTGACTGCAGTCTCTATTCTATACTATACACAGGGCTCATTCAGAGGAGCGTATTTAATAAAGAATACTGATGTAGTCTGATTGTCTTCTCTCTTGCAGACATGACTGTAATGGAATTGACTGCAATGATTCCTGCCATATCTTCTCATGTTTCATAGTTACCTATTTTATATTAGGAATAGCGCTATTCATGACTAAAGGCTATGCCTGGTATTGCAGTAGTAAGGGGAAAACTCAAAACCTCTTGGAAAAATAATATAAAAAATTATATTAATTGCAAGAAAATATCCACAAGCTGCAATGATATCCTGCCACTATATTCAGCTTACTGTTGTAAAGCTGTAAAGACATCACATGACCAATGACATCACAAGCATGTCAACCTCACAATGCAGATGATGTCACAACAGGTGCAGTGAATGGAAAGTTCTAGAACAGAAGCAGGCTGTGTCACTTGTGGCAGGTATCTTGAAGAGGACAGGTCCAGATATGTACTACTTATTCACTATGTAGCCCCATTCACACTTAGCATGGCTGGAGGGGGGCGGGGGCGCATGAAGTTTAGAGTTGCATCAACAACATCAAAATCTCAGGAAGGATTTGGTAGGAGTGTTAGGAGTTGGATCCAAACCAAAATGATATTGATGGCCTATCCTAAGGTTCAGTCATCAGTAATATAGTCCCTGATAATCCCTTTAACATGGCATTTTGCCATATTGGTTCCCTACTTCATGCATCATCTGGTAGATCAGGGCTGTGCACCATGTCAACTTTTTAGTTAGTCGTCCTTTAAGGTGTAGTATGATATTGGGGAGGAGGGGAATATTTCATCCTAGAGACAGCGCCCCCTGTCCATATGTTCTGATCTAGCATTGCAGATCAGACCCATTCAACTGAAAGGGGTGGAGGCGAAATATCAATATCAAACCAAAGCTTAGCATGAAGGGCGGTGTCATTTACTATAAAGGGTTGTCACCAGGGACATAACAAATAATCCTGGGGCTTCATAGCAGTAGTAAAGGCAAAACTCACAAAATATCCTTATTGGTAATTGTGGGAAAATAACACTTATAAAAGGTGGAAAAAAATTACTCATTGCAATAAAAATATTGTCAGGCTGCGATTTTACCCCAGTCACATATTCAGCTTGTTAGAATGTTGGGACAATAAGTAGCTATGACATCACAACACTCATGACATCATCAAACCTCACCATGCACATTGCATTACAACAGGTGCAGAGTATTCCAGGTTGTGCCACTGGAGGAGACATCTTGAAGAGGACGAGTGCAGGGAAGTGCATGTGTTTTATTTTAGCTTTAATTTAAAGAGGCTTTCCTGGGCTAAAGATATTGGCGATCTATTCTTAGGATGGCTCATCAATATCGAATCGATGGGGTCCAGTCCCCAGCACCCACACCGAGCTTTTAGCTGGAATAGATTTCAGGGATCATTTACATCAGTAAACTGGTATAAATGATGATAAATCTTGCAGGGTTGGTAAGTCCCACCCATGCCCTTACAGGAAAGTGGAGTGGGAAGCGTAAAAGTGAAAAAGGACCAAATTTTTTGCAAAAATCCAATTTGCACAAAAACTTGTGACTTTTCATGCCTTGTACATCAGAAAATTGGTGTACAAGGTATAATAAAACTCTCAACCTGAACAGGAGACACTTGTGTTCCCTCTTCTGGCTCATAGAGGGGGTCCTGAGCAGGAAACCCCCCCTCTACGATGTCCAAATGTGCCAATACAGGATGAGATAACCTCTTTAGGCCGGGGCCCCACGTGGCGTAAATGCCACGGTTTGGCTGTGGCGGAAACGCCGCAGAAAAAACACACGGCTTTTTGCGAACAAATATGTGCAGCAGATACGCTGAGATTTCCAAAACTGTTGCAGCTTTGGAAATCGCAGCATGTCATTTATACCTACAGAAACGCTGCCGGTTTCCCTATAGGCATAATGGAAACCTCTCTGGACTTTCTGTGAAAAGCACAGCGGGAAAAACCTCGATGTGTTGCCACCGCACTTTTTTGCTGTGGCCCTCTACGTGGGGCCTCAGCCTTAATAGGCTTTCATTTAGCTAATTCTGTCCTTTCCCTCTTAGACTGTAAGCTCCTATGAGCAGGGCCTCGATTGTATTATTAGTTTGTAAGCTCTTTAAGGGGTTTTCGTGGCGTTTGAGACGATACTATACCTAGGATATCTCACCAATATCCCATAGTAGGGTCCGGCACCTACTGGTCGGCTGTTTTAGGGAGTCTTTGCCATTGCCGGAGCTATAGTGTGGACAGCGCTGTAACCAGCCACAATGTCACCAGATAGCGGACGGGGCTTTCCGGAGCACCTTAAAATGACTGAAAACCTCTTGGACAGCAGGTTATCTATTACATTATTAGATTGTAAGCTCTTATGGGCAGGATATTGTTTGTATTTCATGCTGTGTAAAAAATAAAAAAATAATCTACAGCAGTTTGCAGCAGGACAGATGAGATCCAGGGTTCAGTCCCCCAGATATGGGGTCAGGAAGGAATTTTTTTCCCCCTGAGATAAAAAAAAAATCTCTGGGGGGTTTCTTCGCCTTCCTCAGGATCTCTGGGTACAGGGGCTCTTAATTCAGGCTAATGGTGGACTACGGCAAGTACTGCGGTGTCCCCCGGGTCTGAAGTCAGAGTCACTGTACCCATTATTTCATTAAAGGGCCAGTAATGTTTTATTACAATGTTGCTTATTGCTTTTAAATAAAAAAAATAAAAAAATAAATAAAATATTTTGGTATCTTTGTCTTTTGTCTGGAATGTCTCCTTATTATTATCTCTGGTGTTTCACATTAGGATTTATCAAGGATTTAAATAAATCTGTTCAAAGAATCGACATGCTACAGATGAAAAATCTGCATCTCAGTTATTCTGGAAACAGATTTTTTTTTCCTGCAATGTGTAGATGTTACTGGCACACATGCAGTCATTCTGCACTTATCCACAGCGCGTACCCTCTGAGGTTGCGGGGTGTACCCCTGATGTACTCATACCAGCTAGTCACTCAGCCCTCAGCTGCCCTGATACACCAGGTTGTATGCATGGTTGACTCCACTGGCGTTGCCCCCCCCCCCCCGGAGCCAGAGGGCCCCACAGGCCCACCTTGCCACTCTATTGCACTAATGAATTGTATACTTATCTTCTCGTCCTGCTGCTCTGACGTCCGGCTTTGTGTCTTCTATTGTCCATATGGCTCCCTGTCTTTTGCTCTTAGAACCAGCAGTGCCATAGAGCAGGAGGACAATAGAAGAGACACACAATGGGCACCACATCAGCACTGTGCAGGAGGAGGAGGTAAGTATACAATTCACTAGTGTGGGGAAGGGCATAGGGGAGGGAGAGAACTATTACCTGTGGGGGCACTGATATCTATGTGGGGGGACACAGTCAAGACACTATTACTATTAGGGCACTATTACCTATGTGGGGGTATATTACCTGTGGGGGGGCAGGCACTCTTAGAGACTATTCCCTATATGGGGGGGGGGGGGGTTACATGTAGGGGAGGACACTATTATGGCACTATTGCCTATGTGGGCAAAAACTATTGCCTTTGTGGAGGGCACAAGGGGGGAAGATATAGTGTCCCAAGGTGGATTTCAAGGGGGAAACGGTGCCTGAGTGGTGGATGCTAGGAGTGGTAGTCACGTTGCAGGTGTCCCCGGGCTCTCTCCCTTGGGTACAGCACAGTGGTGGGCGAACGCACCTGGGTGGTCATTGTACGGGACAGGTTCCCTGGGGTACTCCCTCTAGTGAATGATGAGTGTAGTAGTGTGGCCTGGCCCTGGGATGTACCCAAGATGGTGGTTGGTGCAAGTTAGCTTCAGACACACACATATAGGCAAGACGGATGGTGAAAGTGGTGCCAAACAGCCAACATCAGGTTCACAGGTCAGATTTACAACAAAATTTCTCAAACTAATTTTTTAGGGACCACTTCAATTATGGAGGGGATTTTAAAGGCCTATATAATAGAAACCCCATAAATCACCCCATTTTCAAAGCTGCACCCCTCAAATAATTCAAAAGAGCATCTGGGAAGTTTGTTAACCCTTTATGCATTTCACTAAAATTAAAACAATATGGAGGTGAAATTCAATTGGTTTTTGATAATATGTTCATTTAGCCCTAAAATTTGAGTGTAAACTGATGTTTGGGCACACAGCAGCACACCGAAGGGAAGCGACACTGGGTGTTTGAAAAGCAGATTTTGCTGGAATAGTTTTTGTTGCCATGTCTCATTTGCAGAACCCCTAGAGTGCCAATACAATGGAAACCCCCCAAAAGTGACTCCATTTGAGAAACTACACCCCTCACAGAATTTATCAAGGAGTATAGTGAGCATTTTGACTTCAAAGCCATTTCACAGATTTTATTAACATTGGGATGTGTAAGTTAAAAATTACTGAAATGTCACTTTATCTCCAAAATTTTCAGGGGTTAAAGGAGAAAAAGCCCCCCACAGTTTATTAAACAATTTCTCCTGAACACAGCAATACCCCATATGTGGTCGTATTCTTCTGTATGGGTACATGGTGGAACTCGGAATGGAAAGAGTGCTATCTGGCTTTTGGAGGGCAGATTTTGCTGAAACCCCCAAACGTGGCCCTGTTTTGGGAACTTCACCCCTCACAGAACATATCAAGGTGTATAGTGAGCATTTTGATCCTACAGCTGTTTCACAGATTCTATTAGCATTGGGACGTAAAAATGAAAAATTACTTTTTTTTTCCAATATACCGTCCATTTAGCACCATATTTTTAATTTTTACAAGGGGTTAAAGAAGAAAAAACACACCACGATTTGTTACACAATTTCTCCTCAACACAGAAATGCCCCATCTGTGGTCGTAAACTGCTGTACGGGTACATGGTGGGCTCAGAATGGAAAGAGCGCTATTTGGCTTTTGGAGGGCAGATTTTGCTGGAATAGTATTCAGGTGTCATGTCGCATTTGCAGAGCTCCTAAAGTACCAATACAATGGAAACCCCTCAAAAGTGACCCCATTTTAGAAACTGCACCCCTCAAGGTATTTCTCAAGGAGTATTATTATTTTGAGCCCAAGAGTGCTTCCCAAAAATTAAAGCAAAAAGTGAAAATTGAAATTTTTAAAGAAATATGCAATTGCAATCCAATAAGTTGCACCCATTTTGTGCCATCAGAGACATATAGTCCTAAAATTATTAAGTGGGCTATCCCAGGTACAAAAAAGTTATGTATGTGGAGTAAACTGCTGCTTGGGCACACAGCAGGGCTCAGAAGGAAGGGAAAGCTTTTTAGCTTTTGGAGTATAGATTTAGAGGGAATTTCTGGATACCATGTTGTTTTTGCAGAGTCCTGGAGGTGCCAGTAAATTGGAATTCCCCATTTTGTAGGGACAATTTTAGGGTCTCTGCAAATGTGACATGGCATCCAAAAACCAACAATCTAAGTCTGCACTCCAAAAGCCCATAGTGCTCCTTCACATCTGAACCCTGTTGTGTGCCCAAACGGCAGTTTATGCCCACATGTATGACACTGGTGTACCCAGGATAATGTACTTAATGTCATATGTGGGTATAAACTGCTGTTTGGGTACATCTGGGCACAGAAGGGAAAAAGCGCTATTTTAGTTTTTGGAGCACAGATTGGTGGAATCTGCAGACATGTGACCCCATTTTGGAAACTACACCACTGAAGGGATTTTTCAAGTTGCGTAGCAAGCATTTTTAACCCTTTAGCGTTGCATTAATTTAATTTCCAGAAATGAATGTGCAGCTGATAATGAAAAGTGAAAATTTTAATTTTCCAGAAATATGCCATTTCAGTGCCTGATATAGTGGAGCTTTTGAAGCATCCTTCTCTGATACAAGTTGTGCACAACATCTTATGCACTGATGCGTAAAATGACATATTCCTGAAAAAATTGCCATTTTCACCTTTCACCATGAACTGCGTATTCATTTCTGTAAAATAAATTAATGCATCACTTGGGGGTTAAAAATGCTCACTGTACCCCTGGATAACTTCCTTCAGGGGTGTAGTTTCCAAAATGGGGACACAAGACAGGGGATTCCACTTTCCCTTACGTCCTACAGCAGCACATATGGGGTATTTCTGCCCCTGTGTGTTGATAGGACAGGAGGAATTTTTAATTAATATAATTTATGAATGACTATGGTATAAGAGGACCTCCTCCCCTCGTGTTTTTCCCTGTCCTGTGTGGTGGGACAGGTGGAGGGAGGTCTTTTTTGTCCTCCCATATTTTGCTTTTTCCCCCAAAGTTTGTTAACTTACCTTTGGGGAGTCATCTTTACACCTCTCTTCTCTTCTTTTTTCCACTGGACATGTCTGTGGAAAAGAAGGGGGTTTTACTTAGGCAGTTTCTTGTGCCTAGCCAAGTTTTCAACCTTCGCTCTGAAAAGGTTTATTTTAGTAGCACATGCAGCGGTAGTTGCATGCTGCATGTTCAAAGACCTGTAGTGCATGCGACTTGTTCGGCCTTGATGTGGAACATTGCCCTTTCACTTACCTTACAAGCTCCGCGGCCGCCATAAGTGACGTTGGTCACTTCGTTCCTCCGGAACCTTTGTTCGTGCTCCTGTTTTCCGGGGACTGAATTCTCGGATGGACTTTTTGCGGCTTAGTTTTTCCTCCTTTTGCAAGGTTATATTTACTGAGCCCCTTTTCTGGCATCTGTCTGTATATTTTTAGGTTTTAGCTTAATTCTGTGTACAAGAAATTAAAGTTTGCAAAATTTGTGGGGGGAGGGATTTTTGTGGTGCACTACTTGCTCATTCCTCCTCCCCTCCTATAGAAGCTTTCATCTCACTGCAAAAGATGGCTTGTCTGTTAGTGAGGAAGGCCTCAGTACTCCACTTGGATTACTGTTCTTGCTGCTGCAGCTCTAGGCAGTACGGTGGCTCAGTGGTTAGCACTGCAGACTTACTGAATTAGAGTCCAGGGTTCAGATCCTGCTAAGGGTAACATCTGCAAGACGTTAAAGAAAAAAAAAAAAAAGCCTAGGATGTGTGGACTGTAACACACCATTAACGGATGGGTGTGAAATTACTTGCTGTTGTCAGTGCCTGGACCCCTCTTCTGAAGGACTGTCTATGCGAGATGTTGTTGTATGGGTCAAGGAGTACATGAAGGAGAGCCAGGACTCCAATTCTCAGATTTATGAAAAGTCCTGATCTGATAAACATACTCTTTCATTAGTCTTTAAGAGGACTTCCCGGTGATTGATGAGACACTCTCATTGGATGAAGATACCTTGGAGAATTCCAGCAGACCTCTCTTTCTTCTAGAGAAGATAAATAGGCTGCTGAAGTCCATCTGGTCAAGGGACTGAGATGTTGATGGGGAAGCTACCGCTTCCACCAATAGGGAGCCTAGGGCCTTCCAAGTGGATGAGACACTGACAAGCTCATGCTATTGGAGTGGAAACATCTTGAAAGAGCCACTGTTTTATCCAGGAGGTTTAAGGCCTTATTTCATATTGTGAAATCTCAGCTGGACTGATGGAGTCCCCCACCTAAAGTCGATATGGCAGTAGCCCAACCTCCAGGACCCTAGGCGTATGGAGGGTACCCTCAGAAAGGCTTATTCTGCAGCCTCTGCTCAGACCTTGGTGGCCATTGCATCTAATGAGGTATCAAACAAGTTGCGTTCTAGCCCAACTAGAGAGGAACATCGACTCTGGAGTCTCCAGAGATGACCTATTTCTTGAGGTCAGTCTCCTTGTCTGGAGATTACCTATCCAAGGCCTCCCAACATCAGTTTAAGCTGACCACAAAATCTATGGCCCTCTCCATGGCAGCTAGAAGGCCGTTATGGTTAAAACCCTGAAGAGTTGATAACACCTTCAAGTATAACTTGTGTTCCCTGCCTTTTGAGCCAGGTAAAACTTTCGGCAGAAGCCTGGATGAAATCATGGACGGTCTAGTCGTCAAGAAGCATTTTTTGTAAGGCGAGATAGCAAAAAAAAATATCATTATTTCTGGTGTTTTTTTTTCCTGACGTTCACCGTGCAAGTTAAATTATGTTTCAGTTTTATTGTACAGATTGTTACAGACATGGCAATACCAAATATATATTGTTTTTATTATTTTTTAGGATTTCCTTTTATATAATACATTTTATATAGGTAAGAGGCATTTTGGGGGTTTATTCATTTATTATTTTTTTTAATACGCTTCACTTTTTTTTTTCACTTTTTTTTAATGTTTAGCGTTGTCCCACAAGGTGACCTGAACCAGCAATGGTCTGATCACTGATTCAGTACTATACTACTGCAATACATATGTATACATGTGTATTGCAGTGTATAGAGGAAATCAGCCTATGCAGACACATAGTCTGACTTCCTCTCATCAGCGGCAGGATCAAGCAGGTACTGGGGGCTCCTAGCAGCCCAGGATCACTGGTGAGACCCTGGGCTGCAGAAAATACATAACAACACCCCCCAATCTCACCGCGCGAGATGGGGGTGGGGAGGATGCGATGAGGGACATTTACATGGTGGAACCCCTTGCAGCATTCAATGCAAACATGCAGACATGCAATGCTTACACTCATTTTCCTCAAATAGGGTATTTGGTGTCAGCCTCGTGGGTTTTTTGCCTTTTTCTGGATAAACAGTTTATAGGTTAGACTTTATGGACTAGTGTCTTATCCAACCTTGTGTCTTTATCCAACCTTATCTATTATGTAACTATGCATTTATCTGTTGTATAGTATGGCATTTAGGGTATTGTTGGAGATTTCTGTATAATATATCTTAGAGTAAAATGCCTCTATCTCCATTTATCAGACTCTCTTCCCTCTCCACCCCTCCAGCTAAACTAATTTCACTGATCAACCCCTCTTCAGAGAAGTCAGACTGGATTTCATAGAAGTATATGAGGGGATCTAGTTGTGAATAGAGCAGTTTAGAAGGATGGGGGAATACATAAACCAGATACGTAGAGAAAGTAGTATTTCTTTCTGATAAAATCTAATACAAAGTTCCTTGTATTCACCTGTACTATTCTTTTAGCGTAAAAAAACCCCCCACAGAAACATTGACAGCTATTCTTCCTGAATCCCTTATAGAGATGCTCGCTTGTTTAGCCAGGCATGCATTTTAGCTGAATGGGGAAAGGGGTGGATCTCCAGTGGGCTGCATCCCATTTTGGGTGACGTAGTTCTTACTTTCTTATCTAGACAACCCAAGTAATCACTAGAAGAACAGAAGTTGGATCATACAGTCGACTATGCTAGACACAAGGAAGAATCAGAGTGAGGTGGAGGGCTAACAGCAACACCACATCCTAACTTAGCATCTTGATAACGTACCCCTCCCGAAGCTCTGTAACAAGGGTTTCTGATCGCTTCAGCAATCATCTCCACCTCTATACACCCCTATTCACTTAAAGGGGTATTCCCAGAACAACAATAATATTTCACATAAAAGTACTTTGCAATACAGTATATCACTGTCACCCATTGAAAGCAATTGGCAACAGTGTATATGTCACTATAAAAAGCCCAATGAGATTCCGCTTTCCCTTCCTCTGTATGATCACTGTCACCAATGGATACAATCTGTAGTCCATCTTCATTCAGGATGAGCGTGCTCGGTTTGCCTTGGTCTTCCCAATAGCTGCTTATTGGATCTGGGCTACATAACCATGCATGGGCCTTCCTAACACAAGGAGAATGTGCAGTGCTTGAATGATTTCTGTTAGGGATAATGGACAGTTAGGGAGCACACAGAGCCAGGTGCACCTGGGAAATGTAGTTTTCTCTAGTCACATGCTGCATTGTAAGTACCGCCCATTCTGCCCATTGCAAACTGAAAATGTAATGGTGCTATCAGGGTGCAGATATTGCAAAGAGAGGGCAAATAGGAAGTGGGTGAAGTCACAGGTACAATAGAGATGGCTCAAGTTTTTAAAAAAAGATGAATGCTGGGAATCCCTTTAACCTCTTCACGCATCCTCACGTACATGTACGTGGGAGAATGTGGTTAGTTACTGCATCCCCACATACATGTACGTGAGTGTGATCGAGCGGGCTCAGAAGCAGAGCCCATGCAATCACCACGAGAGCCCGGCTGTATCTGACAGCCAAGCATCCGCTGCAACCGCGGGGATGGTGATAACACCGATCCCCACTGTTTAACCCTTAAGATGTCGCGGTCAATAGCGACCGTGGCATCCTAGTGGTTTCCCTGGGGCAATGGATGCCACAGGCGGCATTGGGAGCGGATGTTAGCTGTAACTGACAGCTAACACCCACTCCATTAACCCTTCGGTTGAAGCTGAGGTCCGATCGGGGGTTTTAACTCCTTGGATACCGCGGTCAAACATGACCACGGCATCCAAGGGGTTCTGCCATGTTGCCACCCCCCCAAGCACCCCCCATGGCGAGATCGGGGTTGCCGATATCTATTTTCTGCAGCCCAGGGTCTGGCCAGTGACCCCAGTCTGCCTGGAGCCCCCAGTACCTGGTTGTTCCTGCAGGGACCTCTGGAAGTCAATCTATGCATCTGCATAGACTGACTTCCTGTATAGACTGCAATACACGTGTATTGCAGTCTATAGTGCTGAACCAGCGATCAGTGCATCGCTTATTCAGGTCCCCTGTGGGACATCACTAAAAAGTAAAAAAAAAAAAAGAAGTGAAGTGTATGAAAAAAATAATAAAAAAAAAAAAAAGAAAGAAAAGAAAATGATTTTTCGCCATATGATCAAAAAGTCATATGTACCCCAAAACAGTACCAATAAAAAGCACAGGTTATCCCACAAAAAATAAGCCCTCAACCTACTCTGTCAACCGAAAAAAAAAAATTCCTACACATCTCAGAAGATGGCGATGCAAAAATAATTGATTTCTTTCCCCAATTGTTTTTTGTTCTGCAAAACTAGTAATGTATAAAAAAAAAAATATAAATGAGGTATCGCCGTAATTGTACCGACCCACAGAATATAGGTAACATGTTACTTATGCGCTATGCTGCATGGAAAAAACATTAAAAGGTAAAAAGCAATACCAGAATTGCTGGGGGGGGGGGGGTTAATCACCTAGAAAGAGTTAATAAAATTTATTCTATAAGTTATAGGCACTCAGAAATGATATCATTACAAAATACATCTCACCCCACAAACAACAATCCCTCATATGGCTACATCACCATAAAAATAAAAAAATATAGCTTGTACAATGTGAAGACAAAAATCGCCAAATCATTAGAATATAACTGACTGCAGCAGGAAGGGAATGTATAAGCTGTGCAAGCGCATATCAGGGCACACCCCAAATTTTGAGCTTACAAGGGAAAATAAAACAGAAGTGACCCCCAGAGTGACCCCCCCCCCCAATCATAGGAGCTACTGGGTATATATTAGGGAATTTGGTGTTCCCAATGTACTCCGCACAGCTTACCTATTTACTGTTCACCATCCGTTGTACATTCCCGCCTGGGATACTAATGCTCACTACACCGCTTGATAAATTCTTTGAGGGGTGCAGTTTTCATAATGGGGTCATTCCCTAGGGGGTTCCACTTTACTGGTACTTTAGAGGCTCTGCAAACATGACAAGTCATCCAGATACCAAACGTCTAAATATACACTTCTAAAGCCACATAGTGCTCCTTCCCTTCTGCGCCCTGCAGTTTATGCCCACATGTACTGTATGACCCTGGTGTACCCAGGATAACGTACTTAATGTCATAAGTGGATATAAACTGCTGTTTGGGCACAGCGGGGCACAGAAGGGATGGAGCGCTATTTGGTTTTGGAGCCCAGATTTAGACAGTTTGGTTTTTGGACGTCGTGACTCTTTTACAGAGCCCTGAAATGCCAGTAAAATTCCCTGGAATTCCCTGACATGTGACCCCATTCTGGAAACAATACCCCTGAAGGAATTTATCCAGGGGTACAGTGAGCATGTTTAACCCCCAAGTGTAGCATTAATTTATTTTCCAGAAATGAATACGCAGCTGATGGTGAAAATGACTATTTTTTTCCAGGAATATAATTTCAGTGCATAATATGTTATGCCCGGCTTGTATCAGAGATCAATACTCCAAAAGCTGTTGTGCCCGGGATACCCGCTTAACAGTGTTTGGAGTGTGTATCTCTGCTGACACAAGCTGGGCACAAGATATCGGGCACTGAAATGGTGAATCTCTGGAAAAATTACAATTTTCACTTTTCATTATATCAACTGCACATTCTTTTCTGGGAATTAAATGAATGCAACGCTCAAGGGTTAAAACTGCTTGCTACACTACTTGATAAATCCCTTGAGGGTTTATATGTCTGTGGGTTTTACTTTACTACCAATTCAGGGGCTCTGCAAAAGTGGCATGACATCCAAAAACCAAACTGTGCTCCAAAAACCAAAATAGCGCTCCTTCCCTTCTGTGCCCGGCTGTGCCCAAACTGCAGTTTATACCCACATATGACATTAAGTACGTTATCCTGGGTACACCAGGGTCATACGTGTGTCATACATATTTATTTAAAAATTTAAATTATCACTTTGTACATTAATTTTCAGGAAGCACTCTTGGGCTCAAAATGATAATACCCCTTGATAAATTCCTTGAGGGGTGTAGTTTCTAAAATGGGGTCACTTTTGGGGGGGTTTCCATTGCACTGGTACTTTAGGGGCTCTGCAAATGCAACATGGCACCTGAAAACTATTCTAGCAAAATCTGCCCTCCAAAAGCCATTCCAAGCCCCAGCATGTACCCATACAGCAGATTATGACCACATATGGGGTATTGGCGTGTTCAGGAGAAATTGTATAACAAACTTTGGGGAGCTTTTTCTCCTTTACTGTATTTTATTGTGAAAATAAAAAAATTGGGACTAAATTGACGGTTTATTGGAAAAACAGTAATTTTTTATTTGTATGTCCCAATGTTAATAAAATATGTGAAACAGATATATTCCTCTGAGGGGTTTAGTTTCCAAAACGTGGTCACTTTTGGGGGTTTCCATTGTATTGGTACTCTAGGGGCTCTGCAAATACGACATGGCACCTGAAAACTATTCCAGCAAAATCTGCCCTCCAAAAGCCATATAGCACTCTTTCCATTCCGAGCCCCACCATGTACCCATACAGCAGATTATGACCACATATGGGGTATTGCCGTGTTCAAGAGCAATTGTTTAACAAACTGTGGGTGCTTTTTTTCTTTTAACCCCTTGTGAAAATGAAAACTTTGGGGATAAAGTGACATTTTAGTAATTTTTCATTTACACATCCCAATGTTAATAAAATCTGTGAAAAGGTTGTGGGGTCAAAATGCTCACTATACCCCTTGATGAATTCTGAGAGGGGTGTAGTTTCCAAAATGTGGTCACTTTTGGGGGTTTCCATTGCATTGGTACTCTAGGGGCTCTGCAAATGAGACATGGCACCGAAAACTATTCCAGCAAAATCTGCTTTTCAGACGCCCAATGTCGCTCCTTCTCTTCCGTGTGCTGCCGTGTGCACAAACATCAGTTTACACCGACATGTGGGGGATTTCTGTGCTCGGGAGAAATTGCATAACAAACTGTGAATACACTTTCTCCTTTAACCCTTTGTGAGTTTGTTAATTTTAGGTCTAAATGAATGTATTATTAAAAAAAAAAAAATGAAATGTCTAAATTTCAGCTCCATATTGTTTTAATTTCCGTGAAATGCTTAAAGGGTTAACAAACATCCCAAATTTTTTTTTGAATTATTTGAGGGGTGCAGTTTTGAAAATCGGGTGATTCATGGGGGTTTCTAATATATAGGCCTTTATAATCCCATTCAGAACAGAAGTGGTCTCTAAAAAATTAGTTTGGGAAATTTTGTTGTAAGTCTGGAAAATCACTGTTATACTTGTAAGCCTTCTAACGTCCAATATAAATTAAATGACAATTAAAAGATGATGCCAATATAAAGCAGAGATATGATAGATAATATTTATTCATGTATTTGGGTGGTATGACTGTAAGGGAATTGCCAGTTGAGCAATTCCCCAGTGCTGCTGCAGAAACAAGGGTAGAAGGGAATGACAGAGACAGTGAGCCCTAAATTCGACACAGCCCCTGTCCCTGCCTACTTTCCTGACTGTCCTAGGTGACAGCCGACAACTTGGAACCAATCCCTTCTCTAAATAAGTGACACACAGAACAGGACAAGACAAAACAACACAGAAGAGGAGTCAGCAAGCCAAGGGTCAAAACCATAGGGACAAAACAGTACCAAATCGTAATCCAAAGGAGTAGTCAATGGAAACCAAAGGTCAGACGTCAGAAATAATACAATAAGGAAGTAGGAAGCTAGCAAGGATAAAGTCACAGGACAGAGTACAATAGGCAGCGACCATGAGTGAGCTGATGACCTGTTTATAGCAAGTCCAGGACCTGTCCCAGACTTGACTGGTAGACAGACTGTCAATCACACAGGCAAGGCTAAGATTAACTATTTGAGGAGCAGAAAGAAACAAGGTGCAGGAGACGGGTATGGCTGAAATTCAATTACAAAGTAGTAGTACTAGGACAGCGTTCAGACTGAGCAACAAGAACCTTAAGCAAGGAATCAAGTTGAACACGCCTCCTGTGCTGCAGGCGTGTGAGCAGAGGGTGGTGCAGAGACCCAAACAGGCAGAGATGTTACAATGACTATCTGTTTGAAAAGCAGAGCATTTCACATTTTGAAAATTGCAAAATTTTTTTTCCAAATTTCCATCAAATTTCATTTTTTTTTTATAAATAAATACAAAAATATTGATTAGTGTTTACCACTAACATGAAGTACAATGTTTCATGAATAAACAATCTCAAAATCACTTGTGTAAGTTAAAGCGTATCAAAGTTATTGCCATATAAAGTGACATATGTCAGTTTTGAAAAATGAGACCTGGTCCTTAACGCACTTTTGGGCTCGGACCTGAAGGGATTAAGGTAGTCAAAAACATGTTTTAAGTGTCAGGTTTAGTTGGCTTTGCTCTTACGCGTATGGGGATCTTTCCAAGAGTAATGGAGCCATTGTTATAACATTTAATATGAACTTTTTGTATTTCACGTTGAAATCAAGTATTAAGTTATTCAAGTATTTAATTATTCTAATACTAATGCAAATGAAAAAGGTTGGACTATCTTTTTCCAAGTGCTGCAGCATAGCTAGAGACCAGGAGACATCTGAAGGAGGCAAACTGGTAAATTTGCAATCCTTTCATTGTTAGGATCATTCATGACGCTTTCAATGTATCTATAAAAAATAAAAACTATTTCTGTGAGGGCCAACATAGATCTTCGTCAATTATCTACGTATTGCTTCAAAGTAATAATACGTATCGGAAAATTCAGTATATGGTAAGGCTTGACAGATAAATGTGTGTCACTCTGTATTTTTATTCTCAAAGGCATGCTTAGTATACTCTTAAGTAATTTTAGCAATTGAGAAATATCCACCACCAGCAGAGCACACCAGCATCCAAATGGCTCCGAAAATGAGAATGTAACCATCTACTCAACGTGAACGATCCAAATGAGTACTCTGAAATTTTCATTGGCAAGGAAAGGATTAAAATGAATAGTTACAGCTCCGAAGACCGAATCTTGTGAATTCATTGAAAGTACTTGGTACATATGATGAAGATGAGAGAATTTTTGTGAAGGTGACATTCAGAGTAGAGATCCCTAAACTAATTAAGGGTAGCTGTTTTGCCTTCGCACAACCATCAGTGAGTTCCTCTCTCACCTCGGAGTCTGAAACATTTTAATGAGATTTGGAGGAAGCGGTGGACACTTCCTAATTAGTATTTTTTTCTCTCGCGATCATGACTAACAGTAATTTAAAGAGACAAATATGTTTGTACAGGATGACATTTGCCCCACTGCAGATTAATGTGACCCTGTGGAAAATCACTGATCCGTCAGAAATATATTTATTCAGTGGCGGCTACTAGCTCTTTATAAAGCAAATATCAGCTCTGATTGTAAAAGATAGAAATCACAAATGTACATTTAATCTACTTGCAAGCAAAAAAGTTCTTGAGTTGTATAAATAGAAGGAACTTTAGATGTCTTTAGCTATGCTAAAAGGAAATGAGGGAAGACATGCAATATTGGCTACTGTAGCACAAACTGGTTAAGATGATAATAAAATATAATGGAGACAAGTCACAGACTCTTTTCCAATTTAAACTAACTACGGAGTTTCTATTATATGGCAGATAATCATTAGAAGCTTGAATATGTATTGGGACAGATTTACTATTGTGGCTACGATTCCACCTTGGAGTAAAACACACAAAAAGTGGAACATTTTTGTGCATTTGCATGTATTCTAAGATCAATTTTTTTTTTACTTCTTCAGCAAGTGGGTGTGGATCATCAGGATAGGGGTGTAACTTCATTTGGACGATGGTATGGCTTAAATGTTACACAATGCACAAAATTGAGGCAACAATTTTGCAATAATTTTTGATCCATAGTAATTAGTATTATTATTATTTATTAATATTATAAATATTATTATTATTATTATTATTATTATTATTATTATTATTGCACAATTAATTACATAGTGCTGTACATATGAGGATTTGCGTAGGCAGACATCACACGGTACTTGCTTTGCTCATATTTATGGCCAGCCAGTGAAAAATCAGCAACATATGACTGCTGTTCCCTAACACCCTGCAGAGTTTCAGTGTATTCCTATGTTAGGCAGCTTCAGTCCATCTCTCCTGCCTCCTGCTTGTGACGGGTTTCTCCATCTTAGCTCTTACAATCAGGAGGCAGAGGAGCAATGTATACAGTAAATACATCTCATTGGATGCAATGGAGATTATGAACATGGCACATACAGATGGTACAGATGTAGAAAGTTTAACTTGACAATTGGGGTTATTCAGTTTAGAACAAAGACAGCTACAGGGATATCTGATCACAATGTACAATACACAAAGGGACAGCACAAAGAACTTTCTAATGTTTTTTTTTTTACTCCTATGACGGTGATAATGACAAAGGGATATTTTCTACTCCTAGAGGAGAGAACATTTCACCAATAACATAGACAGGGATTCTGTACTGTAAGAGCAGCGACATTATGGAACTCACTGCCCCGGGATGTGGTGATGGTGGATTCACTTTGCAAGTTCAGAAGTAATCTGGATTGGCATGTCTTGAGCGGAAGAATATTACAGGTTACAAGTTTTAGATTTTATTTAGTAAAGAGAAGTTAATTCTTACTGATTGACAAAGTTGAAGTTCGCAAGAGATTTTTTTTTCCTGACATGGAGCAATTGGCATCAGCCTCATGGGATTTTTTTTGCCTTTCTCTGGATCAACACTGTAGGGTTATAGGTTGAACTTGGTGGACTTTCATCCAACCTCATCTATGTTACTATGTAATTATTCTTACACATGCTACATCTGTATAGTATGAGTCAGAGGCGTTTTATGACTCTACAGCTAATAATTGTATGGCTCCCGTACTAAGGCACTGCATTTCTGGTCCTTGCTAAAGCAGAAATGATGATGTGATGTTCTATTTATTGTTCAGAAATGATGATGATGATGATGATGAAATGCTATATTTGTTGAATAGAATGTACGTACATATGGAAAGGAGAGGTAAAATTACAAGAGTGACATCTTTTGATTTTCAAGTGTCTTCACTACTATACAACCAAGGTTGCTTAAAAAAACTAGCAAAAAATGGGGACATCTAACTATGTGATGGATTGGATTGGGGATAATTTGTTAGAAAGGCATCAATTGGTGAGAATGGGTAAGGGGATATCTGATACATTGTTATGTACCCTTTTTGCGTTGCAGGGGATCTCCATTCCCATTTCCCATCTCTACATCAGATTTTATGTACAATTTAGCAATATGTCATATGCAGAAATTCTATTGGTTGTTGTTGGCTGTATAAGAGGTGGTTCAGGTGAGGAATTTAAGGGGTTGGTGTCCAAATTTCTAAAATGGTGTAGAGGAAATGGATTTTTTTTTTTGTAATTTTCCAAAACGAGGGAGATGATTGTAAATTTCATCTGGAGGAAAAGAGAGAGGATGGCGAATAATCAGATGATAAAGTGAGTATATATTTAGGGGTTCAGATAGGTGGGCATGGTATATAAGAGGGTAACAGCTGGTTTTGTGGAATGTATGTGAGAAACGGTCAAGGCTAGCAAAATTTTCTTTGCAGTGATTAGTTGGGGAGGATTAGAGCAATGGACTTAAATAGATTGGAAAAGTTGATATGGAAAGCATGATTGGTAACTGGTTCACTCATGGATACATCTGTACAAATATTAGAGAAGAGAATTTTGTGGAATTCTTTTTTATATTGTACATAACCCCAGTCAACATTTGCATAAGGAATAATGACACAAATAAGTCATTTTAGCTGTTGTTGTTGTTTAGCTAAAATGTAGTCTGGAGGTTTCAGAGATCCTATCTGCCTATTTCTGCAATTTCTTTTTATAAGAGTTTGTGTGCTAGGATGACTAAGGAAATTAGGAAAAGTAGGTATTTTATTGTATCTGTGTGGTATGTATTTTACTATGTACTGCATTGTGATTATGTGTGTTTTTATTTTTTGTTTGTTTTCGCTGCTACGGCAACATTTAATGTCACTTTGGAGATCAATAAAGCTTTATTATATTCTATGGTAGTCTATTCTATTCCATTTTATTTGTTTAGTCTATTATGTTCTATTCTATTCTTTTCTATTCTATTCCGCAGTACTGGAAGAACATACAGAAGAACCAGCAGGGTGGAGATTGATGAGGAAGGTAGAGGTCTGAGAACAGGGAGGAGGGATTTGATAGGTGATGATGTCATCATGTAGTTCAGTAGAAGTCAGAAACCAAGGATTTGACATCTTAGCTACACAAGTGAGCAAGTTCTAAACTAGTGATCAGACTGGTAAAAATGTATGCATGCAACTGACCAACCAAACAAATTTTACTACTACAGATGGTAAGTTAGCTTTTTATGTCAAACAAAAAATACTAGAATATCTCTTTCCAACAAAGCTATTATGATTATGATTATATTGTACATTGCTTATCACCCCTAACCACTTCTATGAGTTGAAAATGTTAACATTTAAAGGTTGGGTCCACCACCTCAATGAGTACTTATGTAGATCAATACTAGGCCATCACAGTCCAGGTCTTTGGGAAGAAGGAGAATAGCCTCCTTAGGAGCAATCTGTGATGTCAATATAATACAGTTCTGACTAACTCTTTATCAGGTGGCCTCAGCAGCCACTTAGGGTGGCGACATCATCTTGCTTTGATGCTATAGCGCTGGTGATGACAGTGTTTTCCTCCTCCATTGACCACTGAGGCCCAATCATAGCCCTTATTGGTGATCCTTGGGTTGAATAAGAAGGTGAACGGCATGGGAGGAAGACTGGTCCACTGGAGAATGCTACGGAAGAGTCCAGGAAAGGTAAGTAAATTAGTTTTTTTTTTTTAATTTTTACACATCTTTGCTGCCCCTTAATTTGAAAGTAAGGTCTACATTTATCATTCTCTGAAGGTAAGGTATGACAGCTCCTGTCATGTCTGCTTACAAAGTTGACATCTCCACACAACAACCACCGCAGCAATATGTATGTATGGCCGGTTACACCAAATCAATATTTGGTGTGACTTTTGCCCTTTGGAGGAGGAGTCCTGGAAGTGATGATACGGCCCCCACAGATATAGCCCTGATCTCACCATCATCCAGTCTGTCTGGGATTACATGAAGAGAGAGAAGGATTGGAGCAAGCCTACATCCACAGAAGATCTGCTGAGTTCCTTAAAAAAACAACCTGCAAGTGTACCGAGAAGAATTGTTGGGAGGCAAAGGTCACACCAAATATTGATGGGATTTACATTTCTCTTTTCTTCATTCACTTAATTTTGTAATTGACAAGAACAAACTATTAACCCTTCTATTTCTGAAAGCATTCTTATTGTGCAGCATTTTTTTCCATCCCTGTCTAACATCTTTGCACAGTATCTTCGTCACAGAAAAATATACACACGTGGACAAAATTGTTGGTACCCCTCGTTTAATGAAAGAAAAACCCACAATGGACACAGAAATAACTTGAATGTGACAAAAGTAATAATATATAAAAATTCTATGAAAATGAACAAATGAGAGTCAGACATTGCTTTTCAACCATGCATCAACAGAATTTTTTAGAAAAGAAAACTCATGAAACAGGCCTGGACAGAAATGATGGTTCCCTTAACTTAATATTTTGTTGCACAACCTTTTGAGGCAATCACTGCAATCAAACGATTCCTGTAACTGTCAATGAGACTTCTGCACCTCTCAGCAGGTATTTTGGCCACTCCTCATGAGCAAACTGCTCCAGTTGTCTCGGGTTTGAAGGGTGCCTTTTCCAGACAGCATGTTTCAGCTCCTTCCAAAGATGCTCAATAGAATTAAGGTCAGAGCTCATAGAAGGCCACTTCAGAATAGTCCAATGTTTTCCTCTTAGCCATTCTTGGGTGTTTTTAGCTGTGTGTTTTGGGTCATTATCCTGTTGCAAGACCCATGACCTGCGACTGAGACCAAGCTTTCTGACACTGGGCAGCACATTTCTCTCTAGAATCCCTTGATAGTCTTGAGATTTCATTGTACCCTGCACAGATTCAAGACACCCTGTGCCAGATGCAGCAAAGCAGCCCCAGAACATAACAGAGTCTCCTCCATGTTTCACAGTAGGGACAGTGTTCTTTTCAAAATATGCTTCATTTTTCCGTCTGTGAACATAGAACTGATGTGCCTTGCCAAAAATTTCGATTTTTGTCTCATCTGTCCATAGGACATTCTCCCAGAAGCTTTGTGGCTTGTCAACATGAAGTACAGGTAGTCCTCGGGTTACGACAGTCTCGAGTTACGTCGTTTCGTGGTTACGACGCCTTATTCCGACCTATGTGTTTATTGATAATTATGTAGGGTACTGTGTTAGGATAGGTGTTAGGATAAGCTAAGTGTTTACAGTACAGTACTGTTATTATGGTACAGTACTGTATGAATGTATGGTCCGACTTACGTCGAAATTCGGTTTACGACGCCGCGTAAGAACGGATCAACGTCGTAAGTTGAGGACTACCTGTATATATATTATTACTTTTGTCAGATTCAAGTTATTTCTGTGATTATTGTGGGTTTTTCTTTCATTAAACGAGGGGTACCAACAATTTTGTCCATGTGTGTATATCAAAGGCAATAAACAGGAGGCATGTGCCATATACATATCACCCAGATCCTTCATCCCAAAGTACAGGTACCACACACTAGAACAATGCCAAATCACAAAATATTACATAATGCAACATATACAACTACCATGTAACATAAAACAAGCAAAAGGTGGTATTGTGTTTTACTTAAGACATACAGTATATGGATGCTATGTGAAGGCTCCTTACAACTTAGCTCATATGGGGAAATAATACAGCTGAGTGCATGAGGTCTTGGGCAAAGGTTGGCTAGTAGATGGGCCACTAGAGAGCCATCTGATGCAGTTGTACCATCAGCCATGCTTCCTCCGCTGGCCTGTCCATATCACTCAGCTATTCCATTTCCTTATCTCGCTTACTTTAATCATTTTTCGCTCTCCTGTATTCAGGATGTAATAAGCAATCTTTTTCAATCTTCATCTCGCAATCCCAGTTGCGGTCTTTTTTTTTTTTTTTTCTTGCATAGAATTTGCTTTGTTCTTTAAAGTTTACTTATAACCATAGCTTTCACTGCTCTCATCCACCTCTCCTAGTAAATGAAAATTATGTAAATCCCACAGCCATCTGTTCTTGCTTTGTTTGCACGCTTTATTTTTCATAAATTTGGCCTTCCCTTTATCTTATATGCCTATGATTCTTACATTGGCCCCAAAAGGGAAAGAATTTCATCTAGCCTCATTTAAGAGGGTACATTCTTTTAAAGATTAGGTTTATTTAGCGGAGCAGTGAAAGCGCTCTCACATGCATTCAGTAGTCAATGAGCCAAGATCTCGGGCACCGCAGCTGCGTGACATTGTCATGTTTGTCTACACATGCACAAGCCGTACAGCAGAATCTAAGGATATAAAGTTCAATGTTCGCAGCACATTCCCGCTGACTGATATTACAGTCCTACAGCTGCTGCTCCCGAAATCTCAGCTCAGCAATCAGATTTTGGAAGCATGTAATGTACACAGTCAGAGCTCGGGAGCCAGGAAATCTTTTAAAGGACAATACTTTTTTTTTTTTTTTTGGAAGGAATATGTTGGATTTCAACCAAATATGATCTAATGTTAGATTAGGATCATCTTTCGGAGTTAACCACTTCATGACTGGACACTTTTTCAAGTTTTTTTTTTTTTTTTTGTAAATATGGTTTTAAGGGCTATAACAATTTTTCTTAGATCGGTGTAAAACTAAAGGGAACAAGAAGGGCGTACAACTGTGAGGGATCGTCGCATTACGGAATTAATGTAGTTAATGCGCGTCCGCACTCACACGGTGGAGTTATGCAAGACAAGGCTCAACACTCACAGCAGCCAAAAAAACATTAGATGGAGATTTGCCGACCTGCTCCGGTCATCACATGATGCCACTTCAATCCCAGTAACAAGAGCAGAAACGCAGTTTTTTTGTTGTAGATTTAGGCCGGTGCCCCACGTAGCATAAACACCACGGCAAAAATAATATTGCTATAATATCTATATCGTTTCTGTAATTGGTTTTTCATTTCTGCAAGTACTTACAGTCATGAAGTACAGTACTATTGGTTTCATGGACATTGGATATTTGGGCACACTGATGGCTTTATAGGTGATATTATAATTGGGCTGGTTGTAAGGGGCACTTCCCTGTTGAACGATGAAGACCTTAGTGGTTGATCAAGTTGTTTCTTATTCAAACAGTGGCATGATTTGTGGCGCAACTTTTTAGACCAGGAATCCCATCCACACATTGCAGAAAAATAAGCTCAGTGGACACATTACGATTTCCGAAACTGTTGCAGTCAACCATTTCAAATATACCTACAGAAGGTATAATGGAAGCAGAAAAGCACTGCGGAAAAACTGCTATAAGTTGCCGCCGCGGTTTTTCCCACAGTGCTTTTTTGCTGTGGCCCGCTACATGGGGACTTAGTCTAAAACACACTGCTAAGTTCTTAGTGTTTTTAGCAGTGTCCCAGAGGAGAAGGAGTGCTCATACAACTGTCTTATCTTTTACCCACAAGTCTACTTTTATGTTCTCTTCAGAGATGTTGTCTTGCAAGACGCCTCCAGTCAATCATTCTTCATTCTGACCAGTCCCTCTCCAACAGGTGCTTTCAGTGGCTTCAAGTGCTTTTCAGTCCTCTTTCCTCCAGTTTATTGGCGATCTTACAACATGTTTAGTTGGGACTGTCACTCTGCACATTCTCATCAGGTCCTACTCACTACACAGAGACCAATCTGATGCCAGACTTTACCTTTTATCATTTCTCTTACCCCCCCCCCCACACCAGCTCAGTATTGTGGAGCACCAAACAGAGTTACAACCAGCACCTCAGCTTTAGATTTTGTGTGGACCACAGCTCTTCTTCCACCTGCATACTTTCAAAAAGTATAGAAAATTAAGAAAACCATAGTGTCTGTTCTAAGGATCGATAGGATTTCAGTTCAGGGACATATATCAATAACATATTTTGAAATAAGAAATAACATGTTTAAAGTGTTGAGTCCTTCCCAAGTCCATTCCAAAGAAATGTCCTAAATTGCTTAAATTTCACTAAAAAAAAAAAAAAAAAAAAGTGATACTTACCATTTCCTTTCACATGGCTTATGGTATCCTCAGTGATCTCTGCTAGACATGAGTGAACCAGTTCATAACAAGCCAAGGTTTGTTACGAATTTTCCAAAAATTTCAGTTGTATCCAAATTTTTGGGAGTTTGCCACTCAGGAATCATTATTATACTCTCCAGCAAAGCACAGGTGACTCGGGATGGTTATATCACCCAAAAGTTCAGAAGAGGCCAGAAGATGCTCAGGAAGGAACACTGGAAGTAAGGAGCCCAGGAGAGGTAAGAGAAATTGGGTGTTATTTGGAACTCCCCTGGACCGATTATTATACTTTGGGGTTTGAAGAGACCCCCGAATATAATAGTAGCCTGTCTGGTTCAGAATGAGTTAAACAAAACTTGCCGGCGAACCTTACAAATATTTGTGTAAAAATCGCTTGTGGTTTGTCCATCTCTAGTCTCTACTTCTTGGTCCTGTTTCAACTCACAAGAAATACCTGTTCAAATAATCACTGACCATGGTGACCCACCTCAGTCAGGAATTCGGTATTTCCTGAGTACTTCCTGTGCATTGAGATGGGACCAGGAATTAGAAATCAGCAAAGACCTGGTAAGCATCTCAAAAGGATCGGTGGTGGATTAGAGGGGTAAGTATTGCTTCCTAAATTTTGAAACCCATTCTGAGTCACTTAGAAAAAAATTTTTTTCCTGTAGGACAACCCATGTAACATCATCTTAGTAATAGACTATATGTATTAAATGTAGAACATGGCAATCCAAGGACAGACCAATTTAATCCTCATGATCTATGACCTAGGTTTTAAATGATCCTTTGTGCAAATACTTATGTGTTATATGCTTGTGTGGTTATGCATATGTTGTATGCCTGTGGACCAGTTATACAATAGTCATTCATCATGTATGAATGTCCTGAGCAACTTATGGAAAAATATCCTTGAACTAAGATAAAAAAAAATAAGTATCTGAGATCTATCCATTAATAATAGAAAGTGTAACATGAAAGAAATATAAATTTTATACAACATAAAAGAAGAAATATACATCCAAGGAAAAAAAAAATCACAAAATTCTCTTGAAAAAGACCTAGAGGTCACTGGTTTTTAGACTAATAGGAGACTGGAACTCGCTTTAAACATGATAAATAACTGAGAATAGGGCCATATACAGGTGCTATACAGTCATGGCCAAAAGTTTTGAGAATGATACAAATATTAATTTTTACAAAGTCTACTGCTTCAGTTTTTCTAATGGCAATTTGCATATACTCCAGAATGTTATAAAGAGTGATCAGCTTAACAGCAATTACTTGCAAAGTCAATATTTGCCTAGAAAATGAACGTTATCCCCCAAAACACATTTCAACATCATTGCAGCCCTGCCTTAAAAGGACCACCTAACATCGTTTCAGTGATTGCTCCATTAACACAGGTGTGGGTGTTGATGAGGACAGGGCTGGAGATCAATCTGTCATGATTAAGTAAGAATGACACCACTGGACACTTTAAAAGGAGGCTGGTGCTTGCCATCATTGTTTCTCTTCTGTTAACCATGGTTATCTCTAAAGAAACACGTGCAGTCATCATTGCACTGCACAAAAATGGCCTAACTGGGAAGAGTATTGCAGCTAGAAAGATTGCACCTCAGTCAACAATCTATCGCATCATCAAGAACTTCAAGGAGAGAGGTTCCATTGGTGCCAAAAAGGCTCCAGGGCGCCCAAGAAAGACCAGCAAGCGGCAGGACCGTCTCTTAAAAGTGTTTCAGCTGCGGGATCGGGCTACCAGCAGTGCAGAGCTTTCTGAGGAATGGCAGCAGGCAGGTGTGAGTGCATCTGCACGCACTGTGAGGCGGAGACTCTTGGAGCAAGGCCTGGTCTCAAGGAGGGCAGCAAAGAAGCCACTTCTCTCCAGAAAAAACATCAGGGACAGACTGATATTCTGCAAAAGGCACAGGGAATGGACTGCTGAGGACTGGGGTAAAGTCATTTTCTCTGATGAATCCCCTTTTCGATTGTTTGGAACATCTGGAAAACAGCTTATTCGGAGAAGAAGAGGTGAGCGCTACCACCAGTCTTGTCTCATAGCAACTGTAAAGCATCCTGAAACCATTCATGTGTGGGGTTGCTTCTCAGCCAAGGGAATCGGCTCTCTCACAGTCTTGCCTAAAAACACAGCCATGAATAAAGAATGGTACCAGAATGTCCTCCAAGAGCAACTTCTCCCAACCGTCCAAGAGCAGTTTGGCGCTCAACAATGCCTTTTCCAGCATGATGGAGCACCTTGCCATAAAGCAAAGGTGATAACTAAATGGCTCAGGGAACAAAACATAGAGATTTTGGGTCCATGGAAACTCCCCAGATCTTAATCCCATTGAGAACTTGTGGTCAATCATCAAGAGACGGGTGGACAAACAAAAACCAACAAATTCAGACAAAATTAAAGCATTGATTCTGCAAGAATGGACTGCTATCAGTCAGGATTTGGTCCAGAAGTTGATTGAGAGCATGCCAGGGAGAATTGCAGAGGTCCTGAAGAAGAAGGGTCAACACTGCAAATATTGACTTGCTGCATTAACTCATTCTAACTGTCAATATAAGCTTCTGTTACTCATAATATGAATGCAATTATATTTCTGTATGTGATAAAAACATCTGACAAACACACATAAAAACCAGAGGGCAGCAGATCATGTGAAAATAGAATATTTGTGTCATTCTCAAAACTTTTGGCCATGACTGTACATTCTGTAGGTTTAGCCTTGACCATATAATGCAGATGAGAAGTCAGTAACGTACAGAATTTTAAGAAGCAATTTTTTGTATTTTGTTTTTGACATTTTTTAGCAATGGGAACTGGTGAAATAGTGTTTTTTAAGGCTGTGATAGATCAACGCTGTGTGATAAAAGTTGGATCAATACACTTAATTTGAAAGCATATTGCATTCTCGCTCCAATGTTCCACTCTATTAAAAGCAGGCAGTAACGCCAATACCTGCTTCTCTCAGAAACGTACACAAAGTAGCCACCGTTACATTAATAGAATTAGTTTTTGTTGTTTTCTTGCTTTGTTTTCCAGAATTTTCTGTATTACTTTAGACTTATTTCCTTTTGTTGTCTTGGAAAGTGGAACAAAAAGTTTGCATTGTATTAGTTTCAATAAATTACTGAAATATTATATGCTTTTGTTTAATGATTCTATACATTTCATATGCCGATAGCTCAGAGGTGTAGTGAGATAGTCCTTCAGCCAGTTTAGCACCCCTCATCTGAAACCAGATCTGAATTTTTTTTTGTCTTCATTTTTGTCACCCTAGGTTTTGCTGATGATTAGAAGATTGTCATTTTCTGTCAGCCAGAATGGAGAAGATGACAATTAGAGATGGGCAAATTGATTCGTACCAAATATTCCAAAGTGTTCCATTTTTTCCAAAACCGAACAAATTTTTCTCAGGCAAAGTAAAATTGCCGCTGCATTATACTTCAGACCCCAGAGTATAATAGGTGTAGGCCCAGGGGAGGTGAAATTTAAAAAAAAAAAAAAATTCATACTCACCTCTTGAGAGTGTTCCTTGTGGCAGCCGGCGTTCTGCTGGGACAACCAGCGCTTTTCTGTGATGCCATCATTGCAGGCTCCCAATTGAGGCTTGTGATTGGGCCTCAGACGGGACAAGGGCACGCCGAGGGTCATTACTTTATGATGCTCAGAGTTCCCATGTGACCACTGATGGCCTAATTGCGGGCCTCAGCAGTGAGCCCAGGCCGATGATGTCACAGAATAGCGCATCATAGGATTGTTCCGGCCCAAAAAAGGTGAGTGTGAATGTTTTTTTTTGCTTATTTTATTCAAATAGCCAAAGTATATAGCGGGTCACCGCCGGCAACAGCAGCGGCAACTCTACTATTTTTTTTTTCCACCCACTGCCACCAATTTTTTTTTTTTACTATTCCTGTACTGTGTCATCATCACCACCGCTGCTATTATCAGCGGTGGTCCCGCCATAACAGAAGAGCCACTGCCGCTATTATAAGCAGTGGTCCCGCTATAACAGAAGAGCCACTGCAGCTATTGAATTCAATAGCAGTAGCGGCTCTCCTTTGATTGGCCCATTTGAATTTAGCGCCAGGTTTCTAGAAGCCCTGAAATTATTCTACACTATATTTTAAGCCCATTTAAGGTGTGGTTCGTACCAAACTTGTTCGACCCGAAACAAATCAGGGACCTGAACCGAACCCAAAATGAAACAAAACCTGAGGGGTTCGCCCATCTCTACTGCCAACCCATACACCATATTAGTGATCACTCATAACTGAGGGCCTCCATCCACCACCTTCCATACACTTACTGAGAGATTACCACTGCCCCAATGTCACCACTGCCCCAATGTCAGTAAGTGTATGAGACTCATACATAACTGAAGTCCACCACCCTCACCACTCATAAATATATAAAGGGCCCCCTCCCCTACCACTCATGACTACACCAAGAATTCCCTTCCCACCATTCATAAATATACTAAGGGCTCTTTTCCTTACCACTCAGAAATATACCAAGAGCCCACCTTCCCCACCACTCAAATATACTAAGGGCCTCTCTCCCCCAACGCTCTTAAATATACCAAGGGCCCCCATCTCCTACCACTCAAATACACTAAGAGCCTCACTTCCCCACCACTCATAAATATACTAAGGGGCCATCTATGTGTGGTCCGTATTTTCACTGACCCATACACTTGAATGTGCGAGTCTAGTCTGTGAATATGTACCAGAATGGGACATGTTCTATAGTTTAACTGAATGGATACTCTGATCTGTTATATAAAAACAGATGTGTGAATGAGCCCATAGATTTGTTTGTGCTGTCCTTTAAAAAGACACACAAAAATAAAAAAATAAAAAAATCTATAGACTTTAATGGGGCATGAGTGATAACCACAACGGACCAAAATAGAGCATTGGTCAGTCTGTGGAAAAAATGTAAAGTGCATTACAAAAAATAAAAACACAAAAATAAAGAAATAAAAAATAATGTCACTACCACTCCCACGTCTCATGCTTTAGCCTCATCCCTGGCCCCACAAAACTATGTGTCACTTACATAAAAATGACCATAATAGAGAAGGAAAACTATTTTAAAGGATTTTTTTTAGTAGCACTTTGTGCTATTTAAAAATAACATGAAAAATGTAAAAAACAGAAACATCTTCACTCCTTGGATACCAAAAAAATGAATAAAAATAACATAAAAAATAAAAATCTATTTATCACAAAAAAGGTGCAAAAATTGTTTGAATAACCCAAATGGAAAAATGATATAACTTTAAAAACCACATAAATTTTTTTTGTGTCCGGTCCTACACCAGGAAAAACGGCCTGGTCCTGAAGTGGTTAAGTACTACAGCCATTTTGAAGCCAATGTGTAATAAAAACCTGCCTTAAATTGACACTTCCCAGTCATTGGTTAACTGGCAGAATGAAATGGTTACAATATTTTATTATGTAGAGCTCACTTGGAATTTGATAATTTCTTACTTTGGATTGTGCCAAGTTTGATATTTCCCCAGAGAAATTCTGTTCCTAACAACTTATGTCGTTGTACGGTAATTATCACTATATTTTAGTTGCGGCCATATCTACTTATAGTGCATCCCCTGTAGGATTACATAAACTAGTTGGGAGGTGTCAATGAATTTCTTAAATCAAAGTTTTTACTTTCTCCTTGGAATTTCATCTTCTGTATAAAGTTTATGAAGTGACTTCACATTTTGATTAATTCCGTCATATACGTGTACATTTTTATGAGATATTGATTGTCTTGTCATGTAGCATGTTATGTATAATGCGTTCATATATGCACGGCGTCTGTGTTGTAGTTTCCCCTTGTTATAAAGCAGCTTGAGGCTAGGGCCCCATCTAGCGAGCCGTAGCCAAAAAATGCCGCGGAAAAGACCGCAGGACAAACACATTGTGTTTTTTTCGCAGTGTCTTTTCACGAAAGTCCGCAGTCTGTGTGAATGTTGCCTAATACATGAGCACAACACAGACTCCTTTTATAAATTACATGGGGCTAGGGTGGTATAAAAGCTCAATGCATGTTATAAGCAGCCCGTCTGATTCTGATTTAGTGCTCTTTGAATTACCTTTTTTGCTTGTAAAAAATGTCAATTTCAAGTCTTTTCATTGCAGTTTTTTCAATGGTTTTGCTGGTGGTTTTCAGTTACATTTGCTGAATGTGCCTTTCTCCAGTATTCTTCAAGTCTTAGGCCGGGGCTCCACATGGAGTAAACTCCGCGGTTCGCTTGTGGTGGAAACGCTGCTGAAAAAACCGCAGTGCATTTTGGTAATTGCCGCAGTTTTGGAAATCTCAATATGTCAATTATACTTATGGAAATGCCGGCGGGTTCCCTATAGGTATAATTGATGCAGAAAGTCTGCAGTGGAAACCTCTGCGGGAAGAACCGTGATGCATTGCTGCTGCGGTTTTTCCTGCAGCGCTTTTTTGCTGCGGGGCACCATGTGGCGTTTTTTTAAGCCAAAGTCAAGAATGTCTTCAAAAGGAATGGGAAATATATAAGAAGTTCTTATACTTCTACCTTCTGCACAATCCATTCCTGTCTTTGGCTCAAAAAACTGCAGCAAAATCTGCAACAATAAAAAGCTGCGTTTCCGCAATGTGGGGCCTCAGCCTGATAGCCTATGGGTCAAAGAAAAAATGCCAAACACAGAGCATGCTGTGTTTGGAAAATAAAAGCAAGACTATGCCCCCCCCAAAAATAAATAAATAAATAAATAAATAAATAAATAAAAATAAAATCACGAGAGGATTTTTATGCTACTTTTCTGGTTTATTTTTTCTAATTTTTTTTGCAACAAATTTATCAAAATGTCTGTGGCATCTTTTTTGCTTAGTCAATTAGAAAATGATATGATTTATTATTCTAGAGACAAATAAATGAAAATCATATCCCTTTAAATTACAATGTGCCTTGTATACAAAAGTGGAGGCTTTACAGACTTGTAGCTTTTCTGATGCAAACTTTAGAGGTTCATACAAATTATTTGGTTTTTAAAATTGCAGTTAATTTCGAGTCTTTTCATTGTACTTTTTACAAGAGGTTTTGGTGGTTGTTTTTGTTACATTTGCTGAATGTAACAATTTTCAAGTCTTATAGAATATGAGACAAAGAAAAAATGCCATACCCAGGGCCAGTGGTGAACCTAGCCTCTTTGCTGCCTGAGGCGGACTATTGAAAGACGCCCCCCCCCCAAAAAAAAAAAAAAATATATATATATAAAATTGCGTTTACATGCTGTTAGCGTCACATGCTGTTATTGTCGTACAATAAACATACACAAACTTATGAAACAGTTTTTAAGAATTCTTCTTACTGCATTACTTCAGTATCAGATCAACAACACGGCATTAACAATGACAATAACTTCACACATCTTCTGCTTGGTGGATGGACGAGCCCACGTGGCACCCATTCTCTATAATAGGAGCGCCACAGATAGCTGAGTCCTGGACTTCGGGTATCTTTGGCACTCCCATCGAAGTGAATGAGAGCCACGCGGGTTCATCCATTCACCAAGTGACACACCTATATATATGGCTGAAGCCAGGCTGAATTCCCACCCAGTGGGGGGGAAAAAACCCAATTCTCAGGCTCAGTGGGGGTCTCAGCAGACAGACCCCCATCACTCAGGTATTTATCCTCTATAATTTAGGTGAATACAGAGCAGTAACATTTTGTGACTTACAGGTGACGTCTCTGACTAATGTCCGTGTGTACCCTGTATAAATAGTGCCCCTTATTAATAATGTCCGTGTGTACCCTGTATAAATAGTGCCCCTTATTAATAATGCCCCAGGTGTTAACTAATTAAAAGGTTTTCCAGGTCATTAATAAACTAATCAGTGAGGCTCAAAAACCCAGGACTCTTACTGATCAGCTGTTTGAATGAACCGTTGTACCTGCGTAAGTGCCATGACCCCTTCTCTGTTTACATAGTGTCATTCATCTCATAGGGGCCATGTAATGTAACTACAGCCTCGTCCTATACATGTCTATGTGAGAAGGCTGGAATTACATCACACGGTCATTATAAACAGACAGCGTGTGATATAAACAGGCACCATAGCCCCCCATACAACTGATCAGAGGTGGGGTCCACTGATCTCTTATTGATAATCTGTCCTAAGGATAGAACATCAATTATGGCCCGCAGCAGCCCCTGCACAGGGTATTATGCCCCGCAGAGGCCCCTGCACACAATATTATGCCCCGCAGTGGCCTCTGCACACGATATTATGCTCCATAGTGGCCTCTGCACACGGTATTATGCCCCGCAGAGGCCCCCGCACACAATATTATGCCCTGCAGTGGCCTCTGCACTTGGTATTATGCCTCATAGTGGCCCATGCACTCGATATTATGCCCCGCAGTGGCCCCTGCACACTGTATTATGCTCCATAGTGGCCCCTGCACTCGGTATTATGCCCCGTAGTGGCCCCTGCACACAGTATTATGCTCCATAGTGGCCCGTGCACATGGTATTATTCCTTATAGTGGTCCCTGCACTCGGTATTATGCTCCATAATGGCCCCTGCACTCGATATTATGCTCCATAGTGGCCCCTGCACTCGGTATTATGCTCCATAGAAACGCACCCATGAACTATTATTATACTCACAGCCGCTTCTGCTCCCCCCTTCTGCGTCCGATAGCAGAAGGGGAAGCGGAGGCGGCCACAGCAGGCGCGGGCATCGATAAGTAAATAGGCCGTTACCTGCTGGAGATACTCCAGCAGGTTACGGCCTATTTATATATATATAAAAAAAAAGTTATTGTCACCTACCTGCGATGCCTTGAAGCAGCCGCCTCCTCTTCTTGTCCGCGTGTCAGCGTAGGAGGCGCGATGACATCATTGTATCCCCGCCTGCGCTGACATGCAGAGGTCTCGTAAACCAGCCCAGGACAGGTATCGCGCAGCTTTGTTTTTTTTAAAGCGGCCTGTCCTGGGCTGGTTTACATTAAATAAATAGTAAAAATGCCGCCCCCCAGACAGTGATGGACAGTGCCGCCTCACTTCGCCTCATTAGCGGTGCGCCCCTGGGTTTGAGCAGCAGTGTACTAAGGTTATATGGGCCTGGCATGAGCTACCCTTACAGTGCTGGGCACATAATCCCTGCTCCCTATCACAGAGGATATTCTTTGCTTGGAGGCTTTTTCTGCCAATGCCCCTCCCCCCTGCGACACCCAACATCCACCGCACCCCAAACCTTGTCTCACCTGTCCCCCCTGCGACACCCAACATCTACTGTTCCCCAAACCTTGCCTCACCCGTCCCCCCCGTGACACCCAACATCCACCGCACCCCCAAACCTTGCCTCACCCGCCCCCCCGCGTCACCCAACCCGCCATCATCATCAATCTGGTATTTATCCTCTATCCTATGGATAGGGGATACATACTTAGAAAAGCAATATTTATCTAATAGGAAACACTTACCTCAGTAGCGCTTTTGAGAGCAAGGACACCTTAGGAGACCGCGCAGGAGCCACTGTGTGTCCTATTACGCAAGGAGCAGGCTAAGTGAACGGGAGCGGAGGCGGAGAGCTAGGAGCAGGCTAAGTGAACGCTTGAGGGTGGACTGCGCTGCTGCCAATAGGTGAGTGTTGAAGCAGCGCTGTCTCTGCACGGCCGCCCCGAGCTACCGCTCTCCTCCCCTGCCTAAAACGCTAAACCAGCCCAGGACAGGTCCCACTCAGCATGTTTTTTAAAGCGGTCTGTCTTGGGTTGATTTAGGTCAATCAAAATGCCACCCCCCGAAACTGACAAGATAGCGCCACCTGAGTCGGTCGCCTCACTTTGCCTCATTAGCGGTGCGCCCCTGCCCAGGGCATAATGTATTTGGGAAAAAAAAATTGCTGTGGCTAATTAATCATGATTGTATACTAGTATATTTTTTGCAACAAATTTATCAAAATCTTTCTCTTTGGTTCATAATTTTGTCATAATTCTTTAAGGTGAGGGAACCAGAGCTCACTAAGGATTTTTGGTGCATTTCTAAAGCCAGGATAGATAGGCAGTCTGCTTGCACAAAAATTTTGCATGTTTACAAAAATTTGGAAATAGAATATGCTTAAACCTTTGCAACATTTAAAATTGGAAGAAAGTTTTTTTTAAAAGGGCACACTAGATGCAAGACACTATAACAATGACACTTTACTTTTAGATATACAAAATTTTGGCACATGTGGACAGATTTTGGGACGACATCCAGTATGAGCAGCTATTATAAATTTGGCACCTTTTCAAGGGGTTGTCCAGGACCCAAAGATAATTGATACAAAAAAAGTGCTGCATTTTACAGTCACAATTCTCTAGGGAGGGGGCACTACGATTTTCAGTGCATTTTTAGGCTGGGGGCCCATTGGCCATGGCGGAAACACAGCAGCAAAAAACGCTGCATTTTACAGTACCTGCAAAGTGTAGTGGTGGTGCCTGGAACTGCTGCTCTGCTCCCATTGACTTGAATAGGAGCATGGCTGCTTCCAGCCGTATACCTGGTATATGACTTCCAGTGGCAGAAACAGCTGATCGGGAAGGAGGTCTAGGTGTTGGATTCTGACCGATCTGATACTGATGACTTAGTCAAGTCCTGGACGAACCATTTAAGATTGTCTATGTACAAATTAAACAGAATTTGTAAATCTAGGCCATTATCTGTTTTTTTTTCTCACTTTGACGCAGAAGCCCCTCGTTGCGAAAACTCAGCGATGTGTTTCCACTGTGTTTTTTTCTGCAGCATTTTTTTGCTGTGTTTCACTATGTGGGGCCTTAGCCTTAGGCTAACCGAGCATCACATGTGAAACTTAGTCCATATGTGAGCCAGATTTACCGACCTGTACATTATGTCAGAAGATGGATTCCTAGCATTGTAGTTATCCTGTTTCTTCAAAAATAAGCCTTATCCCAAAAATAAGCCCCAACTTGATTTTACAGGGTTTTTAGAGTAGGTTTGAAATATAAGCCCTACTCCAAAAATAAGCCCTAGTTACAGTCAGGGCCCTTGACAGAGACGGAGAATATGCATACCGTAGCTCCCAACTGTCCTCGATAAGTGCCCCGCTACCTCCCACCATGGCAGGGCAAAATCTGCTTACTCGCTCCCGAGTCGAGCCTCCTGAGTTCATCTTCCAAGTGCTGCCTTTTGGGTCCCGACTCCTGGCCACTACTATACTGTGGGCTTGGCTACCTACGTGAATAGACGTCAGGTGCTACCACTGCTCGCTCTCACAGACGCCGCCTGTCCGCTACAGCATCTCCGCCTTAGCGTAAATGAAAGGAGACAGAGAGGGCATGAGGCCACTGCCACACAAAGTGTTTAGAGAGAGAGAGAGAGAGTGCCAGTAAGTTTGTTTAAGACCCACTGACCCTGCACCATCAAATGTGAATGTAAGTTAGGGTTACTAACCCTAACCATTTTACAAGATTCATCCGGAGCGATTCATAAAAGATTCTGATTGTCGACACATGCTAGGCTGGGATTTATATTGTAGACGAGGAAGAAAAAGCTTTCATTTAAATGACTGAAAAACACTATGAAAACAAAACCAAAAACACAATAAAAACAAGCTTTTGGTCTTTTGGTACAATTAATTCCTCCATTTTACACTTCTCCACTGCATTTTCAAACAGCCTTTCAGTTCTCTCTGTCTTCACCCTTATTGCATTTTCTGGCTCTATGGCACTTTTTCCAAATGCAGCATGCATGGTGTTTTCCCATACACTTCTACGTTATGGAAAAAAAAAAACAAGACAAAAACAAATGTACGACCTAAAAATCAACTAAAAAAAAGTTTGTAATACATGCATGACTTCCATTTTTGAAAAACTGCAAATACTAAAAAAAAACAAAATCTTGAGGCCGTTACCTACTCTAGTTTTAATTCCTCATTGGCATGAGATGTGCCTAAATTTATTAAAAGGTTATGGCCATGTAATAATTCAGGCGCACTACTCCACTGCATCAGAAATAAAACCTACATCAGTTAGGAAATGCCGTAGATTTCCGGTATAAATCACGCCAATTTTCAGGTAAAATTTTGTCGTGCCTAGGAGTCCTGGAAGTGGTAACAGGGCCACAGAACCTACAATATGGCACATCTTTGGCACAAAAAAGTTCCGTGTGGCAAAGATACAGCACATCCATTCCCCTCTGTGCCAGAAAACTGGCATACATAAGTTAGTAAATTCCCCCTGTGCGCGAAGAAAGCCTTACACAGCTGAACTGTAGGACAGATCCACAATCCAGTATAAGGATACAGTGAAAGACAAAGACAACTAAGTGCCTGTACAAAACAATAGAAATACATAAGAAAGTTTTACTTTTTGCTTTTCTTCCAGATGCCAATTAGAAGAAGACGTTATATGTTAAATGAATAAAGTCGAGCAGAAATTCAATAAATTTCCCGCTGTCTTTGAACATAACAATTTCTCTCCTTGTCTCGGTCCCACCCCCTTCCCCGATTATATAATGGAGATGAGAAATTGTGTTAGACATACCCCCTGTTCTATCTCTCTCATCTCCATAGTAGCGAGAAGAAGAATGTCACCCTTCAGATGAAGATGCAGGCAAGGAAAGTATCTTCCGCCAGAGACAGAGCGGTGCGAATAAAAAAGGGGAAAAAAGACAAGGGCGAACAGAGCGTACAAATCTTTTCAGCAGTTTACAGCTTATGTGCACATAGACTTGTTTGCGATAACAGATCCTTATAATGAATTGTTGGTAAGTGGCCTCCTTAAAGGGGCAAATTATTCAAGGGAGCAGGTGTATCTGCAAACATTAATCTTCTCAGCATTACTGCTCGCTGGAGTAAATGGAAAAAGGTAAGGCACATGATTCATGGACTGGTGTGCTCATCAGTCAGTGGTGCCCTTCGTGCGGAGGAGACATGGGGGCACCGCAGCCTGCAAGGAGGGAGTGAGAGGATAGGAGGTTGACAAATAGACACAGAGCAGGGAAGTACACAAGCAGGTAAAAAAAATTGCTGTTTTGTTATTTAACCATCTACTTCCCACGCATGTAAACTCTTCTATTTTACTCTTATAATCGATAATTGTAGAATTTGGTTTTGCTGATATTTCTTCTCTAATCCACCCTTGGGTTGCTACAAGATTGCTGATTGGGAGAAAAGCTTGCCGGCTGGGAAGCCAAATCCATCAAGTTCAGACATTTAACCTCTTGGGTCAAGCAGTTGGATACTTCCGTAGCTCCTTCAGTCTCTTCTTATTTACCAGTATGTACATTGGCAATCCTCTCCACTGTGATGAATATTGACTGTGGATCACACAGCAGGAATGAGTAGATGGAGCTGTCAGGGTTATGTATGTAAAACCTATGGACTGTTCCAGGACTGGAAGAAACACAGTGTGATATGCAGTAAATGGCTTTCCGTGAAAGAGCAAGACATTGGTTATTTGTATTTTAAAGGGATCCTGTTACATTAAGTGTAGTGTCTGATTTACAGCATGTTATAGAGCAGGAGGAGCTTACCAGATGGATTTATAGAATTGTGGAAAAAGGTTCAGTATAACTTGTAGTTTTTTCATTTACATCTCTATGTTTTCTATGCCTAGGAGTCCAGCCATCAGTGATTATCAATGTATATATCACCAAAGTGCCAATCACTGTGTAGGACCGCCCACTGGACTCCTAAGCCCAGAATGAGCAGAGATTTAAATATATAAATAACAAGAAAAATAATAAATAATAAAAAATAATAAAAATAAATATTAAACATAAATAACAAGTTATGCAGAACCTTTTCCCCCAAACCTATATATCAATATATTCAGACTGCATCTTCAATGTGACAGATTCCTTTAAAACCTCAAATATCGACACACTACACCTTTCACAAATGCTAAAACTTTCCTATTTGTATCATCGATTTGAACTAGAGATGAGCAAACTGGGTTCTAAAAATTTGAGGTTCAAATAAGCCCAAACTGTTCACGGTTTAAGAACGAGTTAAAATGGTAGCCGTCGTATGAAAGCATGGAGAAAGCAGAAGAAGAATGGCATGACCTCAGGGATCAGGTAGGCTCCCCAGAAATGCCTTACAAGCATCTCTCAAGACAGAGACAGTCGATCACTAGGGACAATAGGTCAGAGGTCACTGATAACTCTTAGGCAGTATAAAAAGACCAAGCAGGAAGAAGGTGTCGCATTTATAGGGAGAGGTCACAGAGATAGGACAGTCAAATGGAGATATGGGAAATAAAACACAGATAATACAGTTTTGGGCTTCTGGGAAAATGTAGCACTAGGACTGGTCAAGAAGACTTTGATTTAATTGATAGAGATAGGAGCCACTCTCTCTGTCTGTTACACTGTGTGTGTCAGTGAGGTGATGCGCTAGTGTTAGGCCGTATTCACACGACTGAGTTTCATCTGTGAAACTCGATCTGTGTGTTGGCCGGATTTACAGTCTGCACCCTTATGCCAGGAGAGGGACTCCTAGCAGTATAGTTATTTATGTCTCTGCCTCCTGGAATGTAATCGACTGCTAGGAGTCCCTCACGCAGCATAAGGTGCAGGCTGGTAAGTCCGGCCGACACACAGACCAAGTTTCACTCAAAAGTCATGTGAACGCACCCTTAATGTGCTGCAGCGGGCACATCAATCTCAATCACAATTCTCAAACTCAAAACACTCAAATACAATCTGTACTGTGTCCAAAACCAAGCATATATCTACGCCACACCGTACTCTTTTGGTATGTCTGTGACTTTTTTTTTTCCCATACAAAACAGCAAATCCAAGTGAAGTTATATACTCAACCTCTTTGTTTTTTTCCCTACTGGTGCTATAGTGTTTTTTTTAGTTTGCTAAGTGGTGCTATAAAAATTGGCCTGTTTTTTATTTTTTTTGTCCAAACACCAATAAAACCCAGTGAAATTTTAAAAAGTGTAAAAAATCCTGCAGTACGGTATATTATTACCATATTGTTACCATCAGCCTCCATCTGTTTACCCATGTATTGTTGATGTCACTTTAACACTGCTAAGTCTGTGTTAGAATCCTAGGAAACTTTAGAGTGTCATATACAACTTAATGTGTTTCATCTTGGACAGACTAAGATGGCTGCCACAACTTTCATTGTGGTAAGTTATTATACGTTGGGGTCTCTTCAGACCTCAGAATATAATAGGTGGAGTCCCAGGGAAGGTTAAAAAAAATAAAAAAACATTTATATTCACCTTCCTTCACCTCTTATGGGTCTTCTCGTGGCGTCCGGTGCTTTCCTGGTGATGTCATGTATCCAGGGTCACCACTGAGGCCTGTGATTGGGCAGCAACATTAGGTGTCATAAGCTTTAGGCGTCATAAGCTAGTATTATGGATCAGAGATCCTTTTTATATATATATATATATATATAAAAAAAAAAACTAAAAACATTTCTTGCATAGAAAATGTATTTTTTAATTTTTTTTTTTCCTGGTAATGACGGCCATTTTAGCTTCCAGTTTTGCAACAATGCTTATATATTTCTGAAGGTAGTGGAATTTACATTGTCAAGGTAAATATGAGCAATGGATCTAGGCAGTATACAGCTCTATTCAGACCATGTTTTTTATATCTGTTTAATGGATGCATAAAATGGATACAAAAAATGGACGCAAATGGATGCAAACAAATGTCCATCCATTTACAAAGACATCAATGTTAAAAAAAGGACACTTAAACATAGTATACCATACTTAAGTGTCCGTCTGAAAAAACATCGGCCATCCATTTGCATCCTTTTTTTGCATCTGTTAAATGGATGTCAAAACGTAATCTGAATAGAGCTCTCCACTTATGTCTGTAGTTTTAGAAACCTTGCACATGTAGTGAAGTTCATAAATAGAAGTACAGAGTATGGTTCTTTTGGTTCAGCCGAGAAGATGAAACAGATTCTGGGAATCTTGGTGAAACCACAACCTCTGCACCTAGAGGAAGTAACATGGAGGTTGTGGAACCCTCTCTACATTTGATAGCTGACTGGTGATAATGTAGCTGACCACCAGTCTAACCGCAGGCATCGGTTGTGCGACATTCTCTGGCTGAAAAGGTAACCGAGTGTATATCTAGTATGGCAACTTTCACGTATGGGAGTTGGTGCACAGTCAACGAGCAAGGCATAAGAGGAGCTTCAGGTGGAGCCAACCTAGGCAGGCTAGAAGGTGTACCTGCCTGTGCAGACTAAAATTATTACTCTAACTTATTTATTCTTGTACTAATTTCCTTGTTCCTTTTATTTGTCACAAATTTCCTATATTTGAGGTCTGGTTATGGACCAGATTTGAGATCCTGTCCATAATTTCCTGCACACTAAAATAAATTTGGGGAATTTGGTCATCGACTGTACATTTGCCAGCAGCCTTTCTCATGAGTGGACAGGCAAGCCCTCTCCCAATATTGCAAAAGTTTAAGAATTTATGTTTTTGATATTAAAAAAAAAGTGTTAATTTTGAAAATTTGGAAGAACAAATACTTAATACTAATCTAGGTGGAGCGTTCCTGTTAACAATAACTCAACAGTGAATGAATTTGCTTTGTAGCCTCTCGCTACTCCAGGGATGGTATAGAGTCTTACTGGCAATGTTTCATGGGAAAAAGTATGCAAATTAGCTCTTCTTCACAACAATGGCAGCTGTCTCTCTAGCGCCTCCTTGTGGAGTAGATCTAATTCGCTATTGTTGATCAAGTAAGTTTTCTATTCTGTTTCACCAGTACTATTATATAGAACAGTAGGAAACGCATTTATAAAGTCTGATGATATCTCACCAAAACTTTAAACTTTCTAAAAACTCATAAAACAAAATATATAGTTTTACAGTTTTATTTTGTGCATAAATAATATTTTGAAAATTTGGAAATCAGGTCATGTTATTAGCATCCCCCAGATACTCATCTCTCAGATAGCGGCTCAGTATTGCTATTTTTCTCTCTGCTTTTACCATTCCTTTTAGCACTACTGTCTGTCATACGCCTTTGAAAAGCATTTTAATGTGATGATGTTCATTGTTCTGCACATTTGCTGCACTATTATAATTTTTATTGTTATTGTTTATTTAGAAATACCAACATTTTGCAAAGCACAACACCAGAAGCAAAGTTTCTGCCAAGTGAAAATAAATCAGTTCTTCTGTAAAAATGCTGTATATTTAGCTCCACATTACCATCAGTATATTCTAGGCCAAACTTTTAATCAGGACTTCAACTTAAATACTGTTACTTTGTATTTTGGAATCTTAAAATGTATCCAAACTTTCAAACAATTTTTGATTTTCTTGGAGCATTTATATTTAATATATTATATTTACAAAGGTTGGCTACTTTCTGTGAAGTTCTGCATGGAAATTCACTCTGTTTCCTTGTTTATTGCTAGCGGAAATCTGTATACTGCTTTAAACTGGAGTATGGATGGGGTCATGTATAATGCAGGGAAGATGAGGCTTGGGGGTTGCTTCAAACAGACATATCTTGAGCATTTTAAAACATAGAACAGTGATTCTGGTGTCATATGGAAAACGATTCTCAAAACACAGTCCTACGTGTATTATTTCTAGAGGTAATCACAAAATTTGAGATCCAATGGATGGGAACCCCAGAAGAAAAAGGAGTCTGTACACTGCTTCAAACTGGATTATAGATGGGGTCATGTATAATACAAGAAAGCTGAGGCTTGGGGGTTAATTCAAACAGAAATATCTTGAGCATTTTATAACATAGAACAGTGATTCTGGTGTCATATGAAAGACAATTCTAAAAACATAGTTCTACCTGTATTATTTCTAGAGGTAATGACAAAATTTGAGATCCAATGGATGGGAATCCCAGAACAAAAAAGGAGTCTGTACACTGCTTCAAACTGGATTATAGATGGGGTCATGTATAATGCAGGAAAGCTGAGGCTTGGGGGTTGCTTCAAACAGAAATATCTTGAACATTTTATAACATAGAACAGTTATTCTGGTGTCATATGAAAGACAATTCTAAAAAAAAAAAACACAGTTCTATCTGTATTATTTCTAGAGGTAATGGCAAAACTTGAGATTCAATGGATGGGAATCCCAGAAGAAAAAGGAGCCTGTACACTGCTTCAAACTGGATTATAAATGGGGTCATGTATACTGCATGAAAGCTGAAGCTTGGGGGTCGCTTCAAACAGAAATATCTTGAGCATTTTATAACATAGAACAGTGATTCTGGTGTCATATGGAAGACGATTCTCAAAACACAGTCCTACCTGTATTATTTCTAGAGGTAATCACAAAATTTGAGATCCAGTGGACGGGAATCCCAGAAGAAAAAGGAGTCTGTATACTGCTTCAAACTGGATTATAGATGGGGTCATGTATAATGCAAGAAAGCTGAGGCTTGGGGGTTAATTCAAACAGAAATATCTTGAGCATTTTATAACATAGAACAGTGATTCTGGTGTCATATGAAAGACAATTCTAAAAACACAGTTCTACCTGTATTATTTCTAGAGGTAATGACAAAATTTGAGATCCAATGGATGGGAATCCCAGAAGAAAAAGGAGTCGGCACTTTTTTCTTCTGGGATTCCTGTCCATTAGATCTCAAATTTTGTGATTATCTTTCCATGACCTAGTTTATCCATTGGCAGTCAATGTCATTCAGCTGAGCCCAAAACGTCATCTTTGATATTCTTCTACTGTTGTTGTCACTAGTCACAACCGAATAAAGTAAGAGGTCACTCAGTCTGATTCAGCTTTGTTTATTGCATTATATTTCTTACCAATACTGCTTTACACTATGGTCCGTATGATGCTGTCTTTTATTTGTTTCTTCTAAGAAACTTATTTTTAGAGGTTTCTCCAGCTGAAAATGGAGTTAGGATTGATATATTTACATTTAGAATTTGTTGTTTTGTTTATCCTAATCTGTTCAACTATTCCAAAGATATGAGCCCTTTTAGTGTACATGCAAATTAGGGGGAGGTAAGAATGCATGACATACAGCACATTGAGACCACTCCCCCAGAAAAACCAGGGTGTTACCGCCCACTTGGAGAGTAGACCCTAATTTGCATCAACACTAAAAAGTCTTATATTTTTGGAATGGCTAAATCTATTTTGATAAATAATTTGTCATTGGCCTTTTTAGATCTAGTAAAATTCTTCTTTAAATTAGATACTATGGACAGCTTCATATGAAAAAAAAATTGCAAACTTTGTGACCACCTTAACAACCTGATAACATTTCTTTTCCATAGAGAACCACTAAAGTCATCTATGAGTTCCAGCAATACCAAAAATTTGCAGAAAATCGAGAATAACTCCATTTTGTCATAGTTTTAGGATAAATACAGCCTATATATATATAGTATCAGTAATAAAATTATATAGTAGTAGTAGTAGTAGTAGTAATAGTGCTCAAACCTGATAGAAGGGAGTGCTAGACTTACTATAATTATTCTTTTTAACCTTATTATGTAAAAAAACAACATAAATTGAAATAGTTAAGAATGGATATCCCTGGAAATCTCCTTAGAAGATAGCTGTCGCAGAATAGATGTAGCAAAATGTAAGTACAATGCTAATAATCCAGACCCCAAGATCACGAGGGTGCTGGATTGTAGGAAATTTCTGGACTATATGACATCTGTTTTGGGAATTCAGAACCAATGTATTGAGCCTGATGTCCCTACATATAACACATAGTGTGCACAAGCCAAGATATTAAAGCCAAACTTCTTTCTACAAGATACAATTCCTAATGGTACAATACAAAATAGAAATACATAAAACTACATAGGACTTTACACAAAGATGTGAAACACTGAACTGAGTTTTGGATGTATTACTATACTTCTGTGAGCATTGATCGATGTATTTGTTTCCAACTAAAGGCATCCATTGCACAGCATGAGTTTGACAACCAATTAGGCTTTTATCCTCAAAGCTGGATTTATGAGGTCCCATGCATGAGAGTGGACTACAAACCATGTAATGATATACAGGACTGATGATAAATGTGGGCAGAAATGACTGGATCAGTTTAAGGTGGTGATTATTGCAGTTTTCCTGTGTTCTCGGCACTCAGATCCAGGATGTACAGTACAAGTACAATATGGTGGTTTAGATATAGGTGTTCCAGCAGCAACTGGGTCCCTTGGCCTTACACATTAGGTAGCTGCTATAACTCCTGACGCCCATACATATGCACACTCGGCATCGGCAAGCATGTATGTGTTTTCATTTTTTTTATTTTAACATACAGTTTTGTAGGTAACATATACTATTCATGTATTAATAAATGACTGCAAAGTTAATTTGTATTTGTTTAACTACATTGCTGTTATGTTTATTACTGCCTCAATGCGAATGAAATATTAATAAGTCTACATATGATAAAAATACACATTGCATGGGGTATTCTTGCAATAATAGCTCTTTTCTGGAGGTCTCAGGAGCTGAATCAGCCAATTTATTACACTCACAGAATAGATAGATAGATAGATAGATAGATAGAGAAGAGTAGATAGAGATATGAGGAAGATAGATAGATAGATAGATAGATAGATAGATAGATAGATAGATAGATAGATAGATACCATGAAAAAACGCCAGCACTCCATTAGTTCCAAATAAGCAAAAGTGTCTTTTATTCCAAGTAGCGACGTTTCAGTCTCATGTGGAACCTTTCTCACAATGGACTGTCTTTTCATGGTATGACCATTGGAAGTGGCCGTTTTCCTACAATTTGCACCCAGGTTATACTTTAAACTATGCTGCTTTTGACTCTTTTTTTGTCTCTGTGTAAGGTTCCTATTGGGACTGAAACTTCGCCTTGGAATAAATACACTAGCTATCATATTTGCTGAAGTGCTGCCATTTTTCTTTCCTATATTTGTTGGAAGTGGCCATCTTCCAATTGGATTTGCACCCACCATTATTTTTTTCTGTGCTGCTTTCAACTTTTCGCTAGATAGATAGATAGATAGATAGCAAAGTAAAAAAAGAGACATTACTCCAAAATTAATGCAAAAAAATTGACTTTATTAGTGGACTCCATTTTTTTGCATTCATTTTGGAGTGATGTCTCTTTTTTACTTTACTAGTTTGGTCATCTTGCCACTGACCGAAGGCTTGCAGCCACTGTGCGTGTTTACATAGCTCTGCTCTCTTTTGGTACTAGATACATAAATAGATACATAGATAGATAGATAGATAGATAGATAGATAGATAGATAGATAGACAGATAGATATGTAGATTTGAACCCTACAAATTGTACAGTTTTGCAGAATATGTTGAAGCTACATAAAAATAATGTACTATTATTATTATAGATACAAAGATAGACACATAGATATACAGAGGGATAGATAAATATGTAGATAGATAGATAGATAGATAGATATGTAGATAGATAGATATGTAGATAGAGGGATATGTAGATAGAGGGAGTAGATAGATAGATAGATAGATAGATAGATAGATGATAGATAGAGAGATAGATAGATAGATATGTAGATAGATAGATATGTAGATAGATAGATAGATAGATAGATGTAGATAGATAGATAGATAGATGATAAATAGATAGATAGATGTAGATAGATATACAGATAGATGTAGATAGATAGATAGATAGATAGATGTAGATAGATAGATGTAGATAGATAGATGTAGATAGATAGATAGATAGATAGATAGATAAGATAGAGAGATAGATGTAGATAGATATACAGATAGATGTAGATAGATAGATAGATAGATAGATGTAGATAGATAGATGTAGATAGATAGATAGATAGATAGATGTAGATAGATAGATAGATAGATAGATGATAGATAGAGATATAGATGTAGATAGATATACAGATAGATGTAGATAGATAGATAGATAGATAGATAGATAGATGTAGATAGATAGATGTAGATAGATAGATAGATAGATGATCAACCTTTGGGCCTTAATGAATAAGCATTTTTTTCCCTTCTGACAGTCCATTAGTGTTTCTTTTTATATGGCATATAAGAGCTTTGTATAATGGGAGTTGTATTTTTAGCATTTGGAGGTACATGTACTGTACTGTATAGTGCAGCATTACTTTTAATAAATATTTTTTGGGGAAGAGATAGCTGCTACTTTTTTTTAAACCAGTTGTCCAAGACCCATGGGAAATGGATACTGATGACCTATCCACACCTATCCCATCCATAGGTCATCAGTATCAGATTGATGGTGTCTGTCACCTGGTCCGATCAGCCTATTCGGCTGCCAAAGTGTATATATTGAATACGTCTGGATGCAGCTCTGGTCCTATTGATGTGAATGGGGGCAGAGCTGCAGTTCCCTGGCACCGTCACTACAGTGTAAGGAGCTCCATGCACTGTAGTGGTAACTACAGCTCACATTAACTTTAATATGGGGCGAGTTGTATACCTTATATCAGTTGATCAGTGCGGGGTCCCTGTGTCGGACTTCTCACCAATCTGATGACCTATCCTATGGGCTGCAAGGGTGGGACACCCAATCCCAGGGACTAGTGGCTGCATGCCAGTGATCCCCGATTACAATGTGGTGTAGTCAGCAGAATCGCTTAAAGTCATCCGTATCCATTACCCATGGTTATTGGACAGACCCTTTAAGGATGTTCAAGTAAAGTAGCCGACCCTTTAAAATGTAATGTAAATTTTGTGAGAGATTATGACTGATCCGTGTTTTCTTTTTATGTAAAACTTTTCCAGATTTCTTAACTTTTATGTTTTAAATTTTTCCTAACAACAAAATATACATTTGTCATACACCGCTAAGAAAATCAAAAATAAATATTCCTTGAAGTCATTCTCATTTGTCAAAGTAACCTTGGATCGGATTAGGTGTAAATATGCATGTACTGCACAATGCGGGCATTGACTGGCACATCCCAGATGATGTCTGTACAAGGTTAAAGTCTTGTCCAAGGCTAATTCAATAAATGAAAATGAAGCAATTGCCGGCGCATACAAGTACAATATTATCCCGGGACTTAGATGATTTTAAATCCATTTTGTCCTTTATGGATTTTAAGGAATTGTATCTGAAACTGAAAGTTTCACGAAATTTTTAATTCCAAAAGAAATGTTTTACAAAATATTTTATTCAGAAAATCCACTCTGAAATAATCAACACAGACCTGCCATAATGGAGGAATTTATCAAGATCTACATTCCATAATTTTGTCATTGAAATGTCACTAAGGCTAAAACCCCAATGTAGTGAAACAGCTAAAAAAGTGGAAAAAATGTGATTTTTTGCGATTTTTCCGCAGCGCTTTTCGAGTTTTTGTTGCACATTTCTTAGCGTATTTTTCTTCCCCCAATAAATTTTGCAGCTAAAATTAATATACGCTATATATGCGCTTTATAATCCAAATGTGGGTGTTGGGGGGGGCAGAGAAGTGGGGTCGCAGCATCGCTCCACTCCTGCCGCTGCCGACTTTCCTGCAACGGGGCTTCCTGCAGCGGCAGATGCTGCGGGCCCTGGACTTGGAGGAGAGGGTGCCCCGGTGATGCGAACCCATCCCAACATCCGCTGTATATATATGAAAGCCTATTGGCTTAAATTAGTATTCTGATCTCTCAGACCTCAATTTGCCTTGAATAATAAAGTGGCAGCGCCATCAATTGAACCCTCTTATCCTTAGGATAGGCCATCGATATTAGATCTGCCATGGTTTGACATTCAGGTCCCATTCAGATCAGTTGTGCAGAGGCAGCGCAGCTCATGGTATTGTGTACTTGCTGGTAGCCACTTACTCACTGTACAAACTGTAGACATAGTTTTTAATGGAGCCTCACTGCAGTACCAGAACTCACCCCTACAGCTACGGTACAAGTGATCTGTGTGGGTCCAACACCCGGGACTTCTGCAGATCTAATATTGATGGTCTATCCTAAGGATAGGCCATCAATAGCAGAAACAGGATAACCTCTTTAAGTAAATGGGGTAGACTGCAATTCCAGTTCCAGTCCAATTTTTAGTGAAAGGCTGAATTAATGTTGTAATGCCATGATTCTCAGGTGTGTTGGAGGTCGCATAGGTTGTACTCCCACCAACATAAATTATTAGTATATCCTAGTCTTATGCCATCACCTTATGAGACAGGAATACCCAGGGAATAAGATGTAGTGATATAACCTGAAAACTATTATGGCTATTTAACATGTTGTCTGAGTTCTCTGTAAACAACGCCATTGCCAGCCAGGTTCTTTGACTAGAATAATGATGATAACGGAGGAATAATCTTCAGGTGAAATATGGATTGTGAGAGCTGCTACTTTACACCAGATAATTAGTAAATTAATTAGAAGTAGTTGGTCAGCGTGGGAGTTACATAAACTGGAATTCATTTTCTTTGTGACAGTGTAGGGCTCGTGTGTATATTGTATGTCAAAGATCAGCTAGCGGTAAACAAGACATGTAGGAACAGGAATACAACGCCAATTACATTGATTTCTCTTATTTTCCTGACACATTTCAGAAAACTTTAGGCCCTTTTTTTGCCCCCTACATTTTGTGTTATCTAAAGCGACAGACATTCTCTCATACATATTGTACCAAATACTGATTTTACTGTGTCTTCCACATGGTGGAGAGTAAGATCCATCTACCAGTTTGTCCACTGTAGTCTCAGATTTGGTAGTTGCGGTTTGGAGCTTGGTGTCGTCGATTGACAATTTCTGTATGCACAATGGAAATGGCAGGCTGTCAATCATTGATTAGGACCACTCACTGGAATCCTAAACCAAGAATGGACAAAGGATTGAGTCAATAAATGACTAGTTCTACTGAATCTTCTCCAGCAAAACTATATATATCACTTACATATTGGTGAACTAGATTTGTTTCACAAATATTTGTGAAGTTTACCCCCTAGTTATGTTTCAGACCAAATTTGTTCAGTCTGAAAGAGTCTGGGGTCTCTTCATAGAGGGGGGTCTTGATACTCATCTTCTCTCACCTCTCTTGGGTTTTCTCATGGTACTTTTCGGTCATCTTCAAGCCTCCTGGGTGATGTCAAAGACCCACGCCTCACAGGCCTCACGTTGTACATGTCAGCGCCATTTCATTATGATGCAAGCTCAATAACAGATCTTTGTAGTCCTCCGAGGCCTATGACATTGCCCAAGAATCTGGATGAAGCCATAACACAACCAAAGACTACCATGAGGGGACCCAGGAGAGGTTAAGGAACAGGACTGTTTTTTATACTGAAGTGACCCCAGAATATTATAGTGATTCCAAGGGAGGTGAAGCCCAATTATTTTGGGTTCAGCAGAGCCTAAAATTTTTGGAAAATTTGTAACAAACTCAGCTCCATAAAAACCAGTTCCCTCATCTTTAATATCAATCTGTTCATCCCCTCCTGCTCTATTTTATAACATGGTTTGACTGCATTTTTAACATGACATATATCCATTAATCTGAAGAATCCCTTGTTTCCTAGAGGCTTTTTAGCATAGCACAGATTACCAATTTATTGCTACTTTTCCACAGGTGCATCTCAAGAAATTAGAATATATTTGAACAGTTAATTTATTTCAGTAATTGAATTAAAAATGAACCTTCTATATTTTCTAGATTCATTACATACAGACTGATCTTTTTCAAGTGATTTCTTTGAATGTTGATAATTATGGTTTTGCAGCTAATGAAAACCCAAAAGTTTCTAAAAAATTAGAGTGCTGTGAAAAAGTTGAATATTGCACACTCATATCATCACACTCCAAGCAGCTGATCAACACAAAACACCTCAAAAATGGTCCTTCAGTCTGGTTCAGTAGGCTGCACAATCATGGGGAAGACTGCTGACTTGACAGTTGTCTTGAAGACAGTCAGTGACATCCTCCACAAGGAGGGTAGGCCACAAAAGTTCATTGCTGAAAGAAACTTGCTGTCCACAGAATGCATATTACTGAAAAGCTGAGTTGAATGAAAAGGTGTGGTAAAAAAAGTGACAGGGATAACTGTAGCTTTGAAAGACTGTTAAGCAAAAGCCATTCAAGAGTTTGGAGGATTTAGTGCTTCGAAAGCCACCATATACAGATGTATCTAGGACACATGCTAATACTGTTGCATTCCTTGTGTGAAGCCACTCATGCCCAAGAGACAACATCAGAAACGTCCTACCTGGGCTAAATAGAAGAAGGACTGGACTGTTGCTCAGTGGTCCAAAGTCCTGTTTTCAGATGAAAGTAAATTTTGCATTTCATTTGGAAATCAAGCTCCCAGAGTCTGGAGGTAGAGTGGAGAGCCAAACAACCCAAGGTGATTGAGTTCCAGTATGAAGTTTCCATGGTGTGATAGTTTGGGGAGTCATGTCATCTGCTGGTGTTGGTCCACTGCGTTATATCATGTTCAAAATCAATGCAACAATCTACCAAAAAAATTTTAGAGCAGTTCATGCTTCCCTCTACTGGTAAGCTTTATGGAGATGCTGATTTCTTTTTTTGAGCAGGACTTGCCACTTGCCCATGCCATCAAAAATACCAATGCCTGGTTTAATGACCACAGTATCATTGTACTTGATTGGACAGCAAAGTCGCCTCACCTAAACCTGATAGAGAATCTATGGAAAACCCCGTAGAGAATCTATAGGGTATTGTCAAGAGGAAGTTGAGAAACACCAGACTCAACAATGTCGATGAGCTAAAGGCTGCCATAAAAGCAACCTGGATTTCCATTATACCTCAGCAGTGCCATAGGCTGATCACCTCCCAGCCACGCCGCATTGATACAGTAATGGAGCATCGGCCACTACTGGTGGAGTGGAGTGGAGTGGAGTGGAGTGGAGTGGAGTGCATATATGGTTCAGACTTTTCAGTAGACCAAAATTTCTTTACTGAAAGTAATTTTTGTTCATAATATTCTAATTTTCGGAGATAGTAACTTTTGGCTTTTCATAAGCTATAAACCATTATCCTCAACATTCACAGAAATAAACTCTAGAAATAGATCACTCTGTGTGGAACGAATCTAGAAAATATAGTGTTCACGTTTTCAATGAAATTACTTAAATAATTAACTTTTCAGAGATATTCTAGTTATTTCTAATTTATTGAGATGCACTTGTATATATTTCATGGTTTGTGGTTTGTTACAGGGTTTACTTCTAAATTGTGTATGAATTACAATGTTACAAACAGGAAGCGAAACATCCATGTCTTTATAAGCCGGAGAATATAATAAACCTGCTTTTAGAGTGTTGAATTTGCTTTCATGTTGTATGGAACATGTGACAGCAGTTTTACACTATGGTATGTATACAATAATAATAGAACAACAGGAGATAAAGACCCGAGGATGACATCCTTCTGCGCTGAAAAACTGACAAAACTAAAAAGCAACAATGAATCAGTCAGGTGCCACGCAGCTTTTACCTTATTAACATTCTGTTGGAAGAGGAGATGCACTGCAGTTCTTATGTTCTCCTTGAAAGGTAGAACAAAAAAAACTTGCTAAGCAATCTTACCACTTAGACTGAAGATTCTATGTAAAACACAATTCTGTTATGGGGGAAAGCAAGTGGCAAATAATACAATACAAGCCTAGAAGGGCTGACCATTCAAGTGAAAGACCAATACCTAAGGGCCAATGACCAGAGGGGACATGAACCTGTAGTTACAAAAATACTCAAAAATGCGAATAAATGTGATTTTTGCTTTTCTCAGTAGCTGAAACACAGAGATGGAGCAGGAAGCAGACAGTTCTGTTCTCTGTGTAGTGGCCAGACTAGGTTCCTCAGATCAGCTCCTATTCACTTGCAGTGACTTCAGTGGCTACCCAGAGATTGGAGTTGTCTGCTTCCTTCTCTATTCTCTTTATGTCAGCTGCTGAAGATAGCTGATCTGTTGTGGTTCCGGGTGTAAGAGCCCTACTACTCTAATATCGATGATCTATACTTAGGATAGGTCATCAATATTTTGAAGAGGACCTTTCATGTCCTCGGAGATGTACGGTATTATATACCACTAGAAAGATGACAGTGTACTGAATTCGGCGCACTGTCATCTTTCTAGTGGTATATACTGTAATACTGCACATCTCCGAGGACATAAAAGGTCATCTTTAAAATACTGATAACCTATTCTAAGGATAGGTCATCAATTTTAGATTAGTAGGGCTCACCCTGAGGAAACTAACAGCACCTATATCTCCGGTACCCAGGCATATACCCGCATAGCTGAATTTAGAGCACTGTCACCTTTCTATCAGTATATAATGCCGCCCATTTCTTAGAACATGAAAGGATCTCTTTAAGCTTGTAAAACACCCTAAGAAATGCAAGTATATCATGTTTAGAGAGGTTAATAGGAGACTATAAGCTTGAAAGAGGGACTGTCACCTCTCCTGGCATTACTGTTTTTATCAAAAAAAAAAATTGTATACCCCATAAAATAACAATTCTGGAGCTTATTTTCTTAGAACTGTACACTGTGCTGTCCTTTTATTAACTGGGCATTACCGTTCTGCGGTATTACCTATCATTCACCACCTCCACCAGCACCAGTTCTTTGTATCCATTAATAGAAAATTAGGCTCTGTACCAGGCAGGAACAAGCAATAGGGTGAGATTCTGAGCTCCAAGCACAGGCAGACAATGTCAGAGAGCTCATAATCATAATTCCCATAATCATAATTCCCATTTTCCTGCTTCAGTCTCACACCACTCACTTGGCATATCAGACACCAAAACTAACGACACTGATTGCTCGGGAACGGTGGGGGCTAGAGAAAAAATTCCAACTGTGCCAGAATCAGTAGAGTAGCGCCTATTCTAAGGATACAAAGAGCTGGAGATGGCGGAGGTGGTGAAATGTCCTCTTTAAGGGGGGTTTCCATACACAACTCTGATTGGAAAATGTTAAAACGTGTTGGGACCTTCTCCTTCCAACTGGTAACACCCTGTTGTCAATTTATTCAGAAACAGAGGAATGGCAGAATCTGAGAAAAGACTCTTATGTACAATACAATAATTACTAAGGCATCTCGCTTAAGACCTAGTATGCAGGCCAAGGGGGAGTCTGATTTTTTAACAGAATTCACTTGGATGACACTCAATTGACATCAAGTTTCAACCAAGTGCTTTCCATCCTGCATTGATTTCAATGGGGGGAAGTTTTTTTCTGATATCACAGAGCAGGATAAAACTTTCTCTACATTTTTATTTTATTTTATTTTATTTTTTTTTACTGTATAATTATCGGAATGGAACAGAGCATTGGACCCCCCCTCGGAAGAACCTCAGGCTCCACACTGTGCATGAGGCGTAAAACAGACATGTCAGGAGAGGAGACAGGACTTCTCTGGAGATCACTCAGAGTCTGAGTTTGCTAGAACTACATAACTTCTGACTCAGTGACTTATCTCACTAGATCAGATGGACCCTTACATCTTTGGCACGCACTTCAGCAGTCTGGTACAATGAGATTCATTTTTATTGCATGGCATGAAGGAACAACTTTTCAAGCCGAAAGTAATTTTAAGCTGAGGATGCTTACTCACTGCTTCTATATACGAGAAGTATCGAGCCAGACATAAAAGTCCAGTTGTGGAATAGAAGTAGTAAATCTGATAGATTGTGAATTCCATGAAAAAGTATATCTAAGTAATGTCAGCAGATCTAGCAAAACTAAATCTCTTAATAAAATAGTCTGTTGATTAAAAGAAAAATATAAGCAAAATGTATGCACTGTGTTGTGCCTAAGGCATGGCTGTAGGGGGCAGTACATGACACAGAGATTTAAAGAGAGAATCCCTGGTTGATATTTTCCCCATCAGGCCATGCATAAGACATAATCATTGCTGACAGTATCAGACTGTGTAGGGATACAGCCCTCTTACAATGACACCCAGTGGTCAATTACTGGAGTCTAGGGCTACATATAGACCTTTTGTAGGGCGGCTTGTACAGGTGACATCTGCAGTATATTGCTTCATACTCCAGCTGTAGCTTTATAGTTAAAATATATTTGTTGTGCTACAAAACATCTCCATACAGCTCAGATGTTATTCATACAAGTCCAGGAGGAATACCAGATGAGCAGCACAACACAGAGTTCTAAGAAAAGATACAGAATTGTTTTTTTCACGAGGAATACAAGTATTTACTAATGCACACAAGTAAGAAGAGATGACAGATTCTCTTTAACTGCGGTGGCTCACAGGTAATGACTTCTCAGATAGGAGTTGCTCTCTATCCCTTTCTTCTCCATTCAGCCCAGACTACTATAACAATTTCTCTACTGAGACATCTTTGGTCCCTCACTTGGTCCATACCTAGCCTCTTACCAACACTAATAAATTCAGACTTCACACCAGAAAATTAATCCAGACCCCAGACCATATCCCTAAATTCATTCACCCCCAGACCAAACCCCAAAATCAACTCAGGCTCAATCCAGATCCCTAATTTAATTCAGACCCTTTAATCAATTTTTAGCCAAGTCTAGAATCCTGAATACAGACCCCAGACAAGACCTCAAAATTATTGAAGATATCAGACCAGATCCCTGAATAAGTGCACATGCCAGAATGGACCCCTAAATTAATGCAAACCCCAGGCCGGACCCCTAATAAATAAATAAGTAAATTCTGATGCCAAAGACCCCTAAATGCAAACACAAGGAAACATATATCGGATCAATGTAATAGATAATGGCTGATTTATTTAGAAAATAAATAAATTAAAAAAAGTGACACAGTTGCGGCAGATGAGATGATGGGAACTTTGGACGGCCATGAGCTCCAGGGCAACTATAGGCACTGGGAAACCACCCAAACTGAACATATTATATTCCACCCTTGCTAGGATTGCTCCTCTAAATTTTGTAACCAATGGGTCCACCAACTGACTGTTGACCTCCATTTCATGTACTATCACTTGAACCCCCTTGCTCAACGTCTCCTTACAACCATCAGCTATGCACCATCTGTACCTTTTAGCTGCATTTACATTCACTTTCCTTCTCTATCCAGACCACCACGAAGACTTGTTCACAACATGTCTGTGCATGCAAGCTTCCCATCATTGCCATCCCCTGTCAGTGATCCCCTACACAGTAATCATGTCTTCTATTCTGCCACAACCTTTCCCCACAGAATCCCTCCTTGACTATATGCTGCTATTTTTACCATTAATGGTTATTTTTCTCCTTTTTGACAGTGGAAGTCTGTGTATCACCAATCTTCTCCCCCTGCCCAGAGGGCAGGGGTAATATATTTAAAGAAACAGATACTGTAAGCCATAAAAGGATGTAAGAAAGGAGATAAAAGAAGTTCCACCAGCCTTAGCGTGGTGAGGGTGACCTGTGGCCCCCCAATTATGGGCCCGATTGGGCCACTCCTGAACACTGCGACCCCTATAGGTATGACAGTTCCTTAGCTCTACAAGAAAAAAGGAACAGGCATGTGAAACCCAAAAGCTGATGTTTATCTCCCCTGACATCTGCCCTGGGGAAGAGTCAGGAGGTCCTCATGCACATTAGATGGTCGACTGCTCCTGCTCAGAATGGTGGGTTTATGAGAAGCAAATTAGTTACATACTGTAGTTAGTAATCACAATGTCAATTGTATGTCACAGTATATGATAACCTAACATATGTTTCAGGAAATTTCTGAACCTTTTGTTATTTTCATTATTTTTCTTCCCTGCTGTTCTTCTATTGTAAATGAATACAGCTCCGAAGCTCAGAGAACATATTCTTATATCATACATTGATCATTAGCGCTGTAAGTGCAATCTTTACTGTTTATTATACTTTACTGTGTAAGAATATTGGCAAGCAAATACCTAGAGTAAAGAAAATTAGAAGTTACCTTGAAGATCCATGACCTGTATAGGTGTCCTTCATCTGTGACTTTGTGCTTTTACATGGTCACTGAACTACTCAGTGACTTGTAATATTCTTATTATTCACTGTAGGTGGTATATTATCCCTTGATATAGAAGCAGAGAAGTCAAGATGAATAGCCCTTAAATGGTAAGGGTGGTACTCAAGCAGTCAGTCGGTGTAAAAATGGGAGTGTGCCGCCTCTAGACTTTATACAAGATGAGATATGCAGTCAGGAGGCAACGGCCTCTTTACTGCCTATGTACATTTGTAATGGGAAACCTATGTCCGATATTGCAGTACACTGCACTTGGGATCAGAGATCCCAGGTTCAAGTCCCTTTGAGGGACGGGGAAAAAGAAAAAAAAGTTTAAAAAATAAACAAATAATAAAAAGTAAAAAAAAAAAAAACCTTTACATTTAAAAAACATAACATAAACAAAAAATAAACAAACATGTATGCCCATGTGGGTATATGTTCCCACTATCCAAAAATAGCTTATCCTGTACGATGAACGCCATAAAAAAAAATATACCGCAATGCGCAAATGAACATATTTTGGTCACGTCACTTTCCCCAAAAAAAAGCAATAAAAAGTCATCAAAAAGTCATATATACAAACATTAATGGCAATAAAATATACAACTTACCTCGAAAATAATGAGCATATTTCTGTCAACAAAACAGTAAAAAAAAGTATTAGGCATCACAATACGGTGACCCCAGGAAAATTGTTTATTTTCAAAAAGAGATGCTTAATTTGTAAAAGCGGTAAACAATAAAATTATATAATAATAATAATAATAATAATAATAATAATAATCATAAAATAAGCCAATATAAATATGGTATCGCCGCAATCATAATGACCTGTCGGACAAAGATGCCATATTATTTTTAATGCGAAGAGAACGCCATAAAAACAAAATGCAAAAATTATGATAGAATTGTGTGTTATTTCACATGGACCCCCAAAAACGTTAATAAAAGTTAATCAAAACATTATATGTACCCCAAAATGATGGCAAATGAAAGTACAACTCATTGCGCAAAGAATAAGCCCTCACAGAGCTATGTCAACAGAAATGTAAAAAAGTTATGAATTTTGAAAGGCGGGGAAGGAAAATATGATAAAAGTTGGCATGCATTGACTTACAAACTATCCTGAGTCCTTAACCACTTAGGAACCGGGCCAATTTCTGGTCCAGGACCAGACACATTTTTATTTTTTTTTTTTTGTATGTGCGGTTTTGAGGGCTGTAACATTTTTATCATATGTGTTATTCAACTAATTTCTGTGTCTTTTTTCGGTGACACATAGGGCTTTATTTTTATGTTATTTTTATTTTTGCATGTGTTTTAATTTTTTTTATATCTGGGAAAATATAAACAAAAGAGGAGGGAAAACCTGTTTGTTTTTCACTTTTCATTTTTTTTTATTTAATAACACAAAGTGCTACTAAAAAACTTTATAAAATAGTTTTTCCTCTCCGTTACGGTAATTTTTATTTTGTATGGTGTCATCAGGGGTGGGGCTATAACCTTTAATAACGTCCTTTTATTGGCGTATTATTTTATTTATTTTTTAAATTATTTTATTTACATTTTTTTTAACTTTTCTATTAATTTTTTTTTTTTTTTTTTTTTTTTTTTTTTTACATTGTGTCCTAATAAGGTCATAATAAACCTTTGGGGAAATCTGATCACTTTTTTTTGGGGGTTGAGGGTGGGGAGGCTGGTTTCCCCTGTAACGGGCTGGTACATTTAGCCCCAGTTGGAGGAGGACTACAGCCTCCTGCCATTACTATAGAGCTTATAGAGCTGATCTGGGTCCTGTAGGACCCAGCAGCTCTAAAAGACGCTGATCCCGGTGGATCACATGACCGCTGGGTCAGAGCGGAAGCCACAAGATGGATCCGGAAGGCAGGGAAGGTAATAAACCTTCCCTGCCTTCTGTAGGGGAGCTCTGGCTGAAGTTACAGCTGAACTACCTGTACGTCCTTGCAGAACAAGGCAACCACCTTTCGGACGTAAAAACCCAATGGGCGGTCCGGAAGTGGTTAAGGGGTTAAACAGCTAGTATACTGCTCACTGTTATCACCTAGATCCTGCTATTTTCTAATATTTGCTCCAGGAACTCTACCATAACAAACACTTTCCTGTAGTAAGCCTGATGGTGGTTGGGGGAAGCCTGATGGTGGTTGGTGTGCCCTTGATGGTGAATGCAGAATAGAGAAGTCAGGAGACAGTGTTGAACAGTGTAACAACTTATGGTTTACTTGAGTAAAGGAAGGTAATACAAACAGTATCTCTTCCATATGATGGAAACAAATTTCTTAGGATCACCACAAGGCTGGAGTTGAGGCTTGGGTCAGTCAGTGTCTTCCTTGCTGGAGCTGTCTTCTTCTTAAAAAGTATTTCAAGTTTCTAAAAACACTATAAAATGCTTGTAATGTGCAAGCTACACAGTGCAGGCTCCAAAAAAAATTGACCTGAGGTCCATAGGCTGCATCGTAGTTATGAAGTCAAACCAAAATTATCCTTACAGTCGTCATGCACACAAGGTCCCATAAGGTTAGCAGGGCTATTGCCCATCTAATGACTACAAAATGCTGATATATGGGTTGGCTGATATTGGCAAGCTGGGGCAATTTTGATCAAGGAACTCCAGCATGTATTTTCTCCCTAACTCTCCTTTACCCAGAAGAAGCAGCAGCACCATATAACACACTATAGAAAAGTGCTAACCAGTATTTATGTGAGTAAAGCATTCTGGTGAGATAGGAGAAATGAATAAATGGATAGTACAGGTGAATATAAGAAACTTTGTAATCTATCTTATTAAGGAACTATGTTTCGTTCTCCACGTATCAGGCTGAGTTACTTTTTACAGAGAAGTCTATGGAGAAGGAAAGGGAGACAAGGAGACTGTGGAAAAAGACACACTTTGCCTATACCTTAAGTGAGGGGGCTCTTTTGACACTACTCTATCTTTCAATATAAGACTCTAAGACCACTGTACAGACTGAAGCAATAAATCAATTAATATCCTACCACCTCCTCTCTTCATAGACTTTTGTTTGTGATGTGAGTACGGAGATGGATTCTATACATTTAAATAGCCTAAGGGGACATAAGGCAGGAGAGCAGCCTGAAAAGTTGAGAAAGAAACTTTTTCTTTAATGAGATATAGTACTATGTTTCTTCTACTCACTGGTACTAGTAATACATGAAAAGTGGCTTTATAAATGGAGGTGAGATTTAACATTATCTGCAACATTATGCTTGTATGTGTCTCTGTTTCTCTTTGATTATTTGTGTCTTCCCTAGACTTCTATGGCCAGCTGGAACTAGAGATTGTTTGGTTTTTAATGAATCCGAAAAAAATGGTGATTCATCTCAGATGAACTAAAATAGGCGCTGCCATTAAAATGACAGAAGAGACATGTGTCTTGTGAGTCACTGTGACATTCTAGCCAGTAACTGCTCAGGCAATAGTCAGTGGGAGGTGGACATCTTACAGTGCTGATATCATATACAGTTTATAAGGTTGTGCAGGCTGGAACACAAGGCATATCAGTAATGGTGGAAGTAGGGGAGGGATGTCTTATTCATCACTGCATGATACAGAGCATTAAGTGCTGCAAAGCTTGCATTACAGCTAGGAGTAGGAGAATTAGAACACAGTTTAGTCACATGTAATAAATTATAGGCAGATTAATGATAGAAATCATAGATAGGAGTGAAGGACAATATCTGTGCTGTATGAGCATAACTGCAGCAGCAATACAGAAAGATAAAGGACAGTTAACCCTTTCATTGTCAAAAAATCAATTTTTTTCTGTTTTGCAATAGAGCAATTTGATCTGTCAATAGTCTGTTTAATAAAGTTTTTACTGACGAAGTCAGTCCTGTTGGCAAAAAATATTTTTAAGTGTTTTTTTATGGGCAAGAGTTTAAATTTTTTCGTTAAATACATACAAATTGCTGTTGCAACTAGAGATGAGTGAAGTTTTCAAAAATTCGATTCGGCAACTTTGCCGAATTTTCCAATACGATTATATTTGATCTGAATTAAATCACGGCGAATCACAGCTATTTCCTGTCTGCAGAGAGCTGGGGTTGGCGGGCAAAATGGCAGAACTCCTTGGATGCTGAGGTCATGTTTGACAGCTGCATCGAAGATGTTAAAACCCCCGATCGGTTATGGAGCATGGTGTTAGGTGTCAGTTACAGCTAACACCCTGCTCCATAACCGATCGGGGGTTTTAACACCTTGGATGCAGCAGTCATACATGCCGTGGGCGCTCGTGAAGGGGTTAAAGGGCTGTGACATCACAGGGCTGGCTGCTGATTGGCTGCACGCATGGCATTGTGGGTGATCCCACATTCCCAGAGTTCCTTGCCCCATGTCCTAACAAGTGCAGTAGCCATTTTGAAAAAAATGTGATTCATTACCACGAAGCGTGAAGAAATCCGGATTCGATGCAAATCGAATATTTTATGAAATTCGGATCGAATTCCACTTCGTCAGCTTCAATTCACTCATCTGTAGTTGTAACCGCAAAATGCTGATTCCGCCTTCAAAAATCTGTTATTTAAGGTTTTTTTTTTTTTTTTGCTCTCCCAATAAACAGTGTGACGGAGCCTTCTAATCTAAACAAAAAACACCACTGCCACCACTCAGCTAGACATATCCTGCGGCCTGGTCCTTCATATTATTCCATTCCATACTGCCACTCATGTTGCCATAGCTACCACCACTGCCAGCACTCAGGCAGACATTTCCTGCAGCCTGGTCCATCACATGCCACTACATCTCACTATTGGTGTCACTATATTTGCATCAAAAATCCAAATCCATTTGTATTTAAATCTGCTCCTGCAATAGGAATAATTTTTGGTGTTTTTGGTTTTGTAATATAACCACCATGTGTATCTAAAAAATTCCCAGGCAAGCACTTTTCCTCCAAAAAAAGCGGTAATTTTGGAGCATTTTAAAAGTAAAATGTGTAAAAGCAAGTGGCAGCACAGTGTATGGTTACACTCAGAGTTTGTGTCCACTGATTATATCCATCTGGTTTTTCCATAGACATATATGTCACTTCACTTTGACATAACTTTCACTATGTTTGGATAGATAGGTACGTAGGAGCCTTGACATTGTTATACACTATCTTTTAAGCCAACTTGTTTGACCCAAAACAAATCTTGAGAGGTTCACCCATCTCTAGCTGTAACCTGATACTTCAGTGAGCCCGCAGTCCATCTTGGGCGATCAAGAAGGATTCAAAGATTTCAGAATGAATGGCTATTTAAGTGAGAGGGAAGTTGGAAAAGTCTTCTAAGTGGAGAAAGAAGCATTTTTTTCTGTGATAAGATATTACAATGTTTCTTATATATGCTTGTACTATTAATTTATTTAAGTTTTTAGATAAGTTAGTGACCATTTAAGCTGTGAAATGAGGTCTTGTATTTGCTGGATGGTTTCCCCAACATACGTGAAACTGCAGGGACTTCTAATGAGGAATATATGAGAAAGGATGAGTCAGAGGTAGAAAATGCTTTGATGTTTGGTAAAATGAAACATCCCAGATAATATGTGAGCGCAGAGCACAGTGCAAGCAAGAAAAAGCCCTATGACTTTCATTAGACTAACTCTTAAATTGCAGGGGTTTTTCTTGATAGAGTAAAAGTAAGGATTAAAAATCTATTGTATGAATATATACTTTACTCTGTATTTTTCAGTAGATGAAAGGTACCTACATATATGTGTCAACTAGAAGGACATGCCCCCTATTAGTGGGTTTGTGAAGGAGATAAACCCATCACCTGAATTTACAAGACTTTGAATGGGATCTAAAATAATGCATCTATAACTGTGAGGTCTAGGTAATGGCTCAGGATGAAGATCTTTGGATTTTAAATAAAAATCTGTTATAAGCATATCCTAAGAGTCAACATTTAAGGTCCGATCGTAGTGTAAAAAAAAGAGTAAAGCTGATCATGCACTTTGAATGGCTTAGAACTATTCCTCTCGAACCATCATACACACTCAGATCAGCATGTTCAGCATCCCAATGGACACTGCTAACTATTTTTATTTTTTATATTACTTTTGTTCCACTATGTAAATAGTTTTGTGTGTAACCGGTATGTTGTCCCCTTAAGAGGCACTGTTAATGGAGGGGACTGAGCATTGGAAGAGTCCAGTCAGCAAGTTCTTGAGTGTGGAAAGAGACAGCTTCCAGAGAGTCAGCGTTTTCTTCCAACTTCCAAGGAGAAAGGTTGTGTGAGTATAAGACTACTGAAATTATACTGCAACCCTGAGACGGGGAATATAGAGAGCTGACAGAGAAGCTTTGGAATCAAAAGTGCCATATTGAGAATCTGAGGATAAGTAGAGCAAGGGCCTCAGGGCTTTAACCCTGCCTGAGCAGGGCAAGGCTCCCTTCTATATTGAACAAGCAATAAAACTGGCACTTGAGGCATAGAGAGAAAAATTCATGCTTAAATTGCTGGAGGTACCATACACCTGGTTCATTCCATACTCTCAGTGGACCTACCTCTTTTTCTGGAAGCTGTTTGTTGCTTCACCAACTATTTAGCAAGTAAAGTTATGTGCAATCTAATTTCCTGCATTGCCTTCATGGGTATTCCAACCCCCATCTGGCTCCGGTGGGCTGAAGACCATTAGGATATACCCTGGGGGAAGATGACCACCACCATCAGGAACACAGCAGGCCCCCTCAGCTCTGCACCAGCCTTGGAGGGGCGCTAGAGAATTTTGTTGAGTCATCTCGCCACCATGACAACTCCTGTTTTAAGTACTGCCACTCTCAGTATCTAGGTTCCATTCAGTGGGTCACTGTACATGCATGTGTTTTTACATGGATGAGGAATAAGCTGCTGAAAGACACCTCTGATAGCAGCTTCTTTGCCTTGAGAACAAAAGGATCGGACATATTGAAATTCAACAGGTCTTGCCCTTCTTTACCCCAATATTAGTTGTTGGAGGAAAGTCAGGATATTAACATGCACATTAGTTGGTCAGTCAGTCTTACCAAAGTGAGCAGATTTAGTCAAAACCTTAAGGCATCATCCATATGGCACAGAGTCACTGTGGCTTCATATAATAATGCTTTAGTCCTGATGAAGTGTCTGTATGGTGACATATAATAGAAATATTCTTTCCAAGAAGATATACCATCCAGTGGAGAATGCCATGCTTTCTTTGTTGTCAGACTTACACATGAATTGGAAAAATAACTTGTGTATGTCATCATATGAAAATGGAGGCATACAGAGGTATAGTATAACCTCATAAAGTGCTGCAAGGAGCTTTACTATAGTAGCATGCATGTTGTATTAGAGATGGACGAAACCATTTGTTCTGAGCTGAGTTCGACCTGAATATTTAAAATTGTTTGGTTTTTAAAGAAACTGATCAATAGGGGATTCGTCTCAGATGAAATAAAATGCCTGCCGTGACATGCATTGCAATAGGTTATTATACTCCAGGATCTCTTAGAGTATAATAGGTGAATGCTCATAGGAGGTAAAAAAAGATTAAAAAAAACATTTCTACTCACTTTCCCTCACCTCTCTTGGGCCTCCTCACGGCATCCAGCGCTCTACTGGTGATGTCATGTGACCAGGGTCACCATTGAGGCCCGTGTTTGGGTCACAGTGGTCACATGGGCATGCTGAGTGTCATGACATCAATTACAGGCCTCAGCGATGACTCCGGGCACATGATGTCACCGAGGAGAACGAGAGAGAGAGTGCCAAAAAACCACGAGGAGGCCCTATGTAGTATACTGTCCCCAGGGATGTTTTTGGATTTTTTTAGATAATTCTATCTATCTATCTATCTATCTATCTATCTATCTATCTATCTATCTATCTTATATCTATCTGTCTATCTATCTATCTATCTATCTATCTATCTATCTATCTACCGTCTATCTATCTATCTCATATCTATCTATCTATCTATCTACCATCTATCTATCTCATATCTATCTATCTATCTATCTATCTACTATCTACAAGTGCATCTCAATGAATTAGAATATCATCAAAAAGTTATTTTTTTTTTTTAGTAATTCAATGGAGAAATTGTAACGCATATATTATATTGAGTCATTACAAACAGAGTGAACTTTTTCAAGTGTTTATTTCTGTTAATGTTGATGATAATGGCTTACAGCCAAGTAATACTCAAAAGTCATTATCTCAGAAAATTAGAATATTATATAAGATGAACTGTAAAAAAAATATTTAACACAGAAATGTTGGCCAAATGAAAAGTCTGTACAGTAAATGCCCTCAATACTTGGTCAGGGCTCCTTTTGCAGGAATGACTGCATCAATGCGGTGTGGCATGGAGGTGATCAGCCTGTGGCACTGCAGAGGGGTTATGGAAGCCCAAATTGCTTTGATAGCAGCCTTCAGCTCGTCTGCATGGTTGGGTCTGATATCTCTCATCTTCCTCTTGACAATACGGGTTTACTGGCCAATCAAGCACAGTAATACTGTGGTTATTAAACCAGGTATTGGTACTTTTGGCAGTGTGGACAGGTGCCAAGTCCTGTTGGAAAATTAAAATTCCATCTCCAAAAGGCTTGTCGGCAGAGGGAAGCATGAAGTGCTCTAGAATTTCCTGGTAGACGGCTTCATTGACTTTGGTCTTGATAAAACACAGTGGACCTACACCAGCAGATGACATGGCTGCCCAAACTATCACTGATTGTGGAAACTTCACACTAGACCTCAAGCAGCTTGGATTTTGGACTCTCCACTCTTCCTCCAGACTCTGGGACCTTGATTTCCAAATGAAATGCAAAATGTACTTTCATCTGAAAACAACACCTTTGACTACTGAGCAACAGTCCAATTATTTCTCTCCTTGGACGAGGTAAGACGTTTCTGGCATTGTCTATTGGTAATGAGTGGCCTGACACATGGAATGCGACACCTGTAGCCCATGTCCCAGATACGTCTGTGTGTGGTGGCTCTTAAAGCACTGACTCCAGCAGCAGTCCACTCCTTGTGAATCTCCCCCAAATTTTTGAATGGCCTTTTCTTAACAATCCTATCAAGGCTGCGGTTATCCCGGTTGCTTGTGCACCTTTTTCTACCACACTTTTTCCTTCCACTCAATTTTCCATTAATATGCTTTGATAAGTACTCTGTGAACAGCCAGCTTCTTTAGCAATGACCTTTTATGGCTTACCCTCCTTGTGGAGTGTGTCAATGACTGCCTTATGGGCATCTGTCAAGTCAGCAGTCTTCCCCATGATTGTGTCGCCTACTGAACCAGACTAAGGGACCTTTTTAAACTCTTAGGAAGCCTTTGCAGCTGTTTTGGGTTAATTATTCTAATTTTCTGAGATAATGACTTTTGAGTTTTTCTTGGCTGTAAGCCATAATCATCAACATTAACAAACACTTGAAAAAGTTCACTCTGTTTGTAATGACTCAATATAATATATGTGTTTCACTTTTTCAATTGAATTGCTAAAAAAAATAACTTTTTGATGATATTCTAATTTATTGAGATGCACTTGTATCTATCTATCTATCTATCTATCTATCTATCATCTTTTTTACTTTTGAAACTAGGATTGTCTGTGTTTTCCACATGGCCCCTCCATCATCCTTCTATATTCTGACCATAGCACTATTACCATGTATAGAAGTATAACCTATATAAAATACCATATAGTCCACATCTGAAGTGATTCATTATTAGCAATCAGTTTCTGACGATTTTTAGTAAATATTTTTTCTTCAGGCTATTTATACAGCAAATTTACACCCAATTGTGATATCGGGCTAGCAGGTCATGATTTTAATTTAACAAGGAGCTTGATAATGTATTCTGCCTTCATTAAAATGATATATATGTTAATACGACCTGCTATTCTAATGGGTTTTACAAGACAGTGAAAGAAAATTGCCTTCTAGACCACAGTAAGAATTGTTATAAATGTGAAAAAGCACATGATATCCTCTTTATTTTTTAATTAAAATGTATAGAGGTAAAAATAATTCTAGAAACAATAATTATAAAAATGATATTAAGGGCAGTATATGTTGATGTTGAATATGCGTGCAAGTCTAAGTATAAATTATCTGCACAATAATCGTGGTAAAACTTAGCGTGAAGTTTAATCACATATATAATTAGTTTTACTTCATGGCAAGTCGGCTAACATTTACTGTATAACTAAATGTGGCCATACACATTAGATCAGGGGCTCAAACTCAGACACGTAAATGGGCCACACATAGAAAAAACTTTACAGTAGAGAAGCCGCATCCCTTTCAAATTCTATACACTATAAATGGGGTTGGGCCGTTACACATTTATTCCCTATCCACAAATAGAGACCGACCCTTAGGTCCCCTTCTGATTGGAGGGGCAGGGGAACTGAAAGTCGCTCTAAAGACTCCTTGTGAATGGAGCCCCAGTGCACTTTTGTAAACAGGGCTCCATTCACTTCTATAGGACTGTGGGTGCTGTGGGAGAGATTACAGTCCTGGCAGCCCATAGCAGTGAATGGCGTGCCAGTCATGTAAGTGACCTGGAGCTTCATTCACGAGGAGGCTTTGGGGGACTTTCGTTCTCCTGTCCTTGTGACCGGTCAGACACTTATCCCCTATTCTCTATCTTATGTGGATAGAGAATAAGTGCCCATAATGATGCAAACCCTTTAGTAAATCAGATATATGCACTACTCTGACAATACTGCATTACTATAATAATAACGTTAGGCTTAAACTTACTAGAAATTTGCTGCCCCCATAGAATTATATTGACCCATATACATACAGGGTAGCTCAGCCCTTATATACAGTCTGCTCTCTCCATAGAATTATAGTGCCCCCATTGGCATACATAGTAGCTCTTCCCAGTAATAAGATATTATCCAGTCCCCCAATGATACAAAAAAAAATCCTCCCCTCCATATTCACCTACCACCAGTGATCCATAGAAAATTCTTGGTGTGACATCATTAAGGGATGTTGATGCACTTCTTCAGCCTCCTTCTCTGCTGCCTTGAAGATATCTTGGGAACTTCAGTTCCCTCGGGAGGCACAGATAATAACCAGAGAGCCAGATATGGTCCATGCGCTGTGTTTGAGACCCCATGCATTACATGGGTATTGGACAAACCTGCCATTACTTGCACTTGTCAAGTTTCTAATGTGTAGGTGATGTCCCACCAGTGGAAAGAAGGATCGGCCATGTTGGATTTCAACATTCATCATCCAATTGCTCTCCTTGGAAATGAGTCACTGCCAGACATGACTGGCAGCAGCTTTTCTCCTCACTTCCTGCTGAGAGCATATGCACACTTGGCTGAGCTTATACACTAATGTGCAAGAGTTTTAGGCAGGTATTAAAAATTGCTGCACAGTAAGAATGCTTGTACAAATAGAAGTGTTTATTTTGTCAATGAACAAAATGAAGTGAATGAAGAAAACAAATGTAAAATCCCATCAATATTTGGTGTGAGAACCCATTGGAGGAGTCCTGGAAGTGATGATTTGGCCCCTACAGGGCCCTGATCTCAACATCATCCAGTCTGTCTGGGAGTACATGAAGAGACAGAAGGATTGGAGCAAGCCTACATCCACAGAAGATCTGTGCTTAGTTCTCCAAGATGGCGGGAACAACCTCCCTTCCAAGTTCCTTCAAGAACTGTCTGTAAGTGTACCGATACGAATTGATGGAAGGCAAAAGGGCAAAGGTCACACCGAATATTGATTTGATTTAGATTTTATTCCACTTTTCTTCATTCACTTCATTTTGTCAGTTGACAAAAATAATCTATTATTATTTCTATTTTCGAAACATAACTTTGCAGTCATACTGTCAGACATTACTATATGTGTTTAGGTGGTTGAAAAGACGAGCTGTTGGTAAGACTATTCTATAGTTAGGATAGGCATTAATATTTGAATGGCAGGAGATCAACAGCTGGCCACTGCATGATCAAATGTTTGGGACTGTTGCCAAGCCCAATACTATACAGTGTACAGAGCTGAAAGCAGATGTCTGTCTCCATACATTGTATGGTGGCCAAGCTATGCTATTACAGCTCAGCCTCCATTCACTTAAATGGGAGGAAAGCTTCAGTAACGCATGGATACTATACAACATACAGTGCCATCTGTCATCCGTACAGTGTTCAGTTACCTCAGTCAGACCTATGAATGTAGTTACATGGGGCAGCGAGACATGGGACCCCCATCTTCCACTGATGATATATTTATTTTGTTTGTAGGTAGTATATTTTTTCTTTGTGAGCCAACTCCTTTACCCATTAGAATTATATGTACATAGATTAAAAGATAATATATATATATATATATATATATATATATATATATATAGTGGAGAGTCACACATTATCCAACCTTTGGCGGTAGAATTTATTTTAATCGAAAAGACAAATACATCAGAAAAAGACAAATTCATTATTTTTCAATGTAATCTCTGTTTTTTAATACACTTTGTCTATCTCTCAATATGGCTTTGTGTTGCCTTCGTAATCCACTGCTTCATCTATCTAATCAGTTCATGTACACGCTCAATGGTGTCATCTGTCACGGATGTTGATGGGCATATGGTTCCTTCTTCATGGTTTGTATAGAAAAATATCTCCGCACCCCCTCCATAGATAATAGGGTGCTTGTGAAGGACGTTTTGCAGTCACTCCATTAGTAGAACATATCACAGCACTCCTTTATAGATGCAAGCGTTCTATTCACATATAGCACCAATTAATCCAGTGAAGAAACAAAGGGGACAAAATATTCAATGTAGACTTTTCGGTGTATCCCACCTTCATCTCTGAAGCACACAATCCTGAATCCAGGCTTCATATTGCTGTGACATTCACTGTTGAAGATGGGATACACTGAAACATCTACACTGAATATCTTTTGTTCTTTCTTCATGGTTTACACTTGTACGACTTGTGAACTTGTCTATCCATTCAGACACACTTCTTCGTGACATAACACTTTCTCCAAACTGCGCACAAAGTCAACACCAGACACAACCTCAGAACACAAAAAAATGAATAACTTCACGCCGCTGTTATTTCCTGCAAATCACAAGTGGGGGAGGCATTTTTTCTCACATCGTAGTCACAAATGAACTGACGTAACACATTCAAATCTGCATAGCAGTGGCTTAAGAGAAGGCAATGTCCTATGGAAAGCTCTGATAAGACCGTTGCGGCCAGTAGAAGTTTTACTATAACTGGAGTTCAGATCATTTCTGTGTAGATACATATACAGTGAAACATCTCCAAAAGACCATCTCTTTGAGAAGACCACCTCCTTAACCAGAACATATTTTCTGTGATGGATTTTCAGTTTTCCATACTAGCCACCTTCTTTGAGAAGACCATTTCCTCATCGCATTTTGGGTGGTCGGCAAAAAACATCAAGTCAAAAAATATTTCCATTCAATGAAATATAGAATGTTCAAGCATATATGATTCAGTACAAGAATACCATAGTCTGCATGCTACCTCTTAATTCCTAAATCCACTCATCGCGTTGGAGCTCCATTTTTTTTTAGCTATTGTTCTTCAGAACTCTTCGTATTCACTTTTGATTTCATTATCTTGTTATTTTTGGCGGAGAAGGATAATTTAGAATATCATAAAATAAAAATTTCTGAAAAAAGTTATTCCTCTATTTCAGTAGGATGGACTCTGAAATATTTTCATAAATGCAGAAGAATTTTTTTTTTTTTTTTTGGTCCCTCTATTTAAGGTCTTTCAAATAACATTTCCTCATTGACCAATAGAGGCAGCAAGCTTCCATTTTATTACTGCTAATGTGCATGTTTGCCTTGTTCGGAGCTGATCCACAAATTTTGCTTACGGGGGCAGAAATTGTGATTAGCTGTGGATAGTCCCATTAATCAATGTCAACACACAGCAGAAGGACAAGCACAGAAATATAAAGGTGGAAGACAGAAAGGAAGAAAATTTCCCAATTGAGTCAGCTCCCCGGTGCACAAAGAAACAAGCACAGTAAAATATTAATAGGCATGTTTTCAGACTGAAAATATAGAGTTTCTGTGTAAAGTATGTGAACACCGGGCTGTGAATGACAGATTAGTACTACATTAAGAGACGATTACAGAGAAAGAGGACCAGAGGCCACACGGTGTGGGATTTTACCTGCGTAGACCTGACAGCCGGAGCAGCCACACTGAATTATGTAATTATAATTATAATTTACATTTACATAACCTCATAAGGACACAAAACAATGAAAACCACTCATGTTATAATAAATATAGTCTCTATAGAGTAACTTATTTGTTGGAAACATATGTTTCAATGGCTCCAATTTACCTGTATGTGAGTTATGGGAACAGCGTAGAGTCGCACTACTTGGCTGTTCCAGTACCATCTGCTCTAAGTGTTGGTACTTAGAAGCAGTTATCACCATTTTGGCATGGATATGCTGATATGGAAATAACCCTGTAATGTCTATATAACTGGTGGAAACACCCCAGAGCTCTACTTGAATGTTTCCGTCCCACAGACATAGACAACGGCAGTGCATATGCATGAACAGCACTCCATTCAACCCCTGAAGTCAAAAAGAATAGGTGGCTTGAGACCACCATTCTAATCATTGCTGGGGTTCCCAGTAGTGGGGCTGCCAGTGATCATATACGAATAGGTGATAGGCCTAAGTCTATTGAGGTCCCAAGTAAAAGAAAACAGGGCAACATAATACTGGCGGGATATTTGACATTGTAGTTGGTTTGATGGAAGATATTGCAATTGTCACTAGGAGCACAAGTAATGAGTGATGGTTTCATTTCTACTGTCTGCACTTGGAATACCAGAAGCTGTCCTAAAGCTTAAAACGGTATTCCCATGAACATAATCATATCTATATTTGTAGATAATTAAAAGTTAAACATTTTTGCAAATATAAATAGTTAAAAATTCTGCAGTGTTTTAAAGATTTTCTCTTACTATCTTAGTGGTGACATCTGTTTTCTTGATCGGTTGCCAATGGATACGACCACAAATACAGAAACTTTCTATGGTCTGGGACATGTCAGGAACCCAGCCACGATTTTCTTATTGTAGCTGGGTTATCAGACAGGGATTCTACATGTATCAGAAGATATCCTGGCCACAATAAGGACATCATGGCTGGTTATCAGGCAGGGACACTACATGTATCAGAAGATATCTCGGCCACAATAAGGACATCATGGCTGGTTATCAGGCAGGGACACTACATGTATGAGAAGATATCCCGGCCACAATAAGGACATCATGGCTGATTTTCTGACCTTAGAAAGGTCCTGCATTCATGGTCGTATCCACTGGCAACCGATCAAGTCAACAACTTGTGACTACAAGATATTTAAAGAAAATCTTTAACACTCTGCAAAATGTTTAATTACTTATATTTGCAAAAATGTTTAACTTTTAACTATCTAAAAATTTTAAAATGATCATGGTCATGGGAATACCCCTTTAAGCCGTGCATGTATAGAAATCAGGGCTGTGGCGTTCAAGTCGGGACCAATTTTGGCTGGCGTCGATAAAAAAGTTACTGACTCCAGCTTCAGCTTCAAGATAAAATGATTCATTCATTATATTGTACAGTAATTGACACTGTATAATTAGATGTAATGTTTGTTACATGTTTACTTTCTTAGGAATTCAATCACTGGCTTTTTAGTGAATTACAGAATCTGTATTGCTTCTGCCTGACCATTGCTGTCAGTCTTTCATAAAGGAGTGAGGCTGAAGCCCCACGTTGCAAAAACGCAGAATTTTTGCTGCTGCGGAAACACCACGGCAAAAAAAACTGCGTTTTACAGTACCTACAATGTGGATGGGATTCTGGCTAATCCCATCCGCACATTACAGAAAAAAATCTGCAGTGGAAAAGCTGCATTTTCAAAAATGCCCATGTTTTTTGGGAAATTGCGGCATGTCAATTATACCTACGAAAATGCTGGCACTTTCCATATAGGTTTAATAAGGGCAGAAGATCCACAGAGGAAACACAATGAAAAAGGGTTTTTTACTGTGTTTCGCTATGTGGGGCCTTAGCCTTAGAGTCAGTTCAGAAGTCGAGTTTGTCTGTGGAAAAATGGTGGAGTAGGGGGTTTGACCTACCTAATTCGCAGTCAAGGTAGAAATAGCAATATCCTCCTTACATTTTTCTTATGTGACATTGCATCATATAAACTCAAAAAAGCTCATAATGTTTTAGGTAAGTTTGCTATTTTGTGTTGGTCCTCGGGTCTCAGGTTGTACACCCCGGCTGCACAGTATAGTCATGGCCTTTGGCAGCAATAGTCTGGACTCATTAAGGTCTTTGGGGCAGTTTTCTGGACATGCTCTGTGGAGGGAGAGGGCTTAGATAAGATGTGACATCATCTGTCAGTAGCGGATGAAATGATAGGGAACTATGAGAGTTATCTATACAGGTGTCACAACAGTCGGACATCCCAGATTGTCATTAGTTGATGCAATGATAGATCAGTGGTGTGATCTTCTATTGTAATCCTCTCCTTATCTGTGATGTAAATGAGGTGACTGCTGCACAGAAAACCCCTACAGAAATGACAAATTAAAGTCTATTAGACTTAATGGTCAGAGTGAAAATTACAGGATTTAGTACTTTTATTTGAATAAAAATAGTGACATGAAAAATGAAAAAAAAAATAATTCAAAATTCTTTAAAAATATGTTAACCTGATTTAAAAAATAGATAATTTTCTGTTGACATCATATCTTTAAGTTACCGTTGAGTGACCTAAAAATAGCCTAGGTCGAACAAAAAACTCTTCCCCCACAATTGTTACACTCTTGAAATCCTGAGTGTCATAATACTTACAAAAAGTTGAGTCTGCCGCAGCATCTTACAGATTTTGACAATGATTATTTGTCTCTACCAAACTCAAATAATGAAGAATGGGGAGTTTGATCCCATTTTATGACGGAATGGTGGAAATGTTTCCTTTCCGAATCTTGTTTGTTCATCTCTCTTCTCCATTTAATTAAAAAGTCTGTTTAATCACATAAACGTGTTGCTGCGCGGCAACATCAGTCTCATTATTTATCAGTCCAACACCGCCGACAGTCTCATCTGATCTCTAAGCCTGCTCACCACATAGCTCGCATTAATAATTCTGCAGATTCTTCTAAACTTCTTACATCCATATTTTCCTGATTTTCAAATAAAAATGGAACTTTCAAAGTATGAAAAATAGAATGTCAGAACTTAATAGTGGTCACAAGGCTTTTTGTTATATCCTTTCAGATAGTAATAGTATCTTTAAAATATCATTTTGGTCTTCGATTATTCTGAGTGCTCATAGCATCTTTTTTGGGGTCACTAGCACTTTTCTTTTGATCCGTGTTTGAACGACGAGACGTCTTTGTCTCCGTGACTGTCGCTTACCTCAAGCTCTCAGGGACAGAGCTTTTGTTATGGCATAGTGCGACAATAGAAGTTCTGAACGTGCTTTGATCTGCAGATTCCTTTCCAAAGTAAATGGCAGAGCCCACTTGCAAATAGTAAGATATATGTATTGACGCATTGGCATGCTTTTAACTTCGACGTTGTTCCAAATGGCTATTTACAATGAATTTTATAAATGTATTTTCTATTACAGTCCTCGGTTATTTTATCGCTTATCTCAAAAATGATATCAAAATAAATATCTAATGAAATATCCAGTTGAGGGCATGGAGTATATTCTTAGAATAATTGCAAATGTCTGACATTTTTTCAGACTTTGTTGGTCAGGTAATAAATAGGCCAGGTTCACATCTGCACTATTATTTCCATTGTATGTTTCGATATAGGAACCGAAAAACAAAATGGTGCCGAATCCATCCAATAGGCTAGATTCCCATGTGGACTAGTATTTCTATTTTATGTCCCGAGATAGGAAAAAAAAAAAAAAAAATTATCAGGCTTAGATCCATCACAGGGTTGCCACCAATGGCACCTGATAGACCTTGTTGACTTCAAATGGGTCATATCTGGTTTCCGTCATGGTGTCTGCATTTTACTGGATAATATGCTTTAGCGCATCATGCAGCGTTATTTGGCTTGTAATGAAGACCTCAACACGGATGTGAACATAGCCAAAGATTATTCACTGATTTGGCAATATATTGTCCATTTAGACATTTAACATAGCACACAGGGCTCAACTACAGTACTGTGCAAAAGTTTTTGGCAGGTATGGAAAAAATACTGCACAGTAAAAATTCTTTCAGAAATAGAAGGGTTAATAGTTTATTTTTGTCAATTAACAAAATAAAGTGAATGAAGAAAAGAGAAATGTAAATCCCATCAATATTTGGTATGACCTTTGCCCTTTGCCTTCCATCAGTTCTTCTCGGTACATTTGCAGACAGTTTTTGAAGGATCTCGGCAGGGAGGTTGTGCAGCATCCCAGAGTGTTACTGCTTTTAATTGTTTGTCATTTGTGCCTCTGGGTTTTGTTGGTTTGTTCCGTTCTGTGTTAAATGTAATTGTTATGCAGCTATACTCTGTATTTTCCCCCCTGCATTGTTCAAACCTTGCCTTGGTTCAGCCCTGGCCTATCACAGGCCACTGGGCGGGGTTGTAAGAAGACCTAGTCTCCCTGGCAATGGTTGGTCTTCAGTCTAGTGTGTGCAGTTGGTGAGAGAGGGTGCAGAGTTGCCCTGTATCGTGCAGCTTGACTGGGGCTCAATGGTCACGTTCACAGCCCCAGGAGGATATCATCAGCCCCAGGCTCATCCAAATACAGCCCTGAGAAAGGGAGAATAGCTGTCTAAGCTTTTGGACATCTTCGGTGCCGTGCCAGGAGGAGCAGGAGAGGACCCTGACATGAGAAACATGTTCGGGCCTAGTCTACAGGTAACCAGATCCCTGTCAGGACTCCCTGTGACTCCATCCCCAGTATACCTAGCTGGGAGAGGCACGAGAGGAGAAGTAGTGGTGGACTATTTTACAGAACCTGTAACATCCCTGGGCACCCTCCTAGAACCAAAGCTGGGGGATTGGACACTGTAGGACTACTACCCCCATTTGGAAACTGCCATTACCTTTTGTTCCAGTTGCAAATAAACACCATTCTTGTTCAACTGCACTGCTGACTCCTGAGTCGTGCCTGCGTTACCCTCAGGGCTCTTCCGACCAACACCACACCGGCTCAGAGGTTCCCTCTCCAACTGGAAGCACTCCAGGGGAAAAGAACTACTACCACCACCATCCGGTAGTGCTGCAGGACCCCCCTCGACTCTGTCCGGCCCAGGAGTGGGGCTGGAGTGGTTGGTGAGTGGGCTTGGCCTAGTAGGTGGCACAGCATCCACCACTACAACTCCCATCCTCCGGTCTCCTTCATCTGGGTTGCGACAGTTGTTCCCGCCATCTTGGAGAACTAAGCACAGATCTTCTGTGGATGTAGGCTTGCTCCAATCCTTCTGTCTCTTCATGTCATCCCAGACAGACTGGATGATGATGAGATCAGGGCTATATCTGTAGGGGCCATATCATCACTTCCAGGACTCCTCCACCAAAGAGCACTCATCAAATATTAATGGGATTTAGATTTCGCTTTTATCATTCACTTTATTTTGTTAACTGAGAAAATATACTATTACCACTTCTATTTCTGAAATTATTCCTACGTTGCTGCATTTTTTACACACCTGCCTAAATGTTTTGAACAGTAGTTAATGTAGCAGAATACACCAAACACCAGACTCGAGATGATTTAGAAATAAAAGTGATGTCTTTATTCCCCCATCCAAAAGTACAAGTATACAGCACAGGCATATCAACCTACCACAGCTGTAACGCTTGAAGGGTTTATTCAACTTTTTTAAAATATGCTTTAATAGCTTTATTATGGCAAAAGAAGACAATTACAGAAGTCCCTCGTCACAATGGCTTCAGGATACAATATTTTCATGGTACAATGGTCTTCACAGGACCATTGTATCTTGAAACCAGACTCGACATGCAATGCTTGGCAGAAGGGTCTGACAAATCAGTATGGTCATTTCTCTGGTAAACCCCTGTATTAGTGAGGTACTGACTGACTGACTAGTAGCGCCTCTCTACAGTATAGTGCAGTACTACATATGAGGATGAGCTATTCCTTTGGACCTGAGGTAAGATCATCTCCATGTTATTTTTTGCCTACAGTCTTTATATGTTTTTCAGGTCACCATAAAAAGTGGTTTACAGCTTCCAGCAGCTCTGTATGAGTTATGTATGTAAGGATTTCCTATATCTATATTAGTTATCTGATGAGTTTTCTTTTTCATATTTTTGGTGACATTTTGGGGTCATCGGAATCAATTGCTAGTCTTCAATAGAGTCAGGGGCATAACTACTGCATAACTTACCACAGCTGTCATGGCCTCCAGCGGGGAGCACATATTACGGTCCGGATGTTGTGTCTTGATGCTCTTCTCTTGTAATATGTGGTGCCCCCTAGAGGCCTAAGTGGAGGCGGCCGTGGGCAGGAGCGGAATAGGTAAGTAAAAATGGGCCTTTACCTGCTGGAGCAGTCAAGTACAGTAGGTAGTGACCTAAAGTATCTCTGTGGGGGCCTGTATGGGATCTTGAAACATTGGCCCTTACTCTATGGGGGCCTGTAACAGGAGCCATTACTGTATGGGGGCCTGTAACAGGGGGCACGTACTGTATGGGGGCCTGTAGTGGAGGCAATTACTGTATGGAGGCCTGTAATGGAGATAGTATACAGTATGGGAGCTTGTAATGGGACAATATACTGTAGGGGTTCAATAAAGGGGCAATATACTGTGGGGGGGATCATTAAAGGGGGAATTATACTATGCTATGGGTTCCCTTCTTTAACCCCTTCAGGTCTGAGCCCAAAAGTGCGTTAAAGACCAAGCCTCATTTTTCAAAACTGACATATGTCACTTTATATGGCAATAACTTTAAGACGCTTTAACTTGCACAAGTGATTTTGAGACTGTTTTTTCGTGAGACATTGTACTTCATGTTAGTGGTAAACATTGATCAATATTTTTGTATTTATTTATAAAAAAAATAGGAAATTTGATGGAAATTTTGAAAAAAAAATCGCAATTTTCAAAATGTGAAATGCTCTGCTTTTAAAACAGATAGTCATACCACCCAAATAAGTTAATAAATATTATCTTTTATAATATGTCCCACTAGGACACCTGAACCAACGATAGTCTGATCGCTGATTCAGCACTATAGACTGCAATACACGTGTATTGCAGTCTATACAGGAATTCAGCCTATGTAGACATAGGCTGATTTCCAGAGGTCCCGGCAGGATCAACCAGGTAGTGGGGGGCTTCAGGCAGCCTGGGGTCACTGGCCAGACCCCGGGCTGCATATTATAGATATTGGCACCCCCCGATCTCTCCGCGTGGGGTGCCGGGGGCGGCAACATGGCGGAACCCCTTGGATGCAACAAGTAATGTAACACCAAGGGGTTAAAAACCCCAATCGGTGCTCAGCGTCGATCGGAGGTTAAGGAGCAGGGTGTTAGCTGTCAGTTACAGCTAACACCCTCTCCCGATGCCGCACGCGGCACTCAGTGCCGCTAGCAAACACTTAAGATGCCGCGGTCACTATTGACCGCGGCATCTTATGGGTTAAACAGCGGGTCCCCACTGTTGCAGCGGGAGCCTGGCTGTCAAATACAGCCGGGCTCCCGTGGTGATCGCACGGGCTCTGCTTCTGAGCCCGCTCAATCACCGTCACGTACCTGTACGTGGGGATGCGGTAACTAACCACATTCTCCCACGTACATGTACGTGAGAATGCATGAAGGGGTTAATAGTTACGCCCCTGTATAGAGTTCTGGTCCCAGTTTAGAATGGTTTCAACTCCTAATGGTTGTCCCGAAACCAATTAATATTGTACTTGAGGGAGGACTGATCTAATATACATTTATTAGCAAAGATGCTTAATATTTGTGTTCTCGGCTGCAGCCATGTAATGTATTGTTCATGTAAGATCAGGAGGAGGGACGTTTCGTGCTCTTCTATCATGTTCCTTTCCTCTGAGTCCACAAACTACAAATCATCACTGCCTCCCCTTTTCTGTACCCAAATGATATGTGTGTTTGCCTCTGGTTTCTGCAGATCCACCTGCCTCCTAAATCACTATATATGTGCTCTGCATTCCCCAGGTTTACCCTATGCTAAACATTTCTGTGCATTTCCTATATGTACAAGGCAGGATCAGATAGAATAACATAACTAGACGGGAAGGAGCGAGGCATGGGGAATACACAGCACAGATCTATTGACTTAGGAGGCAGGGGGAACTGCAGACCCCTGACACACACATTGTTTGGGCACATGCTAAGCATCTTTGTTAAGAAAAGTATTTTACTAATTGTCTTCTCTTGCCATAATAAAAAAGGCATTAATACATATTGATAAAAAGTTGGATAACTCCTTTAAGGTTTTGTTTTGTTTTTTTGTGTGGCTCTCACATTTTTTTCATTCAGGTTATTCAGTTATTTTTTGAGTCTTTTTTCAGTGATACATGGGGCTTTATTTTTATGTCATTTTTATTTTTGTATGTTTTTTTTTAATATCTGGGAAAATTTAAACAAAAATGATGGGAAAATGTTTTTCACAATTTTCATGTGCTACATGAAAGTTTACAAAGTGCTACTAAAAAAATTTAAAAAATAGTTTTTTTCCCTCCATTATGGTGATTTTTATATAGATAATAAATCATTTTGTGCTGGTGGGAGCAGGGCTACAATTGGTGATGTGGGTATGGTAGATTTTATAGTTTATTTTGTATTTTTTGTCTTACACATTGTGCTCCGATTAGGTCATATTCGAACTTTGAGGGAATTTTTTTATTTTTTTTTTGGCTGGTTTCCCCTTTAACTGGGACTAATACATTAGCTCCTGTTCAATTACAGGAGGAATACAGCCTCATATCACTTATTACTGATCTGGATCCTCTAGGACGCAGCAGCTCATGAAGATTCTGACCCCTGGTGTATCACATGACCACCGGGCTGGAAGGGAAGCTGTATTATGGCGGCTCCAATAGATCATAGAGTGCTATGTGTACAGAGTTCGGGAAGGCAGGGAGGGTAATAAACCATCCCCACCTTGTCTGAGAGGTCCAGCTATTGTGACACCTCTATAGATAACTCCCATAGTTCCCTGTCATTTCATCCACTACTGACAGTAGATGATGTCACATCTTAGTCAAGCCCCTCCCTGCACTGAGAATGTCTAGACAACTATCTCATAGACCTCAACGAGTCAGTTCCAGACTGTTGCTGCCTAGGGCAATGACTATGCTGTAAAGCATATCACTAAATGCTGTTAATAGAGCAGAGGAGAAGCTCAGGCAAGATGGCCACCCGCAAAATCATGTATAGAAAATAGAATAAAAAACTACAATCAGAAAATAAGAACAAATTAGAAAAAAGTGATATATATCACTATCTGGTTTTAATAAATAAGCAGAGCCAGTGCAAATACTGCAGGAGCCCAGCTGTAACTAACAACCAGACTCACGTAGCAACAGCTGTGATGGTGATAACACTGATCCCGGCTGTCTAACCCTTAAGATGTCACGGCCGCTATTGATTGCATCTTAGGTGTTTGTCAGTGTAAGTGACACCCCCATCGGCCCCACAGTGTGATTGTTGGGATCCCATGGGTTGCTATGGCAAGTAGCAGGCCCAATACACTGCAATACACATGTATTGTAGTGCATTGTGCAGGTGATCGAGCCCCCTATTGGTAAAGTACACTAAGGGGACATGAAAAAAAAGTAAAATAAAAAAAATATATTTTAAAAAAGTAAAAAAAAATAAAGACAGATAAACCCCATCTTCCCCTTTAAAATGTTTTGCATTTTTTATTAAATAAAGATTAAAAAAATTACGCATATTTGGTATCACCACGTCCGTAAAAATAAAATAATGCCGAAATTGCCATTTTGTTTATCTTGCCATCCAAAAAACAGAATACAAAGTGATTAATAAGTTGCTTGAATCCTAAAATGATACCAATGAAAACTGTACATTATCCTGCAAAAAAAAAAAAAAAAAAAAAAAAAAAAAACATCACACAGCTCCATTGATGGAAAAATAACAATGTAACAATGTTAGGGGTTTCAGAATATGGCGACTCAAAAGCAAATGCTTTTCTTAAAAAAAAGAGTTTTTAGTGTCAAAGTAGTAAAACAGTAAAAAATCTATACATATTTGGTACCACCATAATCGTTCTGACCCACAGAATAGATTAAGAATGTTATTTTTACCATACAATGAACAGTGCAAAATTTCTAGTGCAAAAATCAATAGCAAAGTTGCTGTTTTTTCCCATTCTCTCCCAGAAAGAGTTAAAAAAAATGCATTAAATGATTTGTGTTTTAAAAATGACAGTGTTAAAAAAACTCTACTAATCCCACAAAAACAAGCCCACATTTCCGTCAACATAAAAATAAAAAAGTTATGGCTCTTGCAATATTATTATGAAAAAAATTAAAAATAATGCTTTGTCTTTAGGGCGAAAACAGTTCTTAAGGGGTTAAAAAACAAAATAAAAAACAAATAAAAAATAAAAACATATGTACAAGATCATCCAAAGCCCCATGTGAAGTATACCAATAAATGTTCACTGACTTGATTGTAGAAAGTAAACTGGACTAACGCTAGGTTCACACCTGCGCTCGGGTTTTCGTTCTTCGGGTCCGCTTGGGAACCCTAAAAACGAAACCCAATCCTCTTAAAAAGCAGTAACCCTGCAGACCCCAAAGCTGCAGCACCAGACACTACTCAAAGTACATAGAGCAATGTAAATAATGAAGATGATGCAGCACTCGCCAGAGCACACTTCAATAGAGGGGGGTGCAGGAAATCGGACCCCCACTGACCTAATATTAATAGCCAGTCTTGAGGGTAGGCTGTAAATTCTAAAAACCTAGATAAACCTTTTACCAGGTGCACACACTGATGGAAGGTGTTACATTAAGGTTAGACTTAAATGACTTGTGGTGTTTTTATTTGCAAAGGAAACAGGTAGACAGCTATAAAAGTTTCATGAGGGATTTGGCCAAAAAAGTGCACAAAAACAAAGTTCAGCAATGAACAAAGGTTTATGTTATCCTTGGCCCATGGCCATGATCTTTTAGAGCAAAGTATAAGAAGCTAGATTCCTTGTTGTAAGTCAAGGAAGTAGGGCAGAAAAGACGTAAAAAATAGACAAATAACCGTGCAGACTTTTGATGGTTTAAAGAGGATCTCTCACCTAATATTACTTTTACTTTTCATAAAATAACATTTCTGAAGCATCTTTTCTTATATCTCTGCTGTGCCATTGCTCTTTCATTCCTACAAAAAAATTCAGAAAAAATGGACAACTTGGTGTTACCAGTAGAGATGGGTAAACTGATTCATTCCGAACTGTGTTTGATCCGAATATTCCAAATTGTTAGTATTGTTAACGTGACAATTCTTCTTGGACAAACTAAAATGGCAGCCACGGCATACACTGCAGTAAATTATTATACCCCAGTGTATAATAGGTGGGGGTCCAGGGGAGGTGAATAAAAAAAAAAAATATATTTATACTCACCTTCCCTCACCTCTTTTGGGCCTCCTTGTGGTATTCAGCATTCTCCTGGTGATGTCATGACGCTCGACGTGCCCATGTGAATGGGCCTCAACAGTGACCTTAGGCGCATGATACCATCAGGAGACCACCAGACGCTGCAAGGAGGCTCAAAAGAGGTGAGGGAAGGTGAGTATAGATGTGTTTTTTATTTTTTTACACTTCCCCTGGGCTTTCACCTATTATATTCTGGAGTCTGAAGAGAACCCAGAGTATAACAATTTTACTTCTGGTTCTATCCAAACTTGTTCAACCCAAAACAAATCTGGGACCCAAGCCATCCGAGCCTGAAACTAATTTTGAGAAGTTCGCCCATCTCTAGTTACCAGTTGTGGGCATGTTCCTTCATAGACTGACACAGTCCTCTTAGTGCTGCCAGTGTCAGACTGTGCAGGGACACACTTCTTCCTCAATGGGAATGATAAGAACTAGATGTTAATTTATGCAGAAATTTCAAGGTGGAATAACAGAATAACAACACAATTTATAAAGTAAAGGTGCCCCATAATTGTTATTTCTTGGTGAAGATATGCATGGTCCTGCATTGACTATGACTCTGTTCACATTAGTATCATAGCTTCCATTTTTTACTATGATGGATCCATTTTGAACCATCCTGCAAGAATCATAAACAGATTTTTTCGTTGTGCGGGTCTGTCAGTCTCCTGCCGGGTTCCGTTCTTGAACAGAGCAAATGGCCAAATTTTATCGCTATTCTTGAAGCCATCGAACAAGAATTTTTCTTATTTGTTGAGAGATTTTAGGTATTAGCTGATATAATCTAGCAGAATATTTTTAGCCTCTCTAACAAATCATAATCTTTTTAAATGGAACATTTCAAAGTGATCATCACTGTATAATGAAATATTAGATCCGACATCTGCTCAAAAACAATAGGAAATACTAAATCTAGCGATTTGCGGCACTTGCTCTTTTTCACACGCTCATATTTAACACTTCTCATGGATTTTTTTCTGCGTGTTTATTAACTTTTTTTTACATCTTTCTGATATTCTTTGTTTCAATACCACAGTTTTTCTAAATCTCTGCTTGATGTCAGTAAATGAAAAAAATATTGTAGTAGGTTTTCTAAGACTAGTGGTTCAGAGAGGAGGAAACAGGGCACACACCTCTTAATACTCGTAGATCCGGAACATCCTTTGGCCGTCTATGCACAAGAATATCACATCTTTGTCGGCTATAAGCAGGCATGGATTTATGCTTTAGATTATGACAATTTTTGGCACAAAATCTAGTAAATCAGTCAGGTGGCAATTGAGCACAACAATTTTTTGTAAAAGTGGTACGAGTGGTAGAAAATAGCAAAAGGTTGCTATTTAAGGGCAAAACATGGGTTAAAGGGATTCTATCATTGGCAAAATCTCGCACATGCTCAGTCGGCTTGGCCATTTCGCGTTGGACAGAGCCGACTGCGCATGTCCATCGGCTATTTTCATGTGGCCTCTTGTAAGAAGCCACATGAAAATGGCTGATGGCACGAGATTTGGATCGTAATGACGCGGCAAAAGATGCAGAGCGGCGTCAGAAGGCAACAAGAGAGGTGGCACTGAAGTTTTAAAACTGCGTGTGACGTGAGTACAGGGGACTCCCCCTGTGCATTTTGCAGACCGGTGGAACGCCCCCTGTGCATCCAGAAGAGTAATTTGCATAATCAGAAAATCTGAAAAATTAAGAAAACGGCGGCACGGATGAAGAAAAGACAGGGAGAAGACAAATAGCCTTTTTAAAGGCTATTACGACGTGCTGTTAACTAAAAATCGATTTTGCCAATGAGAGAATCCCTTTAATTAAAAAATTATCCTAAACAATCATGCCATAAAATCTGAGCAGAGGGCTTAGTAAATCACCATATTATTTATGATATCCAGGAACTGACAACCAATCCTAAACTTGTCCCTCTGACACAGTTACACACAAAACAGTTGATCATGATCTACCCATTGACCATATAATGGGACCAGTAGATCTTTTGCCTTCATATACTATACACATAAGAGGGAAAACTTTCTTCTTATGTGTCCCATGTTTCAATGCATGTGTTATCTACTAGAGATTCATCCCAAACATTGCAAATTAGTTGTCTTGAGTGAACTAAAATGGGCTTCCCATTATACTTGTTTGTCCCGAAACCAACCAGGGACCTGAGCCACACACGAACATGAAACAAACCTTCAGAGGTTTGTCCATCTCTATTACCCACCTTTGTCTCATTGAGGTTTGTAAAGTTTGATCAGTGCTATTGGCTGAGGTCTGTCTCACATTGTGACAAATGGCCAACTAAAGATGTAGACCAACTGGATTTGGTGTTCGGCTAAACTAGGGTGTGGAGTCTAAAAGATTGCGAGGTCGCCACTCTTAGCACCCACAGGAGCAGGCGTTTTGCTTTGTTAGCAATGGTTGGCATGTAGATTAGATAGGCACCAAGTTGTGGTTTCAAGGTGGTAGTCACGAGATGTAGTAAGACAGCACATGGGTTAAAACAAACAGATTTCAGTCATAAATGGTAGTCAGATGGAGGTTTGGCAGGCAGCAAAAAGATAGACGAAGTTAAATATGCAAGTGGAAACCTGAAGGACCATATTGCTCATACCCATAATGATGGTTTCTGGCACCTGGTTTAGGCTGACAACAGCGACAATTGGCACTACTGGATTTTAAAGGGTTTTCCTGGTTTTAGCATTTTATGGCCTTGTAGTACAGGATCAGCCCAGAGGGATTAAATTTAAATATGGATTCCATTTGTGGCTGATTGATATCACAGCCTTTTGTCCCCAGACTCACGCAGACTTAATGTCTGTAGTCACACACACAGCCTTCTTTGCATACAAGTGTGAAACTCGTTAACTCAGTAGGGGAGATCCTGGAGTAATGTGTATTCTCCCTTTCCAGGAGATGGAATAACTCCAAGCGATCATCAAAGGAAATATGGTATTATGATGATATTTTCTGAGGGGAGCATCCTACAGTGGCACCTATAAATTCCTCGGGTGCGCAAGACTTGAACGGACACATCCAGTCCAAACACGGTACTGTTGGGAGCAGGGAAAAGGTCCAGACACTGAACTTCCTACCCAAAGGGATCTAGGGGGTCATTTCTGATGTCTACGAGATGGTAACATTGCCACGAACCCCGTCATACCCCTCGCCTGATACTACGGTCATCTGGCGAGGAGTTATGGTTGTAGATATTTTTATGGTCATAGGATGTAGGGCTGGGCCTCTTCTCCTGGTGACATCACCCAGGGAGGAGCCTAGGACAGGTATATGTTCTCAGACCCAGGAGAGAGGCTACTTTCTTATCCTGGGAGAGATGTGAGGGCACATGTCGTGTTGCTGACTTAAGGAAGTGCCCTGAGGCTAACTAGCTGAAGTCCCAGGGAACCAGACTCCAGATCCGTTTGGTATGCTTTTTCTTTTTTAATCCCACTTTATTTTTCTGTACTGTATTCCTTGTTTTTACTTGTATTTGCTTGATCATCCTCTGATGTGTATTCTGTATACATTAGGGGCTAGTACTGACCCACTCGGGTTAATAAATATATAAAATTTATAAAGCTCTTTTCATGTTATCCTATGAACCCAGGCACTCACGGGTGGTAAGTGGAAGGTAAAAGGGGTGATCGCAGGTAGGCCAAGCGGCTTGGCAAAGCGGTATCCTTCACAGGCTTGTCCTTCGAATAGGCCATACAAATCTGACTTTGGGTAGGTGACATTCAGCCCCTGCTTGGATATGGAAGCAGATAGCTCTGCTCCCTATATAGTGGCCAGTTGCGTATACTGAAGCTCAGCTCCCTTTGACATCAATAGGAGCAGAACTGCAGTACTGGCACCTGCCATTGTGCAGGGCATGGAGCCTACTGCTTTTGACCTTGTGTTGTGTATAGTAAGGGTGTCAGAATTAGCCCCCACACAGATCCACTGTACAGGGGCCGTCTGTTGGACCCAAACTGATCAGATATTTATATCCTGAAGGACTTGTGACCCACAGCAGAGCAGTGTGATACAGGACGACAGCAGTGACTAGGAGAATGCCAGACACCTCAAGTGGTTAGTCAGCATGGTGTGACATATATTCTGCCACAGAACACATTGTAGAGAAGAACCCCAGCCATGTATGTAAAAAATAGAGGTTCCTTGGTGATTAGCTTTCAGAAGAGCTATAGTTGTGTATGTTCGATTATACCATGCGATACATTTAGAAATATTTTCTCGCTCTCTCTGTATTTGTATATATTATATATGTATCTATTTGACAGCTCCACCATTTGGGTTATTATATAACCATTGTATGTTTATAAATAGTGACCCCGGTTTACTTGGCATATACATTTGTAGTTGCAAACTTATAGTGTCGTAATTTCTTTGCACAGTTTTATTCAGGTATAGCATGCATGTCAGATAACTACTAGTCTATCTATAATATATTGTAGCAGTATCAGGTAATGGGATCGCTGTCTCCTGGGATTGACAGATACAGAACAGCAAGTACACACAAAATTCAGTCCACAAGCAAAGAATTCTTTTAACCTGGCCTCAACCAGAGTTGTTCTGTTCTCCAGAAAAGTACAAGTAAATAAATCAATATAAAAGAAACAATAGTACAAACCCTTAGTCATCCAACCTCCAACTAAATACACAGGTACCTTTCAACATATAATACACAGTGTCCTTAGAAATTTATAGTGAAAAGCTAAGGTTAAGGTGTCTCCTCCCAGCTTACAGATGGTAGGTTAATATTAGGATACATTTTTTAAATATATAGAAAAATCTAGACTGGAGCACTTTTCAAACAACAGGACTCAAGAGGATAGCATGAAAAGCCGTACTATTTTTTACATAATGGAAGAGGATGTTATATAAAAGTATGACATGCCCAACTCCAGAAGTTATGAAATTTCCTACAACACTGTAAAAATTATAAAAATGTAACAAAGATGAACTTGACACTAGAACTACCCAGTTGCACAGAACTTTTAGGGTATGTACACACAGAGTTTTTTAAAGGCTGATTTTGAGGCGGAATCTGCTGCACCCTGGGCACGTGTGCTGTGAGAACGCTTGAGCCAGCCCATGTGATGTCGATGCAGACAACACATACAGATGTGTCCCTTCTCTTAGCTTAACATGTCCATATGTGTGTATCAAAAGATGAGCAGCTTTCTGCAATATGATATCACAGAGTGATATGTTGTCACAAAGTGATATGCTATCTATACTACATGCATCTATGTGTTATAGGTAACATCCTATCAAGAAATTTGCTAGCAAACCTCAATAGCAGTTTGAACTGGTTTCTTGAACAACTGGTGTCCTAAACCAAACTAAAGCTAAGTTAATGGAGTTTTTCACACTAAAATAATGATGACCTGTCCCAAGAATAGGTCATCAATATCAGATCTGTTGAGATCCGGTACCATATATTCAGCAACAATAAGCTTTTTTGAGCATATGATACACAGAGAAGGGAGCAGGAAGTGGACAGCTCTGTTCTCTGTGTAGTGGCCAAACCAGGTAACTGCAGCTTAGCTCCTATATAAGTGAATGGAAGCTGATATGCAGTAACCTAATTGACGGTGTTCTCTGCTTCCTGCTCTATTCTCTGCGTATCAGATGCCCAGGACAGATGATCGGTGGGGGTGCCAGATTTCAGACCACCTATCTGATATTGGTAACCTATTCTTAGGGTAGGGCTTCAATATTTTTAGCCTGGAAAACACCTGTAAGGGTGGAGACATCTGTACATGGGGGAGAAAAGAGAGAAAAGAGCTGGTTTATATTAGACAGGATGCATTGTTTGTCATGTGAATTATCCTCTAGGCAGAAGTGGGGAGATTGGGTCACATGACCAATATTGCAATTCATGGAATGGTAGCTTAATTGACAGAATTGTTAAATTTAAAAAGTAAAAAAATTGCAGAAAACCACTTTAACAGTAAAAAACATATTTTGCTGTAAATCCAGGACACATAGAATTGAGATAACTTACAATATACAGAACAGATTTGTTATCCTAAGAAAGAGAGAACATAGTAAACTAGAGGAGTAAAGCAATGGCTGTGTTCTAGCCGGACACTACATTATATTCTACTGTTTTCACTCGGCTCCTGTCAATCTAATTTTCTCTGACTTAGCTCGGAAAGACTGGCCTGTAGGGAGCAGATAAGCCTTGCTGTGACCCACTCAAACATAACATACTTCAATAAATCTACTTACCAGTTTGGAGCGAATGTCATGCTGCAAAATGTATTTGTTCGGCTAGGTGGGATAACATGTTTTTTGTATTGGTATTACTAAAGTACAGATGGGTGGCATTCATGATAGACAAGCACAGGTGGAGGAGATGCATCAAGTTTTTTTTTTTATAAATTAGAGATTTTTGCATTAGTATAGCTTCCAAAGGACAATACAGCAGGGTATATTTATTTGGCAGAACAGAATTGAAAAGAATGGCATTGAAGCTGAACCTTATATTTGCTATACCTGACCTTCAGTGTAACGTTAGACTAGACAATCTTAAACTGTGCCAGATTTTCCAAAGTGTCTAATGCTGTTTGAAATCTGGCATACATGTAGACTGTCTTGTCTAACTTTACATCACTTATTAGTTGGCTAAGGCATCACATTTATTTTTCTGGGACACATTTTTGCCTATTAAGCTCCGCCACTTTTTCAATAAACCCCACAAGATACTTGGGCGATGTGCAGAAACACTTAGAAAGTATCTAAAACACATGTACGTCCATTTTTGGCACAATTATCTGTCACAAAGATTGGTAAAAATGGAGCCCAACTTAAAGTATAAGTCAACCTGTATACAACTTATCAATCAAACAAACTTAGTAGTAGTAGCAGTTCTGTACTGTATTGTGTAGAGTATGCCCAGTTAATAAATATAGCACTATCTGACCGGCGTATAGACTTTCTATGTGAGTCACTAATGGAGTTATTCCGCTGTAATTAACTTTTAGTTGCAGAAGAATCATGCAGGGTCTCTTGCATGCTCAGGCACAGGTACCCAGCTGTGTATTCACAGCCAGGCACATGCTCCTAAAGCCTGGGATAGGCAAACCACTGATGAAGGGTCTTTAACCACATAGATGCTGCAGTCAATAGGGACCGCAGCACCTAAGGGGTTTTAGAGGGAGAGGGCTCTAAAGAGGCATCAAAACCCCTGCAAACAAGATCAACCCCCAGGGCTTCTTTTATATTATCCTGTTTGGCCATGCCCTTGTACAAAAACAGTATGTGAGCTCCTTGATTTCGAACTGTTCAAGCATAGGTATACTTCATAAATCAGGTGTGCGGTGAAGGGAACATGCAATATACTTCACTAAAGAAAAGTGCCTGTGTCTATAACTATTACTCCTGTTTTTACTTTTTCATACACAAGCAGATAAATTTATAATGGAATCTATGAAGAGGGGAGGAGGAGAAAGAGTGAGACAGAGATATGAGGTCATCTACAGAATGAAATAAGTCATTACTGTCAAGAGAAAGCTGGATAGTAATTACTGATAACCCAGCTGTAAAAGAAAACTCTCTACCTATAGTGCAGATGTCTGCTTTGAGGAACCCTCCGTTTCCTCTCCCTCCCCTCTCCATAGACTTCTAATGTACAAATTTGATCAGTGGCAGAGAGAGGCAAATAACTAATAAAAAGACACTTTTCTTTACTAAACTATATTACAAATTGTGTTATCTTCATCTGCACTATGGATTTATAGAAAAAAAAAATTAGTGGAGCTCTAACTATATACATCCTGGTGGTCCACTCTTAACCGTGCAAGGACGTACTCCTATGTCCTTGCAGTGTTCATCAGCTGCATGAAATTGTTCACCTGCAGAGGCGGGAAGCCAGAGCTACCATAGGGAAGGCAGTGATGGTTTATTACTGTCCCTTCCTTCCCGATCGTTGTGTACACAGCTCCTTGATGCATCTCCACTTCTACTCCCGCACACACATTTTCCTTTTTTGCTTACATTTTATTAAATACTAGCAGAAGGACCCGGCTTTGCACGGGTATATTTCATTTTTTGTTTGTGTAGCGGCCCCATAAGAATTGGCCAGTTTTGCACTTGACATCCAGTATGGCAGTCCAGTATAGGTTCAGTCTATTTATGGCTGTGTTGTTATAGAAACCTGGTAAATGAAATGTGAACTTATATTGGCTGATACATGTCATATGACTGAATATTTAAGGACCTGCGAACTGCTATTGACTCATACAGGTCATAAATAACTTGGTTGTTATGGAAACCTGGTGTAAAGCTGTGAGTGTGTGTCAAGACTGAAGAACTTGTGATTTTCCATTGGTCCATAAGCATTGTGTGATCATGTGTATTTGAGTTTGGATATCAGTGAAAATCCTGCGATCGGTTGTTATGGAAAACCTGGAGTCAGAGGTGTAGCTAGTGGGGGGGGGGGGGGGGGAGGGGGGGGCGGCTGCCTCGGGCCCACTGACTTTTTGGGGCCGAGACACCGCAGACACCGATCTAGTTAAAACATATCCTGCAACTTAATAGTATTGTAAACTGCAAGTTACACGAGGCCTGCGGTTTACAAGACCCCGAAAGCACAGACCAATGTCTGCTTCTCGGCACGGGCAGAGTGATGACGTCACAACATCGCGCCGCCTGCGCTCAGACACAGACGTCCTGTGCATCGACAGGGAGGAAGCGGCGGCTCTATTCATCAGCATCGCAGGTAGGTGAGTATGACTTTTTTTTTTTCTTTTTTTAGCGCAGTTGTGGGTATATTAATAGTATAAGGGGTGATTAGGAGGGGGAAATATAACTAGAAGGGAGGATTCATTAGGGGGCATTATAACGATGGGGGGTCATTTATATATGGGTTATTACAGGGTATTATGAATACAAGGGAGGATGTTATTTATATAAGGGGCCATTAGGGGGCATCATTTATATTAGGAGGCATTATGAACATAATGGGGTGGTCATTGATATAAGGGGTCATTAGAGGTGCAGTATTTATGTCAGGGGGAATCAGAGGCATACTATGAGGGTCAATTAATTTAATGAAAGTGGCACTTGGGCTTTATTAAGACTAAGGCCCCATGTAGCGGGCTGCAGGAAAAACCATGGCGGTAACATTGTGGTTTTTCCCGCAGCGCTTTTCACAGAAGGTCCGCAGAGGTTTCCCCTGTGGACTTTCTGTTTTCAATACACCTATATGGAAACCGCCGGTGTTTCCATACGTATAACTGACATGTTGCAATTTCCAAAACCGCAACGGTTTTGCAAATTGCAGTGCATCTGCTGCACATATTTTTCCACAATGTGTGGATGGGATTTGCTAGAATGCCATGTTTTTTTCTGTGGGTTTTCGCCACATGGGGCCCCATCCCATCCCCACTTTGCAGTAAAATACGCGTAGCGGATACGCTGCGATTTCCAAAACAGTCGCAGTTTTGGAAATCGCAGCATGTCAATTATACCTATGGAAATGCCAGCGGTTTCCCTATAGATATAATTGAAGCAGAAAGTCCACAGAGAAAACCTCTGCGAACATTCTGTGGAAAGTGCTGCAGGAAGAACCACAATGCGTCACCGATGCGGTTTTTCCCACAGCTGTTTTTTGCTGCGGTACGCCACATGGGGCCTTACACTTAAGGCGTTTTCCAGCTCATTTTTATTGATAATCTATCCTCAAAATAAATCATCAATAAGAGATAAGTGATTCCCCACTGATCAGCTGTATGAAGGGCATATGGCGCCTGTTTATATCACACGCTGTCATGGCGCTTACACAGGTACCACGGTTCATTCAAACAGCTGATCCTCGGGGTCCCGGGTATTGAAACCCCAATAATTTTTTTCCCTTGTTTTTTTTTTTTTTAATTAGGAAACGCCTGGGACATTATTAATAAGGGGCACATTATTTAAAGGGGGTGCACAGGGAAGATATTAATTTAAAGATGCACTTGGGGGTATTAATGAATATGGGTGTTATATTATATATTTTATAATTGGGGGTAGCAGCAGGATGGGGGCTTTGTGTAGGTGAGGACAATATGGGTCAGGTGCCTGGAAAAGTGAGGAGACAAAGATGTCTGTATTGCAAACTTTACAGAGACTGGAAGAAGTGGTCATGGCGGTTCAGATGAAAGAGATGGGGAATGTGAACGATTAATCAGAGACGTCACCAGTAAGTCACTAAATGTTACTGCACTGTATTCACCTAAATCGTCTGCAGAGCCCTTTGTAGATCCGCTATATACCACTATACACTCACCGTATATTCATAGTATCGGTATACGAACATGTCCAAGTTGGGGGCCCACGTGGACATGTTTTCCCCCCTGTGCTGACCCCCTAGCTACGCCTCTGCCTGGAGTAAAGCTGTGTTTATGTGACCTTTTGTAACAGTGTGATCCACAATGCCCTGCCCCTTTAAAGCTGACCTACAGCAGTGAAGAAAAATGGCTGGGTTTTTATGGAAACATGGAGTGCAGCTGTGTGCATGTGGCTGACAATGCTTTGTCAGATTGGAGACGGGCTTGGATCTGCTGGGATGTTTCAGCAGCTCGCTGTTGTCTGTGACATACAGTACCTTGTCAGATTGGAGACAGGCTTGGGCGTGCTGAGATTTTTCATTAGCTCGAGCAGCAGCCATGCATTTTGCTGCAAGAGGCATGAGTAGTTTAAAAACGTTTCAATTTATAAGAATGCTAACATCCAGTATGGCAGTCCAGTCAGTGGTGTTAATACCAGCATAGCAGCGGTAGCAGCTGCCACAGGGCCCGGAACGTTAGGGGACCCGGTGGGCCCCTGTTGTTTTTTTTTTTTTTTTAATAGGCCGTTACCTGCTGGTGTAACAGGCCCTATTTACTTACCGATCCCCGCTCCTGCTCATGGCCGCCTGCACTTCACCTTCTGAGGAGATGGCTGTGAGCAGGAGCGGGGATCGGTAAGTAAGGCAGGTGCCCGCGAACCCCACAAACACTGCTATCATTATACTCTGGGGTCTGAAAAGATGAAAGACTTGGAGGCTTGTATTGACTAATGCAGGTCATTTTTTGGGACTACTGTATCTCAGGAATGGTACGTCCTAGAGAGCTGAGACCAGGTCTAAAATCTTCCCGGACACCTGATGTACCTGTGTGCCAAATTTGGTGAAGATCGGTCCAGTCATTTGGTCGCGCATAAAGAACAGACAGACAGTAACTCATTTTTATAAGAGATTAAAATAAAGAAAAAACAGAAAAATAAAAACAACATAAACTACAGCCCTATTTATCATTGAAAAGGCTGCAAAAATCATTTAAATAGCCAAAGTAGAAACATTTTTTATAGCTCTCAAACTCGCGGAGCAGTTTGATAAGACTCCTAGGAGAGACAGTGAGTGATTTTCACAGTAACCAGGGCATTTTCAATTTGGACCATATTTATTCAGATAAAAGTCAAATTGGATCCAAAACAAATTTCTGGAAATTGGCTTATCTCTGCACAGGATAGGTAATATAAAGAGAATTATCACTGCACATGTAGAGCATTGTAGTGCACTATGTACTAAAACGACAGTAAGGATTCCAAACAATTTCATAACATGAACTCTGCACATCTTGTACTGTCCATAGAAGTTATTTGCCATCTAAAAAAACAGAGAAATCACAATATCATGATATGAAATCTTCTCTGAAGTGCCTACAGGAACTCCCTCCTCTGAGACGCCGCTTAATGTGCCATGAAGGATTTCTAGTTTCCAAGGCAACTTTTCTAGCTCTATCCGAAATTGACTTACTGGCTTATATATCAATGTACCTGGAAAGAAATAGTCATTTCTGTTATCCATCACAGGTTATGTCCAAACTTTCTTTCATATAGGAGATCATAGAAGAAGCATTCTTGTACAATAAGGATAGGTATGTGTCATTGTACACATTATGCATTATTTTATTTGGGTAAAGTACAACAGTACATTAAATACAAATTAATATTGGCCAGTGTGAGATATTACATGGGCCGGCGTATTGGGACACAGTATACATACAAGTCACCAGGTTTTACACTGATAGACTTTTTCCACAACTAAGTATGACATGGAAGACCTGTAAACCTGAACCTATTGATTACCGCTAACATTGTATACCCTAAAATATAATGCTTAAAACCTGCTGTACCATCTGGTAAAAAGTGGTGATGGGGCCACTGAGCATTCCAGGTGTTGCTGCAAAAGTTAGGCCAAATCCTAAAGTTTGGGATTTTACTTGTCTATGGGATTAAAATTATGGTTATCATTTGCTCTCCCTCTGGTCAGGGGGAATCACCGGACTGGGAGAAAGCAAAGAAAGCAAAGACACACAGGTGTAGGTCAATGAAGATGCAAAACCAATGAAGATGTCAATGAAGGTCAATGGCTGGGTTTCCGCTCGGTTTCCACAAAAAAAAAAAAAATGCAGAAAAATGCGGAGAGAAAGTCCTGCTTGCTGGGCTTTTGTCTCTGCATTTTTAAGCGGAATGATGGACAGAAACCCCAAAAGAGCAATAATCATATAACCCTATATATCACAGAGCTTAGCTTCTCTCCTCTATCATATATACCTATATATCACAGAGCTCAGCTTCTCTCCTCTATCATATAATCCTATATATCACAGAGCTTAGCTTCTCTCCTCTATCATATATACCTATATATCACAGAGCTCAGCTTCTCTCCTCTATCATATAATCCTATATATCACAGAGCTCAGCTTCTCTCCTCTATCATATAACCTATATATCACAGAGCTCAGCTTCTCTCCTCTATCATATAATCCTATATATCACAGAGCTCAGCTTCTCTCCCTCTATCATATAAACCTATATATCACAGAGCTCAGCTTCTCTCCCTCTATCATATAACCCTATATATCACAGAGCTCAGCTTCTCTCCTATATCATATAACCCTATATATCACACAGCTCAGCTTCTCTCCTCTATCATATAAACCTATATATCACAGAGCTCAGCTTCTCTCCTCTATCATATAACCTATATATCACAGAGCTCAGCTTCTCTCCTTTATCATATAACCCTATATATCACACAGCTCAGCTTCTCTCCTCTATCATATAAACCTATATATCACAGAGCTCAGCTTCTCTCCTCTATCATATAACCTATATATCACAGAGCTCAGCTTCTCTCCTCTATCATATAACCCTATATATCAGAGCTCAGCTTCTCTCCTCTATCATATAACCCTATATATCACTGAGCTCAGCTTCTCTCCTCTATCATATAACCCTATATATCACACAGCTCATTTTCTCTCCTCTGTCATATAACCCTATATATCACAGAGCTCAGCTTCTCTCCTCTATCATATAACCCTATATATCACAGAGCTCAGCTTCTCTCCTCTATCATATAACCCTATATATCACTGAGCTCAGCTTCTCTCCTCTATCATATAACCCTATATATCACAGAGCTCAGCTTCTCTCCTCTATCATATAACTCTATATATCACACAGCTCATCTTCTCTCCTCTATAATATAACCCTATATATCATAGAGCTCAGCTTCTCTCCTTTATCATATAACCCTATATATCACACAGCTCAGCTTCTCTCCTCTATCATATAACCCTATATATCACAGAGCTCAGCTTCTCTCCTCTATCATATAATCCTATATATCACTGAGCTCAGCTTCTCTCCTCTATCATATAACCTATATATCACAGAGCTCAGCTTCTCTCCTTTATCATATAACCCTATATATCACAGAGCTCAGCTTCTCTCCTCTATCATATAACCCTATATATCAGAGCTCAGCTTCTCTCCTCTATCATATAACCCTATATATCACTGAGCTCAGCTTCTCTCCTCTATCATATAACCCTATATATCACACAGCTCATTTTCTCTCCTCTATCATATAACCCTATATATCACAGAGCTCAGCTTCTCTCCTCTATCATATAACCCTATATATCACAGAGCTCAGCTTCTCTCCTCTATCATATAACCCTATATATCACTGAACTCAGCTTCTCTCCTCTATCATATAACCCTATATATCACAGAGCTCAGCTTCTCTCCTATATCATATAACCCTATATATCACACAGCTCAGCTTCTCTCCTCTATCATATAAACCTATATATCACAGAGCTCAGCTTCTCTCCTCTATCATATAACCTATATATCACAGAGCTCAGCTTCTCTCCTTTATCATATAACCCTATATATCACAGAGCTCAGCTTCTCTCCTCTATCATATAACCCTATATATCAGAGCTCAGCTTCTCTCCTCTATCATATAACCCTATATATCACTGAGCTCAGCTTCTCTCCTCTATCATATAACCCTATATATCACACAGCTCATTTTCTCTCCTCTATCATATAACCCTATATATCACAGAGCTCAGCTTCTCTCCTCTATCATATAACCCTATATATCACAGAGCTCAGCTTCTCTCCTCTATCATATAACCCTATATATCACTGAGCTCAGCTTCTCTCCTCTATCATATAACCCTATATATCACAGAGCTCAGCTTCTCTCCTCTATCATATAACTCTATATATCACACAGCTCATCTTCTCTCCTCTATAATATAACCCTATATATCATAGAGCTCAGCTTCTCTCCTTTATCATATAACCCTATATATCACACAGCTCAGCTTCTCTCCTCTATCATATAACCCTATATATCACAGAGCTCAGCTTCTCTCCTCTATCATATAATCCTATATATCACTGAGCTCAGCTTCTCTCCTCTATCATATAACCCTATATATCACACAGCTCATCTTCTCTCCTCTATCATATAACCTATATATCACAGAGCTCAGCTTCTCTCCTCTATCATATAACCCTATATATCACAGAGCTCAGCTTCTCTCCTCTATCATATAACCCTATATATCACAGAGCTCAGCTTCTCTCCTCTGTCATATAACCCTATATATCACAGAGCTCAACTTCTCTCCTCTATCATATATACCTATATATCACGGAGCTCAGCTTCTCTCCTCTATCATATATATCTATATATCACGGAGCTCAGCTTCTCTCCTCTATCATATAAACCTATATATCACAGAGCTCAGTTTCTCTTCCTCTATCATATCCTGCTCTCAGGCATCATAAAGCACATCTCATTGCAATCTTTTAGAAATCTGGATGATTTTCACCATAAGGAGGACAGCACAGGTGATTATTATATTCCTTACTCCCACCTTTTCTCAGCACTTTATTAATCTGTAAGGTGTAATCTCCATTGGATTCTTCAGCTATTTTCTTATTAAATATTCTTTTTAATCTCCTTTCACAGTGCAAAAAGCACCCTCGCCTTGACTTCAGCGTGGCCTATCTGCATACACCAGATACAAAGCTGGCCACATTTCAAGAACTTGTTTTATGTTTCTGTTTTATAAAATTTGGCTGTTTCTGAAATACTGATGAATGAATATATATATATATATATATATATATATATATATATATATATGTTGTACATCGATTGTAATGCCTTACATCAAATTAGAATATAATAGAATATCATCTCCTATTGTATACATGCAAACATGCTAAAGCCATCTTCATAGAAAGTCAATTAACCTAGTTATACAGTGACAATGAATGAGATAATGAAGGTGAGAATGATGGTTAATTGATCCAGGGACATTTCCAGAATTATTTATCCCCATGACACATGACTGGTTATAGATATCCCAGTGGTTTTGTTACACCTTCCTAAAGATCAAACAGCTAAATCAAAAGGATGATCATGATGGAGATTTGTCTTTTTTCAGCCTTGGTTTTTATGTAACCTACTGCAACAGTATGGGAGAAAACTGTAAGACACAGATGAAAGAACAGAATGAGAATATACAAACTCAATGGAGAGTTCTAGGGCAAATACATCCAGCCGGTTATTTTACTCCTGAGATGGACACAACTCATGGCATTTTGGTGCATGTTGTGCACCAGTCCAGAATGCACAGCCGGACATTAAATATGTTTGGCACAAAACCATGCATTGGTTGCTTAAAGCGTTAACATAGGAGTTGCTTCTGGCACCAGTTTCACACTGGCAATTCTGTACAACCCCAGGGTGAAAGCACTGGATTTATATGCAACCTACGTGCTAGATACAGTCATGGCCGCAAGTGCTGGCACCCCTAAAATTTTTGCAGAAAATGAAGTATTTCTCCCAGAAAATTATTGCAATTACAAATGTTTTGTTATTCACATGTTTATTTCCTTTGTGTGTATTGGAACAACTGAGAAAAAAAAGCCAAAAATGATATAATTTCATGCAAAACTCCAAAAATAGGTCGGACAAAATTACTGGCACCCTCAACTTAATATTTGGTTGCACACCCTTTAGAAAAAATAACTGAAACCAATCGCTTCCTAAAAACCATCAACAAGCTTCTTACACCTCTCAACTGGAATTTTGGACCTTCTTCTTTTGCAGACTGCTCCAGGTCGCTCATATCTGCAGGGTGCCTTCTACCAACAGCAATTTTAAGATCTCTCCGCAGGTGCTCGATGAGATTTACATCCAGACTCTTTGCTGGCCACTTCAGAACTCTCCAGCGCTTTGTTTCTGGGTCCTTTTTGGAGTATGTTTGGGGCCATTGTCCTACTGGAAGACCCATGACCTAGGATGCAAACCCAGCTTTCTGATATTAGGCCCTACATTGCGACCCATAATCCTTTAGTAATCTTCAGATTTCATGATACTTTGCACATAGTCAAGGCACCCAGTGCCAGAGGTAGCAAGATAACCCAAAAACATCTTTGATCCTCCACCATATTTGACTGTTGGTACTGTGTTCTTTTCTTTGTAGGCCTCCGTTTTCGGTAAACAGTAGAATGATGTGCTTTACCAAAAAGCTCTATCTTGGTCTCATCTGTCCACAAGACGTTTTCCCAGAAGGATTTTGGCTTACTCACGTACATTTTGGCAAACTGCAGTCTAATTTTTTATGTCTCCATAGTGTTTCCTTTCATTCAAATATGGACAGATAGTTGGCGCTGACACTGATGCAGCCTGAGCCTGCAGGACAGATGAAATTTCTTTAAACCTAATTGGGTCTGCTTCCCAGCCTTTCCAAACCGACACCAACTGGGACTACTTCTGGATAAACTGTGGCCCGTGACCTCTTCATTACCTCCACATTCATCATTAATCTCCTGAACAACTCCTGTTCCACCCTGGCACCCTGTACAAAGACCTTTTTTGCATATTGTTTGACTTACCACTGCTGGTTTGACCTTTACCTTCCATTTACTCATTTGTTTATATTGCAATTTCCTCATTGATGCAATGTACTGCATTTTGTTAATCTTGTACAAAACCAATAAAAAGAGATTTTGAAAGAAAATGTGACTATGAATTGATATTTATTTTTTCGGCACCTTCTCTGGGCCTATTATACTGTGAGGTTGATTTATGAGAGGCGAACCCAAAAAATATCTTGATCAGTCAACATCAGAATTTTTGGAAAACGTGTAACAAACCTATTAATATTATAATAGTGTATTCAGGCTGCCCCGACAATACAGGTATTAGCTGTGAGAGGAGGGATGAGGAGGAATACCTCGGGGAACAAGTGCTGTTTCCGATCACATGACCCAAGGTAGGAACCAGCCCAGAATCTCTGGGTTCATCACATACAAAACCAGGGAGGAAACAAGTGATAGTAGGTTCACTTGAGAAGTTCTTTAAAGGGAGTCTGTCAGGGTGATTTGGAACACTAAACTACCCACAGGTCTGTAAGGGGTTAGTGTCTCAAATTGTCCTGTTATAAAGTCATCTGTGCCCACAAAAAAAAATAAAAAATCTTTATACTTACCCAGTTTCTCTACTTCCCACGCCGCTGCAGTTCTTCATTGAAGCCAGAGGAGTATACTTCAATTTCAGTGCACATGCCTCATACCTCCAGTACTTGTGCAGTGCAGCCGGGGTGTACGACCTCGGCTTCACTGAAGAACTGCGCAGGCGCCGGAGTACCAAAGATGAGACTCATCGGACTCATCTCTAGGTAAGTATAAAGGTTTATTTTTTGTGTGGGTGTAAGAGACAGCCAATGTTGTCTTAAGCTTCATTTGTCTGTATAAACTGTTAATGTTGAATGTATTTCTGTGATTCTGTTCCTTTAAGACAGCAGCCATTGTAATTGTGACATGATGCTGGAGTGAGACCCCCCCCCCCTTTTATGTCAGCCTGCCTGTTCTGCAGACAGAGTGTGAGCAGAGCAGCAGGAAGTGACGAGACAGAGAGCAGCAGCCATCTTAGCAAGTGTTGTATTGAACTGGTGTGGAGATTTTTCTGTACAGCTAAGCTGTATCTTGGTCCAGAGACAAACAGAGTGTAAAGAGACAACAGGACTAGTGAGTCCACGTGAAAGGAACTGTGCTCAGTGGCTGATCAGTGAGACTGACATTGTGACTGTGTATATGGATACCACAGATAGAGACTCGCAGTGCTGTTGATGTACTGGACGGCACCTGCTAAATCCCGCTTTACATCCCAGCTCAGTGTATGGATTCGGCAGGACTGTCAGTGTGCTGAGTGGAATCTGCTGTTGGATTACATTGCATTCAGTTGGTTTCCCTGTCTGTTAAAGAGGACTTCATTTCTCCCAAGATCCTGATAACCGTGAGGAGAGGACGCTTCACTATAAAAGAAAGGACCGACTTTGGGCCCCACCGCGCGCTTCTACGGACTGTAAGCGGTCCACCTGGACCACTGGGGAAAAGGGGGTGCACCCAAATGTGAAGTCAGGGTCAGTTAGGGATAGTTTTGAGTATATTGTTCATTCAGTGTCCATACTGCAGAAGTGGACAGAGTAAAAGTAGAAACCATTGCAGAATTTGCCTTGAAATTGTTCATGCTATATTGTATATTTTGCTTGTCTTTAGCCCTGTCATTTTACCTTTAACTAGCCTTTATTAACTTATAGTAAATATATATTTTTTTCTTGAACTACCGCGTGTGCGTTCATTTCTGGTTGCGGAGTCCAAACCACCTGCCTTGCTCTCGGTTCACAAATTGGCGTAGTCGGCAGGATCCGCTTACCAGAATGGACAGTGACGCACCCGTTCGGGAGAATGGTGCTGGAGGAAGAATGCCAGCAGGGGCTATAATGAGTCAGTTAGCTAAATTTGATGGCAATAATATGTCAGTGAGTATGTGGGTGGAACAGATACGAATGATACAGCGAATGTACCAGACCGCACCAGAAGTACTAGTAGAGCTAGCAATATTGACATTACAAGGGGATGCTAAGACCACGGTGATACTGAGGCCATTTGAACAAAGGCAGACATTTGAGCAAGTAGTCCAGATTCTAGAAACCATCTATGGAGAAACTGCATTGCTGGGGTCTCTGCAGGCTCGGTTCTTCCAGAGGGTACAACAGGAGAATGAAAGCCTTCCCCAATATGCAAATGCCCTACAAGAACTGCTCCGAGATATTCAAAGGAAGGAAAGAGGGGGCTCGCCAGCCTTCTGTAACCCTGATCGGACTCTCCGTGACCAGTTTGTCCTGGGGATACGTGACGGCAGTTTAACTGTGACTATGCAGGATTTTATACGACGAGAGACTGATGCTAAATTCCATGATGTACAGGTAGAGGCCATCTCCCGTGCCAATAGTATGGTCCCGAGGCCGCAGACCGCAGTTGGAGTTACTTTGTCACAGGGGGCTAGTTCTGGCTCAGAGACAGTAGAAAAAGGGACGGTTAAAGAAATTCTCACAGTAATGCAGAAACTGCAAGAACAAATGGAACACTTGCACACTCGTTGTGATGAGCAGTCTATGAAAATTGCAGACTTCCAGAAGACTGGAGATGAAAGGGTGAGCCATCCACACCCAGCAAGTCAGAATCACCCACCACCCCGCTGGAGGGGTGAGGATAGGACCTACCGAAGGGGTCCAAATCATTTAGTGCAGTGCTCAGGAGAAATCGAAGGGGCTTACCGAAGGGGCCCAAACAGATGGCCAGAACGACGGGGGATACGCTGCTGGGAGTGTGGACGGATGGGCCACGTTGCTGCTAGATGTCCAGAGCAGCGACAAACTTATGAGAGACCGCCGTTAAACTGAAGTCCCCTGCTGCTGAAGGGCGTGTAGTAGGGGAGACTGACAAGGAGACTATGTGGGGAGAATGCCCTGATGATGACCTGATCGCTGCAAGTCCTGTCATACAGGTGGAAATGGAGGGTATTCCGGTTACCGGGATGATTGACACGGGTTCCCAAGTAACGACCTTGAGTAGAGACTGTTATGAACGGTACTTCCGGCAACATGTGAAATATGATCCCCATACATTCGTACGAGTGGTCGCAGCTAACCAGTTACCAGTTCCGGTCGTGGGAGTGGCCTGGATGAATGTCCGGGTATGTGGCCAAGATCTAGGTAGGAAAGGCATTGTGGTGGTACAGGAGTCACATGAAGTAAAGGTCCCTGTCATTTTGGGGATGAATGTGTTAAAAGAATTAGATCAGATCCTCTTTGAAAAGAAAGGTCACGGTTATTGGAAAGAAACCACCACCCATCGGCCTACTCAAACAGCTTTCCAGCGGCTGATCCGGACATGTGGCTTACAGAAAAGTTCAGATGCACAGCGTCCTCTGGCTCGAATTTCAGTTCCTTTGCATACAAAAGTTACACTGCCACCCAGTCGGGAGACAATAGTGTCCATGCCCGTAGGCACCTGTCGGAAACTAGAGGGCATAGCTGTGTTGGTAGAACCACTGCAGGCAGCCGAAGGAGGTGTTGATCCGCTAGTGGCCCGTTCCTTGGCAATAGTTCGCAATGGAAGAGTACCACTTCGATGTGTAAACACTCAGGACCAGAGTGTGGACCTGACCCCAGGGAGGCTGCTGGCTAACATCTATGTGACTCCGGAGGAAGTAAGGAAAGTAACTCCAATGCAGCTGAAGCCGACTGAAAGGGATGAGTGGACCGTAACTGTGTCCATGGGAGAAGATGAGGAACCCACCTCTGAATGGAATGGCTGTGCAATTCGAGAACAGATGAAGATGGATGTAAGTTCATGTTCTCTGGAATGGGTGCAGAAGGTAGATGAGCTGTTGTGGGAGAACCAAGCCACCTTTGCACGGTATGCTGAAGATTTTGGATGTACCACAGGGATCTACCATGAGATTCCCACAGGAGACACCCCTCCAATTAGAGAGCGCTACCGACAAATTCCTCCACAGTTGTATCAGGAAGTGAAAGAACTGTTAGCTAAGATGCTACAGGGTGGGATCATCCAAGAAAGCCAGAGTCCCTGGGCGGCTCCTGTGGTGTTAGTAAGAAAAAAAGATGGGTCCATCCGATTTTGCGTAGACTATCGGAAGTTAAACGCTTGCACCGTACGAGATTCCTACCCCTTGCCACGGATTGAGGAGTCCCTCTCAGCGCTAGGGAGAGCCCGGTACTTCTCCTCACTAGATCTGGCTAGTGGGTATTGGCAGGTGCCGATGGCCACAAAAGACAAGGAGAAGACGGCATTCATCTTGCCCATGGGACTATACGAATTTAACCGGATGCCCTTCGGGTTGACAAATGCACCCGGAACGTTTCAGCGGTTGATGGAGAAATGTCTCGGTGACTTCAACTTTGAGTTCACTCTCATCTACTTGGATGACATTATAGTGTATTCTGCGACCTTTGAAGACCATCTCCACCAGTTGGGGCAAGTATTTCGAAGATTGCGGGAACATGGGCTCAAATTGAAACCCAGTAAATGTCGGTTGTTCCAATCTGAAATTGATTACTTGGGTCACCGCGTATCAGGAGAAGGGGTGAGACCATCAAGAGACAAGATAGCGGCTGTTCAAGATTGGCCGATACCGACTACCCTGCGAGAAGTGAGGGCGTTCCTTGGAGTAGCCGGTTACTATCGACGGTTTATTAAGGATTTCGCCAAGGTAGCAGCACCACTTAATGCTCTCCTACGAGGCACATCCGGTGGTCCAAAGAACCGGTCCGTGAAGTGGGGACCTGAACAGGAACAAGCCTTCCAGGCATTGAAGGATGCACTGACAACAGCCCCAATCTTGGCATATGCTGATTACCACTTGCCGTTCCAGCTATATACAGATGCAAGCCTGTATGGTCTTGGAGCAGTGCTTTCCCAGCTTCAGGATGGCCAGGAGAGGGTCATAGCGTACGGCAGCCGGTCTTTGAGAGATTCTGAAAGAAACCCCGAGAATTATAGTTCATTTAAATTGGAGCTGTTGGCACTGGTATGGGCCATGACCGAGAAATTCTCTGAATATTTGACCGGTGCTGAAGTTTTAGTACTGACTGACAACAACCCACTAGCTCACCTGGAAAATGCCAAGCTCGGGGCGTTAGAGCAGAGGTGGATAGCCCGAATGTCTACATTCAATTACCGCATTAAGTATCGGTCCAAGACAGAGAACCAGAATGCTGACGGACTTTCTAGGGTAACTGCCCAGACCCCCACAGAAGACGTGGATCATGAGTTGGAGCATGTGGAGGTGCCCGATTTCAGCAGATTTTCACAGGCCTTGACCGCCACTAATCAGTTTGAGATGGAGGGGACTGAAATGGCTCCTTTCTTTGGTCCCTCACGACAGGAATGGGCACAGATACAACAGACCCATGAGGGGCTGGCGCAGATGATCAAGTGTGTTGAGAAAGGCCAGAAGCCCTGTAGAGAGGAAAGAGAACGACTGACACGTGAGATATTATCTGTTTTGAGTCAGTGGGAAAAGTTGGAGATGAAAAATGGAGTGCTATGCCGAAAGGTCTATTTACCTTCTGAGATCGACATTCGATACCAAATTGTGGTGCCTAGTGAACTGGCTCGCTCCTTGGCAGTTGAGGCTCATAATAAGAATGGACATTTTGGTCATGAGAAGACCTTTCGTTGGTTACAGCGACTGATTTACTGCCCTGGTCTTCGTCAAATGGTCGAAGAAGTATGCCGCAGCTGTCGAACTTGTGAGATCCATAAGGCAATAGAACAGAGAGCTCCCCTGCAAACCATCGTGACCCAGGAACCTTTAGAAATCGTCATGATAGACTATCTAATGGTGGGCCCATCCAATAGCGGACACCAGTATTGCCTCGTAATGGTGGATCACTTCACCAAATTTGCGGTGGTAACCGCCACCAAGGACCAGACAGCTGAGTCAGCAGCTCGTGCTCTGTGCCAAGATTTCATTCGAGTATATGGGTGCCCCCAACGCATCCACTCCGACCAGGGCGCCTGCTTTGAGGGACACGTAATGAAAGAAGTTCAACGTATCTACGGGATAAAGAAGTCGCACACGACTCCATACCACCCTCAGGGAAATGGGGCCTGTGAAAGATTCAACAGAACTCTGCTACAGATGCTGCGGACTCTGGAGGAAGACAAGAAGTTACAGTGGCCTCAGTTCTTGTCTGAAATGGCGTGGGCCTATAACAATCAGGTCCATTCTACAACGGGGTACTCTCCTTATACACTTCTCTTTGGGCGGTCTGGGCGAAGTATAGGAGAATTACAGTTGAATGATGTGGATGGGTTCCCTCCGAGGGATCCAACCTCTTGGGTGCGGGCGCATAGGCAGAGACTTGAGACGATCCATCGATTGGTGCGGCAGCGCCTGCAAGAACATCCCCATCCTGATAAGACCCCAGTGCAAGAAGCACCATTGCAACCAGGCGACCTGGTGCTAGTTCGTGTCAAGAAACCCCAAGGGAAATTGGAAAGCAGATGGGAGGCTTTGCCGTATCGTGTTGTTGGCCGCAAGTATGCGAATGGGCCAGTGTACCAGGTCCAGAAAGAAGGAACTGATTGTGTTCGAGTACTTCACCGAAATATGTTGCGCCTGTGTCATTCTGAAGGGACAAATCACGATGGGCCTGCCAATGTGAATGAGCTCCCACAGTCAGAGAATGGAGGTGCGGAATGGGCCTCCGACGAGGAGGATGATTGTTGGCCGATCCCTGCTCCTGGGGATGTTCCACCTGTGACTACTGTATCTCCGGCCTGTGCCCCCTCTGGTGCGGAATCCGCTGGTCCTTCTCAGCCCACAGCTGCAGCACCCCATATTATACCACCGGTCCTCAGACGGACCACTAGGCCAAATGCTGGTATTCCCCCTGTTCGGTATGCGCAGGATGAGTTTGTTTGGCCTGCCATACATCGGTATACTACCACCCTGTGCATAAAAGTACAACCCTCTGGATATACAGTCATAGGCAGGGACTGCCAATCTTAAAGTGGGGGGGAATATGTAAGAGACAGCCAATGTTGTCTTAAGCTTCATTTGTCTGTATAAACTGTTAATGTTGAATGTATTTCTGTGATTCTGTTCCTTTAAGACAGCAGCCATTGTAATTGTGACATGATGCTGGAGTGAGACCCCCCCCCCCCCTTTTATGTCAGCCTGCCTGTTCTGCAGACAGAGTGTGAGCAGAGCAGCAGGAAGTGACGAGACAGAGAGCAGCAGCCATCTTAGCAAGTGTTGTATTGAACTGGTGTGGAGATTTTTCTGTACAGCTAAGCTGTATCTTGGTCCAGAGACAAACAGAGTGTAAAGAGACAACAGGACTAGTGAGTCCACGTGAAAGGAACTGTGCTCAGTGGCTGATCAGTGAGACTGACATTGTGACTGTGTATATGGATACCACAGATAGAGACTCGCAGTGCTGTTGATGTACTGGACGGCACCTGCTAAATCCCGCTTTACATCCCAGCTCCCCCCGCCTTCACTTCGCCGCCCCCCCAGCTCCCCGGCTGCTACACTCCGCCTACTTTCCTCTCCCTCCTCTTTTCTTCCCCTCCCCTACTTCCCTCCTCCTCTCCCCCCACCCCCTAACCCCCCACCCCCGGACACCCCCCAAAAACAAAAAGACCCCCCCCCCCCCCCCCCCCCCCCCCCCCCCCCCCCCCCCCCCGCCCCCACCCCCCCCCCGCCGGGGGGGCGGCCCCCACCCAAAAAGACAGGCAGGGGGGGTTATTTTTTTTTTTTTTTTTTTTTTTCTTTCTCACTCCACAAAAAAGAAAAGAAAAAAAAAAAAAAACAAACACAATTTCAATTTTCATTTTTTTTTTTTTTTTTTTTTTTTTTTTTTTTTTTTTTTTCTCCTTTTTTTTTTTTTTTTTTCTTTTTTTTATTTTTTTATAATATATTTTTTTTTTTTAAACCCCCCGCGTGCGCTTTCTTTTTTGGTTGCGGAGTCCAAACCACCTGCCTTGCTCTCGGTTCACATGGGCACGAATGGACCTGTGGGTGGTTTAGTGTCCCAAATCGAACTGACAGGTTCCCTTTAATTCTGACATAGACTTTAACCACTTACATCATGATGCTCTGGCTGCTTGAATAGTCTTCTTCTGGACCTTAAAGCATCAACAATGCTGTACTGTTGGACCAGCCTTTAATAAATCCTATTGTCTTCCTATATATATACTGTATATATGCTGACTCCACTGTTAAAATTAGAATAAGGAAAAAGTTTTAAAATTCTGAGCTTCGAAATTCAGCTCTGGACCCCTGTCACTAACCTTCTTGTGCCTTGTGTGTAATGTAAAGATGTGTCAATTGGACCACTGTGACCAACTGCTGCCATAAGATATTATGTCACTAAGGCTGAACATATCTGCGGGCAGTAATATTTTTCTGGTATGCTTATGCTACATCTTTATGGAAGACTTGTCGTTGCACGGGAAACAGGTAAAGAGATGTATTTTCATCTGATCTTCTGACAGACTTCTCAACTGTATTATTGCTTCATTGTTATTGCCCTGTATGTTCAATGTAAAGATAATGGGGCACATTTTCTAACCTACCGTATTTTTCAAACTATAAGATGCACTTTTTTCCCCAGAAATTTGGGAGGAAAATGAGGGTGCGTCTTATAGTCCGAATGTGGGTGTTGGGGGGGCGGAGGAGAGGGGTCGTGACAGGGATCTCTGCAATCCTGCCGCCGGCTTCCTGTAGCGCGGCTTCCTGCAGCAGGAAGAGTAGAACGATGTGCGGGCCCTTGGCTTGGGGTGTCCCAGCGAATCCATACCAGCATGCTATTACAGCAGATTCCGGGTCTGTAAAGATGATGGAGGCTGCTTTGTTGCATAGCAGTCACCATAGCTACCGGGTCTCCGCTGTAATGTACAGCGGAGACCCAGAGTTAATGCCCGCGAACACAGTCCACTCTGATCGCAGGCATTACTACCTCAAAGCTTCCCCCCAAAGTGAAAAAACTGCCCTAGTGGCTGTTCCCTCCGGCCCTGTATCTATCAAGTTGAAGGCTGGCTCCCACCGCGGCAAGATCGCAGGAGCTGACCTGTTCCTGTGACAGCCAGGAGCCTAATGAAGGCTCCCAGACCTGTCATAATAATATTACTATTGCAGCTGGTCAGACCAGCCTCACTAGTAATGTACAGAATCTCCCATAGACTGCAATACAGTTATATTGCAGTCTATGGGACTTGCAATCAAATGATTGCAGGTTCAAACCCCCTAGAGGGGCTAACAAAATAGTAAAAAAAAAAAAAAATTTTAATAAATATAAAAAAAAATTAAAAAATAAATAAAGAATGAAAAGTTCTAAATCACCCCGCTTTTCATAGAATACATATAAAAGTAGAAAATTACTGTGAAACACATACACATTAGGTATCCCTGTGTCCGAAAATGCCCGGTCTACAAATTTATTAAAATATTTTTCCTGGAGGGTGAACGTTGTAGCGGGAAAAAAAAATCAAAAGTGCCCAACCGCCATTTTTTTCGCAGTTTCGCCTCTAATTTGAATAAAAAGCGATCTAAGCAATAGACATTCCACAAAAAGTTATAACTAAAAAGTACATCTGGCCCCGCAAAAAAAGATGGCCTATGCATCCCTGTACAGCTGCAGGGCCACCTGCCAATGTGGCTCTGCAGCTGTTGCAAAACTACAACTCCCATATATTAAATATTTTACCATTTTTTGCTTCAAAAATTTGTTCCCTATTTTCCTCCTTTAAAACCTAGGTGCGTCTTATGGTCCGGTGCGTCTTATAGTCCGAAAAATACGGTAACTGCTTCAAATTTCTTGCTTAATTTGTGCCCCAAATCTGGGTTACATGCTGTGCACCATATTTATTTAAACACAACTTTTTTGCTTCTTCAACAAGGTTTTGGACTTAGTTTAAAAAGGTGGGGCTTGTTTAAAAGGTGGTGGAGTGAAAGATGTGACGGTGTGTGCCAGAATTGCACCAAAATTCAAATAAGCCAGTCAATAGGTGGGAAAGTAGACAAGACAGGGTAAAGATGCACCAGATTTATCATCCTTCATGAGTCACTGTGATAAAGCTGAGACATTTTAAGACTGTCTAGTCTAATTTAGCATTTCAGATTCCACTTTTTTGTCATTTTCTTTTGTTTTGTCTAGAACAATTTGCACCAAATTTTTGAAAGTAGCAAAATGGTTTGATGAGTTTGTCCTAAGTTGTGGGTTACAAAATTGGTTGTCATTTTTCCACTGTCTGAAAATGAACCAAATTTACCTAAAGTCACATGTTAAGTGTTCAGTTTCAGAACACCAAGAAGGAGAACACCAGGAAAGGAGGAAGAGGGAAGATATATTTGGGTGCTGCTATTAACCCTTTGGTTTTGTATGTGTGAATTTTTTCTCTGCAGACTTTGCCAGATTCAGTGGACAACATCCGATCAGCATTTAAAATTTTTTAATTTTAGTAAATAGTCAACGAGAGTTGTGTGGAGGGAGTTTAAATTTACTTTATTTTGTGTGTGTTTTAACAGCTTTCCATTAATAAGGCTAGGGCTATGTGTTAGCCAGACAAAAGGCTAACATTAACTCCCCCTCACTATTACCCTGTTACCGAATGTACCAGAGGTGCCTGGAAGAGTTGGGTACCATCAGACTTCTACCATCTAAATTGATGGTCTGTGTTTAGGCTAATATTTTGAGGCTGAGAAGAGCTACTAACCATGAACCTTCCCATCCTCATAATACTAGCTCACAGGAGCTGGTTTGTACCTTGGCAAATTGTAAATAAAGGGGGGAACCCTTGTTATTTTTTTCAATTATTTATTTATTTATGAGACTAAGCTGCATTAGACCCTACTTGGGCAAGTCCTTTAAGTGTTGTTTTCTGATGGTCTTAAATATATGTTGGGTGTCACTAGAGTTTTCTTAATTCTGGAAATCTATTGTACTTTTTTCCAATCAACCATTGCCATACAACAGCTAAATTTCCTTAATGAAACCCAGTGTCCCCCAGAGCACATGATGGTTAGGTCTATTTATGGCTGATATGGATGCTTCATCTATAAGCCTCTTGCCAGGTATTGTTTCCACCACTTTATTAGAAGAAATAAGAGACTTAAAGCATCTTAAATGTGAACAGACTGAAAAGGTTATGAGCTCGGAGACTAGAAGAATCTGCATTGTATTTAGTTTGGCTGTTTTGAGCATATGGATATTATACTTGGGCTTGGAGGTGGTTGATTGAACGGGGTGTTTATGCTACAATATGATCATTAAGCTTACATTAACTCCTATTAGGACAGCTCTTTCTATTTCTAAGTACACTAAAAGCCTCTAATAGAAAAGGATGGATTTGTTATTGAAAACTTTTACGACATAGAGCCACCAGATTGCCAGGGCAAATGCTTCTGACTGTCTCCTATGTGATTATTGTAATTATAATCACCATCTATGACGCTCCTCCTGGTCTGTAAATTACCTTTGGCTGAAATTTTGAAGCATTTCTATCTTTTATTGTTTCAGCTTTTGATGCATTTATTGTGAAAGGTTTACAGCTACATAAGCTTTCATTCTGTTCTTGCTGCTCTTAAGTGGTTGTGCAATCACTTTGCAAATGTACTTTCATCCCAGTATTTTTCTCTTTTTTGTAGCTTATATGTTATATTATCCAACAATTTCACTTGTCTTTTCATTTTCTTTAGTTTTTTATGGCTCACACAACCAGTGCAGTAATTTTATCTCATCAAACCTCATATTCTTTTATTATTGACTTTCTGAAGTTCTTGGGGCCCGGTGTAAAATTTCTTTTTAATATGGACCCCGACTATCATGCCAAATAATAAAAGAGCTAGTCTTTTCACACCTTAGGTATCAGGGTCCATTTATGACTATACCCTCTGCACCCCTATAGTTATGCCGCTCTTAGTTAATGATTTATTCAATCGCTATTATTTATTATTTATATTATTTAATGTATTATTTAAAGGGGTTGTTTCTTCATGCTGGACTCAGTGGTTCTGGCTCTTCCTTCCACTTCTGATTTCACAGGTAGTCACCTGTGCTATGGGGGCTTTCTTTACCTGTGAAATCAGGAGAGGAGGGAGGGGTTGGTGTAACCGGGGGGATCGGGAGTTGGTTCTAATAAAATGATCCAGAGGTCGGAACCAGGATGGAATCCTTGGGTCCAGAATGAGAAAAACGCTACTAAGTCAGGTAAATTTAACTCCCAGGATATCCCCTTTAATTTAAGACACTGATTTACACAAAGTCGATCAAAACAGGCTATTTCAACCAAACTATACAGTATTACACAGCGATGAAACGGCGGCAATGCCCGCAATCAGGCATCGCAAGCATTAACTCCCCACACACCTTGGTCAAAGCAGTCATTTTTGGGTGGATCGTCGGCACCCAGAACGAGATCCGGAGATGGCGATACATTTGCATGATAGCCGTGAGCCCATTGAAGGCTCCCAGACTTCTATTACAGGCTGCAATGCTTTGTATTAGTAATCAGACCCTCTGCAGTTCAAGACCCCTAAGGGTCTTGAAAAAAATGTAAAAAATATAAAAAAAAACACAAAACAATTACAAATTCAAATCACCCTTTCCCTAGAACACATATAAAAGTACATAAATACAGTATCCCTGTTTCTGAAAACACTCAGTCTACAAACTTATAAAAATATTTTAGCAGGAAAAAAAATTCAAAAGAGCCGAACCGACATTTTTTTCCCTGTTTCTCCTCTCAAAGTGATCAAAGCAATAGACATTCCCCAAAATGGTATAACTAAAAATTACATCTGGCCCCACAATAAAAGATTCCTTATGTATCCCCGTACATGGAAATATAAAAAAGTTCCGAGTGTCAGAATATGGCTACTCCAAGAATTTTTTTTTTTATGCAAAGTTTTGGATTTTTTTAAGAGTTTAAAACATAACAAAAAAAAAAGCCCTATATCAATTTGGTATTGCCATAATCGTGTCGACCCATAGAATACAGGCAACATGTCATTTTGGCTGCACAGTGAACACCGTAAAAACAAAGTCTATAAGAAAGTCGCATAAATGCAGTTCTCTCCAATTCCACCCCATTCAGAATTTTTTTCCAGCTTTCCAGTACATAATATGGAATATTAAATTATACTATTACGAAGTACAATTTGTCCAGCAAACTTTAAGCCCATATATCTCTGTGAGCAGAAAAATAATACATTTATGGAGGAGTCAAAAATTAAAGTTGAAAATCGCAAAATCCCTCTGGAGGGAAGGGGTTAATAAGTTTAGCCATACTATATTTAGATAGATACTGTATATAGAGTATGTTGGTTGACCTTCATTTTTTTCTTTCTTTTTTTTTTTAAAGGCTTCAGTGGATTTCAGATAAGCCTTGAGGATCACACAGTTTGGTATCCAGCACTCAATCTACTTTTTGCTAGACAACTTTCAAGGTTGCTATCCATTGCACACAGAAGCCTTAAAGACATACATGTAAAAAAACATGCACAACATGTATTTGCATTGCCTTTCAGTGGTATTTGACCATATTAATTTCTTCTAAAAATAAGAGAAAGTTGCTCGTAGTGTTACATTTTAGAGATTACTTGCCCGTACACATTATCTCTTTTTAATGTGATGAGATTGAACATGACATATTGGTTCAATAGAAGCCACACAGGATAAAGAAACTGCTCAGAGGCAAACTGGGGAATTATCAGGACTCAACGAGGAATGTTCATAGTCTCCATGATGCGGCTGTAGTCATATAATCTACCGCCTCGGGGGAGCACCACGTGACTATGTGACCGTGCTTAGATGTAAATAATCCTGAAAGACACATTAAAAATTAAAATAAAAAATTCTAATTAAGTAAAATTGAATCAGAAATGCAATTATTGAGACTGATATGATGCTAATCCTGTGGGCAAGAATTCAAGTATATTTTTGAATGTGACAACTAGAAATTAAAGAGTTAACTCCAATCAATAAACATCAAAGATCGAGAATATTACACTTTGGTCTGTTACACATGAACATATTCAGTCCATAATATAACTTCTATATATCAACCATATTTTTTACATAAAGCACTGTTTGGGGACCTGGTCTTGCAGCATCATAGTTATCTATGATGCCCCACCATGGGACTACTGTTCAGTTCATGCTATAAGAATGGGACAGCAGACACGTGGTGAGGGGATGACACCCAGCATTCTCACAGCATCATATGGGTTCCCATACAACGATAAGTTTGGTAAATACAGCCAACACGACGTCCATATTTCATGGACTGAGTACGCCAGTGTGAAATAAGCTTAAAGGATTTGTCACAACTAGAAAAAATGGTCTATGAAGGGAAGAGAAGAGATCATAAGTGATCAAAACTGCAGCAAAATGTTGCTATTTTAGAATATTTTGGAGAGAAATTTCCCAAATATATATTTTGTATTATTTCTATTATTGTTTAATTCTTTTGTATTATTTCTATTATTATTTTATTATATTTATTGTATTAATTAGTCAAGCACAATGGTCAGCTTGCCAATTTACTTAGATTTTCTGCACCTCTGGTTTATTGTGGATGTTTGGCACTCTGTGTATCAGCTTATTCGTGGGGATATCATACGATGGACCCCCACCAATTTCATATTGATTACATATTCTAAGGAATGGACATCAATATCTATAGTAAGTTCTGGAAAACCCCTTTAGGCTGGGGTCCCACGTTTGCAGAAACACAGCATTTTACAGTACCTGCAAAGTAGATGGGATTCTGGTTAATCCCATCTAAAAAAAAAAATCTGCAGTGGAAAACTTGTGTTTTCAAAAACACCTGTGTTTTTGAAAATCACAGCATGTCAATTATACCTGCGTAAACGCTGGTGCTTTCCATATACTGTAGGCATAATAGGGGCAGAAAGTCTGCAGACGAAAACTCTGCACTTCATTATGTGGGGCCTTAGCCTTAAAAACAATACCAAAGATTTCAAAATTTTACATAGAATAAAGTTTTATATTTTATTCAGAGTCTGCCCTGACACTGGACCCTCCTTGTATGTGCATATTTGTGAAGCCTTATTTCCACTGCCTTTGACCTCAGTGGTGAAAACCACCAAAACACAGGTTAAAGTAGAGCGGTGGAGTCCTGGGTCCAAGCAAGGACAACATCTGCAAGGAGTCCTGCATGTTTTCCCTGTGTTTGCATGGGTTTCCTCCCACACTCCAAAGACATACCGATAGATTGTGAGCCCTATATGTGACAATGTCTGGAACGCATTGTGGAATAAGATGGTGCTATATAAGTAAGCAAAATAAATAATAAATAGCATTTAATAAAAATGTTCATTTTCTTAAACAAAATCCCATTCTTTACAATGTAACATCAGGACTCTAATGATAAATAGTCATGAATGGTCCTCGCTTTAATGAAATGGAACAAGCATTACTTTTTTTATATTATTTACTCTATTATATTATTATTTTTCCATTATGGTCTGTTGTGTAATGACCTGTGTGTCCACTTCATACCCATTGAAGGAAACATACCACCTGTGAGAGGGAAATGATACATACAGTTCCTTGAGAAAGTATTCGGCCCCCTTGAACTTTTCAACCTTTTGCTACATTTCAGGCTTCAAACATAAGGATATAAAATTTAAATTTTTTGGTGAAGAATCAACAAGTGGGACACAATCGTGAAGTGGAATGAAATTTATTGGATATTTTAAACTTTTGTAAAAAATAAAAAACTGAAAAGTGGGGCGTGCCAAATTTTCAGCCCCCTTAAGTTAATACTTTGTTGCGCCACCTTTTGCTGCGATTACAGCTGCAAGTCGCTTGGGGTATGTCTCTATCAGTTTTGCACATCGAGAGACTGAAATTCTTGCCCATTCTTCCTTGGAAAACAGCTGGAGCTCAGTGAGGTTGGATGGAGAGCATTTGTGAACAGCAGTTTTCAGCTCTTTCCACAGATTCTCGATTGGATTCAGGTCTGGACTTTGACTTGGCCATTCTAACACCTGGATACGTTTATTTGTGAACCATTCCATTGAAGATTTTGCTTTATGTTTGGGATCATTGTCTTGTTGGAAGATAAATCTCCATCCCAGTCTCAGGTCTTTTGCAGACTCCAACAGGTTTTCTTGCAGAATGGTCCTGTATTTGGCTCCATCCATCTTCCCATCAATTTTAACCATCTTCCCTGTCCCTGCTGAAGAAAAGCAGGACCAAACCATGATGCTGCCACCACCATGTTTGACAGTGGGGATGGTGTGTTCAGGGTGATGAGCTGTGTTGCTTTTACGCCAAACATATCGTTTTGCATTGTGGCCAAAAAGTTTGACTTTGGTTTCATCTGACCAGAGCACCTTCTTCCACATGTTTGGTGTTTCTCCCAGGTGGCTTGTGGCAAACTTTAAATGAGACTTTTTATGGATATCTTTGAGAAATGGCTTTCTTCTTGCCACTCTTCCATAAAGGCCAGATTTGTGCAGTGTACGACTGATTGTTGTCCTATGGACAGACTCTCCCACCTCAGCTGTAGATCTCTGCAGTTCATCCAGAGTGATCATGGGCCTCTTGGCTGCATCTCTGATCAGTCTTCTCCTTGTTTGAGATGAAAGTTTAGAGGGACAGCCGGGTCTTGGTAGATTTGCAGTGGTCTGATACTCCTTCCATTTCAATATGATCACTTGCACAGTGCTCCTTGGGATATTTAAAGTTTGGGAAATCTTTTTGTAGCCAAATCCGGCTTTAAACTTCTCCACAACAGTATCACGGACCTGCCTGGTGTGTTCCTTGGTCTTCATGATGCTCTCTGCGCTTTAAACAGAACCCTGAGACTATCACAGAGCAGGTGCATTTATACGGAGACTTGATTACACATAGGTGGATTATATTTATCATCATCAGTCATTTAGGACAACATTGGATCATTCAGAGATCCTCACTGAACTTCTGGAGTGAGTTTGCTGCACTGAAAGTAAAGGGGCCAAATAATATTGCACTCCCCACTTTTCAGTTTTTTATTTTTTACAAAAGTTTAAAATAACCAATAAATTTCGTTCCACTTCACAATTGTGTCCCACTTGTTGTTGATTCCTCACCAAAAAATTAAAATTTTATATCCTTATGTTTGAAGTCTGAAATGTGGCAAAAAGTTGAAAAGTTCAAGGGGGCCGAATACTTTCGCAAGGCACTGTATATTCAATTAATAAGACTCCATTTTAGAGAGAATTCTAAAAAGCTCTGGTTGCTTTCAAACATATGTAAGATGAGGTTAAAGGGATGTCTTGTTATCTTATCAGAAACTTAGTAGAGGGGAGTTTGAAAAGTCACAGAATATATTAGAATATAACATCTATCTATAGCCTTCATGTCTGAGTTGATATATATACAGTGATGGCCAAAAGTATTGGCACCCCTGCAATTCTGTCAGATAATACTCAATTTCTTCCAGAAAATGATTGCAATCACAAATGGTAATAATATCTTCATTTAATTTGTCTTCAATGGAAAACCACAAAAAGAATTGTCAAAAAGCCAAATTGGATATAATTCCACACCAAACATAAAAAAGGGGGTGGACAAAAGTATTGGCACCCTTTGAAAAATCAGGTGATGCTTCTCTAATTTGTGTAATTAACAGCACCTGTTACTTACCTGTGGCACATAACAGGTGGTGGCAATAACTAAATCACACTTGCAGCCAGTTGAAATGGATTAAAGTTGACTCAACCTCTGTCCTGTGTCCTTGTGTGTACCACATTGAGCATGGAGAAAATAAAGAAGACCAAAGAACTGTCTGAGGACTTGAGAAGCAAAATTGTGAGGAAGCATGAGCAATCTCAAGGCTACAAGTCCATCTCCAAAGACCTGAATGTTCCTGTGTCTACCGTGCGCAGTGTCATCAAGAAGTTTAAAGCCCATGGCACTGTGGCTAACCTCCCTAGATGTGGACGGAAAAGAAAAATTGACGAGAGATTTCAACGAAAGATTGTGCGGATGGTGGCTAAAGAACCTCGACTAACATCCAAACAAGTTCTAGTTGCCCTGCAGTCCGAGGGTACAACAGTGTCAACCCTTACTATCCGTCGGCGTCTGAATGAAAAGGGACTCTATGGTAGGATACCCAGGAAGACCCCACTTCTGACCCAGAGACATAAAAAAGCCAGGCTGGAGTTTGCCAAAACTTACCTGAGAAAGCCAAAAACTTTTTGGAAGAATGTTCTCTGGTCAGATGAGACAAAAGTAGAGCTTTTTGGGAAAAGGCATCAACATAGAGTTTACAGGAAAAAAAAAGAGGCCTTCAAAGAAAAGAACACGGTCCCTACAGTCAAACATGGCGGAGGTTCCCTTATGTTTTGGGGTTGCTTTGCTGCCTCTGGCACTGGACTGCTTGACCGTGTGCATGGCATTATGAAGTCTAAAGACTACCAACAAATTTTGGTAGCATAATGTAGGGCCCAGTGTGAGAAAGCTGGGTCTCCCTCAGAGGTCATGGGTCTTCCAGCAGGACAATGACCCAATACACACTTCAAAAAGAACTAGAAAATGGTTTGAGAGAAAGCACTGGAGACTTCTAAAGTGGCCAGCAATGATTCCAGACCTGAATCCCATAGAACACCTGTGGAGAGATCTCAAAATGGCAGTTTGGAGAAGGCACCCTTCAAATCTCAGGGACCTGGAGAAATTTGCCAAAGAAGAATGGTCTAAAATTCCAGCAGAGCATTGTAAGAAACTCATTGATGGTTACCGGAAGCGGTTGTTCGCAGTTATTTTGTCTAAAGGTTGTGCTACCAAGTATTAGGCTGAGGGTGCCGATACTTTTGTCCCATTTTTGGAGTTTTGTGTAAAATGATCAATGATTTGACTTTTTTTTTCATTCTCTTTTGTGTTTTTTCATTGCAAGCAAAATAAATGAAGATATTATTACCAAAGCATTTGTGATTGCAATCATTTTCTGGAAGAAATTGAGTATTATCTGACAGAATTGCAGGGTGCCAATACTTTTGGCCATCACTGTATGTGGTATATATATATGTGTCTATGTGGTGTTCGTGTGACCTCCCAGGTACCCATAAGCTCACTCCTACAAGTAAACTACAAAAGCTTCTAGTGAAGGGCTGTTCAATGGGGTATTGATACAGAGGTCGGTATTAGTAATGGGCCATCCTTGCAAGATGTGTGTTGTTTATTTATTTATTTTTCTTACTTATATAGCGCCATCATATTCCGCAGCGCTTTACAGACATTGTCAGTCACTGTCCCATATAGGGCTCACAATCTATATTCCCTATCAGTATGGGTCTTGTGAAGTGCTGTTTTAATACTGTGGGTTTTTAAGAGGCCCCAGAGTATAATAACCATTCATGGGTGGCGAATGCAAAAAAATCTCAGATTTGGCCGAATCTGAAATTTTTGGACAATCGATAATGAATCTTGCTTATCCTAGTAGGGGTACAATAGTTGCACATAAGATATAAAGCCAAAATTGTTGTGTCTTTCCCTCTCTCTTCATCGCTGTGACCCCCTCCCCCCCACACCAATCATTAGAATGGGAGTCCTGTGTTACCTGATTGAATGCAGCAATGGCCGCATCATTATCATCTCCGTTTATGGGACTATGAAGATAGCCAAACACTATACTCAGCTATCTCCATTTTGGCTATAATAACAATGTCAATAACAGCATAATAAACACATGCAAATGTCTTTCTCTCATTTCATTTTGTAGATGTTGTTCATAGAATTACGTAAAACTAGTCCTTCCTTCTATGGATAGTCCTTGCTATGAAATTGCCTCTTCTGAAATCAATTTTACAAGCATCTTCTCAAAAGCATAAAAAGTATTTATGCCCAACGCTTGTATTAACTGAAGCTCGGAATCATTCTGTAAAAAAAGATGAGAGCTATTATTGCATATTTGTTACACCGAGTGATTTCTGATCTTTAAACAAGGATAATACCAGATGCAAGAAACCCGGGGAAATGTTTAGCACGATTTTCAATGATTACTCCATTGATCTGCAAAAAAAGTTATCCAATGTGTCTGATGTAAAAATCTAACTGCTCCATTATACTTCAAAAGATTCTCCACTTCACACTATGCCTTTTGGTTTCGAGGATGCCCAAAACTAAGTTGATTATTGGGTAGCCTGCTGCTGGGAAAGGGAAATTAAACATTGCAGGATGCTCATCATCAATCCTGAATATGTAGCAAGTTAACTAATATTGTCAATTTTGCACTGGAAAAGCCCAAAAATAAATTGGAGAGAAGTATGCGACATACATTCTTTTACTACATAGTTTAAGGGATGTCCACATAGATATCTATATCTGTTTGTCTCCAAAATGGCCTTCAACCCTTGTCCTGTCTGGAGAGGTGACCATCAGTGTCTACATCTAGGACGGGAATAACTGGAGAGGTGGAGAAGAACTCTCAGGTTTTTGCATTTTCCCAGCTTCATGCTGGTTGCTCCACAGGGGGAATTTAGCCATGGCTAGGCAGCCCTAGCCTTTAGCCAGTGTTTGACCTCTTTTAGTCAGTCTGGAATGAGCGAACCATTTCAGATTGACCTGAAACATTTAGGGTTTGTCACCCACGAAACACTATTATACTTTGGGGTCTCCTCAGACCCCAGAGTATGATAAGGGGACTCCCAGGGGAGGTAAGTAAAAATAACAGTAATGCTCACCTTCCCTCACCTCTCCTGAGCGTCAGGCCAGCATCAACATGTCAGCACACTCCATGTGATTGAGCCTTGGTGGTGACCATGGGGTGCATGATGTCAACAAGAGGGCGGAAGAGGCCTGAAGAGGGCGCCATACAGAGGCGTAGCTAGCGGGGGGGGGCAGCTGCCCAGGGCCCACTGACTTTTTGGGGCCACCCCAGGGCAGCCATTAATACATCCTTTATTTCTAACTGGATCGGTGTCTGCATCATTAGGGGGCATCATTTATATTACAAGGCATTATGAACATAAGGGGGTGGTCATTGATATAAGGGGTCATTAGAGGTGCAGTATTTATGTCAGAGGGAATCAGGGGCATAATACGAGGGAGCAATTAATTTAATGAAAGTGGCACTTGGGCTTTATTAAGACTAAGGACCCACGTAGCAGGCTGCAGGAAAAACCATGGCGGTAACATTGTGGTTTTTCCCGCAGCGCTTTTCACAGAAGGTCTGCAGAGGTTTCTCCTGTGGACTTTCTGTTTTCAATACACCTATATGGAAACCGCCAGCATTTCCATAGGTATAATTGACATGCTGCAATTTCCAAAACCGCAACGGTTTTGGAAATCGCAGTGCTTCTGCTGCAGGTATTTTTCCGCAATGTGTGGATGGGATTTGCTAGAATGCCACGTTTTTGTCTGTGGGTTTTCGCCACATGGGGCTCCCATCCCATCACTACTTTGCAGTAAAATACACGCAGCGGACACGCTGCGATTTCCAAAACAGTCGCAGTTTTGGAAATTGCAGCATGTCAATTATACCTATGGAAACGCCAGCGGTTTCCCTATAGATATAATTGAAGCAGAAAGTCCACAGAGGAAACCTCTGCAAACATTCTGTGCAGAGTGCTGCAGGAAGAACTGCGATGCGTCACTGCTGCAGTTTTTCCCACATCTGTTTTTTGCTGCGGGACGCCACGTGGGGCCTTGGCCTTAAGGCGTTTTCCAGCTCATTTTTATTGATGGTCTATCCTCAGAATAAATCATCAATAAGAGATAAGGGAATCCCCACTGATCAGCTGTATGAAGGGGCTATGGCACCTGTTTATATCACACGCTGCCTGTTTATAGTGACCGTGTGATGTAATTCCAGCCGTGTCACATAGACGTGTATAGGACGAGGCTGTAGTTACATGACATGGCCGCTATGAAAAGAATGACACTATATAAACAGAGAAGGGGTCACAGCACTTACACAGGTACCACGGTTCATTTAAACAGCTGATCCTGGGAGTCCCGGGTATTGGAACCCCAATAGTTTTTTTTCCCCTGTTTTTTTTTTTTTTTTCTTTTTAATTAGAAAACACCTGGGGCATTATTAATAAGGGGAACTATTTAAAGGGGTGCACAGGGAAGTTATTAATTTAAAGATGCACTTGGGGGTATTATTCATTATGGGGTGTATATTATATATTTTATAATTGGGGGTAGCAGCAGGATGGGGGCTTTGTGTAGGTGAGGACAATGTGGGTCAGGTGCCTGGAAAAGTGAGGAGCCAAAGATGTCTGTGTTGCAAACTTTACAGAGACTGGAAGAAGTGGCCATGGCCGTCCAGATAAAAGAGATGGAGAATGCCATATAAAGTGACACATGTCAGTTTTGAAAAACAAGGCCTGGTCCTTAACGCACTTTTGGGCTGTGTCCTTAAGGGGTTAATCAGAGACGTCACTGGCAAGTCACTAAATGTTACTGCCCTGTATTCACCTAAATCGTCTGCAGAGCCCTGTGTAGAGCTGCTATATATCACTATACGCTCACTGTATATTCATAGTATCGGTATACGAATATGTCCAAGTTGGGTTCCCACTTGGACATGTTCGCCCCCCTATGCTGAACCCCTAGCTACGCCTCTGCCGCCAGGGGATGGCTGGAAGCCATGAGGATGCCCAGGAGAGGTGAAGCAAGGTGCGTATAACCATTTGTTATTTTTTCTCACCTTCCCTGAGCCTCCACTTTGTGATCTGAGGAGACCCCAGAGTATAATAATCACACTATCATATCGTGATATGATTGCTGTGTTTCTGAACCACTATCAGAGCACAACTTTATTATTTTTTGGTCTTGTTGTATTTACTTTAGGCTTTATTTGTTCCCTGATGAACCAATATGGGGAAACGCGTTGGGACTTCTGCCTATTAATACACGGGCTTTAAAACCGCTTTGAAAACGCCATCTTATGCCCAATATCTTATGGGCTTTAAAACTGCTTAAAATGCCATCTTTTTATTAACTACCTCTGTGCTGTGACCTATGTTTAATATCTGGAACCTTGGTCTCAATGTTACTTTTTAACAACTGCCTTTGTGCTATGACTTATGTTTAATATCTGGGACCCAGGTTTTCCAATCAATGAGCAATAAGACTGCCTAAAGACTATCCCCTACTATAACGCTGGGATTTATGTTTTATAAGTATGGTTTGGGCTGTCGGGGGTTAATCTCTCCCGGGATGGATGTCACCGTAAGCCTAATTAAATAGATAACCAGTTTCGAGCGCTCGGGAAACAAGACGTACACAGGTATCGTGTATGAACAGTTTCTACTTTATTGCGTATTTCAATACAGTTTTAAAAGCAAGCTCAGTTACATAACAGTCATGTGATCAATATACATATATGGTCTTTCCAGTTCCGTTATCAGACAAATTTGTTCAGTTACCCATCACCCCAGATGTTTTCCTTTTCACCTTATCTGAATGTCCTCCTTATCTTCCTGAGAATACCAGTTCTGCTGAGATCAGCAGAACTGTTGATATCTCCCCCAGACTCCAAGTCTGTCCTTATCAACTATGCAGTCTTGTTTGCAGAACATTCCACCCTCTTGTGCTTTCTGTATACTGTGATATAGAATATAGTGCAAGTTATGTTTTAACCCTTACAATTCCCCCATTTTAGGACTTTATTTTTAATCAATATTCAATGAATACATTCACACTATTTGTGTGCCATCTGTGATGGATTCTCCATTGAAAATGTTAAAAATAATGATCCTACCTTACATACTGAGTATTGTCCCTCATGAGATTGCATAGAGAAGGAATACATTGGATACAACAACATCCTAATATCATAAAAATGATTACACAAAGGATTATACCTACGATTTGTCGAAGGTATCCCAAGTCAGGTAGGAAAGCTAACAGCCAGTCCCACCATCCTTGGTTGACATCTTGTTTAATATGTGTTACCATTTCCTGCAACTGTTTCAACTTATCATGCACATCTTCTGAATGGTCAGACAAATTAAAACAGCACATTCCCGCAAAAGTGTTGCACCCATAACCATGTTTAAGCAGTAAATAATCTATAGCCGCTCTATTCTGCAATATTGCTTTTTTTTTATGTGATTGCAAATCTAATACAACATCTTTAATGATAGCGCTAGTAGTGTTTATGTTCTTTACCATAAAGCAAGCAATATGTGATATTGGCAGTGGGATAGTACTTCTTTTGTGTAATATATGTACATGCGATTTCTGTGAACTCTGTTCATATGGTGTGGGTATCATTTAACTGAAATTTCAACAATTTAGTCCATACTGCAACAGAAGTCGGCACTGCAATCAAACAAGTTTCTAACACATTACTGGAATATGCATTTCTCAAACAAAATTCTGTCATGTTTAATACTCGGGCCAAATATAACCACATATTCTCTTTTGTTCTCCATATGTGTTCCTCCAGCTCCCTTACTCCCCGATTTGGGCTGTCTTTTCTCCTGGGTTCAAGAGACTTCCTAGTGTGTCTTTTCACGACCACCCAATCACCAGGCTGCAAGCTATGCATTCCTGAAAAAATCAGAAGGGTCTGGAATAGAAGAGAACACTTGTTTATGTGTTTCTTTCAGTTTTTTGACACAAATTTTGTACATAGCTGGCAATACTGTCATAGTTAAGCTGTAATGTCTGAGGAAAGTACAATCCTGTTTTAGGTGCACTTCCAAACAATATTTCAAATGGTGACAACCCTGTCCTCCTGTTAGGAGTAGTTATTACTGAATATAAGGCTAGAGACAGGCATTCAGGCCAAGGCTTTCCTGTCTCTGCCATGGCTTTCTGAATCTTCAACTTAAGTGTACCACTCAACCTTTCCACTTTGCCTGAACTCTGAGGATGGTAGGGTGTGTGAAAAGCTTGCTCAATCCCTAGTGCAGACATTATTTCTTTCATTATCTCACCTGTGAAATGCGTACCTCTGTCAGACTCTATCACCTCGGGCACTCCAAACCTACACACAAGTTCAGACATCAATTTCTTGGCAGTTGCTTGTGCGGTTGCTTTGCTCACAGGGTAGGCCTCAGGCCATCCTGAAAACAGATCCACACAGACCAATACATACTCGTATGTTCCAGACTTAGACAACTGTATGTAATCTATCTGTATCCTCTGAAATGGGTACAGGGACTTTTGGTGTACACTTGGTGGGTGTTTTAACTACCTGTCCTGGGTTGTGTAGAGCACATATGTGACATGCTTTTACGTGGTTACTAGCAGCTCTTCCAAAACCTGGGGCAAACCATAATTTACCCACTAATGACTCCATGGCATTTCGAGAGGCATGCACCTTACCGTGGGCCAAGCCAGCCATCTGGGGGTAGACTGCTGCGGGCAGACATAATCGATCCCTCATTTTCCACATACCATCACCTTCTGTAGCACCTGCTTTCTTCCATCTTTCAGTTTCCACACTGGTGACCTTTGAGTACAGCCCTTTTGGGTCTGCTAGGTCAATGTCCATTTTGCTCACCTGGTTGGAACCCCTTCTGGCCAGTAGTGCTGCAGCCTTGGCTGCTCTGTCAGCTCTCTCGTTTCCACGGCTTTCAGGGTCCCTTCCTTTTGCGTGAGCTCTAACTTTCACAATTGCCAGCTGTTTTGGGAGCAGTATGGCCTCCATCAGTCGACTTACCACATCTCCATTATTAATTGGCTTGCCCTGGGCCGTTAGGAAGTTCCTTGACCTCCATATCGGACCATAATCACGTGCAATGCCAAAAGCATACCTGGAGTCAGTGTATATGTTAGCTGTTCTACCTTTGGCTACCTTACAAGCCTCCATAAGGGCTTTGAGCTCAGCTTTTTGGGCTGACATGTGTGGTGGAAGAGCTTCCTGGACTATGATGTCATGTTCAGTGACTACAGCATACCCTGTAACAAATTTGCCTTCATCTGTCAGATACCTTGAGCCGTCCACAAACATCTCATAATCAGGATTTTGTAACGGCACATCCGTGACATGGTCAAATCCCACTGTTTCCTGTGACATAAGAGCCACGCAATCATGTTCATGCTGGCTGTCAAACAGTTCTTCTTCAGAGAGGGAATTTAAAAATAACTCATCTTCCACTCCCCCTTTTGAATCATGAACTCCTACAGGAAGAAGAGTTACAGGATTCAAAGTTAAACAGCGTTGAAAAGAGATGTTTGAGGAGGACTGCATTGCAAATTCCATTTTGCACTGCCGTGCCAAAGAAAGGTGACGTCTGTCTACTTGTGTGAGGATAGCATGGATGTCATGAGGTGTATACACAACCAGTATATGATCTAGGACAATGTCTGAGCTTTTCTCAAGCAACGCTTGTACTGAGAGGACAACACGCACACAGGAGTGGGTCCCCCTGGCTACAGCATCTAACCTTGAGCTGTAATGTGTTGTTGTGTGAGAACTGCAGTTGCGTGCCCCATCATCTCAGTCACGTAGAGCTGAAAAGGTTTCTGATAGTCAGGTAGGCCTAAGGCCGGAGCACTGACTATCTGCAACTTCAGCTGGTAAAACGCATCCAAGGCCTCAGATGTGAGGCTGAATGGTTTTGAGGAGAGGCTATCGTACAGAGGTTGCATGGTCAGAGATGCAGATCTGATCCATGGCCTACAGTAGGATACCAGTCCCAAAAAGGTACGTAGCTGAGCATGAGAGGTTGGCACCTGCATGTCTCTCACCACCTTGGTCCTCTCATCTGACAGGTGCTTGGTACCTTGGCCGAGACAGTGTCCCAGAAACACCACTTTTTTTTTGCAAAATTGCAACTTGTCCTTGTTGGCCTTGCAGCCGTTCTGGTAGAGGAAACACAACAGGCTGATGGTCGCTGCTTCACAGGTTGGTTTGTCTGGAGCATAAAGAAGAAGGTCATCAACATATTATAACAAAATGACATCATCATGTGGAAAATACCAAGTACTCATGATAAGTGTGAGACACCTTGTGAATTGGTTAGGACTGTTTTGCGCCCCTTGTGGTAGTACTGTCCAAGTGCACTGTTTACCCCTAAATGTGAATGCAAACAAATACTGGCAAACGGGGTGCAAAGGTACAGAAAAAAAAAAAAAAAACATTGCAAAGATCTATAGCGCTGTAATAAGTGGTTCCAGTAGGGACAGCTGATAACAGCCGGCTGGTTAACCGTCTATTTAAACCAAAGATGATGCTGAAGCGCTTCCTCCTGCATACAAAACAAACATTGGCACCAAATTCTTTATGTGTTCTCAATTGACTTAAATCAACCCTTGTCCACTTGAGAGACCACGGACGGGTCATCCATGTTACCACAGGATAAAGACCAGCTCTTGGAGGATGCAGGTGTGGTTGGGGAACTCCACAAGCTGCACAGAATTTTCTCCAATCAGGGTTTTGTTGACCGCAATCTCTGCAGGTCCTTCTAGACTGCTGTTTGCTGGTGTTTTCTCTGGGTACTTAGGAGATTTTACTACTTTTCGTTGCTCTTTCTGAATCACTTTTTCTGAATCACTTTCTTCAACTCCTTCTCCTTAGAATCACTTTCCTCTTTTTCCCTATTATTCTCACTATCAAAGCACTGATAATAGTACTTATTACCTCCTTCTGTCTCTCTACACCCTCCTTCCTGCACTTCCTCTGACACCTTCTGCCACATGCATTCTCCATCTATTAACCTGTGGTCTCTTAACCTCTATGTTGTCTCACTATCTTATCTCACTTCTTGGTACCTCTCCATTGCATCAGCATCTTCTTTTACTTTAAACCAATCTCTGTAACTGGAACTTCTCTATTCTTGAATATTTTACACATATATATTACACAATATTATGTATATATTGTCATTGTACCTTACTTTTCCATTTAACCTTAGGCTAATACTTTTATCAGAATATTTTCCCTTTGGGCATAAATAGTCATCATACACAGGCTGCGGACCCCGGAGGCCCAAAGCCAAGTTTCACTTTGTAATAATTGACATGTAACATTACTGGGTAACAGCATCATGTTCAGCTTGTGATTTTCTGCGTGCGCATCATATCAGATACAACGTCCTTGGAGCTACTTGGCAGTCAATTAATGTTTTGGTTATTCCCTGCAGAACATCTGCAGAGCGCTACAACAGAATACAGGAATACAATTCAAGCAGATAGCAGTTAATACTGACACCAATATTACATATTACTATTTTTGTACAATTTTCAAATATTTCCCAAACCCCACAGACTTTAGAATTTTCTTCACTGGATTCCAACCAAAAGTTGAACCCCTGTGGAACATCACAATATCCTAGTTTCTTCTTTTTAGGGGACATTTCCTGAAAGCGGATTTAATTTTACAAAAAGCATAAAAGTTGAATCCTGGCATTGATATAAACAGAATGAATATTACAAATACAGGTTGACGTATATATATATATATATATATATATATATATATATATATAAATACATAATCCAATAAACATCATACCGATGCTGGACAGTTTTTCTCTTTGCACTATATCAGATTCTCTGAGTGTTTTGTTAAAGTAAGTAATATTTCATACAGAACTGGGAGATAAGATGGGTTATATTAAACAATAATACTGAGAAGGGTGATGTCTCCCTTCGAGCCTGATTCTCGGAGTGAGGTGGGGGTGATTCATTATTTCCTGAACTATCATCCCCTTTGACCTTCCTTCTTGGAGCTCTGCACTGCCTTTTTCTATTCTATTGCTTCCTTCCTTCCATATATGCCTCTTTGCAACTTATTGTCCTGAATCAATCCCGCATGATCTAATCTCCACTGATCCCAAAACTTACTGTCTACTAACCCAGTCTGGTGTATTCCTGCTCTTTTTAGGATTGTTTTTACCTGTGCGGCTACTTCTTTCCCTTCCCCTATTTCTATTAGTTCACATGGGGTGTACCATGTCTTAGAGGGTCACATCACCAGCTTGGCTGGTAGCTAATCAGCCGATGAGTCTCTCACTCCTCTAGGGCAACCTTTGAGACAATAGAGGGTCACTTATGACCACTTAGTGAGAACTCCCAGACAGACTCTTCTGTCTTCTATGAACTACTTGTGCAAGTTCAGGAGTAGTGCTCAGGGCAATGCCTAATGGCTTCCACAGGCTCAACTTTCTGCCTGTGTCCCCTTACCAAAACACTCCCAAATCACTGCACACACTTCTTCGCGCGGATTCTACTAAGTCCTTCGTGCTACTACTCAGGTCCCATTCGACCTTGACCGTCCAGGCACGGCTGGAGGCTAGTGTTCCAAAACAAGGACTTTTCAATCACTCAGTGCTTCTCAGTTCCGAACCTTGTCCGCAACTCTAGACTCTAGGGGTTAAGAATAGAGAACTTTTCCCCATTCTTTGCAGCCTTATATCTTATAACACAGGTAACATGCAAAAATCAGTAGACAGGTAAGACAAAAAGCAAAGAAAACAATTTCCATATCATTTACAGGTGACATGTCCCTTTTAGGTTCTTCCGTACTATACAATTGGCATCGAGATGTCATATAAGCATGCAGCAGCTTACCTCACTCATCGATACAGAGAACAGACACATAGGAGCTCAGATATACTAATTGGCAAGATAAGGTCTTACCTCACACAGTACTGTTTTTTATCTATCTGAGGTCCCCTGGTCCCGTCCTCAAGTCGATCGGTGAGTGGGTCGGCACTCTATCGACTGCACATCAGACAATCTCGAGGCCCCACGTTGGGCGCCAATTTCTGACGGGGGTTAATCTCCCCCGGGATGGATGTCACCATAAGCCTAATTAAATAGATAACCAGTTTCGAGTGCTTGGGAAACAAGACGTACACAGGTATCGTGTACGAACAGTTTTTACTTTATTGCGTATTTCAATACAGTTTTAAAAGCAAGCTCAGTTACATAACAGTCATGTGATCAATATACATATATGGTCTTTCCAGTTCTGTTATCAGACAAATTTGTTCAGTTACCCATCACCCCAGATGTTTTCCTTTTCACCTTATCTGAATGTCCTCCTTATCTTCCCGAGAATACCAGTTCTGCTGAGATCAGCAGAACTGTTGATATCTCCCCCAGACTCCAAGTCTGTCTTTATCAACTATGCAGTCTTGTTTGCAGAACATTCCACCCTCTTGTGCTTTCTGTATACTGTGATATAGAATATAGTGCAAGTTATGTTTTAACCCTTACAGGGCTAATAGGGTATGTTGCTATACTATCTACCTATAGCTCTTTAAAACAATATCCTCTATCTATTGCGTTAGTGCTGGGATTTATGCGTAAATTATTCACTTAGTTTAAATATTATCCAAAAGGAAGGGAAAGGAGAAAAAAAGAAAAATATTATTATTATTTTTTTTTTTTTTTATTATTTTCGGTGTCTGGAATTTTTCAGATACCCCTCTTTAATCACAGCTGAATATTGTGCTCATTGAAATGTTTCCAAATTGTTCCCAATTCACACACAGCACTTTAGATGGTGGTAGAGTGGGAAAAGAGAAAGAAAGAAAAATAAATTATTTTTTTTTTTTTTTTTAAAGCGGTGAATAATTAGATAAGCCTGCCTTATACACAAATAACAACAAAGACTTTTTAATTCACTTTAGGGTGTGTGTTCAGTTAAATTTTATTTCTTATAATAAAAGTTATGTTTTATTTATAAAATGTTATGAAAAGAGACCCTCTTAAACTTTCTAGCTGCAATATATGAAATTGAGTCTCATTTGTATCTTGTGGATTTTTGTATACAGTTCTTTCCTATCATATCGTGCCGAACAAGTTTGTCCCAAATCAAATTGGAGGGTGAAACTCATGAATATTCATCGAAATAACTCTCCTGAGGTTCACCCATCTTTGAAGATAGTCTTAGTCAAGGGCACTAGTTTGTGGGAAAGTACCTTCAGCTTTCCAGTTAGTTAGTGGTAGTTAGGACAACAATAGGCAGTTGACACCCATCATTAAAACACCACCACATGGGAGCCCTACAGCCATGAGTGCCCTGAGGGACCTTTAACATCATCCAAGTGCAACCCCCACTCATCACAGTGCTACCTCAGGGCACTGCAAAAAGGACTGAGTGAATGGCCTCCATCTGGGGCCATCTCCACTTGCACCATTTTTACACTGCTGATCCCCTGGGGAATTTGTACCTACTGTATAAATTATGGTATATCCTAAAGATATGCTATAGGTATTTACGTGTTTATTTGTGTCCTTGTATTGCTTTAGGCTGCGTTCACATGTTTTATAACAGGCACGATGCATTTTTTTCTGCAGTTATGGGGCAAAAAATGTGTGGTTATTTCTCAGGGCCACAAAAACACAATCTAAGGCAAAATTAGGAAACTTTGCTAATGGCTTGGCAGCAAAATATTTGGCTTTAAAAATATTAATGCAGGAAACTTGAAGATATGGGGTTGTTGGAGCGAACTCTGATTGTATATGCCCCCTGAGGACTGGGATGCATTTGATACAAATATGTAACTTACAAAATGTAAGAAATGGATCAATTGAACTAATATACAGTCATGGCCAAAAGTTTTGAGAATGGCACAAATATTATATTTTCACATGATCTGCTGCCCTCTGGTTTTTCTGTGTGTTTGTCAGATGTTTTTATCACATACAGAAATATAATTGCATTCATATTATGAGTAACAGAAGCTTATATTGACAGTTAGAATGAGTTAATGCAGCAAGTCAATATTTGCAGTGTTGACCCTTCTTCTTCAGGACCTCTGCAATTCTCCCTGGCATGCTCTCAATCAACTTCTGGACCAAATCCTGACTGATAGCAGTCCATTCTTGCAGAATCAATGCTTTAATTTTGTCTGAATTTGTTGGCTTTTGTTTGTCCACCCGTCTCTTGATGATTGACCACAAGTTCTCAATGGGATTAAGATCTGGGGAGTTTCCAGGCCATGGACCCAAAATCTCTATGTTTTGTTCCCTGAGCCATTTAGTTATCACCTTTGCTTTATGGCAAGGTGCTCCATCATGCTGGAAAAGGCATTGTTGAGCGCCAAACTGCTCTTGGACGGTTGGGAGAAGTTGCTCTTGGAGGACATTCTGGTACCATTCTTTATTCATGGCTGTGTTTTTAGGCAAGACTGTGAGAGAGCCGATTCCCTTGGCTGAGAAGCAACCCCACACATGAATGGTTTCAGGATGCTTTACAGTTGGCATGAGACAAGACTGGTGGTAGCGCTCACCTCTTCTTCTCCGAATAAGCTGTTTTCCAGATGTTCCAAACAATCGAAAAGGGGATTCATCAGAGAAAATGACTTTACCCCAGTCCTCAGCAGTCCACTCCCTGTACCTTTTGCAGAATATCAGTCTGTCCATGATTCTTTTTCTGGAGAGAAGTGGCTTCTTTGCTGCCCTCCTTGAGACCAGGCCTTGCTCCAAGAGTCTCCGCCTCACTGTGCGTGCAGATGCACTCACACCTGCCTGCTGCCATTCCTCAGCAAGCTCTGCACTGCTGGTAGCCCGATCCCACAGCTGAAACACTTTTAAGAGACGGTCCTGCCGCTTGCTGGTCTTTCTTGGGCGCCCTGGAGCCTTTTTGGCACCAATGGAACCTCTCTCCTTGAAATTCTTGATGATGCGATAGATTGTTGACTGAGGTGCAATCTTTCTAGCTGCAATACTCTTCCCAGTTAGGCCATTTTTGTGCAGTGCAATGATGACTGCACGTGTTTCTTTAGAGATAACCATGGTTAACAGAAGAGAAACAATGATGGCAAGCACCAGCCTCCTTTTAAAGTGTCCAGTGGTGTCATTCTTACTTAATCATGGCAGATTGATCTCCAGCCCTGTCCTCATCAACACCCACACCTGTGTTAATGGAGCAATCACTGAAACGATGTTAGGTGGTCCTTTTAAGGCAGGGCTGCAATGATGTTGAAATGTGTTTTGGGGGATAAAGTTCATTTTCTAGGCAAATATTGACTTTGCAAGTAATTGCTGTTAAGCTGATCACTCTTTATAACATTTTGGAGTATATGCAAATTGCCATTAGAAAAACTGAAGCAGTAGACTTTGTAAAAATTAATATTTGTATCATTCTCAAAACTTTTGGCCATGACTGTACATGTTCCACGAAATCCACACCTTCTAAATTAGATTAAAAAAAGCAAAGGGAAAACAATGAAAAAAGAAGCAAATTTATCACAAGTGAAGCAAAACAGACAAAAGCAAGAAAAATGTAAAATTACCCAGAAGTTTGACAAAATAGCAATAATAAGTGTGATATAGACTTTCTATAGAGGCCTCTTTGCTTGGAAAGACTGTCTGTGAGTCAACCTTTTATTTGATGGATACTGCAGAGGAAAGAAGTGGCGGTATTATAGCTCAACAGGATGGCTGGGAGTGAAAAAGTAAAAAAGTTAAAAAAATAAAAATAGACACATAATGAGTAGTTGACTGCTGCACGAGCTTTTTGGATGGAACAAACTTCTGTGGTTATTTGGGTCCAAAATACCCTACAATTCTCATGCAGAAAAAAGGAATAAAAAAATACATAAAAAAAAGTAAAAGAGCACAACGGGATTTTATATTCTTACACTGCACACTTCACTTTTAACCTCTTCTCTGTAGAAATTTTTTTTCCCCTCCTCCTTCTTCCAGAAGCTATAACTTTTATATTTTTCCATATACATAGCTGTGTGGAAGATTGTTTTTGAGGGCAATAATGCACTTTCTGTTGGTACCATTTAATAATTCCATGTGATATACTGGGAAGCCAGGAAAAAAAGGGGTAGACCCCCCAAAAATTTCCATATCTGTTTTTATGGTGTTTACTGTGCAATATAAATGGTAAGCTTAACTCTGCACGTACATGCAAGTGCAATCGGCAATACCAAATTTGTATGTTTTTTATGTTTAAATTCTGAAATAAAAAAAATTAAAAACTTTTTTCAACACAAAATTTTCTTTGCATTGCCATATTTTGACCGCATGTCATGTCAACACAGTTGTGTAAGGACTATTTTTGTGGGACAAGCTTTTATCATTTGTACCATTATGGCAAACATACAACATTTTGAACAATTTTTATTCAATTTTACTGTGGGTTAGTGTTGAAAAAATGGTGATTTAGATTTTTTTTTCCATTATAGCAAACGGGATAGATGCTTTAATATTATGATTTGGGACACCTAATATGTTTATTGTTTTGTTTATTTATCTTTATATGTGCACGCTTGGCATGGCCATGTCACCACTGAGGCCCAGTCAACACTGACCCTGGGCACGTGACGTCAAAGAAGAGCGCCGGGTGTCAGCTCTGGCACTCTTCTGAAACGTCACACATGGAGGAGGAAGAAACAGATCGCTAGATGCCCTGAGGAGGCCCGAAAGAGGTGAGGGAAGGTGAGTATAAATTTTTTTATTTTTTACACCTTCATTGGGTCTACTCCTTTTGGTCTGAACTGACAAACCCAAACCAACTCTTGAAAGGTTCACTCTTTTCTAGTAGTGAATGAAGGTGCAAGGAACAAACAGTTTCTTGGTTCCTCCCATTCTGGAACTACTTCCCTTGGTGAAGTCCTACTGGTTCTGAGCAAGCATCATGGGTGGCTTTGAAGATCACAATTTGCCCCTGACTTGTTTATCAGAATCTGCAAGATTGAGAACACTCATTTCTCCACGCCTTGCTGCGATCTCTGCCTCTCATTGCATTCAAAGCAAATCAGGGCAGAATCCACCTCAAAATCAGCAGCAGATTCCACTGTGAACAAGCCCTTATTGTTGTGACCCTTAACGTAGCCCCATTTTAGTTAAGGATTCTAATTACCAATTCAACTTACAGACAAAGCAAAGTTTAACAAGACACATGTTAACTATATGGCACAAAGTATTAACTCTTTCAATTGCTTTTGTTGTGTTCTGTGATATGATATGATGCTGCACCAAGATATCACATTGAAGAAAGTCAAGTTTTAATAATATTTCAATTATATTCCAATATTTCGAGCGTTTGTCACCCACAAATCGTTATTATACTGTGGGGCTTCCTTGACTTAGTGTTATGACCTCAGTGCACCCCATGTCAAAGGCGAAGGTGAAGAGTAGAAATGGGTGAACCTTTCAAAATTTGTTTCATTTTGGGTGGCTCGGGTCCCAGATTTGTTTTGGGTCGAACAAGTCTAATTCACACCTAAAATTGGCTGAAAACATAGTGAATAACACTATCAGGGCTCCTAGGGATAGGGAACCTATCTATCTAATTTCAAGCCCTTTAAAGCAAACACGGCCAAAGTTATGTCAAAGGGAAAGTGACATGTATGTCTGTGGAAAACCAGATGGTAAGCAGAAGATACTAACTCCGAGTTTAACCATTCACTGACTCCGAGTTTAACCATTCACTGCGCTGACACTCACTTTTATGCATTTTAACATCAACAAATTCTCCAAAAATGACACTTTTATTAGGGAAAAGTACTTGCCCTTGTTTTTGTAGACACACATGGTGGTTATATTACAAAAATCAATGATTTTGTAAAAAAAAATTAGCCCATTTTTTATTTGGGAGACAAATTTGTGGCTGTTTGTCTAGTTGAAAAGTGATGAAGAAAAAAAAAAACCACCAAAACTTATCCCTTTATGGGAGCAGAATTCTACCAACATTGCATTGTTATTGGAAGAAACAATGGTGGGGTTGTATTCTTTATTTTCTTTTTATTATGCCTACACTCTGTATACAGCAGCACAGATCTGCTCCCTCTCTCCCATCTATGATTTCTCTCACTAATCTGCCTGTAATTGCTTAAATCTGACTAAATGATATGCCTTCTATTGCTTGCAAATTTGTAAGCTTTTCAGAATTACAGTAAGTGCTCTGTATAATGCAGTTTGATGAATCATAGACCCTTCCCCATCTCCTTCATTACTGTAATGGCTTATGTTCAAGCCCACGACACCTTATATAGTGTATATGACATCAGCATTGTAAAGTGACCTTCCAATGTCTATTGGCCGAGAGTCTGTTAGTTGATGTCAGGTGGGGCTAGAACGTCACTCAGTGACTCACAGACATGTGAGTCTTCTGTATTTTCTGCTTAATACATATGGCAGCCATTTTTATTTTCAAATATTTGGGTCGAACAATTTGGACAGATCGGTTCGCTCATCTCTAGTGAAGACTGAATGCCCAGGAATGGTGAGGAACATTGAGTATGAGTGTTTTATTAATTTTTCTGAATCCTCCCTGGTCCTCCAGTTTGTATACAGAGGGGTCTGAGGAGTGTAATAATAATACTTTGTGTGTCAGTCTGATCTGAAACTTGTGGACAAACCTCATTATTATTTTTGAAGCGAATCACGTGAGGTTCGCTTACCACTACATAACATTCTGTGACACAATATCATAAAACAATATTGTCTTGAAAGTTATTATCCCATGACTCACATATCAGGCATATCCAGCCAAGAGGTAAGATAAGGTAAGACACATCTATATATACAAGGGGAGGTAAAATACAACATGTCCAAGCCTTACTTCAGGCAGACACACAAGATTGTTGCATAGATGGATTTATTGTCTGTGGATATAAATGTACTTGGCTGGGTTGAATATACAGGAGCAAATGACTGCATGACTAACATTGCACATTGATCGCCTGGCAGTGAAAGGATTATGGCTTGAATAATATGAGATATTTCAGCTTTCTTAAGCCGCATGCACAATGTCATATTAGATTCATCTCACACTGATCCCAAACGTGATGGTAATGTTGTTCAGGAGAACCAGCATTTCCTTATGTCTTGTGAAATTCTATTTTACCATGTTGTAGAGTTTTTGATAGAAACTTGTAATAGCTTCATAACCCATATACTATAATAAGATTTAATAGAATATCTATCCAAACACAAAAAAAGAGCAAGTTATGATATACAGCACATCTGTATATGTTCTCCATAGATTTCCTTACCAATGGTATTCTTAACCAAGCCATTGTGATAATGTTGGACCTATTTTCTTCTGTACATGTAATATAAAGTAAAAATAGACACATAAATATAAACGCCATAAATCAAACCAACAGGGGCCATTTAGGAGGACAAATAGTTCACGGATGTCTTAATAGTTGTATGCTTTGAAAACCATGTGTATAAAAATCTGTGAATTTTCAGTTCTTGTATCACACCATGTCTGATGAAGGGAGCTAGCTAGTACTCCTGAAAGCTTACTTATAAATATACTCAGTTAGCCTCTAAAAGGTATCGCCTGATTTCTTCACTCTTCCATTAATAGTTGTATGACCTTCTATCATTGCTTGACGAAAGATGACCCTGCATATGTACAAAATTATGACAGCATGTCGGACTGTCACATTTATGGCCATTTGTGAAGAATAATTTTGTAAATTTTATAAATTTTGTACATGTAAGGGCTTGTTAATCTTTTCACCTTTATATTATGTTATCAAAAAGACAAACTTATGTCAGAAAATATATTTTATGGACATTAGAATAAAATACAGTATATTATCTAAAGGTTATTTTATATATATACATCATGACTTTTACAATATTTCTGTAGCTGTTTGGGATTCTAAATAGTGGAAGAGTGAAGAAATCAGGCGATACCTTTTAGAGGCTAACTGAGTATATTTATAAGTAAGCTTTCAGGAGTACTCGCTCCCTTCATCAGACATGGTGTGATACAAGAACTGAAAATTAACAGATTTTTATACACATGGTTTTCAAAGCATTTTAGAGTCCTTAAAAAAAATTGCAATCTAAGTAGAGAAGTTATTTACAACAGGTCAAAAAAACAGTCTGGAAACTTGTGGTGCGTGACGGAGGGATCAGTAATTCTTGCTGTTATCTGTTTGCTATCAGGAGGTGATTTGTGACCCTCACAGGTCACACATAGTGTGATTTGAAGCTGGCATGAATATTGAGTTCAGTTCATGGTTCAAACATAGTGTGACATGAAGCTGGCATGAATATTAAGTCCAAATTGCAGAGTTTGAAATTTTTGCATAAATTTGTACTCCATTTCTTTTCTTTTCTCCTGTGTCTTAAAATGTCCCATTAAAACCACAACCCGCAAATCTTCAATAGAGTGGTTTTCTCCGGAGAAATGTGCGGCCACTGGGAGATCGGTTCTGCTGTTATTAATGGTGGATCTGTGTGAGTTCATTCGTTGACTGAGTCTCTGCCCTGGGATTCTAAATGTCAGCTTTGAAGATTTTCTGAGACATTTCTATAGGCTCTTCCCAGAGGTATGACTAGCTTGTAGACCTTTATTCTTGAACTAACAGTGAACCTCATCCTACTAAAACTCAGTAGAAATAAAGAAGAATTCCTATCTTTAACATTTATGGGATATCAAAAGGGTATCCAAATCGCACCTTTGGGATCCTAAACTATGGGAGTCCCATTCATTTGGGACCTTTCCATAGTTACAATCTGTGAGGATTGTCAACATCTACAAGGAGTTTGTATGTTCTCTCCATGTTTGCGTGGGTTTTCTCCAGGTATTCCGGTTTCCTCCCACTCTCCAAAGACATACTGATAGGGAATGTAGATTGTGAGCCCTATATGGGACAGTGACTGACAATGTCTGTAAAGTGCTACAAGCAGGACTTTTCTCTCTGACAATTTTCGGCAGAAACCCGACAGACCCTATTATAGTATATGGGGTCCCTGGATTTCCATGGGTAACCGCTTTTTAAGCGGATAGGGTTTCTTTTTTTTCAGGTCCCCAAGCAGACCAGAAGAATGGAAACCCAAATGCTAGTGTGAACTTAGAGTTAAAAAGGTTATCAAGGGACTTTAACATACCTTACTTGCTCCAGACATTATTTTTAAGCTGGGGGTCCTGGGCTGGTTCCAAGTCTGAGTCAAGTGATCGGAATCAGTCCCTGTCCCCTGGGTAGCTCTGCCTCCTCTCTCCTCTCCTATTTGCACAGGTATGGGGGCTGGTTGACTATAGTAAGGCCATCTCCCATAGCCCATAACTATCTGTGCAAACAGGTTAGGAGGGAGGAGGCAGAGCGACCCAGGGGACAAGGACTGGTTTCGATCATGTGAAAAATCAATTTGTGGCCAATAACCCAGTGTCTTGTAAAGTTGGTCATCTTTTGGCACACATATGTCATGGTATGTCTAAACAGGAGGAAAGAGAAGAAAGAACACATCTTTACTAGGAAAGGGTAACTGAGGGACATAGCTATACTGTCTCTGCCTTAATGCTGGTATTAAAGAGGTTGCCCTTGTTATGACAAAATGTGGCCAAATATAGGGAAACAATTAAGATAAAATAATTAATCAATATTTACGCAATTGACCCACTGCCGCACCCGGGTCCTCAACACTAGTGTTTTCCTACATGACAGCAATCTCATGCACCATGTATCATTGAGGTCAGTGACTGGCTACAATGGTGATGTGCTTGCTCAGCGTGTTACCAAGCCATATACCACATGGGTAAGTATAGGTTTATTTGTCATTTTATTATAAGCAGCAGGACAGACATATCAGCAGTCAAATCTAACAAGACAACTTCTACTTCTATAACATTAAACAATGAGGAGTATTGTTCTCATTGAGGAGTACCAGCTAAGGTATGGATTCTTACACGTAAACACTAAAAGCGTAAAAGTACAGGGTTTCTTTATGGCTAGGACATTGAATTACAGGGCAGCTACCTATAAGTGGTACTAGAGAGATGGCTTTCTTCCTTCATTGCCCTTAAGAAACTAGATTTCTGGAGCTAGATCTCCTTAAAGAGAATCAGTATCACCCCAAAGCTGAATCAACCCATCTCATCTAAAGGCATCTGTAGCTAAGCAGTATGCTGGTCCATAGTAGTAAAATAGTCTGGTTTGACTGATATCTTTACTCATGTTTCAAGGTTTTTATATGGGTTGGACATATAGATCTTTCGTCATCCATAAATCACTATATTTGGGCTCTTTTCAGACTCCAAAGTATAATAAGTGGAGGCCCAGGTGAGGTGGGTAAAATAATAAACAATTATATGCACCTTGCCCCCCTCTCCTGGGCTTCTTCATGGCACCTCTTTTTTTCTTCTTCTGGCTGACATCATGCACTCCATGTGACCACTGAGGTCCAATCGGGATGCGTAATGTCAGCCAGGAGGGCAGAAACAGCCAGAAGATGATGCTGAGGGATCAGCGGACGATGGTAGGGAGCCCAAGACAGAAGAGGCAAGGTGAGTATAAGTGTTTATATTTAACCTCACCTCCCCTGGGTCTCCACTTATTATACTCTGGAACCTAAAAAATACAGCAGGGCGAATCCATGATTATTTTTGCAACTACTTTGCATACTTAACACTAGAGACGGGTTTGACCTGAATATCCTAAATTGTTTGTTTTTTTTAACAAAACCGAAGAATTTGGGAATAATCTTGGACAAACTAAAATGGCTGCTTTGACATGCATTGCGGTAAATTATTATAATCTGGGGTTTCTTTAGGCCCCAGAGTATAATAGGTGGAGGCCCAGGGGACGTGACAAAAAAAACAAAAACATTCATGCTCACCTTCTGTTACCTCTTTTGGGCCTCCTTGTGCTGTCATCCTCCTGTGATGGTATATATATATATACCATCACAGGAGGATGGTATATATATATATATATATATATATATATATATATATATATATATATGAATGAAAAAGTATCAGGTAATTCAAAAGAAATATGGAACAGTAAAAATCAATATTTCATTTCTGAATCATTTGAAACTAAAGTTTTGTGTCTCAATATAATATAATATTTTTGTATGCCATTAATATAGCCCAAAAACGGCAAAGGAAATTATTTCTTACAAAATGACACTGTCTGTATGGGAATGGCATTATGCGCTATTATGCTTTAATAAAATATGGCATGTGTAATTAAATAAAACTGGAAGAAACATATGACACATATATAAGAAAGTTCATATTATTGAATTAATTCCTTTTAAGAACAAAAAACTTCACAAAACACAGCACATTGTATTTTAAAATAAAATCTTAAACTTTTGAATTAATGTTTTTCTCTGCAGACTCTTTAATTCTCAATTCTTCCTAAGCTAGCAGGTGGAAACTAACTGCTATGATTCTTCCATAGACAATACATTGAGATTCTGCTCTTTAAGGGTATGTTCACACAGAGTAATTTGGTTCTGATTTTGAGGTGGATTACAAAGTCTGTCCTGAATCTAACTTCCATTGTATTCTACTTGATCTTGCCACAGATTCAGCAGCAGAATCAAAGACACCCCATTCATCTGAGCCTAATCAGCTATTAAAAGTAGCGACGGAAATCCGGAGGGCCGGAAAGTAGAGAGGAATTTGAAGAGGAAGACTACCTCATATTCCTTTTCAGTTTCCGTCTTGTGAACTTACCCGTATGCTGTTTTGCTCACTCAGAAGCAGCAGAAGCACCATATACACACGTGGACAAAATTGTTGGTATCCCTCGTTTAATGAAAGAAAAACCCACAATGGTCACAGAAATAACTTGAATCTGACAAAAGTAATAATATATAAAAATTCTATGAAAATGAACAAATGAAAGTCAGACTTTGCTTTTCAACCATGCTTCAACAGAATTTTTTATAAAAGAAAACTCATGAAACAGGCCTGGACAGAAATGATGGTTCCCTTAACTTAATATTTTGTTGCACAACCTTTTGAGGCAATCACTGAAATCAAACGATTCCTGTAACTGTCAATGAGACTTCTGCACCTCTCAACAGCTATTTTGGCCACTCCTCACGAGCAAACTGCTCCAGTTGTCTCGGGTTTCAAGGGTACCTTTTCCAGATGGCATGTTTCAGCTCCTTCCAAAGATGCTCAATAAGATTTAGGTCAGGGCTCATAGAAGGCCACTTCAGAATAGTCCAATGTTTTCCTCTTAGCCATTCTTGGGTGTTTTTAGCTGTGTGTTTTGGGTTATTATCCTGTTGCAAGACCCATGACCTTCGACTGAGACCAAGCTTTCTGACACTGGGCAGCACATTTCTCTCTAGAATCCCTTGATAGTGTTGAGATTTTATTGTACCCTGCACAGATTCAAGACATCCTGTGCCAGATGCAGCAAAGCAGCCCCAGAACATAACAGAGCCTCCTCCATGTTTCACAGTAGGGACAGTGCTCTTTTCAAGATATGCTTCATTTTTCTGTCTGTGAACATAGAGCTGATGTGCCTTGCCAAAAATTTCTATTTTTGTCTCATCTGTCCATAGGACATTCTCCCAGAAGCTTTGTGTCTTGTCAACAAGTAGTTTGGCAAATTCCAGTTTTGTCAGATTTAAGTTATTTCTGTGACCATTGTGGGTTTTTCTTTCATTAAACGAGGGGCACCAACAATTTTGTACACGTGTGTAACATGACATTGTAGAGAAATACTAACCAATATAGATGTAAATAAATCCTTGGGTGAAACAGAAAACTTTCTATTAGCTGCAGCAGCCTCTTTGTGTGTGTCGGCATCTTTCTCACATGTCCTCTGTAGATAACTATGGTCACATGTAATTTGATACTTCAGTGAGCTGGCAGTCAGTCTTGTGGGTCCAAGATGGATATAGCAGAGAATTCATAGTGATTAAGCAGTTTAGGAAGAGGAAGATAAGAAGATAGATTATATTAGAAGATAGATTAGAAGATAAATGGAGAAAGATGCATTTTTCTCTGATAAAATATATTATTTTGGATCATGTACTATTTAATTACAGAAGGTTTGAAAGGGTAGTAATCATTTAGATACAAAATAGGACCTGCATGTTTTCAGATCATTTACTGTATGCTGTAACTATACCATATTACACTGGAAACAGTAGTTAATGTAAAAAAAAGTCCATACTATATACTGTACTTAACATACTGAAGAATAAAATGTGAATACGACAGAAATTGCAGTCAGAAAATAGACAGCGTGTTCAGAAACTATTCAGACGCCTTCACATTTTCCACGATTTCCTACATTACACCTTGTCCTAAAATGGATATTATTCTCTTGTCTCAGTGAGAGGCAATGTTCACCTTCCCTACTGTGAAACACAGTGGTGGCGGCATCATGCTGTGGGGATGTTTTCAGGTGAAGGAACTAGGAGACTAGTCAGGATTGAGGAAAGGATCAATGCAACACAGATAGTCTATTAATAAAAACCAGCTCTTTAGTTTTCTGGACCTTAGACTGGAGCAAAGGTTCATCTTAAAATAGGAAAATAACCACCAGCCAAGACTACACAGAAACCACTTAAGACAAATTTGTGAATGTCCTTGAGTGAATCTGATCAAACACCTCTGCAGAATCCCGGAGAATAGCTTTGCAATGATGTTCTCCTGTTCTCCATTCAAGCTGACTGATTTTGAGAGCATTTGCAGAAAAAATGGAAGAAAATCTCAAAATACAGGTATGTCATGCTTATAGTATGACACCCAGAAAAAAGGTAAAGCGAACCCCAAATTATAAAAGAACTTTTCATAAATTAACATTTCATGTAAATATAAGAAACTTTGTAATAGATGATATTTAAGAAATGTATTTCCTTCTCCGCTTATCAGGTTGTGTTACTTTTTACATATTAATCTATGGAGAGGGGAGGTAGGAGGAGAAGGCTGCTGTTCAAGACATACAAATAACTGCAGCTGCTACACTCTGCTATCCTGTGAATCTGGTAGCTCTTTTAACACTGCTATGCTTCAAGATACCAGTCTTTCACTGCACAGAATAAATCAATTAGCAGCCCCCCCCCCCCCATCTCCATAGGCTTTTGTGTGTGAGCTGAGTAAGGAGTAGGGTACTATACAGATAAACACAAGATGAGGGGCAAAGCATCCTACTAGGTGGAGAAGGAAACATACTGTATTTCTTTAAAAAGATATATTACAAAGTTTCTTATATTCATCTGTACTATTCATTTATGGAATGTGGTTTTATAATGAGAGGTGCCCTTTAAAGAATGTCTACCAACAACCAATCGCAAACCTGTAACCTGGGGGATGAAGAAGATGAAGGATGGCCCATGAAGAAGCTCAGAACACCAGAGGATGTGATGGAGCCTAGGGAAGGTGAATATTTTTTTTTCTATTTTTACACCCTTTCATACATGCTACTCATTTACTGAGTTGGACTGCCCACTGGACTCTTAAAGGGGTATCCCCATCATGAGGTTCCTATATAAACTGCTAGCTTATATATAAGGAAGAGTTTTCCTAAATAGATTGCTTTACAAATGTTCATTGATTTACTTGCTATATCAGATGATTCCTACCCATTGTTTACATAGTTACATAGTTAGTATGGTTGAAACAAGACATATGTCTATCAAATTCAACCAGGGAATGGGAAACGCCATGACAATTTATACATTTCCATAACCATCAAGGCTATTTTGCTCTAAAAATACATCTAATCCTTTTTGGAAGCCGTCGGCTGGGACCGCCATGGCCGGTTCCTGGGATAGGCTATTCCACAGATTCACAGTCCTTACAGTGAAGAAGCCTTATCGACTCTTGAGATTAAACCTTTTTTTCTCCAGGCAGAGGGAGTGTCCCCATTTGCTTTCCTATCTAGCAGCAGGAGGGTCGGCCAGGTGGTATTACTCCCTGCTCTCTGGAGGGGAGGTGGGTACCAGTTCTCTGTAGCGCTACTGCTCCCAGCTATCAGTGCAATCAGGTCGGTTTATTGCTCTTTGCTGAAGACCTGATACGGGCTCGGACACTGGGTTTGCTCGGTGTCTCTATTATCTCTGTACATAATTGCAAAGATAATAGTGTGGAGTTTGGCGCATGCCCACTGTCCTTCCTGGCAGCTTTGTCTCTCCTTGCCTGCCCATCAACAACTATAAGCCTGACCACCAGCTTGCCAGTGAAAACAGGAAGTGAGAAGAGAACAGAACCAGTGAACTGGTGAATGATTGAGATAGGAAAACCCCTTTAAGCCCAAAATCTGCAGAGATTTAACAAGGAAAACCATTATACTGAATCTTTTCCAACAAAGCTATAGATCAATCTGCTCAGCCTCTTTTACTCTAGAACGAGCTTCCTGTAGGATAGACGGCATTTTCATGTGACAATTTAAATTAAGTATTTCTGAAATTTCTAATTTCATCCCCATGACAATAATTGCCTGGACTTTGACCTTCCTTTATAAAGTTAGACTCAAAGAAATTGGAATCCAAAAATGATGGAACTCATAAGATAATGAAATTAACACTGGTGTTCTGGCTGTAGTTAGCCATCTTGCCCTCAGATATTAGTAATGTAATTAAAGGACGTTTCTATCATTAAAACAAGCTTTCTTATGGTTTTAATGAGAACAACCTTTGAGGACAGCAATGCATCCCAGTAATGAGGACAGCCTTCAAGGAAAAGCTAAATAATAACTGTCCGACACGTGAGAATTTTGGAATGATTAGTTTCTGAGAGAGTAACTTTCTTGCGGACAATTTCTTGATAAAATAAATTTTTTTTTTGGTTCCTTCTCAGTAGTAACTGTTTATATAACATGTTCCTGGAGTCTGGGAGATATGTTTAATGAAAGAGGTTGCCCCACAACCATCACCTAACCATACTGTCTGAATGCTGGAGCCCCCCACCAATGGAGGAATGGAGGTCCCATGCCCCACACACTTAGTATCTGTATATTCACAGATCCCCTCTGAGGAGGGGCTCATACAGCTTCAGTTATATGACCTTATTTATTAATAGATGGCTGGACCATTGTACCAAATAAGCCCACTTACCTCTTGGTCATAGATTGTAAGCTCTAGCGAGCAGGACCCCCGCTCCTATTGTTTGATATGTTAATTTTCTTGTCACATTGTAAAGTCAAATATTGTCTGTTTTTCGACCCTCCGATTTGTAAAGTGCTGCGGAATATGTTGGCGCTACACAGTGTCAGACTGGGATGTCTAGGGCCCACCAGTGGAATTGTTTCTAGGGGCCCACCATCAGGACCTCTGCAGATCAGCGGTACTGAGACAGGGCGGCTAAAGGTAATAACATGTCGGGAGCCATGCTGCTCACCCGCCATATGATGTGCACCACTGCACTATCTAAACCTACTGCTACACCCTGTATGGCAAGTGAACAGCGTGGCTCCTAAAATTGTTACCTTTACCTGTAGCCGCACTGTCCTGGAAAAGCTGATCCGCAGAGGTCCTGGCTGTTGTATCATCGCAGATGTAATATTGATGGCCTAACCTAAGGACAGGCCATCAATATTAGAAAGATGGATAAATCCTTTAAAGAGGTTGTCCAGGAATTGGAGCAACCCATGTGGCTGGCGGGAGGTGTAAAGTAAAAAATAAATAAATTAAAAAGCATACTCCCCTGTCTCCGGCACTCGGTTGTCCACTGCCAGTGTCCATTCAGTCTCGTGCTACTTACTGAGAGTCCTGCACCTCATGTGACCGGTAAGACCAATTAGGTACAGGATTTCCAGAAATGAGGCGCCACCATGAGACCGAACAGATACAGGCAGGGGGCAACGGGGTGCTGGGGACAGGTGAGTATACTTTTTTTTTTTTAATTTTCTTATTTTTACACCTCCCTGGCGGCCGCCACAGTGGTCGCTCCAGTTTATGGGCAACCTCTTTTAAGGGGTTGTCTAGGCCAAATTTTTTTATAGCCACTTCACTGGTCTCCCCATACTGTATGGGGAACAGTGATGGAGCCATTATATTGTGTGGGAACAGTGGGGGGGGGGGGGGGCATTAAACTGTGTGGGGCATATTAAAGGGGTTGTCCAGGGTTAATCTTTTTTATGGCCTAAGCTTAGGATAGGCCATAAATACCTGATCGGTAGGGGGCTGACACACGGCCCCATCAGCTGTTAGGAGCCACTTTCGGTGCCTGTTCTGTACACAAAATGGAAGCTCCATCCACTGTATAGTTGCCCGGTGCCGTCACTGCAGCTCAGCTCCTACTGACTTCAATAAGTGCTGAGATGCAGTGAAGGTGCCCGGCTAATATACAGAGGACAGAGCTTTCTGCTTCTGGCCCTGTATTGTGTACAGGACCAGCATCAGAAGTGGCTCCGTACAGCTGATCGGTCCGGGGTCAGCCCCCTACAGATCAGGTATCTATGGCCTATCCTGAGGATAAACCAAAACAAATTATGTCTGGACAACCCCTTTAATATAACCCCTAATGTGCCACACTTTAAAGAGGTTGTCCAGTATAATTTTTTTCTTTCTTATAATTAGTCCGGGGGAAGTGAATCCCCCCTACCCCCCCCAAGAAAAAAAAACACAAAAACAAAAAAAACATACTAAACATACTCACCTATCCGCGGTGCTCCGGTGTCCTCCCAGCACGGTCTGGTACTGCAGCTCCGCTGTCTTCTTTTTGCCAGAAGTCCTCACTGGCTGTGACGTCCCAGGTTCCTTCCCTTAGGCCGCTGATTGGCCTCAGGGGTCACGTGACATCACAGGTAGTCACGTGCAGAGGGAACTTTAGCTGAAAGAAAACAACAGAACTGCAGGACCGAACCGCGCTGGGAGACACTGGGGACAGGAGAGAAAGTTTGGGGCTTTTTTTTTGTTTTGTTTTTTCACCTGCCCCGGCGTAATTTAAAAAAAAAAATAAATGTTAACCTGCACACCCCCTTTAATGTCCCCCAGGCTTTTGGCCTCCATCACTGCCCCCCCCCCCAACAATATAATGGCCCTATCAATGGTCCCCACACAGTATAGGGGACCAGTGAAGGAGACACTGTATGGATTATATGCTCTACAGTGGCCCCCGCCCAATATTATATGCCCACAGTGGCCCCCACACAGTATTATATGCTCCCAACAGCCCACCCTCTGCTTCGGTGCTATTATTATACTCTGGGGTCTCCTCAGACCCCAGAGTATAATAATCGGAGGCCCAGGGAAGGTGATTAAAAATAACAAACATTCATACTCACCTTGTCCTATCTTTCCTGGGCATCCTCGATCCATCCTGCCGTCTTCAGCGTCTTCAGGCCCTCTTCCAACGTCGCTGCTGAGGCCTCTGATTGGTCCTCAGTGGTCACGTGGGGGCGCAGTGACGTCATTATGCGGCCACGCCCCATGTGACCGCTGGGGCCTAATCACAGGCCTCAGTCACATGACGGAAGAGCGCTGGAGAGAATGCTGCGCCCAGGAGAGGTGAGAATATGTATTTATCGTTTTCAGTCACCTCCCCTGGGCTGCCATTGTAATGTCCCAGTACGGCCATTAATTGTCTGATTTTTGGGGCCCTCGTGTGCCCTGGGCCAATGTGATGCATTAGGACATTATGTTGTGTTCACCCCTCCATAACATTGTGCAAAGGCTTCACAATCTCTTTGTGAAAATGCATATTCATGTTTACACCTGGTTCCTGATCCACTATCATTTATTAATACTGTCTTTCTATGCATATTCCTGTGTGTTATTCCTCTAACTGTGAGGTCACAAGCCTAGGTCTGGTCACATGATGCTGCCCAGGTAAGCCCAGCCCACAGCATCTCAGTGATGCCTCCAGAAAGTTCCATGAGAACTGCTGGGTTTCCACTCCTCCCCCTAGAGGGAGGGGCTGGAGCTTCCCTCGGGGAGTCTAGAGCTGTCCTCGGACAGGATAACATCTACCCTAAAAGCTCTCCCCCTCTGGGATTGAGCTCCAAGCTACTACTCCTCCTAATCTCCATTCCAGACTGCATACATCTGCAAAACTGCATTTCTTCACAAGCCGACAAGATCCCTAGTAGTACCGGCTGAGGGATTTGAAATTGTCACATCCAAAGGTCAAGCCTGGCTAAAGAGCTAAGCTCCGATCCTGCGGGCGGCATTGCTGAAGTGCTACTTTAAAAGGGACTTGTTCACGCCATCTTTCTCTATCCCCCAGTGCACGCGGAGGAAGTACCCTTGTTCTGATAAATGTTGCAATAGCCAGTGGGGAGAACATTGTCATTGGGCCCCATTGCCAGCTCCAGGCCTTTAATCGTTCCGCCAGCCTGGGCATCTCAAAAGGACTACAACCACCAAGAGTGAGTAGAACCTTCTTTTTCCACGGTGAGCCAAGCCGTGAAGACTTCTTATCCATAGTGACCCACCTTGGACTGTATATTGCTTACATTTGTGAACCGAGAGCAAGGCAGGTGGTTTGGACTCCGCAACCAGAAATGAACGCACACGCGGTAGTTCAAGAAAAAAAAATATATATTTACTATAAGTTAATAAAGGCTAGTTAAAGGTAAAATGACAGGGCTAAAGACAAGCAAAATATACAATATAGCATGAACAATTTCAAGGCAAATTCTGCAATGGTTTCTACTTTTACTCTGTCCACTTCTGCAGTATGGACACTGAATGAACAATATACTCAAAACTATCCCTAACTGACCCTGACTTCACATTTGGGTGCACCCCCTTTTCCCCAGTGATCCAGGTGGACCGCTTACAGTCCGTAGAAGCGCGCGGTGGGGCCCAAAGTCGGTCCTTTCTTTTATAGTGAAGCGTCCTCTCCTCACGGTTATCAGGATCTTGGGAGAAATGAAGTCCTCTTTAACAGACAGGGAAACCAACTGAATGCAATGTAATCCAACAGCAGATTCCACTCAGCACACTGACAGTCCTGCCGAATCCATACACTGAGCTGGGATGTAAAGCGGGATTTAGCAGGTGCCGTCCAGTACATCAACAGCACTGCGAGTCTCTATCTGTGGTATCCATATACACAGTCACAATGTCAGTCTCACTGATCAGCCACTGAGCACAGTTCCTTTCACGTGGACTCACTAGTCCTGTTGTCTCTTTACACTCTGTTTGTCTCTGGACCAAGATACAGCTTAGCTGTACAGAAAAATCTCCACACCAGTTCAATACAACACTTGCTAAGATGGCTGCTGCGCTCTCTCTCGTCACTTCCTGCTTCTCTGCTCACACTCTGTCTGCAGAACAGGCAAGCTGACATAAAAGGGGGGGGGGGTCTCACTCCAGCATCATGTCACAATTACAATGGCTGCTGTCTTAAAGGAACAGAATCACAGAAATACATTCAACATTAACAGTTTATACAGACAAATGAAGCTTAAGACAACATTGGCTGTCTCTTACATATTCCCCCCCACTTTAAGATTGGCAGTCCCTGCCTATGACTGTATATCCAGAGGGTTGTACTTTTATGCACAGGGTGGTAGTATACCGATGTATGGCAGGCCAAACAAACTCATCCTGCGCATACCGAACAGGGGGAATACCAGCATTTGGCCTAGTGGTCCGTCTGAGGACCGGTGGTATATTATGGGGTGCTGCAGCTATGGGCTGAGAAGGACCAGCGGATTCCGCACCAGAGGGGGCACAGGCCGGAGATACAGTAGTCACAGGTGGAACATCCCCAGGAGCAGGGATCGGCCAACAATCATCCTCCTCGTCGGAGGCCCATTCCGCACCTCCATTCTCTGACTGTGGGAGCTCATTCACATTGGCAGGCCCATCGTGATTTGTCCCTTCAGAATGACACAGGCGCAACATATTTCGGTGAAGTACTCGAACACAATCAGTTCCTTCTTTCTGGACCTGGTACACTGGCCCATTCGCATACTTGCGGCCAACAACACGATATGGCAAAGCCTCCCATCTGCTTTCCAATTTCCCTTGGGGTTTCTTGACACGAACTAGCACCAGGTCGCCTGGTTGCAATGGTGCTTCTTGCACTGGGGTCTTATCAGGATGGGGATGTTCTTGCAGGCGCTGCCGCACCAATCGATGGATCGTCTCAAGTCTCTGCCGATGCGCCCGCACCCAAGAGGTTGGATCCCTCGGAGGGAACCCATCCACATCATTCAACTGTAATTCTCCTATACTTCGCCCAGACCGCCCAAAGAGAAGTGTATAAGGAGAGTACCCCGTTGTAGAATGGACCTGATTGTTATAGGCCCACACCATTTCAGACAAGAACTGAGGCCACTGTAACTTCTTGTCTTCCTCCAGAGTCCGCAGCATCTGTAGCAGAGTTCTGTTGAATCTTTCACAGGCCCCATTTCCCTGAGGGTGGTATGGAGTCGTGTGCGACTTCTTTATCCCGTAGATACGTTGAACTTCTTTCATTATGTGTCCCTCAAAGCAGGCGCCCTGGTCGGAGTGGATGCGTTGGGGGCACCCATATACTCGAATGAAATCTTGGCACAGAGCACGAGCTGCTGACTCAGCTGTCTGGTCCTTGGTGGCGGTTACCACCGCAAATTTGGTGAAGTGATCCACCATTACGAGGCAATACTGGTGTCCGCTATTGGATGGGCCCACCATTAGATAGTCTATCATGACGATTTCTAAAGGTTCCTGGGTCACGATGGTTTGTAGGGGAGCTCTCTGTTCTATTGCCTTATGGATCTCACAAGTTCGACAGCTGCGGCATACTTCTTCGACCATTTGACGAAGACCAGGGCAGTAAATCAGTCGCTGTAACCAACGAAAGGTCTTCTCATGACCAAAATGTCCATTCTTATTATGAGCCTCAACTGCCAACGAGCGAGCCAGTTCACTAGGCACCACAATTTGGTATCGAATGTCGATCTCAGAAGGTAAATAGACCTTTCGGCATAGCACTCCATTTTTCATCTCCAACTTTTCCCACTGACTCAAAACAGATAATATCTCACGTGTCAGTCGTTCTCTTTCCTCTCTACAGGGCTTCTGGCCTTTCTCAACACACTTGATCATCTGCGCCAGCCCCTCATGGGTCTGTTGTATCTGTGCCCATTCCTGTCGTGAGGGACCAAAGAAAGGAGCCATTTCAGTCCCCTCCATCTCAAACTGATTAGTGGCGGTCAAGGCCTGTGAAAATCTGCTGAAATCGGGCACCTCCACATGCTCCAACTCATGATCCACGTCTTCTGTGGGGGTCTGGGCAGTTACCATAGAAAGTCCGTCAGCATTCTGGTTCCCTGTCTTGGACCGATACTTAATGCGGTAATTGAATGTAGACATTCGGGCTATCCACCTCTGCTCTAACGCCCCGAGCTTGGCATTTTCCAGGTGAGCTAGTGGGTTGTTGTCAGTCAGTACTAAAACTTCAGCACCGGTCAAATATTCAGAGAATTTCTCGGTCATGGCCCATACCAGTGCCAACAGCTCCAATTTAAATGAACTATAATTCTCGGGGTTTCTTTCAGAATCTCTCAAAGACCGGCTGCCGTACGCTATGACCCTCTCCTGGCCATCCTGAAGCTGGGAAAGCACTGTTCCAAGACCATACAGGCTTGCATCTGTATATAGCTGGAACGGCAAGTGGTAATCAGCATATGCCAAGATTGGGGCTGTTGTCAGTGCATCCTTCAATGCCTGGAAGGCTTGTTCCTGTTCAGGTCCCCACTTCACGGACCGGTTCTTTGGACCACCGGATGTGCCTCGTAGGAGAGCATTAAGTGGTGCTGCTACCTTGGCGAAATCCTTAATAAACCGTCGATAGTAACCGGCTACTCCAAGGAACGCCCTCACTTCTCGCAGGGTAGTCGGTATCGGCCAATCTTGAACAGCCGCTATCTTGTCTCTTGATGGTCTCACCCCTTCTCCTGATACGCGGTGACCCAAGTAATCAATTTCAGATTGGAACAACCGACATTTACTGGGTTTCAATTTGAGCCCATGTTCCCGCAATCTTCGAAATACTTGCCCCAACTGGTGGAGATGGTCTTCAAAGGTCGCAGAATACACTATAATGTCATCCAAGTAGATGAGAGTGAACTCAAAGTTGAAGTCACCGAGACATTTCTCCATCAACCGCTGAAACGTTCCGGGTGCATTTGTCAACCCGAAGGGCATCCGGTTAAATTCGTATAGTCCCATGGGCAAGATGAATGCCGTCTTCTCCTTGTCTTTTGTGGCCATCGGCACCTGCCAATACCCACTAGCCAGATCTAGTGAGGAGAAGTACCGGGCTCTCCCTAGCGCTGAGAGGGACTCCTCAATCCGTGGCAAGGGGTAGGAATCTCGTACGGTGCAAGCGTTTAACTTCCGATAGTCTACGCAAAATCGGATGGACCCATCTTTTTTTCTTACTAACACCACAGGAGCCGCCCAGGGACTCTGGCTTTCTTGGATGATCCCACCCTGTAGCATCTTAGCTAACAGTTCTTTCACTTCCTGATACAACTGTGGAGGAATTTGTCGGTAGCGCTCTCTAATTGGAGGGGTGTCTCCTGTGGGAATCTCATGGTAGATCCCTGTGGTACATCCAAAATCTTCAGCATACCGTGCAAAGGTGGCTTGGTTCTCCCACAACAGTTCATCTACCTTCTGCACCCATTCCAGAGAACATGAACTTACATCCATCTTCATCTGTTCTCGAATTGCACAGCCATTCCATTCAGAGGTGGGTTCCTCATCTTCTCCCATGGACACAGTTACGGTCCACTCATCCCTTTCAGTCGGCTTCAGCTGCATTGGAGTTACTTTCCTTACTTCCTCCGGAGTCACATAGATGTTAGCCAGCAGCCTCCCTGGGGTCAGGTCCACACTCTGGTCCTGAGTGTTTACACATCGAAGTGGTACTCTTCCATTGCGAACTATTGCCAAGGAACGGGCCACTAGCGGATCAACACCTCCTTCGGCTGCCTGCAGTGGTTCTACCAACACAGCTATGCCCTCTAGTTTCCGACAGGTGCCTACGGGCATGGACACTATTGTCTCCCGACTGGGTGGCAGTGTAACTTTTGTATGCAAAGGAACTGAAATTCGAGCCAGAGGACGCTGTGCATCTGAACTTTTCTGTAAGCCACATGTCCGGATCAGCCGCTGGAAAGCTGTTTGAGTAGGCCGATGGGTGGTGGTTTCTTTCCAATAACCGTGACCTTTCTTTTCAAAGAGGATCTGATCTAATTCTTTTAACACATTCATCCCCAAAATGACAGGGACCTTTACTTCATGTGACTCCTGTACCACCACAATGCCTTTCCTACCTAGATCTTGGCCACATACCCGGACATTCATCCAGGCCACTCCCACGACCGGAACTGGTAACTGGTTAGCTGCGACCACTCGTACGAATGTATGGGGATCATATTTCACATGTTGCCGGAAGTACCGTTCATAACAGTCTCTACTCAAGGTCGTTACTTGGGAACCCGTGTCAATCATCCCGGTAACCGGAATACCCTCCATTTCCACCTGTATGACAGGACTTGCAGCGATCAGGTCATCATCAGGGCATTCTCCCCACATAGTCTCCTTGTCAGTCTCCCCTACTACACGCCCTTCAGCAGCAGGGGACTTCAGTTTAACGGCGGTCTCTCATAAGTTTGTCGCTGCTCTGGACATCTAGCAGCAACGTGGCCCATCCGTCCACACTCCCAGCAGCGTATCCCCCGTCGTTCTGGCCATCTGTTTGGGCCCCTTCGGTAAGCCCCTTCGATTTCTCCTGAGCACTGCACTAAATGATTTGGACCCCTTCGGTAGGTCCTATCCTCACCCCTCCAGCGGGGTGGTGGGTGATTCTGACTTGCTGGGTGTGGATGGCTCACCCTTTCATCTCCAGTCTTCTGGAAGTCTGCAATTTTCATAGACTGCTCATCACAACGAGTGTGCAAGTGTTCCATTTGTTCTTGCAGTTTCTGCATTACTGTGAGAATTTCTTTAACCGTCCCTTTTTCTACTGTCTCTGAGCCAGAACTAGCCCCCTGTGACAAAGTAACTCCAACTGCGGTCTGCGGCCTCGGGACCATACTATTGGCACGGGAGATGGCCTCTACCTGTACATCATGGAATTTAGCATCAGTCTCTCGTCGTATAAAATCCTGCATAGTCACAGTTAAACTGCCGTCACGTATCCCCAGGACAAACTGGTCACGGAGAGTCCGATCAGGGTTACAGAAGGCTGGCGAGCCCCCTCTTTCCTTCCTTTGAATATCTCGGAGCAGTTCTTGTAGGGCATTTGCATATTGGGGAAGGCTTTCATTCTCCTGTTGTACCCTCTGGAAGAACCGAGCCTGCAGAGACCCCAGCAATGCAGTTTCTCCATAGATGGTTTCTAGAATCTGGACTACTTGCTCAAATGTCTGCCTTTGTTCAAATGGCCTCAGTATCACCGTGGTCTTAGCATCCCCTTGTAATGTCAATATTGCTAGCTCTACTAGTACTTCTGGTGCGGTCTGGTACATTCGCTGTATCATTCGTATCTGTTCCACCCACATACTCACTGACATATTATTGCCATCAAATTTAGCTAACTGACTCATTATAGCCCCTGCTGGCATTCTTCCTCCAGCACCATTCTCCCGAACGGGTGCGTCACCGTCCATTCTGGTAAGCGGATCCTGCCGACTACGCCAATTTGTGAACCGAGAGCAAGGCAGGTGGTTTGGACTCCGCAACCAGAAATGAACGCACACGCGGTAGTTCAAGAAAAAAAATATATATTTACTATAAGTTAATAAAGGCTAGTTAAAGGTAAAATGACAGGGCTAAAGACAAGCAAAATATACAATATAGCATGAACAATTTCAAGGCAAATTCTGCAATGGTTTCTACTTTTACTCTGTCCACTTCTGCAGTATGGACACTGAATGAACAATATACTCAAAACTATCCCTAACTGACCCTGACTTCACATTTGGGTGCACCCCCTTTTCCCCAGTGATCCAGGTGGACCGCTTACAGTCCGTAGAAGCGCGCGGTGGGGCCCAAAGTCGGTCCTTTCTTTTATAGTGAAGCGTCCTCTCCTCACGGTTATCAGGATCTTGGGAGAAATGAAGTCCTCTTTAACAGACAGGGAAACCAACTGAATGCAATGTAATCCAACAGCAGATTCCACTCAGCACACTGACAGTCCTGCCGAATCCATACACTGAGCTGGGATGTAAAGCGGGATTTAGCAGGTGCCGTCCAGTACATCAACAGCACTGCGAGTCTCTATCTGTGGTATCCATATACACAGTCACAATGTCAGTCTCACTGATCAGCCACTGAGCACAGTTCCTTTCACGTGGACTCACTAGTCCTGTTGTCTCTTTACACTCTGTTTGTCTCTGGACCAAGATACAGCTTAGCTGTACAGAAAAATCTCCACACCAGTTCAATACAACACTTGCTAAGATGGCTGCTGCGCTCTCTCTCGTCACTTCCTGCTTCTCTGCTCACACTCTGTCTGCAGAACAGGCAAGCTGACATAAAAGGGGGGGGGGGTCTCACTCCAGCATCATGTCACAATTACAATGGCTGCTGTCTTAAAGGAACAGAATCACAGAAATACATTCAACATTAACAGTTTATACAGACAAATGAAGCTTAAGACAACATTGGCTGTCTCTTACACATTGCTGTTGCCCGTAGTAACCAACCCCCAAAATTTGCTATTTGCAGAAGACATCTGAGAAAGTGTGGCTAGACCAAGCTTGTGTTACTTGAAAGTCTGGAGAACTGTTTATTTGCACTACTGTTTCAGTAAAGATTTATTTCCTGGTTTCACCTCAACTTTGTGTCAGAATTCATTAGCCTGCACACTGCACAAGGATACTCCAGAAGAATTAAGATATGTGAGGTACTAGGAATACCAGGGCTGCTTCCACTCTGCCACGTGACACCGTTCCAGCTAGCCCGGTTACCCATGGTTACCACACCATCTATTGGAAAGGGGCCTGCAATATGCCAGGGCCCCTTTCCAATAACAGTATGTATAGCGGTCGGGGAACCAGGCTTTCCCCGACTGCTATCATAGTGGTCCGGGGCCCTGGCCATCTCCAGCTGGCCACGGGCACCTTACCCTGCCGAGCCCGATTGCGGTCGCAGGGGGTGCGACCGCGATCGTTACACCACTGGTCAGGGGCCCGAACGGGATGGTCAGGATCACGATCGGGCCCCTGACCAATGCATCTGCATTGGCAACATGAGGACTAATAGTTGGGGTTTGGGGCCCACCGGTGGATTCACCGGTTCCCCGGTGGGCCAGTCCGACCCTGGCGGTATATAAATAAATATTATTATTATTATTATTATTATTATTATATTTCTGTTTGAATGGAGCATCACCACGCATCTGCAGCCATCCTAATATAAGGACGTTGTACATAGGCGAAAATCGTGGTGAAAGGATGCCCCAAATAAGTATGTAATAACATACATGCCTGACCCCAGCTAGACTCATCTGGTTTAAAGGGCTTATCGAGGACTTACATATTGATGACGTGTCCTTAGGGTAGGTCATCAATATGTGATCAATGGAGGTCTGACACCCAGTACCCCCATAGATCAGCTGTTTGAAGAGGCTATAGCACTCACAAGTCCTACATCCTCTTCCCTATGCTGAAAGCATCATGCTCACTGGTCACTTGGTCATATAGTACAGCAGCAGCTCAGTCCCATGCCAAGCACAACCCCTACACAATATACTTTGCTGTATTTGGTATTCAGTAAAGAGGCTGCAATGCTAACTCAAACACTGCATCCTCTTCAATTAGCTGATATGTGGGGTCCCAGGTTTTGCACCCCCAATAATCGCATGTTGATGACCTACCCTAAGGATAGATCATTAATATATTCAGCTAGGACAACCCTTTTAAATCCAACTTGTCTGCCCAAATTTGATGTTTGCCTATTGCTGCTAGTCCTTTATACCTCCCTTGCTTTCATGTCATGTTTCTCTTTGAGATGGGCGATGGTTTGTCCTTATGACTCATTATGTGATCCTGAAGTTACACAAGGTGTTTGGTTTTAAGTTTATTATTATATATTATTAGTATTATTTTACATGTTCTATGGAATACATCCACCTCCTTTGTATATCCATAGTTTGTCAAGTTTCTACTTACGAAAGGAAAGTTGGCCAAACCTAACAATTTCAGTGGGACCAGCTGGCTATCCTATGTGTATTGAACTATTTCCTGACTGATGATGTCAGGGGAAAAAAAGTATTGAGCGTGTTATTATTATTATTATTATTATTATTATTATTGTTTATTTATATAGCACCATTAATTCCATGGTGCTTTACATTTGCAGATTTACACACAGTACACCAGATATACAAAACAGATAATACAAACAGTGACCCACTGGTACAGTGGGATAGAGGGCCCTGCCCGCAAGGGCTTACAATCTATGAGGGAAGAGGGATAAGGACAGAAGGTGAGGGGAGAGGCTGTACAGATGGCGGTGTGGTGACAGCAGTGTTATTGGAGGTTGTAGGCCTTCCTGAATAGGTGAGTCTTCTGGGCTTTCTTGAAGCTCGTGATTGTGGGGGTCAGTCTTATGTGTCTTGGTAGTGAGTTCCAGAGTATGGGGGATGCACGGGAGAAGTCTTGGAGACTATTGTGTGAGGAGCGGATGAGAGCAGAGCGGAGTAGGAGGTCTTTGGAGGATCGGAGGTTACGTGCGGGTAGGTAGCGGGAGATTAGGTCGGAGATATATGGAGGGGACAGATTGTGGATGGCTTTGTATGTCAGCGTTAGTAGTTTGAACTCTATTCGCTGGGCGATGGGTAGCCAGTGGAGGGATTGGCAGAGGGGGATGGCCGATGAAGAACGGGGGGAGAGGTGTATTAAGCGAGCAGCACAGTTTAAGGTGGACTGGAGGGGGGAGAGAGTGTTAGCTGGGAGGCCATGGAGAAGAGTGTTACAGTAGTCTAAGCGTGTTCAATTGTAACACCTTTTTCTTTTGTTGTCGGGGGAGATAAGACAGCACCACTGGTACCTGGAAATGACTTACTCTTCTCTGCCCATTGACAATATGCTGAACCGTGTGTATGTTTATGAGGTAGTCAGGGGAGTCAACTATTGTAGATGTATTAAGTCTTTTGGTGTATTATCATCCAACTCAAAACACATTTCAGCATTCCGATGTACAGTATTCTTACCTTTTCTGTTGGATTGTCATATACAAAGATGAGTGAAGTAAGCTGGTCAACTTTAAAGAAAAGAAATACGATTTTGCTATGTTGTCAGTCTTTGTTTCATGTGAATTGCTACCTAGCAAATGTACTAAAATTGCATTGTGAAAAAATTTAGTCTTTAACAAAATTTGCAGAAAGCTAGACACGTACATGCATAATTCTCCCTTCAGCAGTTGCCTTTCCCTTGTAATTCATGTCTATGCCTAAGTGATCTAAATGTTACACAGTAGAACCAAGAGTGGTCTGGGTGTTTTGGCTGTAAGAGAGCTGCAAAATGAGCCCATATTATGGCTTTTTGAGATTAGTTCATGGTTGTTTGTGTCTATGGAAGTGTATTGATGTGTTTGCATATGATGTGGGTAAACTCTGCATGAGACAAGTCTCTTGCACTACACTACAGAAGAGAAAAACTCGATGCATTTGGATTGCCACAGATTTATGCAATCCCCTTAGTCAATTGACACAGATTAGAGCAAAGATAAGTGCTGCAGTGTATTCTGGGTGATGATTTGTTTTTAGCTGGTGTAATCTTTCCGAAGCTTCTCTGCTAAGACTCACCCAAAATCACATTACTGTACTGACTGGGACCACGTGACCACCTAGACAGATAATCCTCCTTTTCTGCCTTCAGAAACATACAAATCCGGCCGTATCCTCACGGTATTCAGTAGAATAATTACACAGTATTTCATATTAAACAGAGAATGAATATTAAAATGTAGCTGACCATGTGTGAAGAATTGTAATTTTGTGCTAATGCAGTTTTCAGTAAGGAATTTAATACTTTTACGGCTTACATTGATTTTAATTGTCTTTTGGTGGAACGTGTGACTCGAAATTGATGTTACAGGAAATGTTACCATTCATTCTGATTAGTCACTAATTACATTTCTATTAATGAGCAAGCTGTGTACAGCAATGGACGCCAACTCGTAAAATCCCAAGTCTTGTTGACAGTTTGACGATTCTTTCTAAATTTCTGTGGAGTTATTGGACTGCGAGGTCGTGATAGGTTTGTACGAAAAGAAAGATAAAAGGCTGGTACTTTTTATAGCCATGTACTCCTTTTAAGATATAAGGATGTAACTATGAACCCAGGAACATTTTGTATTGATTCACTGTTATGGCAAAATTACAGTGACCTCACTCTTTATTTTATCTGGCCTTCACTCCTATGCCCCAGTGCTTTAACTGAATTGCAATGGGAAGATGGAATATCTCCTCCGAATGCTCTACACATCTTAGATCTATACAAGTTGATGGAAAAGGTGCCCGAAATACAATACAAATTGTGAGACACAAAAGGCTACACAGATAACAAGTGAGGGACAAGCTACATGTTATCAGTGATGACTTATAATCTTTTCGGTTGCACGTTTTCACTATATCGTGAGTGATGAATCTAAGGGGTACTATTTCTATTTGGGAGTGCGCCACGAAAGCGTAAGGAGTCTTACAAGGCCATACTCCTCTGAGTAAAAGGTATCGAAAATTAATACTCTTTCAAAGAAAAAGAAAGCTGTATCCCAACACCAGCTATTGGAAGGCAGCCATTATATATGTATAGCACTGTGCAAAGGTTTTAGACAGGTGTGGAAGAAATGCTGTAAAGTAAAAATGCATTTAGAAATAGAAGAGTTAAAGGGGTGTTCCCATCAACATAATCATATCTATATTTGTAGATAATTAAAAGTTAAACATTTTTGCAAATATAAGTAATTAATAATTCAGCAGAGTTTTACAGATTTTCTCTAACTATGTTAGTGGTGACATCTGTTGTCTTGATCGGTTGCCAATGGATACGACCACTAATGCAGAAACTTTATATGGTCTGGGACTTGTCATGAACCCAGCCATGATTTTCTTATTGTAGCTGGGTTATCATACAGGGACACTACATGTATCAGAAGATATCCCGGCCACAATAAGGACATCATGCCTGATTTTCTGACCTTAGAAAGTTCCTGCATTCATGGTCGTATCCATTGGCAACTGATTAAGACAACAGACTGTGACCACAAGATATTTAGAGAAAATCTTTAAAACTCTGCAAAATGTTTAATTACTTATAGTTTCAAAAATGTTTAACTTTTAATTATCTACAAATTTAAAAATGGTTATGGTCATGGGAATACCCCTTTAGTAGTTTATTTTGTCAATTAGAAGAATGTAATCTCATCAATATTTGGTGTGAGCTTTGCCCTTTGCCTTCCATCAGTTCTTCTTGGTACTTGCAGAGATTTTTTGGTAGAACTCGGCAGGGAGGTTGTTTCCGCCATCTTGGAGAACTAAGCACAGATCTTCTGTGGATGTAGGCTTGCTCCAATCCTTCTGTCTCTTCATGTCATCCCAGACAGACTGGATGATGGTAAAATTAGGGCTTTACTGTGGGGACATTTCATCACTTCCAGGACTCCTCCTATAAATGGCAAAGGTCACACCAAATATTGATGGGATTTAGATTTACTGTGCTACTCTTCACCCTCCCTCACTGGCGCAGCTTAACTTGTGATACACATATTTACACATGTCTTGTCAAGAGACAGATCTAAAAGTCATCAGATCTTCTGGTACGACTAGGATATATACCAGACAAGTCATTCGTCTGCAGACAAATGTTTCAGGATGATTGCCTTTTATCAGTACATTGAAATTATATTATACTTCTGGTGATCTGGGGAGGGACTGTTTCTCCTTAGGGAGAGTATCATACCATGCATTGTTCCTCTCAAACTTCTGACAATTCTGAAACTACAAATGTAACAGAGTTAACTTTCACACTTTACTCACTAACAACCCTGTGGCGAGGGGTGTGTCAATGACTTTTTAATGACTTTGCTGTTATGATATCACACTGCGGCAAGTTAATACACTGCAGAATTTTAAGGTTAACTTTTCTACATCTGTTAATACTAATTGTATCAATATCAACCATGACTGCTAAATGGCTTAATATGGCCACAGTGTATCACATTAAAGGAGTTTATGGAGTTTATATTCACATACCTCATCCGGTGGACTCTTGATGATGGACCCAGGACTTCTGGCCTTGTCTTGACCCCGAGGCACATGATAAGAAGCAGCACCCCACCCCCTCCCTGCTCCCCTGATCTCACAGATAATTACCTGTGCTATGGGGGCTGGCATAGTCAGTCTAACCACATAGTACAGTTAATTACCTGTGATATTGGGGGGGCAGAGGGCAGAGCAAACCAGTGGTGGAGCGACCCGGTGGTCGGAGTGCTGCTTCCAATCACATTGCTTGGGGTCAGGACGAGGACAGAACCCCTGTGTCCAGTGGTGTAAATACTGGGGTAGCAGTGGGAGTGTCTGCCACAGGGCCCTAGACATTAGGGGGCCCAGCGGGCCCCTAATGTTTTTTTTTAATAGTAGTGTAACAAGAGCAGGTAATGGGCCCTATTTACTTACTGATCCCCACTCCTGCTCATGACTGCCTGCGCTTTCCATTCTGCGGAAGCGGAGGTGGCTGTGAGCAGGAGCGGGGATCGGTAAGTAAGACTGCGGGCCCACGAATCCTACAAACATTGCTAACATTATACTCTGGGGTCTTTTCGGACAACAGAGTATAATGATAGGAGACCCAGGGGAGGTGAGGGAACAAAAAAAAAAAAAATATTATTAACCTCTCCTGTGCTCCAGCAGGCTTCGGGCCTCCTTGGTGACGTCCAGGCCGCTGTCATTATGCGTCGCGACGCCGGCCATGACATCTGCTCCAACATTGAAGAAGGCCAAAAGCGGGGAGTGCCCTTTGTCCATCATCAGGTAAGTGAATCTAAACTCCCTGGACAACCCCTTTAAATGGTCATCAGTTCAGCCGATACTCATTTAATTCCCCGGCTGGTGCAAGATACACCAGAATTATTAAGAAGCTTTGGCTATCAAAGATACACCCAATCTAAGCCAGCATTGTGAGGTACATATTATAGTAACCCCCCCTTCACATATCTGGGTAAATTAACTCATACAAGTCTAGAAAGAGACACCCATAGCTGATATGGATTAATTTACATACTATTTTTACACTGAGCATTGCCTGAAAAATAAATCTTCAAAAACCACGGAGTCTCTTTAATGAAAAATAGTATGCCTCTGAAGTGCACAGAATATGGACAGAAATGATTACTGTTTTATGTTACATACTGTAATAGGGTTTTTTTCATATATATATTTTTTATTTTATTATTATATTTAATGCAGAAATTGGGCAAAGTCATTTTCGCATGTTGTATTGTGACAGTGAAAAACTGATATCCAAACTGTTAAAATGTGATGACAGCAAGACTAATGTAGATATTCCATATTGTCAAGCGGGTGGATTGACGTGTTCTGTAACTTCTAGCAACTTCTAATAAACTGGCTGCATGATCGCCTGCAGCTACTGTGCACATGGGGTGTTCTTGTTGAAATGGAAAGCAGTTCTGCTCAGCCACATAACTAAGAAAGCGCCAGGATAAGGTAATGGCATTAATGTAAAGATGGTGTTTCAGCCTTCTATTTTCTTTTACTATGACTCTTCCACCAACATGCAAAGTAAACAGTATGGTTATAATACAGAATTAGAACCTATATTTAAAGGGGCTGTCCACTTTCTGCTTAAATTTGTAAAATGCCCCCTAAAATCAAAATATTTGTCAGAACACAGCTTTATAGGTCTTTGTATGACTTTCACAAGAAAGTTATGCTAGAGTAAAGACCCTTTCAGGATACTATTTATCTACCAAGTGCAATGTGAAAATGAGGGTCTCTAGTTGGATCCAATCTACCTTTTATTGAGCTCTTCATACTTTGCAAACCAAGTGTGTTTTCTCTGTATCTGCACCAGGGTGTGGTAGGTAGAAGGTACGCTGCCATAGATGACATAGATGGGTGGTATTACAGCGCATGTTTGGCACATGGCCTTTTCTTGCACAAAGTTGCCTGGATTTTTTGTGCAAAAACCCACTGTTATACAGAGTAATGTCCCATAATGACCCCTTCACACGGTATAATGTCCCATAGTGATCCCTTCACACAGTATATGTCCTATAGCGACCACTGCACACAGTATAATGTCCCATAGCAGCCCCTGCACACAGTATTATGTCCCATAGTGGCCCCTCCACATGGTATAATGTCACATATTGGCCCCTCCACACAGTATTATGTCCTATAGTGGCCCCTGCACACAGTATAATATTCCAACAAATTTTCACCACTCACTAGCTATTATACTGTGGGGTCTCTTCAGACCCCAGAGTATAATAATTGGAGGCCAAGAGAGGTGATTAAACATAAAAAAAACAATGTTACTGACTTCTTTTGCACTCTGGAATGGCTCTCTATTCTCTTCGGCGCTTGTGCATGACGTCAGCGATCGCTGATTTGGTCTCAGGCGTAATGATGCCAACATGACCCTTGAGGACTCATCAGCAGTCTCTTACATCAGGCAGAAGCCAAAGATAGCAGGGAGTTGCTCCCAATCGCAGGAGAGGTGAGTAACATTATTTTTTATGTCTGGTCACCTCACCTGGGCCTCTGCTTATTATACTCTGGGATCTGTAGCAGTTTCTGACGTGTTTAATCTAAACTAAACTGCTGGGCAAGGACTCAGGCTGCTGTGCCAGGGAAATATACCTCACGTGCTACTCTTGGCACACGTGCCAGGGGTTGCCAACCCCTGCAATAGAGTCAATTAACAACAACACTGAAGACATTGTATAAGTACAAAATTCTTAAAGTGAACCTAAACTTTAAAATGTTTCATTTTCTTGCAGAATTTGTGACATTAATAAATACTGTATTGTACGTTATTACTGGATTTTGTCTCCCTGTAAAATCCTGCGCTGAAATCCACTTTTTGTCCCTTCTTTCACATCCACAGAAGATCTTCTTTTCCCTTATTTCTCTATTGCTAGAAGAAATCCACTCACTGCTTCTCAATGGAGTATGGAGGCCAATCTCTTGTATAATTCAGGAAAACTGAGACTGGAACGTGGGAATACACACATATATATATATATATATATATATATATATATAAAATAATAAATTTTATTTATATAGCGCCAACATATTCCGCAGCACTGTACAATTTGTAGGGTTCAAGTACTGACAAAAAAGATACATTACAAAGAAATAGTCAATTCACATAATGGGACTGAGGGCCCTGCTCGCAAGAGCTTACAATCTATGAGGTATATATATATATATACAGTCATATGAAAAAGTTTGGGCACCCCTATTAATCTTAATCATTTTTAGTTCTAAATATTTGGGTGTTTGCAACAGCCATTTCAATTTGATATATCTAATAACTGATGGACACAGTAATATTTCAGGATTGAAATGAGGTTTATTGTACTAACAGAAAATGTGCAATATGCATTAAACCAAAATTTGACCGGTGCAAAAGTATGGGCACCTCAACAGAAAAGTGACATTAATATTTAGTATATCCTCCTTTTGCAAAAATAACAGCCTCTAGTCGCTTCCTGTAGCTTTTAATCAGTTCCTGGATCCTGGATGAAGGTATTTTTGACCATTCCTCTTTACAAAACAATTCCAGTTCAGTTAAGTTTGATGGTCGCCGAGCATGGACAGCCCGCTTCAAATTATCCCACAGATGTTCAATGATATTCAGGTCTGGGGACTGGGATGGCCAATCCAGAACATTGTAATTGTTCCTCTGCATGAATGCCTGAGTAGATTTGGAGCTGTGTTTTGGATCATTGTCTTGCTGAAATATCCATCCCCGGCGTAACTTCAAATTCGTCACTGATTCTTGTACATTATTCTCAAGAATCTGCTGATACTGAGTTGAATCCATGCGACCCTCAACTTTAACAAGATTCCCGGTGCCGGCATTGGCCACACAGCCCCAAAGCATGATGGAACCTCCACCAAATTTTACAGTGGGTAGCAAGTGTTTTTCTTGGAATGCTGTGTTTTTTTGACGCCATGCATAACGCCTTTTTGTATGACCAAACAACTCAATCTTTGTTTCATCAGTCCACAGGACCTTCTTCCAAAATGAAGCTGGCTTGTCCAAATGTGCTTTTGCATACCTCAGGCGACTCTGTTTGTGGCGTGCTTTCAGAAACGGCTTCTTTCGCATCACTCTCCCATACAGCTTCTCCTTGTGAAAAGTGTGCTGTATTGTTGACCGATGCACAGTGACACCATCTGCAGCAAGATGATGCTGCAGCTCTTTGGAGGTGGTCTGTGGATTGTCCTTGACTGTTCTCACCATTCTTCTTCTCTGCCTTTCTGATATTTTTCTTGGCCTGCCACTTCTGGGCTTAACAAGAACTGTCCCTGTGGTCTTCCATTTCCTTACTATGTTCCTCACAGTGGAAACTGACAGGTTAAATCTCTGAGACAACTTTTTGTATCCTTCCCCTGAACAACTATGTTGAACAATCTTTGTTTTCAGATCATTTGAGAGTTGTTTTGAGGAGCCCATGATGCCACTCTTCAGAGGAGATTCAAATAGGAGAACAACGTGCAATTGGCCACCTTAAATACCTTTTCTCATGATTGGATACACCTGGCTATGAAGTTCAAAGCTCAGTGAGGTTACAAAACCAATTTTGTGCTTCAGTAAGTCAGTAAAAAGTAGTTAGGAGTATTCAAATCAATAAAATGATAAGGGTACCCAAATTTTTGCACTGGTCAAATTTTGGTTTAATGCATATTGCACATTTTCTGTTAGTACAATAAACCTCATTTCAATCCTGAAATATTACTGTGTCCATCAGTTATTAGATATATCAAATTGAAATGGCTGTTGCAAACACCCAAATATTTAGAACTAAAAATGATTAAGATTAATAGGGGTGCCCAAACTTTTTCATATGACTGTATATATATATATATATATATATACAGTAAGTTGCTCTTAAGTTTAGGTACAGTATAAACTTTTATCATCATGACCTTCTGTAAACATTTCTTTACCATTGTCTAATGTAATTGTGATGTCACTAGCTTTGGCACTACGTATTGTTGAATGTATTCATGTGACTCTATCATACAAGCAGCTTGTGGATTTATCAGTGGAATCACGCCTGCTCTCTGACATAAATGCATTGAAATAAAAAATAGTCGCCATGTTTATGAAGCCCCCTCCCTCCACATCAAGGATAAATATATAACAAATGGACAGTCCTGGAAAGAATGAGTGAAGGTCGAAATTCTAATAGGATTATGATGAATGGGGAGACTATAGACAACTGAAGAATTGATATTCATTGTCATTGAGTAGCAAAGGAATGATGGATAAAATAAGTGATCTGTATAGTAAAGGATTATGTCATAATCAATACTTTGTATGCTAGAATAGGGAAATGGCTTAATCCATAAAGATTGGAGAAAGATGAATTAATGAGTCAGCTAGAGCAATGGTGACAGTAAAAATGTATTTAGCCGAAGATAAAATTATATCTGACAAACAGTGACATCAGTCGGCACCAGAAAGACGTGGAGGGAGGAGGAGTGACCTTTGTGTCTCATTTTCACCAAGGCTTGGTTGTCAAAAGAGATTACAGCTTTATTGGTCGGACTGGTAAGAGCAGCGGAAACTCTAGGGTTGACTTCCAAATGGTGCGAGTCCCAAATACAGGAAGTGACAGGATTTTTTGAAGGTCAGAACCCAAAGAATCAGGCATCAAGATAAATGACTAAACATATATAATTTGGAGAGGCATCAGACTGGTATACTAGAGGTGAGTCCTTGAGAGAGGGGGATAAAAGAGTGGGGCATTCTAGTTTTCTGGAACCAGAAAACACACAAAGATCATTTGGATAGATGGCTGGATTTTGGAAAATGTTCTGCAAAATCTATTAGGAGCAATATTGAGGTACCGTCACTCTGACGAAGCCCAAATAAGCAAATACTAGCACATGAGTTATTATATAATAGTGTATAAAACTTTTTTGGAGAAGACAGTATCAACTCATTATACTTTCTCAAGGTCACCAGAGTAATATAGAATTTAAAGGGATTGGGTCAAAACTGTTGACAGAACTAGATAGGAACCCTGAAGTCTGGCTGCAAGTCTGGGGAGGGGGTCCTTTTGGTCTCTGCATTTAGGTACTTCATAATGCTTTCCCCCTGCTATGCATGAAAGATGTAGTATACAACCAGAAGTCTCCTACTGTTTCACCTAGAGCATGGGGAGGGGCTTTGGATCAGCTCAATGCTGACAGCACTTCAGTGGGAAGCACCGCCCTCAGAGCACTTGCTGGACATGAAATTAATTTTTTTTTTTTACAACCATGTGCTTCTAATTTAGAGAATTACATTGTTCTGAGACAGCTTTCTAGGGCTCCTACCTAGGGTTAAGAGTGCTCCTATAATATAATTTTACTCTTAACAGTTCCAAATTAACAATATATGATAGCATGTTCTTGCTTCCCGGTCTTATGTTAATCCCTCTAACTCAGCTTCTGTTTTGACATGGCCATATGGATCCAGCAGACACCACTGAGGTCACTGTTATAACAAGTGTTTAAGAGCAACTGTCACATGACCATAGATGGAGAGATTGGCAGCTGACTGGGAGTTGGCATCACTTGATCAGCAGGGGTCTGGAAGGTGGGTATGACTTTGTCATTTTATTTAATGGTTTTACCAAATATTTTTATGGGCTAGACAATACCTTTAAAGGGTATCTGCCACCAGAACCGAGCATATCAACCCAGCCCTTGTCAATTGATGTCTCCATTGCTGAGGTATCATTGTTTTTGTCCATATGCATATGCTCTCTTTGGTGCAACTAGGGTGTTGCGGCTTGGAGTAATGGCAATACTCTCATTGACCATGTGCATATTGATAAAAACATATCATGGCAATGGACTTGCCAACACACAAGGGGCAAACACTGTTTTATTCCGTTGACCCTAACCTTTCTATCTGTGAGGTTGGGTTGATATGCTGGGTTCTGGTGAAAGACTCCTTTTAAGTCTAACAGTTTTAGAGGAAGACATAGTAGTTGAGAAGGTGACAAGGAAGCATTAGGAAGCTCACCAAATGCAAACCTACCATACAGAAAAATTGAGGTGTATGGTAGAAAATAGAGGTTATGTGAATGAGCCAAATGTCAAGCCAACTTCTGTCCATTAACTAAAGTCTGTATTCATGGAGTTTCCTGTTATTCACAACGTTCTCAAAAGTCCTGGGTGAATGAGAATATGGCAATGCCGGTGAAATGTGCTACACTATTAACCCCGAAATGATTTAGTATAGCAGCAGAACCTGGCAGAGGACTAAGAAAAAAATATTCCGAATTGCGTGCGCTCAGTCATCGGTCTCTGACGCCTGCAACCGGGCAGAGTTTTTTCAGGTTGTAGTGCTGCATTGCTAATTGATAAAAACAGCTGTTGTTCCGTTTCTGCCAGAAGCCATAGGCCAGATTTACACTTGAGCCGCTGACAGAAACGAGAAGAAACAAAAAAGATAGCGCTCATGATGGTTTTCCTTCTATCCCTCTGATTGATTGTGTTTCCAGAAAATCATAAACTAGGGTGGACTCTAACACTTTGAAATGAGCTACAAACAAGTAACAATATAAGAGCATTTGGCACTCCAGCCATGGATTAGATAGAAAACACTAAAAATTGAAGCAGTGTCTGTGAACGTCGCCATCTGTCAGAGATTTTTTGATGGAATGATGGAAGTAGGGCAGCTGGCTGAACGGATCATTTCTCTTAAAAATGAAGATGCTTCGATTTGTTTCTACAAGCTCCAGCTGCTGCTGCAATTCTAAAGGAATATAATACTAGCTTAAATTTCGGAGTGGCACTAAGTGACACCGGGGGAACTTTGGGAAAAATTCAATAAAGCAGAACTAAGTGGCAGACAGGATGGCACAAGGTGGAGTGCGGTGATTTTGCATTTCCGGTTGTGTGAAAGTATCATTAGGACAAGAGCCTGGGAGCTTAGAAGCGGGAGAAAAACTAGGCGCTTTAAGTGAGATGTCACATGAATGCTCTCTAAACATTGAGGATGAAATATGGCTTTGCCGTGTGAGCGAAATGATATATGACAATGTATTGAGATATATTAAGGTTGACTGGAGTTTTGCTGGGCAATTTCCGTTCCTCAATTATAAGCATCTAAAATGAAAAATGAAGCCGTGCAATCCCGGAGCTGTGACACTTGCAAAGGGCATTGATTCATCCAGACTTTTTACCTTCTTTGCAATAAAGTAGATGCATTCACTGGTTAAGCTTAATTAAAATAGCATTATTCAGAGCGAAATGTCAGGATGTTTTATAATATTATATTTCCCATAGCATGTAATACAGAATGTTCTGTGATCATAACAATGCTCCTGCTCATTGATATTCAGTTTTTAAATGCAACATATTTTGTAACAAAAAATGAAACATAAATTAAATTATAATATATTATTAGCAAACGTATCAAATTGACCGGCAAATTTACTAACAATCTTTGGATGACCAAGCCACATCTGAAATCATCTTATTGATGTTCTTTCTTATTCTATTCTTGACTTGACATTTCCCGAGTAGAGATAAGCAAAGCAGTTCATAATGAACTAGGTTTATTACAAATTTTCCAAAAATTTCAGATTCATTCGAACCCCAAATTTTTGCAGTTCGCAACCCACAAATCATTGTTATACTCTGGGGTCTAAAGAGATAACCAGGGAAGGTGAGGAAAAATAAATAACAACACTCATAAAAAAAAACGTTCCTAGATACTACCACAATGTCTGCTCTCCAATCCTGAAGAGACATTAGAGTATAATAATAGCACTGCTGGTTCAGCCCAAACAAGCTTGGTCTGAGACAAGTCTTGAGGGAAACCTCCTGAATATTTGCTTAACAAACATCAGGAGGATCGCCTATCACGTCCTGAGATGCATGGTGTGAGATGACCAGTCATGAGATGTTTAAGCTATATGAATCTACATGTATCCATCCCATAGTTTAACTTGATGGACATCTTTTTTCAACCATACCAACTATGTAACTATATGTAACCTAGTGGTTTTGATGTGAATTGCATCCTATCAAGGGTTTTTATAGGATACCATGATAATGTATTGAATTTTATATTAAGAAATTGGAGTCCTTGAGTGGACAAATTTCTATTTGGTTATGGCTGTAGCTAAAAAGGGGTCTGGGGAGACCTAATGCTGCTTGTCAATGGTGGTGAAATCTAATGATCGGACATGTTGAAATAAGTAGGGAAACCCTACACATAAGATATTCTCCTGGTCCTTCCACAATAATATGGCATTGCTCTTATATGTATGGGCAAGTTAAGTCATTATTGCTAAGTTGAAATGAGTGAACCTGAAAGATTCATTTCAATGAATATTTGGGAGGTTCGTCCCTCCTGTCTGTTTCGGAATGAACTTGTTGTGCATGAACTAAAAGTGCTATTATTATACACTGTGGTCTCTTCAGACCCCAAAGTATAGTAAGTGGAGGCCCAGGAAAGAGTATAAAAATGCAGTGGGGAAAAAAAAGTATTTAGTCAGCGACCAATTGTGCAAGTTCTCCCACTTAAAAAGATGAGAGAGGCCTGTAATTGACATCATAGGTAGACCTCAACTTTGAGAGACAAAATGAGAAAACATATCTAGAAAATCACATTGTCTGATTTTTTAAGAATTTATTTGCAAATTATGGTGGAAAATAAGTATTTGGTCACCTACAAACAAGCAAGATTTCTGGCTCTCACAGACCTGTAACTTCTTCTTTAAGAGGCTCCTCTGTCCTCCACTCATTACCTGTAGTAATGGCTCCTGTTTGACATTGTTATTAGTATAAAAGACACCTGTCCACAACCTCAAACAGTCACACTCCAAACTCCACTATGGTGAAGGCCAAAGAGCTGTGGAAGGACACCAGAAACAAAATTGTAGACCTGCACCAGGCTGGGAAGACTGAATCTGCAATAGGCAAGCAGCTTGGTGTGAAGAAATCAACTGTGGGAGCAATAATTAGAAAATGGAAGACATACAAGACCACTGATAATCTCCCTCGATAAGGGGCTCCACGCAAGCTCTCACCCCATGGATTCAAAATGATCACAAGAACGGTGAGCAAAACTCCCAGAACCACACGGGGGGACCTAGTGACTGACCTGCAGAAAGCTGGGACTAACGTAACAAAGACTACCGTCAGTAACACACTACGTCGCCAGGGACTCAGATCCTGCAGTGCCAGACGTGTCCTCCTGCTTAAGCCAGTACATATCCGGGCCCATTTGAAGTAGAGAGAATTTGGATGTTCCAGAAGAGTATTGGGAGAATGTCATATGGTCAGATGAAACCAAAGTAGAACTGTTTGGTAGAAACACAACTCGTCGTGTCTGGAGGAAAGTGAATGCTGAGTTGCATCCAAAGAACACCATACCTACTGTGAAGCATGGGGGTGGCAACATCATTCTTTGGGGCTGTTTCTCTGCAAAGGGACCAGGATGACTGATCCATGTACATGAAAGAATGAATGGGGCCATGTATCATGAGATTTTGAGTGCAAACCTCCTTCCATCTGCAAGGGCATTGAAGATGAAACGTGGCTGGGTCTTTCAGCATGACAATGATCCCAAGCACACCACCAGGGCAACGAAGGAGTGGCTTCGTAAGAAGCATTTCAAGGTCCTGAAGTGGCCTAGCCAGTCTCCAGATCTCAACCCAATAGAAAACCTTTGGAGGGCGTTGAAAGTCCGTGTTGCCCAGCGACAGCCCCAAAACATCACTGCTCTAGAGGAGATCTGCATGGAGGAATGGGCCAACATGCCAGCAACAGTGTGTGCCATCCTTGTGAAGACTTACAGAAAACGTTTGACCTCTGTCATTGCCAACAAAGGATATATAACAAAGTATTGAGATGAACTTTTGTTATTGACCAAATACTTATTTTCCACCATAATTTGCAAATAAATTCTTTAAAAATCAGACAATGTGATTGTCTCTCATAGTTGAGGTCTACCTATGATGTCAATTACAGGCCGGCCTCATCTTTTTAAGTGGGAGAACTTGCACAATTGGTGGCTGACTAAATCCTTTTTTTTCCCCACTGTATCAACTGTCATGGGGCACGTTGACATCACAATACTTTGACCCAGCGTCATGGCTATGTGTGCGCCCCATGGGACCACTGAGGCCCAATCACAGGCATCATCAGCCATAAGCTGGAAAAGGCTGGAAGGTGATGCTGCGGAACTGATGGACACTGCGAGGATACTCAAAAGAAATGAGACAAGGTAAATATAACTGTTTATTTTCACTCCCCTCCACTTATTAAATACTAGCAGAAGGACCCGGCTTCGCACGGGTACATTTCATTTTTTATTTGTGTAGTGGCCCCAAAAGAATTGGCCAGTTTTGCACTTGACATCCAGTATAGCAGTCCAGTATAGGTATTTATGGCTGTGTTGCTATGGAAACCTGGTAAATGAAATGTGAACTTATATTGGCTGATGCACGTCATATGACTGAATATTTAAGGACCTGCGAACTGCTATTGACTTATACAGGTCATAAATAGCTTGGTTGCGATGGAAACCTGGTGTAAAGCTGTGTGTATGTCAAGACTGAAGAACCTGCGATTTTCCATTGGTCCATAAGCGTCATGTGATCATGTGTATCTCAGTTTGGATATCAGTGAAAAACCTGCGATCGGTTGTTATGGAAAACCTGGAGTAAAGTTGTGTGTATGTGACCTTGTGTAACAGTGTCATCCACAGCGCCCTGCCCCTTTAAAGCTGACCTACAGCAGTGAATAAAAATGGCTGGGTTTTTATGGAAACATGGAGTGCAGCTGTGTGCATGTGGCTGACAATACCTTGTCAGATTGGAGACGGGCTTGGGTCTGCTGAGTTGTTTCAGCAGCTCACTGTTGTCTGTGACATACCTTTTCAGATTGGAGACGGGCTTGGGTCTGCTGAGAATTTTCATTAGCTTGAGCAGCAGCCATGCGATTTGCTGCAGGAGGCATGAGTAGTTTAAAAACGTTTCAATTTATAAGAATGCTGAAATCCAGTATGGCAGTCCAGTAGGTGGCTTAAATACTGGGGTAGCAGTGATAGCGGCTGGGAGAGGACCCGAGACATTAGGGGTCCCGGCAGGCCCCTGATGTTTTTTTTTTTTTTTAATAGGCCGTTACCTGCTGGTGTAACACCAGCAGGTAACAGGCCCTATTTACTTACCGATCCCCTCTCCTGCTCACGTCCGCCTGTGCTTCACCTTCTGCGGAGGTGACTGTGAGCAGGAGCGGAGATCGCTAAGTAAGGCCTGCGGGCCGTGAACCCCACAAACACTGCTATCATTATACTCTGGGATCTTTTCAGACGGCAGAGTATAATGATTGGAGGCCCCAAGGAGTTGAGGGAACATAAAAAACACTGTTACTTACCTCTCCTGCACTCCAGCAGTCTTCAGGCCTCCTCGGTGACGTCCCAGACATCGGTGGGCCAGTCCAACGTCATTATGCGTCGCGATGCATGCCTGGCTCACATGACATCTGGTCCAACATTGAAGAGGTAGCGGGAAGTGCACATAATACTATATGAAGGGGCCACTATGGGGCATAATACTGTGTGCAAGGGCCACTATGGGGCAGAATACTGTGTGCAGGGGCCACTATGGGGCATAATAGTGTGTGCAGGGGCTACTATGGGGCATAATAGTGTGTGCATGAATGTGGTTTGTGTGGGAAGGGGACGGTTGCCGGGGTGGCCCCCATGTCAAATGTTCACCTTGGGGCCCAGCCATTCCTAGTTACGTCACTGAGTCCAGTATAGGTACAGTCTATTTATGGCTGTGTTGTTATGGAAACCTGGTAAATTAAATGTGAACTTATATTGGCTGATACATGTGATATGACTGAATATTTAAGGACCTGCGAACTACTATTGACTAATACAGGTCATAAATAGCTTGGTTGCTATGGAAACCTGTGTGCCTGAGGAGACTAAGCACCTGCGAGCTTCTATTGGCTGATAAGGGACATGTGACCGTGTGTATGGCAGTTGGAATATGAGTGAAAGACTTGCAGGCTTGTATTAGCTAATGTTGGTCATTTTTTGTGAATACTGTATCTCAGGAACAGTACAACCTTTAGAGCTGAGACCCAGTCTACAATATTTCCGGACACCTGAAGTACATGTCTGCCAAATTTGGTGAGGATCGGTCCAGTCGTTTGGTCGTGTATAAAGAACAGACAGACAGACAGACAGACAGATAGACAGACAGACAGACAGAAACTAATTTTTATATATATAAGAGATATACCCCAGAGTATAATAGTGGTTCTTGGTTGGCGTACCCCAAATGTTTAGGATTCAGGTCAAGCCCGAAAACGTTTGGAAAATTTAGGTCAAATCTGGTTCGATCCAAATAGGTTCCCTCATCCCTATTACTGATCAAGTACTGGTAAATGGGAAAATAAATTATGTAAAGCCACTTTAATAATTGACTACACAACCGGGTGAATAAATGAAAATATCCAGATCAGATCCAAAATGCTCCATGGTTGAGTCTAGTTTTTTCTTGCATTTCTCTATATACAGTAATTCCTCTCTGTAATTCCTATCTGTCATTACCATCCAGTATTTGTATATATACTTCCTGGCAGTGATTAATATATCAATATCGAATTGACTTTGCAATGACATGAAGGACATTAATGCTAAATGATGGGTCGGTCCCAGCTATACCATGTTGTTTTTTATTAATGCATTACAATAGCACGCATGTGTCCTTCACCTCTGCCTTCTCTTTTCTACACAGCTTCAAATCACAAATTATCATTTCATGTACATTTATAATACAGAAGGAAGACAATGTTATACTTTACTATTGAGAAAGACGTTGTTTACATGATCACCTACTATATATTATGGGAAGAGTAGATGATGCTGAGCAGCTACTGTACATTTATACAGGGCATGGAAGCCAAAGATTTCTTCTCAACATCATAATTAATTGTATGAGCTACACCATTCTTTATAATACCAACCCCAGCTGCTGCAGAACATCATTAGATCTGAGAATGTCACATTAAAGAGGATTATTTTGCAACATTCTCTGCTTTTAAAACATATTTACTTGACACCAGCTTTAACCGATTGATCTGGACCTTCTATTCTCCTCCCAAACATGGTAGCAGCTTTGTGTATTTTCTGGTTCTACATATGTATAGTTCATATCTCACCTGCTTCAGAAACTCTTCATAAAGATTCACTCAATGGATAAAATACTTCAAAGTGGAACGAAGAGAGACCCTCCTCTTTAGTCAAAAAGTATCCCACATATACAACCTTCCTTATCTTCCCTTTAGACATGTCCAGATTAAAGATGAGCAAAGTTTACAAAAATTTGATTCAGCAACTTCGCCAAGTTTTCCAATACGATTCTATTCGATCCAAATTAAATCACGGCAAATCACTTTAAAAAAAAACGCTATTTCCTGTCTGCAGAAAGCCAGGTTGGGCGGAAAATGGCGGAACCCCTTGGATGCCGCGGTCATGTTGGACTGCGGCATTCCAGGTATTAAACCCCCGATCGGTTATGGAGCAGGGTGTTAGGTGTCAGTTACAGCTAACACCCTACTCCATAACTGATCAGGGGTTTTAACACCTTGGATGCAGCGGTCAAACATGCCGTGGGCGCTCACGAAGGGGTTAAAGGACTATGACATCACAGGGCTGGCTGCTGATTGGCTGCATGCATGGCATTGTGGTTGATCCCGCATACCCAGAGTTCCTTTCCCCATGTCCTAACATGTACAGCAGCCATTTTGAAAAAAATGCGATTCGTTAACACGAAGCGTGAGGAAATCCGGATTCGATGTGAATCGAATATTTCCTGAAATTCAGATCAAATTCCACTTCGTCAGCTTAGATTCACTCATCTATAGTCCAGATATGTGTGTCGTCATGAGATGAGCAGCTTCTCAAAACAACAAGATTCCATGATACTCTGTCATGAGATGTCTATCCTATGTGTGTCTATGCTTGGCCACCCTGTGGTTGTTTTTTGGGTTGCAACTTGCCTTGCTGTGATACTGTATTGAATCATTTTCATGAAAAATGGGAATATTTATCCAAAACTGAGCAAAGATAAAAGTGGAGGTGCAGCCCTGCCCTGTTCAGCTCTAGCATATTCATGCATCACTTGTAGTGACTTATTATAAGTCGCTTGATGAATAACCATATAGTATATGATGCCTAATGGGTGACATATGCTTCCTTACTGGTGGTGGAGATGAACTACTTAAGAAGCTAAAGCTATGTTTTGACAGTGGTGAAATGTTTCTAAATATGAAAATATTAGTGAAGAGCAAAAGAAAAAAAAAATGCATCAAAAACTGCTCAGTGTGAACTCAGGTATATATTTTAAAGGACTACAGTTCTTTAGGTTGTTGCTTCATTTGTTGTTTGCAGACAGTATTATATTATGTACTGTATGCCTAACAATAGCCTGTCATATTTCAATTCTCATATAGCAATGTTTTGTGAGTAATAGATGAGTCAGACCCTTTATCTACTCAGATCCAGAAATCTGATTATAGTATTAGTATGCCAAACATGAGCATGATCCGATGGTTCTGCAGACCTAACAGATATTCTTATTCCAACTTGCACAACTTAACTTTCTGGTTGTATATTTTGCAAAGATACAGCGTGGATTTGTTTATTGCACTAGACAAGTAATATGCAAATAAGTCCTAAATAAGTCCTCCTTGGTGGAAAAGGGGAGCTGGCCTTAGCGCCATATTTTAGAAGGTAGCTTCCTACAGATCAGTGCTTGGTTTTTCTGAAACCTATTGGCATAATCCGGAAATAAACCAAGGCAGAATACTCCAACAAATATGGCTTTGCCCATGTTTCCTGTTATCCATGGCAAGCATTTGAGCCGGCATGGTTTAGCAGGAAGTATGTGCTAACCTTGCATATTGAATGTAAAAGGTAGTAAAATATGTGTTCTTGGTTCCTTAGTGATACATATGGTATCACTGTGTCTATGTAGATTACTTCCTGCATATAGCAGTGGTCTTGTATGCCGGACATAGATTATGACATTTAAAATTTACAGTCAATGGGCAAAACCACAAACAATAGGGAATTCTATGGCATATTATTAGGTACCATATATATATATATATATATATATATATATACTGCTCAGAAATAAAGGGAACACTTAAACAACACAATGTATCTCCAAGTCAATGACACTTCTGTGAAATCCACCTGTCCAGTTATGAAGCAACACCGATTGTGAATCAATTTCTCCTGCTGTTGTGCAAATGGAACAGACAACAGGTAGAAATGATAGACAATGATCAAGACCACCCCTATAAAGGAGGGTTCTGCAGGTGGTGACCACAGACCATTTATCTGTTCTTATCCTTTTTGGCTGTTGTTTAGGTCATGCATTTTGTCATTGCTCTCACCCCTAGAGGTAGCATGAGGCAGTGTCTACAACCCACAGAAATTGCTCAGGTAGTGCAGCTCATCCAGGATGGCACATCAATGCGAGCTGCGGCAAGAAGGCTAGCTGTGTCTGTCAGCATGTCCAAAGCATGGAGCAGATACCAGGAGACAGGCCAGTACACCAGGAGACGTGGAGTGGGCCGTAGGAGGGCAACAACCCAACATCAGGACCACTACCTCCTCCTTTGTTCAAGGAGGAACAGAAGAAGCAGTGCCAGAGCCCTGCAAAATGACCTCCAGCAGGCTACCAACATCCATGTGTCTACTCCAACTGTCAGAAACAGACTGCATGAGGGTGGTATGAGGGCCTGACATCCACAAGTGGGTGTTTTGCTTACAGTCCAACACAACACAGTGCAGGGCGATTGGCATTTACCAAAGAAAACCAAGATTGGCAGATTCGACATTGGCGCCCTGTGCTCTTCACGGATGAAAGCTGGTTCACAATGAGCACATGTGACAGACTTGACAGAGTCTGGAGATGCCATGGAGAACGTTCTGCTGCCTGCAACATCCTCCAGATTGACCAGTTTGGCAGTGGGTCAGTAATGGTGTGGTGAGGCATTTCTTTGGAGGGCTGCACAGCCCTCCATGGGCTAACAAGAGGTACCCTGACTGCCATTAGATACCAGGATGAGATCCTCAGACTCATTGTGAGACCATATGCAGGTGCAGTGGGCCCTGGGTTCCTTCTGATGCATGACAATGCTAGGTCTCATGTGGCCGAAGTGTCAGCAGTTCCTGCATGATGAAGGCATTGATGCTATGGACTGGCCTGAACGCTCCCAAGACCTGAATCCAATAGAGCACATCTGGGACATCATGTCTCGTTCCATCCACCGCCACGTTGCACCACAGACTGTCCAGGAGTTAACTGATGCTTTTTTCCAGGTCTGGGAGGAGAACCCTCAGGAGAACATCCGCGCCTCATCAGGAGCATGCCCAGGCATTGTAGAGAGGTCATACAGGAACACAAACTACCTAGCCTCATTTCCTTCTCACTTTCCACTAAAGTTGGATCTGCCTGGAATTTGATTTTCCTCTTTGATTTTGAGTATCATTCCAAACCCGACCTCCATGGGATATTCATTTACATTGATCATTTTTATATTTTATTGTTCTCAACGCATTACACTATGTAATGAATGAGGATTTGTAACTGAAAGATATCTAGGATGTGGTATTTTAGTGTTCCTTTTATTTTTTGAGCAGTGAATATATGTGTATATATAATATATATATATATATATATATATATATATATATAGTTCTTGTCCTTTTGTGTGCTTTAAGTGCATGTAGCTCAGCTTTTTATGGATATAGCTATAGATATTGAGATGGAAATACTCCTTTAAGTGTGTTTAGGTGTATAGTGAGCTACAATATGAAAGACTGACAAGGAGAATGGTGTTAAATCTCACATATTCACTGCTATGGCTGCCTGGCATTCAGGTTCTGACCACAACTCTGCACTGCTCTTCTCTGTACATAAGTTGTGACCATGAGCCAGCTCCCAGATCAGAGTGCTTAAAGTGCCCTGATCTCACTCAATGCCTAGATAGCTGAGTTCTTTAGGGTCTTTCTCACTGTGTTTCTGATTGAGTTCTTTATTTAGACCCAGCCTTTTTCTATAACTTTATCTAGTTATCTGCTTCATGTCCTGATCTCTGCTTGATCTATGCTTACTAACTCTGTCTGCCTTGACCTCTGCCCTGTGTTTGACTTTTGTCTATTATTTCTGTACTTTGTTCAGAGTCGCCAACCTGACTTGGTGTCAGCTGATGATGATGACTATTCCAGGGGTACCAACCTAGGGATTCCCTTGGGTAGAGTCTTTACCTATTGGAAAGGGTTAAGAGTGGAGAAGGCACAATCCCACAGACTATACTTCCTGCTTTACCCCTAAATGAAATCCATTAGTCATGTAATGGGTCCACGACTCTAGTCAGCTAGTACTAATAGTACCTGGCTGAAAAGAGTGAGAAAAGTGCTCCTTTTACCCTTTTTATCAATCCTAACAGAAAGTGAGTCAGAGCAGACAATACATGTTTGCATCTGCTGCTGGTGAGGAAGACGTAAAGAAGGGGAAAGGCGTTGTAAATGGAAGTATCTATTGAAGCTTTCACAGTCTTTGGAAGATTATTAAAAACTCGGCAATCGTCTATCTTTGAGATCTCTCCGGCAGTCATATACTGTAGATCACAGAATATTGGTGTGTCTTGTCTTATGGCTGGCAGAGTATTGGTGTCCAGTCCTATGTGTGAGAGATTATTAATGTTCAGAACTATTTGTGAGAGATTATTGGTGTCTGGTCCTCTGGGTGAGGGATTATTGGAATCTCTCAAGGAATGATACAAGACAAGATATTAAAATCGAAGATGTATACCATTATGGCATCACAACCTGTTTTTTAATCAACAACCTAGTATTCTGACAATAGCAGAAATCCTGAATATAATTCATGCAGTAAAAGGGTACATTGTGTGCCTACCAGCATATAACAACCATAGTGACAGCAATCAAACGCTTTCCCTCCAAGCAAAACAATCACATTGATTTATTACAGGCAGTGCTTCTCCCTTCATTGCTTCTTTTCACTTTCCACTTCCTTCATTCACTTAACAAACAACATACTTTCTTGCATGGCTTACGATTTCCTGACAGGCGATGGACACATTTCTCTATTATTAGATTATAATTAATAACTCGTCAGTCTTCATGTAGTTATACTTCTTTGCCTTTCAACGGATACAATGTAAAAAGTGAGTTCCGGACAGGAAGTTGCTTAGGCTGGCAAATTATGACTGGTTTGGGTGCAACACAGGCGTGCTGGAACTTACTTGGAAGCTGCAAGTGAAAAATATTTTCCGTTTCCTTCCGTTCATTATGTTTTTAGGGTTTCGACTGGATACATATATAAAATAATGGGGAAGATTATCATATGGTGTATGACAGTTTTCATGTACAAGGCATGGAAAAGTCACAGGTTAGAGTAGCAATTTTTTTTCTCTATTGGAATGCCTGCATTACTCTCCTTAAAGGGGATGTGATGAGGGGCATGCCGTGGGCAGAGCCACCAATCCCGTCAGATTTTATGATCATTTACGCAAGCTTACTGGAATAAATGATCCCTGACATCTGTGCCAGCTAGATAGTAGGTATAGATATCAGTGCAGGTGCACACTCGGCAGGCATTCGCTGTGGCCATTTCACTACTTTCCAAGCACAGTGCTGTATGCTCTTTCCCAACTGTGCTTGGTTTTGCAGATCAGTCCCATTCAACTAAGGGTGGGTTCACACCTGCGTTTGAGTCCGTCTGCTGCCAATCCGAGTGAAAATCTTGGAGTACGGGAAAGGCATCGGATACCGACAGGTTAGCGACGCAATGGTTAAAAACCCACTCATTTGAATGGGTTTTTAAAGCAATGCGCGGGTGTCCGATTGCACCCTCTGCGCTGCGAATCCTTTTTTTTTGTCGGAAACAAAGTCGGACATGCAGGACTTTGTGTCCGACGAAAAAAAACGGCTTTGCAGCGCAGAGGGTGTAAGCGCACACCCACGCATTGCTTTAAAAACCCATTCAAATGAGTGGGTTTTTAACCAATGCGTCGCTAACCTGTCGGTATCCGATGCCGATCCCATTCCCCGAGATTTTCACTCGGATTGGCAGCGGACGGACTGAAGTGCAGGTGTGAACCCACCCTAAATGAGTCTACATTGCAAATATGTGATGGATGAACATGACATCACTACTCTGTGTGTGCAAGAAGTGGCCCTCACCCAAGTGCCACTGCCGCTTTGTACATTGATGGGTGTCCCAGCCATTCTAATATTGCTAGCTTATCCTAAGGATTGATCACCAATATTTAAGTCCCAGAAATCCCATTTAAGTCTAAGGCCCCACGTAGCGTCCTGCAGCAAAAAAGCGCTGCGGGAAAAACTGTGGCAGCAACGCATTGAACTTTTTCCCGCAGCGCTTTTCACAGAAAGTCAGACTTTCTGCCTCCATTATACCTATAGGGAAACCGCTGGCGTTTCAGTAGGTATAATTGAAATGCAGCGATTTCCAAAACCATGACAGCGTGTCCTCAGCGCATATTTTCCCACACTGTGAGGATAGGATTAGCTAGAATCTCATCCACTATACAGTAACTAAAGCGTTTACTCCACGGGCAAACTATGGTGTTTGTGCCACGTACTGCCCTGTCCTTAATGATGAAAATACAGGTTATACTGAATCTTTTCCTATAAAACTATATATCAATCGACTCCAGCTTCATTCGTTTTTGGGAATAAAGGCTACTGCTGACTGTGAATCTTCTGTTAAAAAACAACTAGTCAAGCTTGTAGCCATATTATTCACAGCTTTCACACATAAGAAAAAAAAGACCACAGCATAAGGTCTCATAAATGTTCTATTGCAAGCTGTATTATAGATGTATAGCTTCTAGGGAAGGATACCGTGCCATATGGAATGAGGATGCAGTAGCACACGCTCACAGCTCTGTACTATAGAAATGAAAATTTCATTAAGGACCTCAATTGTTCATGATACAATGTCAGAAGAAGAAGGAAATATCACATAGTGATTTTATGGGAACATGTCACATTGAAAATAGTCTCTGATCTGCTGTAATAGAGCAGAAAGAAATTGATATATAGGCCCACATGTATTAAGCTGGTTGCACCTCGAAAATGGCCAAAATTTGTGCATTTTTGACACACTGTGGCGCGTCTCAGCCTGTGAGCCCTGCTTGCAATTTTTTTTATATAGTGAGTGGAGCCAGGTAGGAATCTCTGCTGGTCGGGGTTGCTTTGGTCTACCAGATTTACTATATAATATAATATACTATACTAACTCATGCTGGCTCTGACTGGCGTAGATTTGAGATAAGATACACCTACATGCACTAGAATTACTAATTTTGGTGGGCCGTGCATCTTTTGGAGAATCAATTAAGAATGACAAAAGAATCGCCATTCATAATAAATTTCCCCCACCGTTTTGTGGGAAAAGATTCGATATAACTTGTCATCTACTCTCTGTATAACTGTGCATAGAGCGATAGCTGTCAATCACTAATACAAGTTTTACTGAATCTTTTCCTACAAAACTATATATATATATATATATATATATATATATATATATATATATATGTGTATCAATCTGCTCAGCCACTCCTGCTCTATATAATGCTGCAGCAGACGTTTTTAGCCTTATATGGGGTTTTTTTCTGGATAAAAATATTTGAGAACGTTCCAAAGGATATCATCAGTATCAGATTATTGGGAGTCCGATACCTGGCACCACCACTGATCAGCTTTTACTGATCAGCAGCTAGTACACAGAGAATGGAGGCAGTTCTGTTCTGTGTATAGTGGCCAAACCAAGTTACTACAGCTTAGCTCCCCTTCAAGTAAAAAGGAGCTGATTTGCAGTACCTGTTCTGGGCACTACACAGAGAACGGATCTGTCAGCTTCCTGCCCCATTCTCTGCGTACCTGCTGCTGAGAATAGATGATCAATGGGGTTACCCACTGATTTGGCAATGATGACCAATCCTTAGGATAGGTCATTAATATTATTAGCCTGGAAAACCTCTTTAAGTATTTGATAAATACAAGTCCCACTTCTGGGACCTAGAGCTAGTTCCTATGACCTCCATCGTGTCTGGTGAAATGGCTCTCTATATAATATGTAGCAGCCAAAAACCCCTGTACTGGAAATAAGTGAAGGTTCTACAGGTGTGATCCACATTTTTGGCATATCTACATGTATAACGTATATATACCCCTTTAAGTATTTACAGACCTACCAAGGGTAAAGTGTTTCCATTGATTGAATTGTTCTCTTTCTGTACTAGGAACTTTATATTGTAATGTTCTGATTTTTGGTATGTGTCGGTGTGATTTGTTCCTGTAGCTATACAACAAAGGGTTTTATATCCAATCCTCTCTAATTGAATAAGTTAAAGCCGAGTCGTCTGACATCGCTACTTTCCTAGTTATTTACAATCTTAATTTCTAATCTTTCTAACTAAACTTGTAGACACATATATCACTTTGCATCTTGTCTTCTGAGCCCAGGAGCGAGGACAAAATTCACGATATTCAGTATACCTCTAGGGCTGTTGCATTGGGTCTGAGCCACTAGATACAAATTGTAAAAATATAAATGACATAATAAGACTAGCAGATTACTTTGTAATTTTTACTAAAATGTAGTAAATAAAACACAGTTTTATAGATACATTATGATACGACTTGAAAACACAATCTGGAGACGACAAAAGAAGAATCATATAAAAGCAAATATTCCATTCCAATATGCTTACAAATTGTGAGAAAGAAAATTGCTTATTTTCTAAAGACCGCCATGATTTATTAGCTTTTTTTTTCGCAAACCATGGGCTATTATTGACTATGAGTCTTCTGTTAAAAAACAACTAGTCAAGCATGCAGCCATATTAATCAAAGCTTTCACACATAACAAAAAAGACCACAACTACGACACAGCATAAGGGCTCATAAATGTTCTATTACAAGCTGCATATTAGATGTACTGTATTGCTTCTAAGGGAGAATCCATTGCCATATGGAGTAAGAATGTAGTGGCACACCGAGTGCCTATAAACCCAGAATATACCATGTATGTGTATGTGTCCCCCCCCATACCTTTCCATAAATATTGCTAAGGACTTTAATCTCTTACCTTTTTTTTTTTTTTTTTTTTTTTGCAAAAAACAGGCTGAAATTTATATCACATATTAGGGAGAGACATTGGGGCAGATTTATTATGCCTTGACACCCACCCTGCCTGGGTGTCGATCATACGTCACCTGATTAACACCTCAAGAGCATTGATATCAGCACTATAGAAGGCAAGGAACCTCACAGCCCTAGGAAATGGATTCAAAGAATTGAGGAAATCAGACTGATGGAGGAATTGACAGCACATCTACATGACAGAGCTGAGGCCTTTCAAAGAACTTGGTGTTATTGGGTTTTATATCAATAATCCGCTGAATATAAAGCAATTATGTGGCAGTGACTTGAACGATGATTTAGGTGAGGGGTGCCTTGATGTTAACCCCTTTCTTTCCCCCTAACCCCCCCCCCCACCCCCATTTTTGTTTTTTCTCTTGAGGTCAGAATGTGTCATCACAAGCTAGGAAATTGAAACATACCTAAACTATCAGCTTTTGATTTTCTGGCAGATTTTGACATTAATAAAATGCTATAATATACTTTTGTGACAGATTTTGGCTCCTTTTTGTAAAATTCACTTTCTGTCAATACTGTATTCTTTCCTTTGCCGGGCGCGCCTCAATATAATGGAAGGCGAATGAAGGGGGGGCCTCCCCAGTTGTTTCCGGCCTTCTTAGCGTGGTTTTGGTGTCATATGAAAGAGGAGATCCCCGTCACAGTTCTATCTGTATGATTTCCAGAGTGATTACTAGTTGAAAACACAGTCAGGATTGGCAAATTTATATTTAAATGCAGTTGCTCCCAATCCCAACTGTGTTTTCAACTGTTGTCTCTGGAAATGATACAGAATCTCATCTTTGATATGACACCAGAATCACTGTTCTAAGTTTTATAATGCCTGAGATATAACTGTCTGAAATGACCTCCCCAGCCTAAGCTTCCCTGCATTATATATGAATCCATCCCTCCATACTACTAGTGAGAAGCAATGTACAGATTTAAACTGTTAATACAGAAACGGAGAAAAGAACACAGGTGGGTCCGAAAGTAAATTTCAGTACAAGATTTCACAGAAAGGAACCAAAGTCCATTAATAAAGTATATTACACAGCATTTATTAATGTTACAAATGCTGCCAGAAAATCAAAAGTTTAGGGATAAGTTGGTCAACTAGTGTCACTCATTTTGGAATACTGTAGAGCAGTCAAAAAGACAGGTCATGCCATTGCGGAGATTTCTTGATAGTGTTTTTGTATTAGCTACAAGTCTCTTTTAGCTAAATGGTACCTATGACCTGCCATGTTTGATTCTTCAAAGCTATTGTCACACTGGTGCAGTGGACCCTGAGTTCTTCCAGCTGCAGGACAATGCCCAGCCTCATGTGGCCTGAATTTATATAGGTAATTCCTGCATAACAAAGGCATCGATGCCATTGACTGGTTCTTGTGATCCCCAGATATGAATCCAATTAAAAACCTATGGGAAATTATGGATTAGAGCAGGGAAAGACAACCTTTGGCACTCCAGCTGTTGTAAAACTACAATTCCCAGCATGCATACTTGCGCTGCTGTTCTTGGAACTCCCATGGAAGTGAAAGGACCATGTTAGGAGATGTAGTTTCACAGCAACTGGAGTGCCGAAAGTTGCTGATCCCTGAATTAGAGCATCTGATTCTGCCATGTAATCTGCCTAGGAGCTTGCTGATGCCCTGATCCAAGTCTTGGAGAAGATTCCCCAGGATACCATCCACCTACTTATTAGAGGTATGCCCATATTTTGTCAGGAGGTCATACACACTACTGGAGTCTGCATTATGAGTTGTGTTGCTAAAATTCTTGCAAATTGGATTTGCCGTGATCCTGATGTTTTACTTTGATTTTATTTAATTAAACGTTGATAAATCATTTTGTTGTCAGTAAATTCCACAATTTATATTAGAACAGCTTTTCAAATTGAATATTTAATTCATAGATGTCCAATATATGATTTGTGTTCTCTTATTTTTTTTGTGAGCAATGTACTTAGACTACTTAAACTGTCCCCCAGCAGGAAGTGACGGTACTGTCTCTAGCTGTCTTTGTAATGCTATGCTGTGACATCATAGGATTAGCAACACAGCACAAAGAAATAAAAAAATAAAATAAAAATCAAGATGGTGTCTGATCACAAGTAGAATATAAAGAACCTACAAAAGAACTGGTGAGTGTAAAACACAATCAGGCGAGGGGTGCAGTGAAGAAGAAAAGTGTTTTTATCGGACTGCTTCTTAAAGGCTCAAATTGTCAGAAAGTGCCTGACAACATTTGATTCCAAAATCAATAGAGTCATTAACCCCTAAACAATCAGGAATGTGAATTAACCTTTGAGGAACTTACAACAGAGCTTGAATAAGGTCATTGGGTAGTAAATTAATAAGGTCCTGAGAATGTTCGAGGTGGAACCTTCATTCAATACAAAAAAAAAAGCAAGAAAATCCACAAATTCCGCAAATTGCCTGCATCAGTGTTATCCTACATTATATCTTATCTCATCATAGTTGAATTATATGCAAATCTGAAATTCATTCACTGCAGTCATTTTATGTTATAGGGAATATTACAATTCTTATGAAGGCATTTTTAGAACTATAGCCGACAAATGATGTGCTCTAAATATTGTAGATGGGATAAATCTATAATAAATGCGAGTATGATTTTCCTGCAAATTTGACTTTAAAATACATGATGAGCAAATAAAGAAAAATAAATTATAGAGAGGTCTTATCTTACTGACTGGCTCATGAGAAGTAAATGATTTCCCTACCTCTATCAGTATTACTTCCCGTAACCGACTCCGAGGTCTTCTTTGATCATAGACTGCACATTGTAATGAAACTAGGAAAAAATGTATCAACTCAATGATTACTGCTGTAAAGAGTAAATTTGTGGTGCATCTCGCTGCCCGTAGACTGCCGGAGTTATGGTAATTATTGTTAGCGATAAGAAGATTTCCAACTCTTCTTATCAACAACGATTACCATAAATCCTACAATCTACACTGCACTTCTTAAGTGTCGTGAACACAGAACAGACTTACTCATTGAGCCTGTATCGAGGCACATGGAGCTTCTTTTTTACAGGCTCGAAAGCACTTTGGGGGGCAGTTATCAAGCCTCTTCTCCCTATTTTCTTTTAATTCTGCACCTTTTTTTTAAAATTTTTTGCTGTGTACTTAAGATTTATCATGAGTTTCCTTCTATTTTTCAGGCATATCTAAATTCCAATTTCCATTAGGTGAATTTGGCTGAAAAAATGTATTCACCTTTTTTTTATGATGAGGCATAAAAAAGTGCATGCCAGAAAAAAAGACACCCAAAAAAATTACGGAAATGGTAAATGACTCCTATTTTGTTCGACCATATAGTTCCTCAATGCAGCATGGTATTATGGGGTATTCTTGAAGCAACGTGTCTAGCCATGATTTTTGTTTCTTACATCCACAGGGAATCCATCAGAATACATTCCCTCTATATGAAAGCAGAGACCTCTAAGGTCCAATGCACACAACCGTAATTGCGGATAAAAATGTGGACCCATACATTTCTAAGGGCCAATATACACATTCACATGTGGACGTGTGTCCAGGCCGTAGAAAGGGTTTGCAAATTATGAAGCATATCTTATTTTTTTCCGCATATACGGCACAGACCATTGTAGGGAATCATACAAGGTCCATGATTGCGGATGACATACCGATGCAATGCAGACATGTATATGTGCAGATTGCTGATCGGTATTTACAGACAGCAAATCCACTACAGTGGTGTGCATGTATCTTTAAGATATACAGTAGTGGTACGGCATACAGCAGACATAGATTCAATTTCTGGAGCAAGGACAGACTAATGTGTGGCAAATTTATTTACCCCCCTTCCTGACAGTTTTGTATTTTAATTTATAACTCCGTCCTTTCGAAAGTTATAACTTTTTTATTTTTCTGTTTACATAGCCCAATGATTTTTGGGTTATCAGTAATAAAACAAAAGGGAACACTTATACTTTTATGCAGTGATAACGTTATATTATATATACAATATATTTTCTTCAAATAAAGATGTGTCTACCCTTAAAAGGGTTATGCCATTATAGACACTTATCCCTTATCCATGAGACAGGGAATAAGAGTTGCTGGGGGCCTGATCTCTAAGTTCCCCAGTGATCATCAGGACAGGTGACTAAAAATCCCCCTAAGGCCTCCTTGTGAATGGAGCACCAGTGTGCTTGTGTGACTGGTGCATACATATTAACAAAACCCTTTACAAACTGCAATCCCCAACACAACCATTAAGTGGCAGTGGCTCTACATAGATATATACTGGATATGACTTTGTGATACATTCTTACAAAACCATATTGTCTTGAAAATCTGTTAATTTTGTAAGGCTAGATTCACACCTGCGCCTGGTCTCTGTTCAGGGATTCTGTCCCCGAATCTGCTTGAAAAGAAGAACGGAAACCCAAATGCAGGTGTGAACCTAGCGTAAGAGATACAATATGCAGATAGGGACTGCTCCCTTTGTTAACCAATTACTGTAAAATGTTTGGACAGTTTTACAGCTTTCAACTGATCCCCAGTTAATTAATCTGCATTTTTTTAATTTATGCCATGATTTGTACTACTATCTATTTTGTGTCAAATATCACAATGTATTCTGTATTACATTGTATGTTCAATAAGACAAGTTTAAAAAAAATAGGAAATTATTGTCGGTATTTAAAGGGGTGTTCTAAGCAAGGCTTAAAATCGTAAACATTATATACCCAGCTCCGTGTTTGGCCAGGGATCCCCAGTCTTTGTTCACCTTCTGCCTACACATGAGTGCCAATATCTCCAGCACCAGGGTACATACTGGGAAATCCAAAAATGCACTGAATTCAGCACACTGTTGGCTTTCTAGCGGTATATAATACCGCACATCGATGAGGACGTGAAAGGTCCTCTTTAACTCGCAGGGTGTAAGAGACAAATATTTGGCGGACGCATCAGAAACCCTACAATTCTTGGCATAACATAAGCAGACACGAAACATCTCTCGCTTATTGAGGAGACAGATATGTGGCGCACAATGAGAATTTATGACGCACAAAATAAATTGTCATAAATTCATCACACCATTTTAGACACGGTCTACTTTGCACAAGAAAATCTGCGCCATATTCGTTCTTTTCTGTTTCATGAATGTGTCGTAAAGTGAGACCCTTCTAAACCTCGTCCATTCTGGGGCATATTGCTCAAAAGTGTTGAGCCAGTCATATTTTTCTGTTCTTTCTGTTCATAAATATGTCATAAATGCCGTGCATCATAAAGTGTTGGACTTCTATTGATAAATCTGCCCACAGTATCTATTAGTTTAAGCCTATCTAGTGTGTAAAAAAAAAACGGACTTGGAATATCCCTTTAACAATCTGTTTTCCAGTCACTGTTCTTAGAGGAGATGACATGTAGAGATTTGTCATGGTTGGCGAGAGATTTAACTCTCGTAATCGTTCTTTGGATCAAAAGCAAAAGAAATATGTAAATGAAAATAATGGATTGTATCCAATGACAATGTTTTCATTTCTACATTGTAGTTACTATATCTGTGTAAATCATCGCTGTCAGAGCCAGAACAGACAGAAGAGAATTAACATACATGTCAACCATGTGAAAGATACCGACCAATGCATCTGACTAAGGTATTTTATAATGTGCCCGCTCTCTTTGATAGGGTCTGCAGCTCTTGTCACTGGGGGATGCATTAATCCATCAACTCAGACCCTCATTAAGGGTTCCTATATCTGACATAATTCATCTTAGTATAATGTTGTACCGTGTTAGCTCACACCATGTCTGATGAAGGGAGATAGCTAGTACTCCTGAAAGCTTACTTATAAATATACTCAGTTAGCCTCTAAAAGGTATCGCCTGATTTCTTCACTCTTCCATAATTCATCTTAAGGACTAAGTAAATTTCTCTCTATTGTTCAGATGACAGCTAGTTTCTCTGACTCCACTGAAGTTACCTAGTTAAAAAAGTGGGTCAGGAAGAGTACTATGTCTTTTTAAGGAGACTGCCATTGCAGGCCATCTTTCAGTATGCAAAGTCTTGCAGACCATATATGGTGTGCTAAGAATTCTGGGAAAAGAATATGCAGATAAGTTCTCCTTGATGGGAAAAGGACAACCGGCCCTAATGTCACCATTTGGAAGGTCAATGGATCAATGCCTGGTTTTTAAGAAACCTGGACGCCATAATCTGAGAAACTAGGATCCATCAAGTCTACCGATGATCCCACAGTGTTGCTCGAGAAGAAGGCAAGAATGCCTATAAAAAAAATCAGGTGGAAAGTTTCTTTCCAGCTGTAAATCTGGTGATTAGAATAAATCTCTGCATCAATGATCCATTTGCAGAAAACTTGTAATCATACCTTGTCATATTAAATAAAATCCTAAAAATTCAAAGTTCAATCTTTCCCTAGATTTGAAATAAAAGTAAATAAATAATATAAAAAATTCCCATATGCCGTAGTGGGAAAAAACATCAAAAGAGCCAAAGCACCGCCCCCCCCCATTCTGAATTTTTTTTTACAGCTGCCCAGTACGTCACACAGAATATTAAATGGTACATTTACAAAGTACAATTTGGCCCACAATCACTAAGCCCTCACATAGCTTTGTGAATGGAAAAATAAAAAAAATTATGGGGTTTGAAAGGCGGGGACTCAAAAACAAAACAAAAAAAAACTTATCTCCTAGCCACAGGGAATAATAAGCAATCTCATGAAGCCCCGTAGAAGTGAAGGTATGCCAGTTGGGCAAGTACACTGGAGCTTCATTCATATGGAGCATAGAGGACTGTTGGGTCCTACAGGTCGGATCACCAATGATCTGGCACTTATTCCTTATCATGCAGAGTATAAGTGTCTTTAATGACAAAAGTAATTTAAGTTAAGGCATTTACAACTTTATATATAATATACACAAAAGAGTGGGTAAGGGGGATATATGTAACTTATTAATATACATGTATATGAATTTCTGAACCATTCTCTTGCACTGTGAAGCACTACCCATATTTCATTCAGGACCAAGGACTGCCCTTTCACTCCCATCTTGAAAATGGTCACTGGTGGAGAGGTAAATGACGAGGCCAATCCCATCCATTAGTGCCTCCCATTGTAACTAGAGATGATCGAATCGAAGCTGACGAAGTGGAATTTGTGGAATTTTATAATAATAGCACCAGCTCTGGAGGGGGATTGAAGCAGGGATATCTGATCGATGCTTCAATAGGTATACACTGCAATACACGTGTATTGCAGTGTATAGGAGGCTGTCAGCCCGTGCAGACGCATAGGCTGACAGTCTCCATTCAAGGCAGGATCAACCAAGTATGAGATGGGGCAGACGCGGGACACTGGGCAGACCCCGGGCTTCCAAATAGGAGCAGTAGCATTCCCCGAAAACGTCATGGGGGGCGATCGGGATCCCAATACCTAATAAAACCCCTGAGATGCCGCTGTCATGAATGACCGCGGCATCTCGGGGTTAACACCCACGATCGGAGCTCAGCTCCGACCGCGGGTGTTAGAAGACAATGTCAGCTGTTACATACAGCTGACACCCGCAAAGCAGGGTGTGCACACAGTTTCTGTGTGTGCACCATGCTTCCGCCATGGTTTGCGGGAAGTCCTTCCCCGGCTGCGCCTTACTATTAGGGCGGATGTCGGGAAGCAGTTAACAAGATTCACTGCAAATTAATTCGGATCGAATCTAATTGTTTTGGAAACTTCGGAGAATCGATTGAATCGAATTTTTACAAAATTCGCTCATCTCTAATTGTAACATAAGGTGCCTGCAGTAGTTTCATGTTGAGCAACCACCATGTTATGTTCTGTTTCATCTGCACTTGTACTTTACCTCTCTAAGCTCTTCAGCCAAAAACCACAATTATTTTAATTTAGGGTAAAACTATATTCAGGCTTCAGCCTTAAGGCTGTGAAGCAATTTATTATCACAGACCTTGGAGAATACATTAATAGGGCTACATAAATAGAACTAAGCATAGCTAGTAGAATAATTTCTAATGTTGATTAATGTATGGAAGTTTTTAATGAATATGCAAATAAACTGCAAGTGCATTGGGGGAGGGGCTCAATTTGTCAGATTTACTTAGAGGCAGTTGCAAATGGTTCTATCTACCTATCAGGAATGGCCTAGCCCACAATTATATTAACTACTTCAGTACCAGGCCAATTTCTGGTTCAGCACAAGACACATTTTCGTTTTTTTTTGTATGTGCGTTTTTGAGGGCTATAACATTTTTATCATTTGGGTTATTCAACTCATCTCTGTGTCTTTTTTCGGTGACACATAGGTCTATATTTTTATGTTTTTATTTTTACATGTTTTTTACTTTTTATTTTTTTTTATATCCGGGAAAATATAAACAAAAGAGGAGGGAAAACGGGTCTGTTTTTCACTTTTAATTTTTTTTTTTATTTATTTAATAGCACAAAGTGCTACTAAAAAACTTTAGAAAATAGTTTTTCCTCTCCGTTACAGTAATTTTTATGTTGTATTGTGTCATCAGGGGGTTATTGTGTTATTGGTGTATTATTTTATAAATTTTTTAAATTATTTTACTTTACTTTAATTATTTTTTTTTTTTTTTTACTTTTCTGTTCATTTTATTTTATTTTTTTTTTTTTTACATTGTGTCCCCATAAGGTTATAATAGATTTTTGCTGACATCTAATCTGATACAATTAGCCCCACTTACAGGAGGAATACAGCCTCCTGCCCATAACTACAAAGCTGATATTGGTCCTGCAGAAACCAGCAACTGTAACAGACTCTGATCCCGGGGGCTCATGTGACCGCTGGGTCAGAGGGCAGCTGCATCATGGCGGCTCTCATAGCGGTGTATACAGTGCTCATTGAGCACTATGTACATAGCAATCGGGAAGGCAGGGATGGTAATAAACCTAAAACCCCAATGGGTGGTTCGGAAGTTGTTAACAAACATCAATGTTTATTAGTATCTACAAAAAGGAAAAATATTAAAAATTCATAAAAACAAATCAGGCAAGGTCACAGCAATTCATGTACACAGAGCAGTGAAATTGCAATATCTGTACTAAAATATTAGAAAGTGCATAGTGCAATAAAATAAATACTATGTGCAACAATTATGTCAAAAATTCATGTATAAATAAATAAATATATAAAGTGCTTATAATGTAAATAATTACAAAAAAATTGGTAAATCAAGCCCTTACCCTAATGCCCTTGCAGAACGATTGTCATGTCCATAAGAAGAGTTGCACTCTCTGCACTTTTTCATGAGTTTATGATCAAAAAGACATGTTTTGGCTCCAATAATGGGCCCCTCCAATAAAGGGCACTATTATTGCTTCGGGAAGCATTTTGCACTTGGCAGGCTCTCTTTATACTTTACCATTTCCTACTCAATAATCCCACACCTTTCATTTTCTTTTGTTTCTGTTATAATCTTAAAATGCTACATAAAGACCAAGACAATTTATGATTAATAAACCTGTAACTTTTTTTCTGTAAAAGTTGCAGTTTAGTTAGAATCATGATTAATGCGCGCTCCCCCATCACATACATTACCATTTGGTCGCAGACTAATTGTAATGCACGGCGCACGCTATGTTTATGCACAGGACAGCCATTTGCTTATTGATTTGCAACACATGGATCACTTTGACTATACATACTGTTGTCTCGAGGTCACCATTTCCTACAGTTGCACAGAACATGAATAATTTGCAGAGAAGAAGAAAAGCAACTTTCAAAGTGTCTTCAAAGGGCGGGCAAGGTCTTGCATTGTAGAAGGCATGTACCTGATAGAATTGTTTGAGTTTCTCAGCATCAGATGTGTATGGAGATAGATTTCATGTATTCAAGCTTTCTTTTGCCCTTTGCAGTTGATAGCTTCCACAGAAATAAAGAAGATTTAAAGAGTGTTTTACCTTGAAGGATGAGAGTCTCGCGCAAATAGTAGATGAGTGTCCCCTGGGGGCAAATCTCATTTTCACATTAATGAAAATTAATGGTGATAAGAGAAGGTATAGGTAGGAAAGCCCAAAGGAGCCGTGAGCCTTCATTCAGTCGGAGTTTTTCTCTCCTCTCACACTAGTTAAGTGCACACAGTTGCAACATTGTAATCATGGTTGTTATAAATTCTGCACTAATATTACCTTGGGGCCTTCACAATAACTGGCACACATTTCTAGATGAAATGCCAATGGCTGCCCTGGATGTACTGCACTATACAATTCTGGCTCTGAAGTCCTGTTATCATAACTCAGCACTGCTAATAAGCCAAAGTTTTATCGTCTATGATATGAGCTCCATCCACTAACAATTAGATTTCTGGGTACTGTGAATGATTCTCATCCTTCTAACAATGTTTTTAGTCTAAAAACTGTGAAGACCATAGACTCACATAATGTAAATTATACTATGCTTAAGCCAGGATATCTGATTTCTGATTAGACATTTACATGGAAATTTCTATTTAAAGGAAATATTCAGGATAATGCTGAAAATGATGCCTTGGCCTAGATTCTATGCATTCATTCTCAAGTTTTGCTCCAGTGGTGTAACTATAGCCCTAAAGGAAACTTTAGACTGCCCAACTCCTTGCCTTCCCACTTCACGCAGCACACTTTAACTTGACTTTTTCAGTGGCTTTCAATGGCTTTTGCCTTTTGATATCATACTGCAGTGTGCTACCAGATTCAACTTAGAATGCCGCATATGAAGGATATCACTTGCCACTTGACGTGTCCAGCCACATGGACAGATAAGGAAGAGGACAAATGTTATTGAGAGTTCAAAAGAGGTCTGTTAGATCGTGGCTGGTTTCTCCTCATTTGTCTGAGCAGGTTAAACATTGTCATGGTAACAGACTACACGGATCACTGTAGTCTGATTCTACAGCCGAACTATAATGCAGTCACGTTGTGTTCTACCCTATAGGACATGCCATTATTACAACTAGGTTTCACATTGCAAAGAAAAAATAATAATAATAGAAAAACAGCTGATGCTAATAGAGTTTTCAAATGTTTCCAGGAAGAATTACATTTTGCTTCTTTGAAAGGGGTTAGATTATCTGCCTGACTAAATTGACCGCATGAACAGACCTGTCTTATGTTTGTTTGCTCATCCACAAACACCAATTAAGTAGATAGTTGATAAGTAGATAATACACTGTTTCATTGCATGTCATTTCGAGGGGTTTTCCAGATTAAAATTTTTAATGACCTGTGCTAAGGATAGATGTATCACATTGTTGAGAGGTCAATACCTGGTACCAGCATCGATTAGCTGTGTTCAGCAGTCGAAACACAGAGTACTGAGCAGAAAGTACAGTGCCTTGCGAAAGTATTCGGCCCCCTTGAACTTTTCAACCTTTTGCCACATTTCAGTCTTCAAACATAAGATATAAAATTTTAATTTTTTGGTGAAGAATCAACAACAAGTGGGACACAATCGTGAAGTGAAACGAAATTTATTGGATATTTTAAACTTTTGTAAAAAATAAAAAACTGAAAAGTGGGGCGTGCCAAATTATTCGGCCCCCCTTAAGTTAATACTTTGTAGCGCCACCTTTTGCTGCGATTACAGCTGCAAGTCGCTTGGGGTATGTCTCTATCAGTTTTGCACATCGAGAGACTGAAATTCTTGCCCATTCTTCCTTGGAAAACAGCTGGAGCTCAGTGAGGTTGGATGGAGAGCGTTTGTGAACAGCAGTTTTCAGCTCTTTCCACAGATTCTCGATTGGATTCAGATCTGGACTTTGACTTGGCCATTCTAACACCTGGATACGTTTATTTGTGAACCATTCCATTGTAGATTTTGCTTTATGTTTGGGATCATTGTCTTGTTGGAAGATAAATCTCCATCCCAGTCTCAGGTCTTTTGCAGACTCCAACAGGTTTTCTTCCAGAATGGTCCTGTATTTGGCTCCATCCATCTTCCCATCAATTTTAACCATCTTCCCTGTCCCTGCTGAAGAAAAGCAGGCCCAAACCATGATGCTGCCACCACCATGTTTGACAGTGGGGATGGTGTGTTCAGGGTGATGAGCTGTGTTGCTTTTACGCCAAACATATTGTTTTGCATTGTGGCCAAAAAGTTAGATTTTGGCTTCATCTGACCAGAGCACCTTCTTCCACATGTTTGGTGTGTCTCCCAGGTGGCTTGTGGCAAACTTTAAACAAGACTTTTTATGGATATCTTTGAGAAATGGCTTTCTTCTTGCCACTCTTCCATAAAGGCCAGATTTGTGCAGTGTACGACTGATTGTTGTCCTATGGACAGACTCTCCCACCTCAGCTGTAGATCTCGCAGTTCATCCAGAGTGATCATGGGCTTCTTGGCTGCATCTCTGATCAGTCTTCTCCTTGTACGAGATGGAAGTTTAGAGGGACGGCCGGGTCTTGGTAGATTTGCAGAGGTCTGATACTCCTTCCATTTCAATATGATCGCTTGCACAGTGCTCCTTGGATGTTTAAAGTTTGGGAAATCTTTTTATATCCAAATCCGGCTTTAAACTTCTCCACAACAGTATCACGGACCTGCCTGGTGTGTTCCTTGGTCTTCATGATGCTCTCTGCGCTTTAAACAGAACCCTGAGACTATCACAGAGCAGGTGCATTTATACGGAGACTTGATTACACACAGGTGGATTATATTTATCATCATCAGTCATTTAGGACAACATTGGATCATTCAGAGATCCTCACTGAACTTCTGGAGTGAGTTTGCTGCACCGAAAGTAAAGGGGCCAAATAATATTGCACGCCCCACTTTTCAGTTTTTTATTTTTTACAAAAGTTTAAAATAACCAATACATTTCGTTCCACTTCACAATTGTGTCCCACTTGTTGTTGATTCTTCACCAAAAAATTAAAATTTTATATCTTTATGTTTGAAGCCTGAAATGTGGCAAAAGGTTGAAAAGTTCAAGGGGGCCGAATACTTTCGCAAGGCACTGTAGATAATTCTGTTCCCTGTGTAGTGGCTGAACTGAGTCACTGCAGCTCAGCTTACATGCAGCCTGTAATAGAAGTGTCCGTAATTTGCAATGTATTAGTGATCAGACCCCCTGAGGTTCAAAACCCCTAGGGGGTCTAATAAATACAGTAAAAAAAAAAAAAGAAATTAAAAATTCAAATCACCCCCTTTTCCCTAGAACACATATAAAAGTGCTTAACCACTTCCAGACTGCCCATTGGGTTTTTACATCCGGAGAGTGGCTCTCTTGTTCTGCAAGGACGTACTGGTAACTACAGCCGGAGCTCCCTTAGAGAAGGCAGGGAAGGTTTATTACCGTCCCTGCCTTCCCGATCGATGTCTATACAGCGCTCAATGAGGACACAATGTATAAAAATAAATAAATTAAATAAACAGAAAAGTAAAAAAAAAAAGTAAAATAATTTAAAAAATAAATAATATGCCAATAATACATACAAAAAAACCAAAAATGTGTCTGGTCCTTGACCAGAAATTGGCCTGGTACTGAAGTGGTTAAATAAAGTGAAAAACATAGACCAGCCGCAATAGTAATATTCCTATGACAGACCTGGAAGCCTACACTGCGCAGGAGCTGGTCTGTAACAGCAAAGGTACGGTGCCCCATGGGTACTTTTTTAACTTTGGGTGGGTGGGAAATAGTATCCAATGCCTACGATCACAGTGTACTCGTAGACATTAACGCCGGGTCTCCGCTGTATATTACTTTCCAGTGGCTATAGAAGCAGCTCTGCAGCAGAGTGGCTTCCATCTTTGAAGACCGTTCATCCACCGTAATAGTACGGCGGATGTCAGGAAGGGGTTAAAGCACAATGGCATGTCTTAAGTCATGCCCCTTTCTTGACAAACAATGTATGTTCAACCAAACCACTCCCCCTTTTCAGACAAAGCATGTCTAAACCTTTTAATAAATGCAGTGCAAAACGTACGCCAGCTTTTTTTTGCCACACAATAGGGGAAATTTATAAAATTAGCATTTCCTATGTGTATATTTGTACAGACTGGCACAATTTATTAATCTATCTGCCCCATGGTGTACACTTTTGAGCACCTGTGTATAAAAAAGGGGTTTTCCGAGATTTTTTTATTTTTATTTTTTTTTACAGTAAGACAAAAAAAAGTGCTGAAATGAAATTTTCTAATAGAGATCAAATGAAAATTTCATACCCTTTTGCAGAATTATGTGAATTGTGCACATGACTTCAGTTGTTAGGCACACCCACATGAGTGTGATGTCATTACTGAAGAAAGCAGCATTTGTCCAAATTTTATTGACTGCCAGAGCAGTCAGAAGGAGGTTTGGGCTGGCAGCATGGTAGATGCATAAGGTGAGTGAAGGAGATGAGCAACATGGGCAATAGATGTGAATACTTCATCATAAGCATTATGTAGGGTCCTTCTCAATCTGCATTCGTTTTTGAACAATGTTTATTTATTTATTTATTAGGCTTACTTATATAGCGCCATCATATTCTGCAGCGCTTTACAGATATTGTCAGTCACTGTCCCATATAGGGCTCACAATCTACATTTCCCCATCAGTATGTCTTTGGAGTGTGGGAGGAAACCGGAGTACCCGGAAGAAACCCACGCAAACACGGGGAGAACATACAAACTCCTTGCAGATGTTGTCCTTGGCAGGATTCGAACCCAGGACTCCAACGCATGCATACTGTTTTTAAAAATATTTGTGCAGATTTTAAAAATTGCATGCATTTTTTAAAACCGTATTTGTAAAAATGCACCATGTGCACCCAGACTTACTAGTAAGAGTTGTAGCATGGGACCACATTGTGTTATTGTGCTTTACAGACATTCTCAGTCAATATATATACAGATACACATGCATATTTCTATATGCTATATGTATATATACATTCACATTCATTTTAAGAGAAGACAAAAATAGAAGAAAAGGGGAATGAAGAGAGAGCACAACCCAGCTTTTACTCCTACTGGACAGTTTGCACCTCAGGCTCTAGGTTGAAGAGATATGTCCTCCCCCAACCCCATTGTCAACCCAAGACAAACTGCCAATTCACATATATACATAAATATTAAATACGTATACAGAGATACATGCAGGTATATATTGGAAAGTTGGAGTCAGGGCCAGTTTTGGATGGAATCGGAGTTGGAATTGAAAAAGTTATCGACTACGCATTCATAATGATTCATTATTATACATTATATTAAACAATTATTGATATTGTATAATTAATACATTCAAAAAAATGTAACCATTGTTTTTTTTCTGAATTAGAGATGCTCTGCATGTTCCTGTTTGACCAGCTGAACCATTCATGGAGGAGTAGGAGACAGAGCTGGAACTGGAACTGGGAAAATAGAGGAGTTGGAGTCAGCCCTGCTGTAAGAACAATGAGACTATGGAACTCACTGTCATACAATAGTTAGAACATTGTACTATGTGGGTCCACTGTGGAGCACATTGTACCGTCTGGAGGCCACAGTGGAGAGCACATTGTACCATCTGGGGTCCACTGTGGAGCACATTATACCATCTGGAGACCACTGTGGAGAGCACATTGTACCATCTGGGGTCCACTGTGGAGCACATTGTACCGTCTGGAGGCCACTGTGGAGAGCACATTGTACCATCTGGGGTCCACTGTGGAGCACATTGTACTGTCTGGGGCCACTGTGGAGCACATTGTACCGTCTGGGGGCCCTTCACTATTTATGTTGCACAGTATATGTTTTATAGCACACGTGATATGATTTACAAGCTGTAATAACATTGCGTGGTCATTATAAAATCGATCATGTGAGATGTAAATAGTGAACATTAATTGTTCAAAAGTACTAAATGCAGTATAAAGTTGTTTTGTATTATTGAAAGCGCTGTAAAACCCCATTCACACGACCGTATTTTGCCGGTCCGTAACTGTCCACAATTGTGAATCCGCATAGTATTAAGGTTAAAGTGCCATATTGGCACTCTGCGATAAATTAGTGGGTTTTGGGTTGCAGTTTGGGCACTCGGTCTCTAAAAGGTTCGCCATCACTGCTCCAGGTCAACAACTTGAAATCTTTATTTGTTTGTATGTTATATGGATTTTCATGTATATTTAGTATGATTTCAGTATAAAGCCAAAAACATATTAGAAAAAGATGTGCAAAATAATAGAATGTAAATATTTGTCCACTTTTATATTGTTTATAAAATAAATATATAGATTTTAATAGAATGTAATTTCCATTAGAATGTAATTATTCTTGTACTTTTGCATTGTTTATAATAAAAATAATTATTTGCGCACTTTTACATAGTTTAGAATAGAATGTAATTATAATAAAATGTAATTATTTGTGCATGTTTATAATGTTTATAATAAAATATAATTATTTGTGCACTATTATATTATTTTATAATAGAATGTAATTATAATAGAATGTCATTATTTGTGCACTTTTATACTGTTTATTATACAATGTCATTATTTGTGCACTTTTTTATTGTTTATTATACAGTCATGGCCAAAAGTTTTGAGAATGATACAAATATTAATTTTTACAAAGGCTACTGCTTCAGTTTTTCTAATGGCAATTTGCATATACTCCAGAATGTTATAAAGAGTGATCAGCTTAACAGCAATTACTTGCAAAGTCAATATTTGCCTAGAAAATGAACTTTATCCCCCAAAACGTTTCAACATCATTGCAGCCCTGCCTTAAAAGGACCACCTAACATCGTTTCAGTGATTGCTCCATTAACACAGGTGTGGGTGTTGATGAGGACAGGGCTGGAGATCAATCTGTCATGATTAAGTAAGAATGACACCACTGGACACTTTAAAAGGAGGCTGGTGCTTGCCCATCATTGTTTCTCTTCTGTTAACCATGGTTATCTCTAAAGAAACACGTGCAGTCATCATTGCACTGCACAAAAATGGCCTAACTGGGAAGAGTATTGCAGCTAGAAAGATTGCACCTCAGTCAACAATCTATCGCATCATCAAGAACTTCAAGGAGAGAGGTTCCATTGGTGCCAAAAAGGCTCCAGGGCGCCCAAGAAAGACCAGCAAGCGGCAGGACCGTCTCTTAAAAGTGTTTCAGCTGCGGGATCGGGCTACCAGCAGTGCAGAGCTTGCTGAGGAATGGCAGCAGGCAGGTGTGAGTGCATCTGCACGCACTGTGAGGTGGAGACTCTTGGAGCAAGGCCTGGTCTCAAGGAGGGCAGCAAAGAAGCCACTTCTCTCCAGAAAAAATATCAGGGACAGACTGATATTCTGCAAAAGGTACAGGGAGTGGACTGCTGAGGACTGGGGTAAAGTCATTTTCTCTGATGAATCCCCTTTTCGATTGTTTGGAACATCTGGAAAACAGCTTATTCGGAGAAGAAGAGGTGAGCGCTACCACCAGTCTTGTCTAATGCCAACTGTAAAGCATCCTGAAACCATTCATGTGTGGGGTTGCTTCTCAGCCAAGGGAATCGGCTCTCTCACAGTCTTGCCTAAAAACACAGCCATGAATAAAGAATGGTACCAGAATGTCCTCCAAGAGCAACTTCTCCCAACCGTCCAAGAGCAGTTTGGCGCTCAACAATGCCTTTTCCAGCATGATGGAGCACCTTGCCATAAAGCAAAGGTGATAACTAAATGGCTCAGGGAACAAAACATAGAGATTTTGGGTCCATGGCCTGGAAACTCCCCAGATCTTAATCCCATTGAGAACTTGTGGTCAATCATCAAGAGACGGGTGGACAAACAAAAACCAACAAATTCAGACAAAATTAAAGCATTGATTCTGCAAGAATGGACTGCTATCAGTCAGGATTTGGTCCAGAAGTTGATTGAGAGCATGCCAGGGAGAATTGCAGAGGTCCTGAAGAAGAAGGGTCAACACTGCAAATATTGACTTGCTGCATTAACTCATTCTAACTGTCAATATAAGCTTCGGTTACTCATAATATGAATGCAATTATATTTCTGTATGTGATAAAAACATCTGACAAACACACATAAAAACCAGAGGGCAGCAGATCATGTGAAAATATAATATTTGTGTCATTCTCAAAACTTTTGGCCATGACTGTACAATGTCATTATTTGTGCACTTTTATACTGTTTATTATACAATATCATTGTTTGTGCACTTTTACAAACAATATTTTTTGTATAAATATTTTTTTTTCCTTTTGCTACTCTGGAGTCTACAAAACTCCCAAAATATAAGAAGCTGCCTGCAAAGGTGTTATCGTAGTGACTAAAATTGAGTACACTTGTCTTTGTAAATTATTTTTGTCATATTTATGGTGGGTGTTTCTGAGTGCATCATGTATCTGAAGCGCTCCGTTATTGTGATTTTAGAGGGTGGATTCTCTGTGTCACAGTTTTGTCTGCTTCTACTAATCACTGATCAATAACAGGACGTCAGATGGAGGGAACACCTCAGCATGTCATCAATCTCCAACCACCAATGTGTCTGTCAAGTTGAAATGGAAAAACAGCCGATGTGAAACAAATCTGTTGGAGATTTTTCGAGCCTCCTTACAAACTGATGTACTGAATAACTTGTAGCCTCTGTTTATCCCGTCTTAAAATTGTTCTTCAGCTACACTCATTTATCTTCATTCATGGTAATGCTGAAATGATCAGCTTTGCTTGTTAGTTCTGATCCGCACGTGCTTATGAAATGAGGTAGGAAAATAAGTAAGACTATTTATGGCTAAAGGGATAGTAAATTATAATTTTCTACAGCTGGATTCTAAGAAGTTTTCCACTTCTGAAAATTGATCAGTAGGTTATTAATATATGCTAACATATTACTGTGACATACAAATATGAGCACACTATTATTGTGACATTGTGACATCACTGGAATAAAGCTATATATATATATATATATATATATATATATATATATATATAGTAACTGTTGCTTATCCTTTATGCATGGTCCAAGGTCCAACCACTGGACCAATCTGCACAAAATTTGCCTCATAGAGAAATCAGGCACTTCCAAAGGTTTTTGAATATTTGCAACATATTCACAAAAACAAATATAACACAAATTGGCTTCTATATCAAGGTTCTTACTCCGCACCACATCACATGACCTGTATTAGCCAATAGAAGCTCACAAGTCTTTCATTCTTAGCCTCACTGACATATACTTATCAAAGGATTGCAGCATTCAAAGCAAAAGGTGGCTACTTTGAAGAACCTAGAATATAAGACATATTTTCAGTTGTTTCACACTTTTTTATTAAGTATATAATTCCACATGTGTTAGTTCATAGTTTTGATGCCTTCAGTGTGAATCTACAATTTTTATAGTCATGAAAATACAGAAAACTCTTGGAATGAGAAGGTGTGTCCAAACTTTTGGTCTGTAATGTATACTGCACTCACTCACGTTACTCTCTGTTATTACCCAGTACTAGAGAATAGTATCTATACATATATACATGACTCGCTAACTCTTGTTTTCTGTTTTCAGCCATTATCAGGGGATTGTATTTATGAATACAATACACTACTATTATTGTGACATTATGACTAGAGATGAGCGAATTTCTCCAAAATTCGATTCAGCAGTTCTATTCGAAGTTCCCAAAAAATTTGCTTTGATCCGAATTACTTGGCGGCAAATAAACAGCTATTTCCGGTCTTCAGAGAGTCGGGGTGGGCAGCAAAATGGCGGGAAGCCCTTGGATGCCGCGGTCATGTTTCTCTCTCTCCTCTTGGCTCTTTGTTACAAGGGCGGGGTTTGGTGGTTTCTTACATAAATTGCACTGGAGTAGATGTGTTCATTTGCACTTGAGAGAGGTTCCTGTGAGAACCGATATGTGGTGTACTGCTTTTCCAATAAAAGGACATTTTCCATCTACACACATTGCTGTCAGACCAGATTGTTTTTCTATTAGGAGCCCTTTTGGCTGGAGAGGGGTTTCTGCCGTACAATTTATGGGACGACACCCAGATTTGCTGGTGGTGCTACAGTTGCTCTCTATATATAAATATATATATATATATATATATATATATATATATATATATATATATATCAATTACATATTATCAGTTGTATATAATTATATACACCTCTCACTTTTCTAAAGGAAAATGTTAGGACACCTATTAGTGTGCTGATTCTCAAGATAATGTGGGTTTACAGTAAAACAATGACTCTAAGCGTACAAGTCATTCAGCCAAAGAATTTAAGCAAGTTTGTAAGGAGGAATGGTCTACACTTACAGATATTGATGCAATATGACTAAGTGTAAAATTTTTTTAACTCATTTGTTTGATTTGGTTTTCTTTATCAACTTTTAGGACTTGTGTGAAAATCTACAATCTCACAGAGGGTTCTACACCATTCCCTATTACTTCATAACTCACAAAAAATAAATGGTTTCAAACGATAAAACTTAACTTTTAATATTTTAAAAATAAAAATTGCACAAAGGACGTCCACTAATCTACTAAAAGACAGATCAATGTGGTCTGTGCCTGCCTATTCAAAGTTTATTCAGGATTTAAATGTTAGACAGTATTCACACTCTCCAACTTTCCACTGGACCTAGGGTGTAATAAGATACTTTCACCACCCTTAGACTAAGGTTATAGTATCACGGCTGCATCATACAACAGGTCAGTATTTTGTCAGTTGCTCTTAGTGCTAGGAAAACCCAAACACCTGGTCCCCACACACATAATTTGTAAAGCCTCACTGACAATTGTCAATTGACAATTTGTATGATGCAGCCGTGATACTATAACCTTAGTCTAAGGGTGGTGAAAGTATCTTATTACACCCTAGGTCCAGTGGAAAGTTGGAGAGTGTGAATACTGTCTAACATTTAAATCCTGAATAAACTTTGAATAGGCAGGCACAGACCACATTGATCTGTCTTTTAGTAGATTAGTGGACGTCCTTTGTGCAATTTTTATTTTTAAAATATTAAAAGTTAAGTTTTATCGTTTGAAACCATTTATTTTCTGTGAGATATTGTGTGAAAATCTAATGTAATTTAGGTCAAATTTATGCAGAAAGCGTATACAAACTTTCAACCAATGTTGCAGAGGTGATGGCTGATGGAAAAGAACACACTGCAGTTGATAAGCTTAGCTACACTTAGTAACTAAGATAGCTCTTTTAACAATACCATATCTACTGAGATATTGATATTCCACTGTAAAGAATGAGGCAATAGATGACTTAATAGCATGTAGCAGCCTCCTCCTTCCCCCTCTCCTCTCCATAGACTTCTATGTTTGAGACTGTATATGGGAAAAGGTAAACAGCCTCATAAGTAGAAAAGGAAGCATTATTTTTTTAATAAGATACATTACAAAGTCTCTTACATTTATCTGTGCTAGTCAGTTTTATAATTGGAGGAACAGTTTAAGTGGTTAATGTTTTTGTTTTTTTAATGTTTTATCATACTTGGCTTAAATTAAATTTTTTATATTTTATTATGTTTGAAACTTTTTACAGTAATTGTATTTTAATAATAATAATAATAATAATAATAATAATAATAAATAATAGTCCTTTAATAGTCCCACAATGGGGAAATTCAGTGTGTTACAGCAGCAAAGATAAGCAGATACAAATACAAATACAACATGTACAGGGAGTTTTCCAAGGTAAGAGGCATTACATTGATAGCAGATAGACAGAAAGGAAGTAGCAGAGGAGGGGGGGGATTTAACAGGCAGAAAGATACTTCAGTTCTCTGTGTGTAATGATCTCCGCTTAGGTCGGTGTTGGTTGTACAGCCTAACGGCGGTGGGGGAGGAAAGACTTCCGATAGCGATCCTTCTCACACTTAGGGTGGAGCAGTCGGTCACTGACAGTACTGCCCAGCGCGATCACAGTCTCATGTATGGGATAGGACTTCTTCTCCCGCATGGAGCTCACCACTGACAGTATCCTTCTGTCACCCACCACCTGCACTGGATCCAGTGGGCTCCCCAGGACAGAGCTGGCCCTTCTAATCAGCTTGTCAAGTTTATTCCTATTCCTGGATGATATACTGCTCCCCCAGCAGGCAACTCCAAAGAAGATGGCTGATGCCATTACCGAGTTGAAGAAAGTCCTAAGAAATGCCCCCTGGATTCCAAAGGCTCTCAGCTTCCTAAGCAGGTAGAGCCTGCTGTGGCCCTTCCTGTACAGGACCTCCATGTGATCTGCCCAGTCCAGCCTATTATTAAGGAGCAAACCCAGGAACTTATAGGTGTTCACAATCTTGATTCCTGTCCCCAGGATGTCCACTGGTTTAGGAGGGCATCTGCATTTACGGAAGTCCACCACCATCTCCTTGGTCTTCGGTACTTATTCATCAATGACATTATTAGACCCTTGTATTACGATTTAATTATTATTCACTTTCTAGGTTCTGTTGCACAATTTATTTTCCTTGATTTCTCTTCCAGAAGATTATACTGTAGCGTTCTTTTTAGTCTTTTTTTTTCCAAAGCAGTTTCTCTTCTCAAACTGAATTCCACTTATTCCCCATCAGAATTCATTGAAAGTCACTTTTACAAACATGGAGAAAACTTCCAACATAGCATTCAAGATGTTTCGAAGAAAAGATCTCAGCAGGTGCTTCAGACACAATTTCTAAAAACATTTTAAAAGCATTGTTTGTGGCATAATAATTTTACGTCGAAAATTTTCAACATCCAGTAGGTGGTAAGTAATAGCTTGTCATGTCCAAATAAACTTTATAGAAGTTGAGTATTTTTATTTCAACAAAATTCTGTCAGGCCAGGTTCACACAGGGCAGTTTGATACATTTTTGATACCAGCGGGAATAGATCTTAAAGAGAGGAAAAGTATAAAGCTGAGAGTTCATATTCATTACAGTATTACAGCTCAGATCTTCCAGCTGTATAAACCATAATATGGTGTACAATAAATGGAGGTCGCCCAACTCTACCTCTTTATTTCACCAGTTTCGCATGGAGCCAAGCTAAGACTTTTGCAATGTTTCGTCTTGATATTATATGGATATATTTACCAGTAAACACATTAGAGAGAATTTATGAAATATTTTATTTCAGTGTCTTTAAAATGTATGGTAAAAGTTACAAAGCTTGGTAGACTGCTGTTTTTGTGCCAAAATTTGGCACATTTTCACGCCACATGCCACTTTTCTAAAAATTGGGTGTCTCAAGGCTTGTCAGATTTCTTAGAATTTAGGCAAGAAATTATAGCTGTATTCTACACTAGCTCTTGGCATGGTTGAATTTCTGGCGCTTGGGTAAGGTCCCCTTGACACTACTTTTCTGTCTGTGGGTTATCCATGAAAAAATTGGACGGCACTCGAACAGTACAAAGACCCATTATCATCAATGGGGCAATTCATGCATCTCTTGTTTTTTTTACAAGTGGCACACGGATTGTGCAGCGATTGGACACAGATGGCACAGGGAAAAACACTAGGATGTAAAACATCTGTTGCTTTCTTCCAAATAAAGACAGCACCAGTATAGAGAAGGGTGCCGCCCCAGGAATAGGTTATATCCCCAGGTAGTATCCAAAAGAATCAGGCAGCACTCCATAAGTCAGGTGAAAAAAGGTGAGGTAGTTTATTGCCTCATACTCAACGCAACGTTTCAGCTAACACTTCTTTTGGCTATATATATATATATATATATATATATATATATATACAGTATATATATCTCACAATTACATTACATTCTTCCGGCAGGGTGTAATGCAAGCTATTCATTTCACTATAAGTACTGGAGCTGGTTGTATAATGATTTTCTTTGCTGTATGATCTCTTTAATCCCCTTTTTGTCTTGTTTCCTTGCTCAATATTACTGTATATTTATCCAAAAATTCTTTAAATGAGCTGTGCATGTTTAAAGGGGTACTCTCACAGCAACAATCATATTTCATATAATAATAATAATAATAATAATAGTCCTTTAATAGTCCCACAATGGGGAAATTCAGTGTGTTACAGCAGCAAAGATAAGATAAGATAAGCAGATACAAGAGATATTTCAGTTCTCTGTATGTAATGATCTCCGCTTAGGTCGGTGTTGGTTGTACAGCCTAACCGCAGTGGGGAGGAAAGACTTCCGATAGCGCTCCTTCTCACACTTAGGGTGGAGCAGTCGGTCACTGACAGTGCTGCTCAGCGTGATCACAGTCTCATGCATGGGATGGGACTTCTTCTTCTGCATGGAGCTCACCACGGACAGTATCCTTCTGTCACCCACCACCTGCACTGCGTCCAGTGGGCTCCCCAGGACAGAGCTGGCCCTTCTAATCAGCTTGTCAAGTTTATTCCTATTCCTGGATGATATGCTGCTCCCCCAGCAGGCCACTCCAAAGAAGATGGCTGATGCCACTACCGAGTTGAAGAAAGTCCTAAGAAGTGCCCCCCCGATTTCCAAAGGCTCTCAGCTTCCTAAGCAGGTAGAGCCTGCTGTGGCCCTTCCTGTACAGGGCCTCCATATGATCTGCCCAGTCCAGCTTATTATTAAGGAGCAAACCCAGGTACTTATAGGTGTTCACAATCTCGATGCCCGTCCCCAGAATGTCCACTGGTTTAGGAGGGCCTCTGCCTTTACGGAAGTCCACCACCATCTCCTTAGTCTTCCCCGCGTTGATCTTCAGGTGGTTCCGGTGGCACCAGTCCACAAAATCCCGGTTCAGTTCTCTGTACTCCCTGTCATCATCGTCTGTGATGAGGCCTACTATTGCAGAGTCGTCAGAATACTTCTGTAGGTAGCAGCTGGATGAGTTGCACCTAAAATCTGCAGTGTACAGTGTGAAGAGGAAAGGGGCGAGAACCGTACCCTGAGGTGCCCCCGTATTACCGATCACGGTACCTGACACACAGTCTTGGGCTCTCACGTATTGAGGTCGGTTTGTAATACTAATAATAATAATACTAATAATAATAAGAATACATTTTATTTATACAGCGCCAACATATTCCGCAGCACTGTACAATTTGTAGGGTCCAAGTACAGACAAAATGAGACATTGCAGAGAAATAGTCAATTCACACACTGGGACTGAGGGCTCTGCTCACAAGAGTTTACAATCTAGGAGGTAGAGGTGGTGACACAGGAGGTAGCAGGGGCAGCATCGGAGGTAGAATTGCTTATACAGGGATCCAGACATTTTTTTGATAGAGGTTACTTTCCTTACACATATATAAAGCTTTATGAGCCCTCACCAGTCGTGTCCTTTAACGTGCAGATGGTGCCTGGACATATAAAGTTAGTCTGATACGGCATCATATCTGTGAGGTAATGTGGGAGCGTGAACAGAGGAGGGTTCGTTTTAGGGATTAGTTGCTTATTGGATTAGGGCTACATCCTAACAGATGGAGCATGTGTAGTGCATGAATGATCTCTGTTAGGAACGATGGAAAGTTAGGCCAGGGCACCACGTGGTGTAAATGCCACTGTGTGGCCACAGCAGAAATGCCATGAAAAAAACGCTGTGTTTTACAGTCACTGCAAACGAATCCCATCCACACCTTGCATAAAAATACGAGCAGCGGACAATTATACCTACGGAAAAGCTGGCGGTTTCCCTATAGGTATAATGGAAGCAAAAAGTCTGCAGAGGTTTCCTTTCTGTGAAAAGCACTGCGGGAAAAACCGTGATGCATTGCCGCCGTGGTTTTTCCCACATCGTTTGTTTGCTGCGGCCCGCTATGCGGGGCCTTAGCCTAAGTAATGGTAACGAAATGGTGTTATTTGGGTGCATGTGTTGAAACAGAGGGCACATAGGATATTAGTAAATTCACAAATACAGAGCAGATGGTTTATCTGCATCGCTGTTCAAGTTTTTTTTTTTTTTTTTAAAGTTGTGCGTTGGGAAAACCCTTTTAAAAATTGTGGAAAATTAAATCTCTCCAAATATACGTTTTGCTAATATTCTAATTTTTTTATATTTTAAATTGTCCAAAAATAATGTGAATGTAACTAAAAAGTGTAAAGAAAAATGATAGCATGAGCTCAGCGGTACTTTTCATTATATAACTTTTCTTATTTTCATTATATCCCGAGGATCTTACGGGGAGCTCATAAATAAGCTCTTGCTCACAGCAATGCTTTGTAAGCTAAATTTGTATTACTGTACTTTACTGTTTAATTTTTCTTTTAAGGAAAGTGGAAAACCATGTGCTCTGTAGATTCCACAACCTGATCCATCAAAGCATAAAAATGTAAAAACTTGTCACCGCTAAGCCGCAGAATGCTGGGACAATATTTTCTCAACCACTTTTTATTGTGAGGGATTAACTGTTTAATTATAAAGCTGACAAGTGTTTTGAGTGGCGTCGATCAGAGAAACCACCTGATTCTTCTTAGCAAGAGATTAAGTCCTTTCTGCAGAGAAATCTCGCTTATGTTTGGTTACCAAGTAATTTTTTTAAGGACTTCAGATAGACCCCACTAATCCTATCCATGTGAGCTTAAAGACCACCAACAAATTATACTAAACATTCCTATTCGTTCAATAACAATGTAACACAGACCAACATCACCCTCGTGTTGACTGTAGGTCTGCAAAACAAAAGTCTTCAAGTTTTTCGCTAATTTTAAGACTTTATTCTTTAGCTGTTATTTTTTCTAGTCGATTTATTTTTTTTTTTTTTAAATGCCTGTCAGAAAACCATAACACCAGTAGGTTCCAAAATTGGGTGCCACCTCCTAAAGCTCTAAATAGAAAATTTGCATAGGTACTTTGTTTCGACAAAGGGATTGGTCACTTACTCTTTCAAAATTAAGATGCCCATTCCTCCTGATCTCTGCATACACTTGAACCTAAGGTTTGGCATTGTTCCCATGTGTTCTGGGGAGAAGGGAGTAACAACTATCAGTCACCTCTGGTGTCAATGTATCTCCTTTGAGAACAAAGGATCCAGCATATTCAACTTTAAAGGCTGGCAAAAATGGACAACCTATTTAAGCTTTAAATCAAACAGTAGAAGTGAAAAAAAAAATTAAAAAATTCATACTCACCTTTCCACAGTGCCTCCCAGTGCGGTCCAGTCTTCTGGGTGCCGTGCTGAGACGTGGCGGAAGTCCCAGCCACACGTGACCGCTGAGATCAATCAGTGGCCTCAGCGAAGGGCTGGCGATGTCACTTCCTGTGACATCACGGGTCTCTTCCTGAGACCTGCTGAGGCTGCTGATTGGCCTCGGTGGTCACGTGACCACTGAGGCCAATCAGCGGCTTCACTGGAACTCAGAAAGAGACCAGTGAGAAGCCGCCAAAGCAGAAGGACTGTAACGCGTCAGGAGGACACAGGAGCATTGGGGACAGGTGAGTATGATTTTTTTAAATTATTTTTCACCTCTCCCAGTTGTCCAGGCATTAAAAAGAAATCTCCTCTTTATGTTTAATCAGTTTTTATTGAGGTTCTTGCAAATAAGAACAAGAAAAAGCAAAGCCAAAACAAAGGCATCAAATAAGGCAGTAGGGGGCACGCAGGCCACCCAATCATGGGAAAGTCACAGAGGAATGGTTAGGGTAGAGGGCTGCCAACGCCCACAACAGAGAAACCAGTAACGGGTGGCACAATAACAACATGGAGAAATGCGTAACTGGGAGGTGATGGCAGGGAGAGCTACAGGACATAAGGAAAAATCCAACTGTTAAAGGCCATCACAGTGCCACCCGCGTACCAGGAGAAGAAAACAAATGCTGGAGGGAAAGGGGAACATGGGGAAAACACGGGTGTACAGAAACACATGAGACCACATACAAGAAAAGGAAAGGGAAGGGGGAGAGAGTGATTGTACCGAAGGGAACGACCAGACTCCCTATGGAAAGGGCAGTAAGGCGACTCCAGTTTAGGTAAAGAAAGAAGGGAACTCCGAAGTCTCCTGGAACATCACCCACGGCCACCAGAGAGACTCAAATATAGAAGGGTCAGATGAGTCCTCAGCCACCAGGGTCTCCTTTCTCCTAATAAGGAGAAGCTCCTGTAGGAACTCAACCAGGGTAGGCCAATGCCTGGGAATGACTGTTCTGGCGGCCGTGAGAAAATGTCGCAGAAGGTCTATCTTCACAGCAGAGACTTTTTCCCGGTATGATGGAGAGAAGGGCTAGACATGAGGATGTAATGGATTTGTCACTCATTTTAGTGTACAATGCGAATACAGCATCCCAGAAGGACCTGAGGGCATCGCATTCCCACCAGAAAAGATACAGTGTACCTCTCTCAGAACCACAGCACCAGCACTGATTGGATACACTAGGATAGATCCTATGCAAGAGGTCGGGACAGCAGTACCAGTGGGTCAGTATTTTGTAATTCTTTTCTTGGGCACTGCCAGGCAGCGGGAGCTTATGCGTATACAGGAAGGACCTATCCCAATCGGCAGGGGAAAGACGAATACCAAGGTCAGACTCCCACGGGCTGGTATACGAAGGGAGCCCAAGTGCAGTATCCTTGAGGAGAATGCCATAGAGAACAGAGAGGGCATGTGGGGTGGTGTCAGCGGAAATCTCCTCTTTAATACTTATTGTCAAACATTATGTTGGCTGAACATTAGATGCATATTAAATTGTCATCCAGTCCTGGATGGTTTGGCTTACCCTAGTATAATATCATATTAGTAGTAGTAGTAGTATCATACTGATTAGTGAATAAAATGTCACCAGTCACAAGAAGTTGTATAGAGAGGACTCAGGAGATGAACATTCTTAATACAAGGTTGGAACTGGCTGTATAATACTTTGGTATTGTAGTTTATTGTGTGGGCTGTTCAAGTCCTCTAGGGGGGGTGTAAAAAAGTTTTTTTTTTTTTTTTTAATATGAAATAAACATAAAAATATGAAAAAAAAATCAAATCACCCCCCTTTCCCTAGATTACATATTGAAATATACAAAAATAAACCTAAACACTATTAACATATGTAAATATTTGTCCCATACTATCAACAGTGTAACAAGAAAAAAATAATCAAAATGGCTGAATGACTGTTTTTTTTTAACACTCTTTAACTACCTACAAAGAAATATCAAAAACTGATCAAAACAGCCGATATGTCCCAATATGGTGACAATACAAAATACACCTTGTATAAATAGATGTCTTACTCAGCTCTCTACACAAAAATATGAAGTTCTGGATATCAAAATATTTCGAAATAAAGAAATTTTTGTATTTTGTAAAGTTTTTAATTTTTTAAAAGGTATTAAAACATGAGCAGTACTTTACAAACTTGGTATTGCCGTGATCATACAGACACACAGAATATAGGCAATTATATGCTATTTTTATCACACATTGAATACTGTAAAACTAAATCCATAAGAAATTGGTACAAACACAAATATTTGCACCAAACATCTATTGTAATTTCATTTCGTTTTCTAATAAGGCAATGTCTCCAACTTTGTGACAGAAAGATGACTTGCAGAGGATGTGGATACACTGGGTTACTAAGGATTTGGAATTGGCCTATATAATTGGACCACGGAAATTGGTTTCCTATGGAATCCTTATGAGGAGGTTTAGACTTTCTCATGGGGAATCTGCAGGTTGTTACGTCTGGAGTAGGTTCTGTTGGCAACATTGACATTATAATTGCATAGATGAACTTGCAGTGGGAAGGGCAGGAAGAGCTTAGACAATGTGGTAACCAAGCAGTAGTTTATGAAGGACAACAGGTAGGTAAATGAGGTCAGAAGACAAGCCAGGTCAATGCCATGGAAAACAAATCAGAAGAACATTTTGCAGCTAATTGGCACCTAAAGGACTTTATTGCTTAGGCACACTTAAGTGTAAGGTCCTCATGAAACCTGTGAAGAGTGCACATTAGTAGGAAAGCAATGTCTGTTGTGCCTATAGACTTCTTTACTGCCAATGTGCACTCTTCACAAATTTCATAAAGACCACTCTCTCAAAAAAAACCCCATTATAATAGCAATAATTCAGAATATAAATATTTCTACACAGTTTTGTCTACAATAATGTTCTCTCTGTTTCAATACACCTTACAAACAGCTAAGTATAATTTTCAACAACTTTCCAAAAATAAGGAAATGACTTACACATCTACTCTCTAAAAAGTATCTGTTTGATGACCTCAATATGTTGAAATTACATTTTGTTCTACATCTGCTTATATGTTACTTCACACAATTTCAGTGACTAATAGGTTTATATTGACTTGTACATTACATTAGAGACATCCCAGAAATAATACCTGCAAATCAATTATCTGTGATATTCTATTTACTTCCTCTGGGATTAGCATTAACAATACACAAATCCTTTCTTCAAATAGTTTTCTATTGAAAATAGGATATTCGCTACTGTACAGCTATAGGTTGGTTGTTTGTTCTTTTTTTGGGAAAAGTAACATAAAGGCGTAGCAACAAACCAATGCTATACTTGTCATTTTCTTGAGCTATTTTAATCCAGAATTTTTAATTTGATAATAAAATTAGACAGTCATGTACAAATTCAGAAGCAAAATCAGGTCTGCTTAGATGTGATATTGTATAGTAGTACCTAAAAGGGAAACTGAGTGGGCACCACCTTATATGTATATTTGGGGGTCATCTTATGTATGGCCAAAATTGACTGAATAATGCAAGGAAAAGATGCATACATATGATAGAGATGCTCGACTCAAGATAGATATGATAGATATTTTATTGGCAAGAAATAATTAAAAAAATATTTTAAAATACATTGGATCAATCAATAAGGGTAAGAATAAAAAAAAAGAAAGAAAAAAGGAAAAAGAAAAAAAAAAGTTTATTTTTATGAAATCTGCAATAGTGGTGATCTAATATCCCTATAGGTAAGGACAGAGATTAGCTGCCTGTGCTCTTTCCTAGTATATAATGAGCCTAAGTTATATGTGATTATCTAGGTCATAATAATGTAATGGAATATCAGCCTTCGTATGTAGAAGGCCCCAAAGAAGAGAGATCACAATAGAAGTTCCCACGCATATCGCCCAAAGAGTAGGCTTTCACAGGGGTGAGGGCGCCCACTTCCATAGTGATCTCTCTTCTTTCGGGTCTTATACATACGAAGGCTGATATTCCATCGCATTATTCTGATCTAGATAAGCACATATAAGTTAGGCACATTGTTATACAACTAGAAAAGGCACAGGCAGCTAATCTCAGAATATACTAGTTTAGAGAATTAGCATATCCTGAGCACGTCTGTGGTCTACAAAGGCTGAGGCCCCACGTTGTGGAAATGAAGATTGTTTTGTTGCAGATTTTGTTGCGGTTTTTTGAGCCAAACTCAAGTAAGGCTACAAAAGGAATGCAAAATATATAGGAAGTTCTTATACGTCTCCCTTCTGCTCAATCCACTCCTGGCTTTGGCTCAAAAAACACAGCAGAACCTGCAACAACAAAAAAAGCTGCGTTTCCGCAACGTGAGGCCTCAACCTAAGTGTTGGAAATTCTTCTACTGTTTGATTTTTTTCTGCTTATTAGGAATTCATACATGTAACTAGTATTCACTATTTTTTTTACATTTTATTATGCTTGGGATCTTTGACGTTTCCACTTCTTGGCTATTAAAGCTGTGGCAGTTATCAATTTATGAAAAATAAAATTAGGATTGTTTCATTTTCTAATATTTATCTCATGGATTTTAAAAAAGTAAAACATTTTAGAATATATAAAATTATAAAATATGTCATCTATTTTAAATTTAACTTGTTTTTCTTTATTAAAATCAATTTTAAAATTGTTTCGTGCTGTCACAGCACCAAAGCATTGTATAAAACATGATGTTTATTGACTCTCTTGGATTCTCATTCTTCCCATACTTAGATGTGTGTTCTTTCTCCTTCTTTGTCTTCTGCAAATCTATCTATGGTGCATCCTATTTTCATCCTCATTTTTGTTTTCAGTAGCTACATCATTTAGGTACTGTACCTTTTCTACTTCCTGTTTATTCACTTAATTTGCCCCTCCTTCCTGTTTTGGGATTGTTGATTTTGGGTTGCTCTTTGACAGTTTATTTGCTGTGTGTTCTATTTCCTTGGCTCCAATGTTTTGCTTTCCATACATTTACTATGGATATGCTTAATACTTCAGTCTTTGTGTGGGGGTGTGTTTTTTTTCTTTTCTTTTTCTTGGTTATACACCTGCCAAAGCTAAAAATGGAAAAAAAAATAAACTAAAAAAAAAATTATAAAAAATATATATATATATATATATATATATATATATATATATATACAGTCATATGAAAAAGTTTGGGCACCCCTATTAATCTTAATCATTTTTAGTTCTAAATATTTGGGTGTTTGCAACAGCCATTTCAATTTGATATATCTAATAACTGATGGACACAGTAATATTTCAGGATTGAAATGAGGTTTATTGTACTAACAGAAAATGTGCAATATGCATTAAACCAAAATTTGACCGCTGCAAAAGTATGGGCACCTCAACAGAAAAGTGACATTAATATTTAGTAGATCCTGCTTTTGCAAAAATAACAGCCTCTAGTCGCTTCCTGTAGCTTTTAATCAGTTCCTGGATCCTGGATGAAGGTATTTTTGACCATTCCTCTTTACAAAACAATTCCAGTTCAGTTAAGTTTGATGGTCGCCGAGCATGGACAGCCCGCTTCAAATTATCCCACAGATGTTCAATGATATTCAGGTCTGGGGACTGGGATGGCCATTCCAGAACATTGTAATTGTTCCTCTGCATGAATGCCTGAGTAGATTTGGAGCTGTGTTTTGGATCATTGTCTTGCTGAAATATCCATCCCCGGCGTAACTTCAAATTCGTCACTGATTCTTGTACATTATTCTCAAGAATCTGCTGATACTGAGTTGAATCCATGCGACCCTCAACTTTAACAAGATTCCCGGTGCTGGCATTGGCCACACAGCCCCAAAGCATGATGGAACCTCCACCAAATTTTACAGTGGGTAGCAAGTGTTTTTCTTGGAATGCTGTGTTTTTTGGACGCCATGCATAACGCCTTTTTGTATGACCAAACAACTCAATCTTTGTTTCATCAGTCCCCAGGACCTTCTTCCAAAATGAAGCTGGCTTGTCCAAATGTGCTTTTGCATACCTCAGGCGACTCTGTTTGTGGCGTGCTTTCAGAAACGGCTTCTTTCGCATCACTCTCCCATACAGGTTCTCCTTGTGCAAAGTGTGCTGTATTGTTGACCGATGCACAGTGACACCATCTGCAGCAAGATGATGCTGCAGCTCTTTGGAGGTGGTCTGTGGATTGTCCTTGACTGTTCTCACCATTCTTCTTCTCTGCCTTTCTGATATTTTTCTTGGCCTGCCACTTCTGGGCTTAACAAGAACTGTCCCTGTGGTCTTCCATTTCCTTACTATGTTCCTCACAGTGGAAACTGACAGGTTAAATCTCTGAGACAACTTTTTGTATCCTTCCCCTGAACAACTATGTTGAACAATCTTTGTTTTCAGATCATTTGAGAGTTGTTTTGAGGAGCCCATGATGCCACTCTTCAGAGGAGATTCAAATAGGAGAACAACTTGCAATTGGCCACCTTAAATACCTTTTCTCATGATTGGACACACCTGGCTATGAAGTTCAAAGCTCAGTGAGGTTACAAAACCAATTTTGTGCTTCAGTAAGTCAGTAAAAAGTAGTTAGGAGTATTCAAATCAATAAAATGATAAGGGTACCCACATTTTTCCACCAGTCAAATTTTGGTTTAATGCATATTGCACATTTTCTGTTAGTACAATAAACCTCATTTCAATCCTGAAATATTACTGTGTCCATCAGTTATTAGATATATCAAATTGAAATGGCTGTTGCAAACACCCAAATATTTAGAACTAAAAATGATTAAGATTAATAGGGGTGCCCAAACTTTTTCATATGACTGTATATATATACAGTATATATATATACATACATCTAGGCACATATGCTGCTCCATGAGAGTATGTCTCCTAAGTTGGCCATACAATTGTCTGACAAATGCTCATTGAGCCAACATTAATTCCTTCTGAACCCACCAGACACATGCATACTCGCTTGTTAATAGAGAGAATGGAATAAGCCATTGTTAGACATATACACATCAGGCATCTAGAAATCCAAAATGCCCAAAGCTTCTTTCTCCAGACACCTGCTGTTGGGTGAAAGTAAGGAGTAAAGATGGAAACCCCAGAAGATTTGTTTTATCCTGTGTTCAGAAGAAGCAAACCCCAGGTTCGGCCCAAACTTGTTCGGATAGAACCGGAAGGGAAATTATTATACTGGACGCCCAGAGGAATTGACAAAAAAAAAAAAAAAAAAACATTTATACTTACCTACCATTAACTCTTTTGGTCCTCCTCCGGTGGTCTCTGTCTTCCTCCTTGTGGAGTCTGGTGCTCTTTTGTAACGTCATGTGCTCATGTCACCGCTGAAGCCCAATCACAATTTCGAATATTCAGGTTGAATCAGATTTCTTGCAAACCAATTCGCCCATCTCTAGTCAGGAGTCTGCTTTTCTGGATTCTACTTTGGTCCTTTGTCTGCAAGTGCACTATTTTCAGGCACCTTGTCCTGCAGCTGTAGCCTGGTTCCAGCAACAGCCAAAGCATTTAGAAGTGCCATATTTATCACAGTGGCCATCACAGTGGAAAAGTGAAGAAATCAGGCGATACCTTTTAGAGGCTTAACTGAGGATATTTGATGGTGAGCTTTCGAGAGTACTAGCTCTCTTCTTCAGACATGATGTAATACAAGAAACTGAAAATTCACAGACATTTTATACACTAAAGACATGGACCTTCAAAGGATCTTAGGTCCATGAAGGTCCATATCTTTAGTGTATAAAAAGTCTGTGAATTTTCAGTTTCTTGTATAACACCATGTCTGAAGAAGAGAGCTAGTACTCTCGAAAACTCAACATGAAGTATACTCAGTTAGCCTCTAAAAGGTATAGCCTGATTTCTTCACTCTTCCACTACTTTCTATGGCTAACACGGTACAACATTTTACTAGTGCCTATCACAGAGACTATGACTTGCTATAACTTTGGACTGGCTTACTTTATTTTAGTACCCCCCCCCAAAAGAAAAAAAAAAAACACTCACCATTAATAAATGTGAACAACTCGACAAGCCAACATTTCTAGGCACAAAAAGTGTCTAAAATGGAAAACATATGTTGTGCACAGCATGTGCACCAGCTTTTTGTCATACTTTAAGCCAGAATTCTGATATGTGAGGAATAGTAGTAAATCTGCCAGTCTGATCCTTTTTTTCTTTTCTTTGTATTGTTTGATTTGTATGAGATATTGTGATAATATTTTTAGATGTGGTATTTTTACTCCCTTTTGTCAAGAAGGCTTAGTTGTTCTGTACATAAAATTGGAGATGTACTATCTTGGTTTCCCCAGCTGGGCTCAGTGTTACCCAGCGTGACACTGGCAACATCATTGTTAGTAGGACTCTGATTCAGACTTGTAGAACAATGACTAAAAATTTTATGCTTTGCAATTTTAATCATTTTATTAAACATTTTACAATGAAATAAACAAGACAGAAGTAGGAATATTGGATTCGTCATACAAGATACAAAGGTGAACAACCTTGAACTAATATGCTGTAAAGCAGCAGTCCCCAACCTTTTTTGTACCACAGACCACTTTCATGTAGACCAATTTTCCTGCAGCCCAGCGGAGGGCGAGGTTTAGGGTAGTGTTTTTGGTGGTGGTGCAGGGTTGTGGCGATTAGACAAAATAATAAAGTGTATATTTAATATATTTAATGATTACATTTACAAATTTCCATATATTTTATTAAGGGAGATCTCTCTCCATCTCCATCTCATGCATAATTTATTGGTGGTATGGACAACTCCCTTGATAAAAGTATTAGTAGGGCGGGGGGAACCATCACTCAGGGGGCACTATTACTGTAATATATATATATATATATATATATATATATAACAGTGGGGAAAAAAAAGTATTTAGTCAGCCACCAATTGTGCAAGTTCTCCAACTTAAAAAGATGAGGCCGGCCTGTAATTGTCATCATAGGTAGACCTCAACTATGAGAGACAAAATGAGAAAACATATCTCGAAAATCACATTGCAGATCTCCTCTAGAGCAGTGATGTTTTGGGGCTGTCGCTGGGCAACACGGACTTTCAACTCCCTCCAAATATTTTCTATGGGGTTGAGATCTCGAGACTGGCTAGGCCACTCCAGGACCTTGAAATGCTTCTTATGAAGCCACTCCTTCGTTGCCCTGGTGGTGTGCTTGGGATCATTGTCATGCTGAAAGACCCAGCCATGTTTCATCTTCAATGCCCTTGCTGATGAAATGAGGTTTGCACTCAAAATCTCATGACACATGGCCCCATTCATTCTTTCATGTACACGGATCAGTCGTCCTGGTCCCTTTGCAGAGAAACAGCCCCAAAGCATGATGTTGCCACCCCCATGCTTCACAGTAGGTATGGTGTTTTTTGGATGCAGCTCAGCATTTACTCTCCTCCAAACGCGACGAGTTGTGTTTCTATCAAACAGTTCTACTTTGGTTTCATCTGACCATATGACATTCTCCCAATACTCTTCTGGAACATCCAAATGCTCTCTAGCAAACTTCAGACGGGCCCGGATATGTACTGGCTTAAGCAGGGGGACACGTCTGGCACTGCAGGATCTGAGTCCCTGACGGCGTAGTGTGTTACTGACGGTAGCCTTTGTTACGTTAGTCCCAGCTTTCTGCAGGTCATTCACTAGGTCCCCCCCGTGTGGTTCTGGGATTTTTGCTCACCGTTCTTGTGATCATTTTGACCCCACGGGGTGAGATCTTGTGTGGAGCCCCTGATCGAGGGAGATTATCAGTGGTCTTGTATGTCTTCCATTTTCTAATTATTGCTCCCACAGTTGATTTCTTCACACCAAGCTGCTTGCCTATTGCAGATTCAGTCTTCCCAGCCTGGTGCAGGTCTACAATTTTGTTCTGGTGTCCTTCCACAGCTCTTTGGTCTTCACCATAGTGGAGTTTGGAGTGTGACTGTTTGAGATTGTGGACAGGGGTCTTTTATACTGATAACAATGTCAAACAGGAGCCATTACTACAGGGAATGAGTGGAGGACAGAGGAGCCTCTTAAAGAAGAAGTTACAGGTCTGTGAGAGCCAGAAATCTTGCTTGTTTGTAGGTGACCAAATACTTATTTTCCACCATAATTTGCAAATAAATTCTTAAAAAATCTGGATTTGTTTTCTCATTTTGTCTCTCATAGTTGAGGTCTACCTATGATGACAATTACAGGCCTCTCTCATCTTTTTAAGTGGGAGAACTTGCACAATTAGTGGCTGACTAAATACTTTTTTTTCCCCACTGTATATATATATATATATATATATATATATATATATATTACGTGTGTGTGTGTGTGTGTGTGTTTGTGGAGGGGGGATATTAACTTTGGGGGGGCACTACTAGGGCACTATTACAGTAATCGTGCCCCCTCAGGTAATAACATTACCTGTATGTAGGGGGACTGTTATTAACTGTAGAGGGGGCACTATAACTGTAATATAGATAGATAATATTATTAAATGGTGGGGCACTATTAGGACTCTATTACAGTTATAGTGCCCCCTCAGTTCATAACATTACCTGTGTGTGAGGGGACTGTTATTAACTGTGGGGAGGGGCACTATTATTGTAAAAGTGCTCTAATAGTGCCCCTCCACAGGTAATTTATTAACTGTGGGTTGGCACTATTACTGTAATCGAGCTCTAGTAGTGTCCCCCACAGGTAATAGTCCCCTTGCCCATCATACTGTTACTATAATTACAATTACATTACACTTACCTGCTTACTAATGCAGCCCATGTGACCTGTTCTTGCACACAGGATGTGTGCATCTTCTATTTTGCTCCCTGGCCCCAGCGGCACCATAGTGAATGTTCCAGGAGCAGAATAGAAGATGCTCACAACCTGTATGTCAGAAGAGATCCCGGGAGCTGCATAATAAATCAGGTAAGTCCTCTGGACACTTACCAGGTATCAGACAAAGCTCCTGTGCTGCAGATTGCATGCAGCATAGGAGCATCAGTCAACACCTAGTAGCATATAGAGGTCCCCAAAAGCCTGGTCATTGGGGACCTCTAGTCTAAAGGCTGTAGAATAAGAAATGTACAACATATTTTAGAGTTAGCATAAAGAAAACAAAGAAAGAAAAGGATGAAAGAGAGAGAGGAAGGAAAGAGAAAAAGAGGGAAGGATACTATACCTTTGTGTTGGACTGATGTTCTTTGGACCCACCAACTAAAATGATTCTGTATTCCCATCCTCCAACAACTCCTTGGAAATAGACCATAGAATCCTACAAATTGGGTCTTTTGCTGAACCATTATTGCGCTAGAGCTTGGGCCCAACAGAGGATTCTTTGGTACTCTGGTGGGCTAGTCTCACACTGTGTATCTTACAAAATTATGAGGTTGTACAAACTAAAGGATAGCGACCAGAAGTACAGATGTGTCTTTACTTACCTTTTTGCTTGGCTTGACATATTCTAAGATTAGTGAAGTGAGATGACCAGCTTTAAGATAAAATAGAAGTTTGCAATAATCCATCATATGACGCTTATACTATATGTGTTGTGACAACATGATGGTCGATTAGGTAAAGATTGCCATCTAGGCACAAAAAATATTCCAGTACAACATAGTGGATTCAGATTTCAAATTATTTTCTTCTTTATACTTGGTGAAATAAATTCACAGTTCAGTGAAAAATAGACTGTGTGGCCTTTAGCTAAACACTTTCACATTGTCCCTCACTGTCACGCCCTGCGTCTAACACTCAGTACCACAAAATAAACAATTTGTACATACCATTATGATATTTGTGGCTCCCCAGGTTTCATGCAGCCTGGCCTTTCTCAGATTGGGAGCCCTGTGTGAGGAGCTCACATCTGCCTTATTGAGTTTTTCCAGGTAATTCAGGATGAGTTTCGTTAAAGGGGTTGTCCAGGATAACTGTACTTTTTAATATGAGGCTGGGAAAGGTGAATAAAAAAACCCCCAAAACATACTCACCTGTCCCCCGTGGTCCGCTGTCTCCCACCTTGGTCTGGTCCTGCTGTTTCGGTGTCTTGGGTTTTTGGCGGAAGTCCCCGCGACACAAGACCACTGACGCCAATCAGCAGCTTAAATAGGACCTTTAATGTTCTCATGCACATGCGGTTTTATATACCTCTAGAAATCCAACAGTGTGCTGAATTCAGCGCACTGTTGGCTTTCCCGTTATGTGCCCGGGGATGGAAATATTGGTGCCGTTAGTTTAGGCACCGAACTCTGCCCACTGTCAGAAGGGCGTTCCTGACAGTCTAGCTGGGCTGTGAGTAACCCCCCCCCGACAATACTCGTCTATAGCCCTGTACTGTAAGAGGGGGCGTTCCTTACCGCCCAGTGATGACGCTGAGCTGTGAGGAACGCCCCCCCCTCAGTAAAAGTCTATGGATGAGTACAGTCAGGGTAGGCATTCCTCACAGCGCAGCTAGACTGTCAGGAACGTCCTTCTGTCAGTGGGCAGAGATCACTGCCTAAACTAACGGCACCGATACCTCCAGCCCTGGGGCGCATAACGGAAAAGCCGACGGTATAGCGGTATATAAAACCGAATGTGCATGAGGACATGAAAGGTCCTCTTTAAGGAAAGGGAACAGGATATCACAGGTGACATTTGCGATGGGAAGTCCCCATCCCTTTAATTAGGCTGCTGAGGCTGCTGATTGGCACATTGATCCAGGGAAATTCATTGTTCAACGGCTCATCGTTACATTGGTTTACCTTACATAACAGCAACAATACATTCATTACATAGTGCAAAGCACAGTAGACATAGGTATACATGCATGGGCCGTTCAAGGGGTGGGGATCAATGAGGGGGCTACAAGTTGGGAGTACCCCTAGACTAGGGGATTCATAGTGTTAGGTTACCATATCAACATATGAAGCTTCTGCATTTTTAGAGCTCTGCTATGCTGATCCAATCAGCAACTGAGGAACTCTGTTCCTGCCCACCCAGGTGCTTGCTATTAGTTTGTACTTTTTAGTGGTGGATTGATGTACCAGTATTACTTACCATTGGCCTGTTACTGAAAAATCCCTTGTCTTCTCATTTTGGCTCTGACAATACCTTTCGGAATTGACCTTTTGGCTTGGACACATTCACTCTTTTGATACATCTCTCTGGTTCAGATCTGCTTTGTGTTTGTTGTGAGTTCTGGTTTGACTTCAGTTTGAGTATTTATTTCTTATACTAGTTTCTGTGGTGGTAACTTGGGTCCAAATTCAGCACAAGTCCATCTGGCTATACAGCTGGCACTATTGAAGATGTTTCGGTGCCCAGGATCTGTCTCTCAGCACCCATTACAGAGTGATAGAATGCCTCTAATAGTCTGCTGCAGATTTAAAACAACCAGAGTTGCCGCAGGAAGAACTGTCTGCTCGCACTCAACATTTAGCCACCATAGATAGTCAGGGATTATATGTGCTATATATGTGGTAACCATGTACTAGCATATGAAAATTTTATAGACCGCTTCCACTGTACTGGGATTCATGGAAGTTATTCCATGCATGATCCTGTGCTAGCCTGGTCTGATTTCCTTTCCTAAATACTGTAGCTATGAGCAATATAGTGGGTGACAATACTCAATAAAGAGGAAACAAGAGCAATTTCACAAATGCTGTGGAAATGAGGTAAGCCACTTCCTAATTTGCAGAAATGTTCAGTGTTATTTTTAAGTTAAAGTGATATTTTCTAATAGTGGCAAATTTCTCAATGGTCTATCGTGTATTTTTACCTACATCACTACATTACTTATTTGAGTTTAAGCTTATTCTTACATGAAATTTTATAACGGTATTTATTTTGATGATTTACCATAATTGATGTAAGTGCAGATTCTGTCTAACAAGAAAACCAAGACAGAGATTTGAAGTGCGAGACTAACATTTGAATGAGAGAAGATTAAGGTTTTTTGCGTGGCTGAGTCAGCATCTTGACATGAATCCCATTGAAATGCTGAGGTTCAGGAGCTTTCTTGAGCAGTTCATGCCTGAAAGCCTTCAAATGTGGCAGAATAAAGCAATTCTACAAAGACCCAACCTCCCTCCACAGCGATGTAAAAGACTGATCTCCTATTATCAGAAGCCTTTGTTGTAGCTGCTGCTAAATGTTACACAATCTGGTTCTTAAATTTAGGGGGAAATTTATTTTTCATATTGATAACATACAATAAGTGCTGGAGATTTTTTTTCTACTGTAAATAAAATGATTCACACTACCAAGTCTATCATTACCACTTATATGCTATTGTAGGGGGCGGTAAGACACGGATTTTTTTTGTGCGTCGAGAAAATCAGATTTTAATCCTTATGCATATGAATTGTTTGGTGCATCAGGGACGTGGTGATGTCTGACGGTGCAAATGACCTGTGAAACATATATATATATATATATATATATATATATATATATATATATATATATATATACTGTATATATATACATATTATACTTTTTGGATTGAAAACTAAAATAGCTTAAATATTAAATCTACATTTTGTGTTTGCTTATGTTGTTTCTTCTATAATTTCATTTGAATAAACTTTGCTTAAAGATCTGAAATGAGAGTGACAAATATACAATAATAAAATAAATCAAGAAGGGATTAAAATTGTGCATATCAGCTTAATTTGAAGCTATTGCAGTAAAACTCCGGCTCTCCGAGTCTCTGCTTTTTTAAAGCTTTTGATTTCTATACTGTAGTGACTTTGTGATCTAGGTTAAAATTGGGATAAATTATTACAAATTGAAAAATGATTCAGTTATTTGTTCGGTTTTACAAAACTGAGAAGTCTATGGGGGGATTTAGTAAGACAGACATTTTGTTTGCCAGTCTTAATTAATTCCTCGCTGAGTAAGCAAAATAAAAAAATCTGTCCTCTTGATAATTGAGGCGCACTACCATGTACCAGAAAGTTCGTGTGCATGGGGGCTTTATAGTAAATTTGTCAGGCCAAGGCATCCCTGCCCTGACCTACTTTGCTCCCCCCAACCTCTGTCTGGGAACCAGGGACCAGGGTCTGAAATACGCCAATTTTGTATGACGAATTTCACTTGATAATATGCTTTTTATACCTAAATCCACATTCTGCAAGTCTCTACTTTTATTTTCTTTGCTGTTTGGAGTATACAGATCTGAATAAGGTCTGAGTATGGTGTATCTGTAAAACACTGTATTAGGGAGATATAGCAGATATAGAGAATAGCTCCATAATAAGGATTTTGATGGAACATGACACAGTTTAATTTTTTTCTGCTGGATTTATACAAATTGCAGCAAGAACAAACCTTTATATGAAATCTGAGATATACTACACAGCCACATTATGTACAACTCAGACGTTCTATGGAAGTTGTATGGTAGTGTGCATGAGCCGTAGATTGTAAGCTCTTGCGAGCAGGGCCCTCAGTCCCAGTGTGTGAATTGAATATTTCTATGTAATGTATCTTTTTTGTCAGTACTTGAACCCTACAAATTGTACAGTGCTGTGGAATATGTTGGCGCTATTATTATTATTATTATTATTATTATTATTATGAGCCCTTATATACACATGATCTGGAGCAAACTCAAAGAGAAATTGTTGCTTTGAATATTGCACAAAGACAGGATTTGATATTTTGAATGTGTTTTATGTTAAAACTGGACAAGCTGATCGGCTATCAAATACTGATGGCCTATCCTGTGGCTAGGTCATCTGTATCTGCCATCTCTATCAAGTAGAACCATGACCCCATGACCCCAATATTTATCTGGGTACTCGATAATCTCCCATTATCATCACAGTACCAGTTTATGTGCAATTCCGGAGTTTGAAATTTGTACAATATGTGTGTACAAGTCTAATAGTGAATATTTTAAATGTAACAAGCAGTAGCGTAACTTGAGGGGGTGCAGAGGGTGCAGTCGCACCAGGGCCCAGGAGCCTTAGGGGGCCCATTAGCACTGGAATCAGTATTGAGATTGCAGCTTCCATGTGGCCCATAAGCCAAGGAGACCCACAAATTACCCTAACCACACTAAGGTTGATTAAACTCCTTAGCACCCGTAACCATCACTATCAAGAATTCGCTGTAGGGATGAGGTAGGGGGCCCCGGACAAAAGATTGCATCGGGACCCACAAGAATTTAGTTATGCCACTGGTAACAAGTGCTCAAATAGTTCACCATTTTTCACAATTAAATTGCTCCTTTAGCTCCCCAATTGGAGTGACCGATTTGTGGCATTAAAGGAGTAAGTTTGAACATAGGTTATTAGTATTAGATTGTTGGGGGACAAGACCCAAGACCACCACTGATCAACTGATGAAGCAAACTACTTTGGGGACCCCTCTACAAGTAAAGGAGAGACCTTTGCATGCATGGCCATCTCTCCCTTCTATGCTGCTGCCAGAGGTAAGACCCACATCTAAGGCATATTCTAATAAATGTCCAGCTGGGAATATCACTTTAAGTTCACACTGTCATTTCCTAACTAACTAACAAATATCTTTGAATGAAAGCAGTTCTGCAAAGAACAGTGAGCTGAAATTCTTCACCCGCTTCAGAACTGCTTTTCCTTCTCAATAATAGCTAAAACTGAATTGCATTGTGGGAAATGGCTCATATTGATTATAGATGACACTACATATGATCCTCCTGGGTCTAATGTGTAGAAAAGCTGGTTATTGCTGTCTATTGAGCACTAAAAGCTTACTGACTTGAATTATTTTTGTACAGTATAACATGTTGCCTATGCTGAGGATGCACACTAATGAAAATGGATGTATCCGTAGAAGATTATATATTATTTAAATTAGGTTTTTATTATACATACATAAAAAATGTGTTTGTTGTATTATTTTTACGTGACTATTTGCATAAACATAATCTTGAGCCCTGCCCAATAGAGCAGACACTTTAGCATGACATCTTCTGTTCTCTGCAGGTCATAGGATAAGCAGAGTACTGACCAGTATTGATGTGAGTAAAGCACTTGATGTGAGATAGACTCGTCTCTTTTCATTCTAAAATACTCCGTCTGTGCCTGTGCGTTTTCTGTCTCACTCAGCTCCTGCTCATTCCTCCCTCTTCCCTCTCCATAGACTTCTATTGTGAGCTGTAATCTGATACCTCTGTGAGCTGCAGTCCCATCTTGCTCTAGCAAGACGGATTTAACGGATATCTCTGATACAATATATTACTTAGTTTCTTAAATTCATTCACACCATTGATATATGCAAAGCTTGTTGGAAATTTATTGACCTTTAAATGTCATTAATAAAACTATCAAAAAGTAAGTGTAAATTACACATTCCTTATAAAGCATACCTAAATGTATGAGTGACTTTTCAGAAAAAGATATTACTTTATTTAATAATAATAATTATAAGTTATTAACACCATTTCTGGCAAGACGTGGAAGTGACCTTTCCTATTAATTTTGCTTAGTGAAAAATGCTTAGTAAAAGCCGTCTCTGCAGGCTTTATCTTAGTCTTATGTCATTCCTGGTTGACCCTGAGCTAGCAGGTAGAATCTGCTATGGGTGTGTTCAGACCTAACTAATCTTCAGTTTGGCTGAGGATTCCAATTTGCTTAGAAAGCCTCCCTCACTGAGTGGTCATGCATAAACACAAATAGGATAGTTAGCGTATTACTTTGTGTTAAATTGTATGTAACCATGTTGTGGTTAGAAAAGCTGCTTACCTTGCGATACATGTATCCGAACATGTCTAGCCAAGAGGACAGGTATAATATCTCCCATAGACAACAAAAGAACAAAATAGGGAATTGTTCTTCCTAACTCTCTCTCTCACTTACAAGCTGTAACAGCAGCATGGAGGACATTATAGAGAAGTACTAAACAGAATTGATGTGAATAAAGCATTTGAGATGAGATACAAAACTTACTGCTAGTTCCAGCAGCCTCTGTCTGTCTGTGTCTATATTATGTTACTGAAAGAGTAGTCCAGGCTTCCAGCAGATATGGTTGGGAAATCTACAGTAAGTGAATGTAAGCCTGCCTGAGATAAACATAGGTCTTCCCTATGATAAAATGGAAATAATATAATCTAGATGGACCAGAGGGCTTTCTCTGCTGTCAATCTTCTGTTTGTAAAGGTCAGCAGTGACGAGGCTTGGAAACCTTTGAAATATATAAGGTGAGTATCAGTGTTTATTGTGTTTCTGCACCTCCCCATGGACTCCACTTATTATATTCTGAGGTCTGAACAAACCCCATGATAATATGATAATAGCATATTTGGGATTAAATGAAACAGGCCGATGAAGCCATGAATATTCATCAAAAGAAATCTGGGGAGGTTTGCCTACTTGTAATTGTGTTGTTTTATTTTTTACCATGCTGTTTTCACTGTACATCAGTTTTATATACTGTTGTGCATTATCGGGGCATAGCGAGTTATCAGATTCAAGTTGGTTACATCTGTACATTGATATATACCATATTTTTTGGACTATAAGACGTACTTTTTTCTCCCAAATTTGGGAGGAAAATGGGGGTTGCGTCTTATAGTCAGAATACATCGCCCACTCTTGCCGCCGGCGGCTTCCTGTAGCAGGGCTTCCTGTAGTTGCAGGAGTGGGGGCGATGCAGCGGGCCCTGTGCTTGCAGGAGAGGGTGTTCCCAGTGGCGCGAACCCATCCCGGCATCTGCCATGCCTTTACAGCAGACGCCGGGTCTGTAGAGATGATGGCAGCTGCTCTGCTGCAGAGCGGTCGCCATAGCTACCAGTCTCTGCTGTAATGTACAGCGGAGACCAGAGCTAATGTCCACGATCAGAGTCCACTCTGATCACAGCCATTACTACCTCAAAGCTTCCCCCCAAACTGTCCCCATTCCGGTAGGTACCTTCTTGTTGCAGGTCAGCTCCCATGCGGTAAGATCGTGGGAGCAGACCTGTTCCTGTGACAGTCAGGAGCCTACTAAAGGCTCTCAGGCATGTCATAGGAATATTTCTAGCAAATCTCCCATAGAATGCTATACAACTGTATCAAATGATTGCAGGTTCAAGCCCCCTAAGGTGGGGGGGGGGGGGGCTAATAAAATAGTTTAAAAAAATATATATAAAAAAAAATAAAAAATGAAAAGTTTTAAATCATCCCATTTCCCTAGAATACATATAAAAGTAGAAAATGACTGGGAAACACATACACATTAGGTATCCCTGTGTCCAAAAACGCCCGGTCTGCAAACTTATAAAAATATTTTTCCGTAGGATGAACGTCATAGTGGGGAAAAGTATCAAAAGTGCCGAACTGCCGTTTATTTCACTGTTTCACCTCTGATTTGAATAAAAAGTGATCAAAGCAATAGACATTCCCCAAAATGGTAAAAAGTATATCTGGCCCCGCAAGAAAAGACGCCCTATGCTTCCCCGTAGAGATGCAGGGCCATCTGTCATTGTGACCTTGCAGCTGTTGCAAAACTACAACTACAATATTTTACCACATTTTTTTCTTCAAAATTTTTTCCATATTTTCATCCTCTAAAACCTAGGGGCGTCTTATGGTCCAGTGCGTCTTATAGTCCGAAAAATACGGTATGTTGTTTTATGTTGTTATTATGTATTCTTATGTTACACTTTTGAAATAAAAAGAGACTCATGACATTGCCATGTTGGTTGCCATCAGGATGTCTTTTGCCGGTCTTTACCAATTGGATTGGATACTATTTGGATACCATTTGCAGGATAGTTCCCCGGACAATGGAAGGTAAAGTTTGACATGAATAGATGGACAGGTGATTGTTCCAACTGTATAGAGATAAAAGAAAAAAGTAAAACAGTGTCAATTACAGAAACAATTGGTAAGTCCTGTTATCTCTTGTCCATCTTCTTGGGGTCACAAATGTTATCGAGAAGCTTGAAATGTTTTATTTGGCTTCCACTTATAGCAGTCTACCTGAGCCTGAATATCATTGTGTTATTTCTGGTGATATTTTCTCAACCCACTGTGTTTAATGTCAAAATCTGAATATATATGAGGCTTAATGGAATTTCATTGACTTCGTATGGCGAGATATGACCTGTACATTAAACAAAAGCAGATATAAGCCTGGAATATGCATCTGAAAAGTCCTCAGTACTGACAAGAGGAACGGGTTGTCTTGATCTACACAGACAGGGAGTAACTAGTTTTAATAGCAGACTGACTGTATTCAGGATTTTAGGTGACACAATAATGTGCTCACCTGGTCTTCGGTGGCATTGTAATGTATAATATGTCGTTTTTATGAGCTATATGTGCAGCTCACTACACAGATATATGTGAGGTATTGTTTCTGTTTATTACTATGCATTGCACTAAAATATTTCATAGGGCTCATATCTTTGGAGTGGCGGAATGGATTTGGATAAATGCTCAGGCATGATGTATATGAATGCGCTTCTGAGATGGTGACAGGTCCTCTTTAAAGGCTCTATAGGAAACAGTTCTAAAAGTTCAAGAATTGCTTGGATGCCTTTCTTGAGCACAACAATATTACAGATTATAATTATTATTAGATTTTGATATTGGGATATTATATCCAAGGATATTCTGCTTGCCAGACTGGAGTCGGGAAGGAATTTTTCCCCTAAAATGAAGAAAATTGGCTTCTGCTAAGGGGGCTTTTACTTTCCTCTGGATCAACATTGGAGGATAATAGGCTGACCTGGATGGATGTCATTTTTTTCAGACTACATACATACGGAACACTGGTTTTGGGTGTCTGTTGAAAATACAAATACTGGTGCCCACCTCCATAATTCCTACACTCATGTGGTTCCTCTGGAGTAGAGATGAGCACACTGGTTCCTAACAAGCCAGGCCTTACAAATTTTCTAGAACATTTCAAATTCAGCCTAAACTGAGATTTAGGAGGTTTGTTATCCACAAATCTTTATTATACTCTGGGGTCTTCCCAGAGTATAATATGTGAGGCTCAGGGGAGGACAAAATAAACATAGTCACCTTTCCTCACCTCTACTGGGCTTCTTGTCTGGTTACTACCCACAGGCTCCTCCAGCCTCTCCCAATCTTTTCCAGCATCTTCCGGGTCAAAGCATCATGATGTCAGCAGGCCCCATGTAACCACTGAAACCTAATCACAGTGGGACACTGGGGCATGTGTAATCAGAGAAGATGTCACAAGAGTTCACAAGATCCTGTGGGAAACAACTGGACACTGGAAGAGAAAACTAGACACCCAGGAGGAGAGGAAAGGTTAATATCTGTGTCTTTTATTTCATCCAGCCCCAAGAAATGCAGGAAATGGCAGATACCAGAGAGCAGTGTTTTGAGTGATTTCTGGGTTTCTCTGGGAGCACCTGGAATCTTCTGCATTTGTTTACATGTTGTAGCTGCCTTAGTTAATGCAATGCATCATGGTAGTTGTAGGCTCTCACACTACTTCCCTCTCACTCATCCCCCCTCCCTCTCTAACACCCCCTCGCTGTCTCCCTAGCTATCTTGCCCACTACTAGCCCTTCCCAACTAACTCAGCCCACCCCCCCTACCCCATTATACTTACCTGTCCAGACTTCCTTCTGCGGGGAATGGCTCCTCTTCTTCTTCTATGCCAGTGCGCAGCAGTCCAGGTACTGTGCTGTAGCCTTCACCCCATCTCTACTGCACAGGCGTGGGTGGCTCCTTCGGGCACAATAGATATGGAGTGTCGGCTACAGTGCAAAGCCCAGACTTCGGCTCTTTTGCACACGCACGGGCAGACGTCACAGAAGGAGGAGGAGCCATTCCCCGCAGAAGGAAGTCTGGAAGGAAGACACGGAAGTATGGGGGGGGGAGTATTGGTGATGTTCCGTTTCCGGAAACGGGGAAATGGATCATCACCGAATAATCAGAATTGTGTAACTATATATCAGAATATGGGTAACTATACATTTTTGCTGAATTATGTGATTCAGAAAGTAGGCGGGGGGAGGGTGTTTATATTAATGTAGGAATTTCTATTTATCCCAGACAACCCCTTTAATGCATTAAGCAGAAAGTCAAGTTAAACTTTGCTACGCCTGTAACTCAGGCAACCCATTTAATCTTTGCCCTGGGTGAATGATAGCCTAGTTACAACTCTGTTGTCATATGAGCTTCTGTCTGTTGCTTTTAATAAAAAGTTATAGGCGTTTTTTGGATTTTATCTACTGAGCATTTTTAGATTACTCATGAATATTTAGGCGTCTTAAAAAAGAGATTAATATAGTTTAATAAAGAGATTACTAAAAGTCAATTTCTGCCAAAATACCATCACAGTAATTTATTTTTTTAACGTCAGATTTCTCCATCTCTGATAAATGAAGCTGTAATTGACAAAAGCGAGAATGCTGCACAGTATATCATCATTTTTGGGAACAATGTTCTTTGCATTTGGCGTTTGACCACATTACAATGAGGATTTAATCATGTACTTTATCATAGATAATACATAACCCTTCTACAGACGTGGACCTATTCTGAACTAAAACCAGTCATTCCCTGTTTAGAATATCAATGAGCATAAATATCAATGAACTTTCTTGAATTTTGCCTTTAGCTTCTGTTTTCAGCAAATTTATGCTGCGCGTACATGGACGTATACTAAATTAGCAAAAATAGATTACTTAGTATAAAGCGGTTTATGAACATTTTCACTTTCTTGGTTTTATTACCTTTCAACCTAAAGAATAGTTATGGACGGAATAGTACAATGGCTGCGAAAATAACATTTGTATTTCCTCAACGAAACAAATGTTTCCAATTTGCAAATGAGTTAGACACTTGCCAAGAGTCCTGAACATTTCTACAATAGGAATACACAAGAAACAATCCCACTTATGCCCAAATCCTGCATGAGTCCTGAGAGATATTGCAGCATTCTGACAAATTTTTGAACATCCGAAAAAACATTTGTGTTTTCTGCCTGGCAAAATTTGTGAAAGTATTGCCATATGAAATGAAATGAAATTTGATTTGCTAGCTACCATTCCAGCATGAGATCTGATTTGAACAGATGTTCGCACATCAAGAGACAGTTTTCCACCACAGCAGCCAATGCTGTAGATGGATTTCTTTTGTACTCCCATTCAGATTTATAAAACCAAACTTTTTTAAAGGGAGTCTACCACCTCCAAAACCTCGTGTAAACCCCTTCTATGCTGATTAGGGATGGTTAGTGACATAGTGAACATGCCTTTATTGTATCAAAGTGCAATCTTGCAGCCGAGAAAATCAACTTTTAATCTATATGCAAATGAGTTCATCGGTGCACCTTGGGCATGGCCTATGTCTTCTGGAGCAGGGGCGTAACTTGAGGGGATGCAGAGGGTGCAGTAAGCACTGGCATCAGTATTGAGATTGTAGCTTCTATCTGGCCGATAAGCCAAGGAGACCCACAGATTACCCTAACCACACTAAGGTTGATTAAACTCCTTAGCACCCATAACCATCACCATCAAGAATTCGCTGTAGGGATGAGGAAGGGAGCCCCGGACAAAAGATTGCCCTGGGGCCCACAAGACTTCAGCTACACCACTGTTCTGGAGAACTTTGTTTTCGTCTATGATTGCCGCACATTGGGACCTAATTTCTTTATATTAGGAGGTGGCACTAGGTGGGGACCATAAGTGAAGTGGAGTTTGGCCCAAACAGTTCAGCTTGAGGGTAATCTGTCTGATCTATGTATCTTCTGACATGTTACATAGATCACAGGGCTTGGTAGTTCCTTAGAACCACTGATATAATTCGAGAGACCAGAAGAAACCTAATGAGGATGTTGAGGGACTGCCAATGTTTGCTCAACTTCCTTGGACCTCCACTTATTATATTCTGGCCAGAAGAGACCAAAACAGGACATTGAGGGACTGCCAATGTTTACTCACCTCCCTTGGACCTCCACTTATTATATCCTGGGTCTAAAGAGACCCTAGAGTATAATAGTGTTTCATATGTGGTGAAGCCAAAAATTTTGGGTTTGCATGAACCCAACATTTATGGAAAAATTTGTAATTCCAACGTCAGACTTTCACAAACACTGCTCCATTGCAATGGGTCAGTTACTCTATTACAACACTTTTAAATGACAAAACCCATGGCCCTCTGCTGCTTTAGCCCAGCTTCTTCAGGCTTTGAGACTAGCTTTTTTTTTAATTCCATTTTTGCAATCCATGGCTATGTAAATGAGTCACTTTCCTGTCACTTTGAATCAGTCCATCCGATCTCCTCTGACCTCCCTCATTAACAAGGTTTATCTGCCCTCAGAACTGTGCACCCTTGTGAACATCACAGGAGATTAACCATTTCAAAGTCACTTGAATCACTTCTAACTTTCGCTGTGAACATCAATTGAACCATTTGACCATGTCTGCATGCTTTAACGCATTGAACTGCTGCCAAAATTGCACATGCATACTCAATGAAGAGGCCTCTCATTGTTTTATTCTTGTAGCATTTCCTGAAAATTTTATTTTACATTATAGAGTTGTTAAATAAGGATTGCCCATTGTTTCATGCTCAACAGAGCAAAGTAGCATTCACTAGACCCTTAACTATATTACTCTGCACAGTAACATCCATATGGCCGTGCTTGCAATTCAATCCATTTAATAGGTCTTTTTTTTTTCGGTAAAAGTCATAGTACAGTCAAATTGGTATGGACATCGCTATTGTGGATAATAAATAAAACTCCACTGTCCTTTCATCTTGCTTATTGCAGGAAGCCCTGAGCATCCAATCCTTTCTATCACACATAATTTATCCTAGGGATAGGCGAGCAGTTTAGAATGCTGGAAACCTTAGACTCAATTCAACAAAAGAATCAAAAATTCTCTATTAAACTAGTCTTACAGGGAATGTGTCCTGGACTTTTGTGATACTAAACCACCCACAAGTCCTTATGGACTGATGACTTAGTGTGCCAGGTAGCCCTGTCCCTAACACTGTCCATGGCCATAATTTTAAAAAAGTCTGTACTTACTACAGATAGAGAATTTATTTGGTTAGAACTGGATTTTACCCAACTTTTTCAAAAGATTTAAATTTGACCTGAACCCGAAATTTTTGGGGTTCGTCACCCACGAAACCCATTATACCAAATTAGTATACTCCGCTTCACTGTGTATGTAGTTGGAGTGTACGTTTTTTTTAACTGCAGTCATGGACAGTGTTATGACAGAGGTAATTGGGACCCTAAGTCTCTGGTCCATAAGTATCTGTAGCTGGTTTAGTGTGTGAACCGAGAGCAAGGCAGGTGGTTTGGACTCCGCAACCAGAAATGAACGCACACGCGGTAGTTCAAGAAAAGAATATATATTTACTATAAGTTAATAAAGGCTATTTGAAGGTAAAATGACAGGGATAAAGACAAGCAAAATATACAATATAGCATGAACAATTTCAAGGCAAATTCTGCAATGGTTTCTACTTTTACTCTGTCCACTTCTGCAGTATGGACACTGAATGAACAATATACTCAAAACTATCCCTAACTGACCCTGACATCACATTTGGGTGCACCCCCTTTTCCCCAGTGGTCCAGGTGGACCGCTTACAGTCCGTAGAAGCGCGCGGTGGGGCCCAAAGTCGTTCCTTTCTTTTATAGTGAAGCGTCCTCTCCTCACTGTTATCAGGATCTTGGGAGAAATGAAGTCCTCTTTAACAGGGAAACCCAATGAATGCAATGTAATCCAACAGCAGATTCCACTCAGCACACTGACAGTCCTGCCGAATCCATACACTGAGCTGGGTTGTAAGCCGGGGTTTAGCAGGTGCTGTCCAGTACATCAACAGCACTGCGAGTCTCTATCTGTGGTATCCATATACACAGTCACAATGTCAGTCTCACTGATCAGCCACTGAGCACAGTTCCTTTCACGTGGACTCACTAGTCCTGTTGTCTCTTTACACTCTGTTTGTCTCTGGACCAAGATACAGCTTAGCTGTACAGAAAAATCTCCACACCAGTTCAATACAACACTTGCCAAGATGGCTGCTGCTCTCTGTCTCGTCACTTCCTCCTGCTCTGCTCACACTCTGTCTGCAGAACAGGCAGGCTGACATAAAAGGGGGGGGTCTCACTCCAGCATCATGTCACAATTACAATGGCTGCTGTCTTAAAGGAACAGAATCACAGAAATACATTCAACATTAACAGTTTATACAGACAAATGAAGCTTAGGACAACATTGGCTGTCTCTTACAAGTGCCTCAAAACTCTGTAGCTGATTCCCTGTAAAACATGTTCATCAATATGTTAGGCTAGGTTCATATCTCCATTGGGTAGCCCATCTTTCTGTTCCCTCTTAGGAACAGAAGGACATATTGAAGGCTAGTGATGAATTTGTTATATGAAGGACACCAGAAGAGCCTGAGGAGATCGTATTGACTATAATGGGGTCCATCATTTTGTTGGGTTAAATAGCAAGCTGTTTTATCCATGATTTTCAACAGTATTTCTGACCATATCCTTATAGGGGTATTCCCATCTCAAGGATCATATTCAGACTTGTAGTTGAATCTATCTGAAGTGTTTCACCCAATATATTGCTTTATCCATCTTGCTCTGTTTGCCAGATACAGCTAAATTTCTCTCCTCATTGTTTACAGTGGTTGCCTATGTCAGTGGTCCCCAACCTTTTTTCCACTAGGCACCAGCTTCAAGCAAGACCATTTTTCCATGGCCTGGCAGGGCCCCATGGGGGAGGGTGAGTTTGGTCATATGGGTCAGGGATTATGGAGGGGGTTAGATTTTAGCGGTGCTATTCACCAAACAGTGCTGTAGACTGGGTGGTCCTGGCGGGACCTCGGTGTACAGCGCTAGAGACCAGGTCCCCGCCAGGAGCTATGCCAGGAGCCACAACACTGTGGCCAGGTCCGCCCCACCGCGCCCCACATAATGTGCTGTACTGGGAGCTGCATCTACTGAGGCCAGCCCGCAGACCAGCAAAAACAACCAACAGCCCAGTCCTGGTCCGTGGATCAGTGGTTGGGAACCCTTGGCATATGTTACAGTCCTGCTCACAGGTCGGAGTGATGTCTTCTGACCATCTATATTCTCTTCTCACTCTTACTGAATATAACTTTCAGTTTTTAAGCATTGATAAGGGCTAGATGAGTTTCTTTAGCAGTGTCTCTGTTATCTCTGTATGTAAATCCAGAGATAACTGTGCCATTTAGAGCAAGCAAGAGCTCCGAGCTGGAATGAAACCAGAGGGGAGAGGAGACAGAAGTACAGCTGAAATCCTGAGATGAGAAAATCCCTTTTAATTTATAAGTAAAATATCTTTATATTCTTCAAGTACTGAAGCCAATATAGATGATGGACATAGAAAAATACTTAGAAAAGTTTTTTCTAAGTACAACACGGTTTTATGGCAAGTTATCGCAAAGTGTACCACTGGTGTGCTGGACTACACCAGATAACGTTCACAGAACTGGATCCCAAATTCCAATTCTAAAGACAGGACCTGTAGCAGATTTATAAGATGGTTATGAGCTTAGCATGTACACTCCTAATTAAAGAACACATCAGAGCTCTAAGATATAAAGATCTTTAAAGGGAATCTATCATCAGAACTCAGCATATCAAACTAGCCCTGCAGTTAGATAGGTTAGGGTTTTTTGAATCAAATGGTGTGGATTGGTGCCTTTGTTATTGAAATATAGCTGTTTTTGTTAATATGCAAATGAGCTCTTTGGAGCAACAAAGTCATTATCATTGCCATTGGCTTTATTTCTCCAAAGAGTTCATTTACTGATTGACAAAACCTGCAATAGCTTGTCAGCAGAGGCAGTGATTTACATGGGGAAAACATTGTTTGATTCAGATGACCTTAACCTATCTATGTATGGGTTCTGATGACAGACTCCCGTTAGCAACTGATTGTTTAAAGCCCTTGGCAGCTCAAAAATATAAAGTTTACCTTTGTCTGGACTTAAAGGAGCTTTCTGGCCCCAAATTAATTTTTCATATCCACATTATAGGTCATCAGTATATGATCTGTAGTAGTCTGATACCAAGAACCCACATAGATCAGCTGTTCCAGTAGCCTTCAGGTGCACATACAGGCGACTCTTATTCAAGTAATAGGAGCCACACAGCAGTCCCATCCACAGCATAGTAGTGGCTCTGAATAATTGCAGCAAATTTCAGAATCCGGAGGATGCCGAAACAACTGATCTGTGTGGGGTCTGATTAGACACGCACCTATCCTGTGGATAGGTCATCAGTCTGGGGCTGGAAACCCTTTTAAGTCAGGAACTAGAGCTCATTATATACCCCATTTGTCCCTTTAGGTCAGATGTAGCGCTGCTCAAGGAGGACCTGACACCTCTCCTGTCTTGTCCATGTTAATATACTCTTGTATTTAAACAAAATTACAATTCTGGAGCAAAATTTTTACAGTTCTATGCCAGTCTTCTGTCATTCATACTGATAATTGATGAATATACTGACACCCCGGTGATACCATTTCCCTCATTAAAGACATGTCTCGCTGCACAGTCTGACTCTATGAGCACCAGTTAGGCAATGATGTCGGGAGTGTGTAGGGACACACCTCTAAATGGTAACATCTGGTTAAAAAATGTATTCTATAGATTTCTATGGCAAGATGCTTCAGAATTCTTATTTCAGGTGAAATACAAGTATTTTATAAAGAAGACATGTCAAGAAAGGAGACAAATGCTCTTCAAGTGCAAGCAAAAGAATTTTTGAAAAGAAGAATACTGATATTGGCAGGTCTGATCAATGCAAACCACTCATCTATCATTATTATATTAGATAATTATGTATTATTGTACAAATGGACATTAATGGAAGGTCTACCAAATGGAGATGGAAAGGACGGCAGGGTGAGACGAAGGATAAAATGGAAGGATACAGGGAGACAGGAAGAAAATATGTAAGTTTTCAGAGAGGCTAAAACTGAATGATAATAATTAAAGGGAACCTGCCTTGTCTATTTCAGTAAATCCTTATATTCCACACTACATAATTCTAGGACATTTTTTGCCTGAACTGTCTTGTATCTTTCCTCTGTTATTCCTTATAGACATTTTTGACTAAATGACATCTGGGCGTTACCAGCTGGGGGTATGTTTGCACTGACATTATTCAATTGGTGCTGACAGTATCAGACTATGTAGTGACACCCCCCTTTGTCCAGGGGAATTGTAATACCCAGTTATTAACCTATTTAGCAATTTCAAGGAGGAAAAACAGAAGAACAGCATAATGTAGAGTTATAAGAAAAGATGCTCCAGAATTGGTGTACTATGGGTAGAGATGGGCAAACTGATTCGTAACAGGCCAGGTTCAGACCAAATATTTCAAAAGTTTCAGGTTTGGCCAATCACAGGCCTCAGCTGTGACCCTGGGCATATGACATCACCCAAAAGCCCAGAAGAGGACCTGGAGAACACCACAGATGCTTCAAGGAGGCCCAGAGGAGATGAGGGAAGTTGAGTATACATGTTTGTTATTTTTTAACTTCTCCCCTGGGTCTCCACCTATTATTATACTCTGGGGTCTGAAGAGACCCCAGAGTATAATAATTTCACTCCTGGCTTTTCCTGAACTTGTTTGAACCGAAACAAATCTTTGGGCCAAACCATCTGAACCTGAAACTAAATGAATCTTCAAAGGTTTGTCCAGTAATAAGCAGTAATGGGTAAACCTCACAAGATTTGTTTTGCAAAAATAAGTGAGTTTCACTATGAAGATTTGTTTTGGACCGAATGAGAAATGTGATTATTATAATCTGGGGTTTCTTAAAAGGGGTTTTATGGGATGAAGAAAATGTGACTAAAGGCAGAAAATGCACAAACATAACTGAGTGCCTTTATGTGTCTTTGGACCATTTTTACCATTGCTCATATTTTCAGGCTCATGCAATACTTCCTAGTTTACACTTCCTGGTTGTGGGAGTGTCAGAGCTTTCCAGGCAGCCCCTCCCAGCATCCATCCCTTGTATCTGCTAGAATTTTTTCATTCACACCCACTACACCCTCTGATGATGTGCTATGCATATATATATATATATATATATATATATATATATATACACTGTATATATGCATGTACAGTATATATGTAAGTATAAATTATTATATATGTGTATATATTTATATATGTACACTCATGTATATGTACAGTAGATATATAAGTGCAAAAATGCACTTTATGAATAAAGCCTGAGCATGATGCTGATGATCAAGCAATCACACGTGGCTTATCTTCACTCTCACTATGCATTTACCATGCTGACAGCACATTAGTGTCCATAAAATCTTCCCCCACTCATTGGATATCTGTCCAATGGAGGCAGAGTAGAGGCTTGAATAGTTAAAAAAATAATGATCATTACCAGTAAGGAAGTGATTGTAACAGAGACTGTGTAGCTCACACAATTCTGCAAAAGGGTAGGAAATTCTTATGTGGTTCAAATTAGAATAATTTATTTCAGCACATGTTTTGCCAATCTGTAAAAAAAAAAAAAAAAAAATCTCGGACAACCTTTCCTGGGCTCCGTTACAGACTCAGTGTTTTTTTCACCAGTCATCCTTGGTGACTTTTGCCTCTCTCTTTGACATCATCATCCCCAGGTCACTGCTGAGACCTGTGATTGAGCCTCATGGGTCATGTGGCCATCATTGAAATCGTGATGCTTTGGCATTGTATCAAAATAGCTGCATGATGTCAATGACCCCACAATACTTCAGTGGCGACCTGGAGCCGATGATATCAGGGAAAGAGCTTGAAGACAATGAGGAAATCTGGGGAAGAAGACCTAATGCCATGGTGGAGCCCAAGAAAGTTGAGCATTTTATCTGAAGAGACCCCAAAGTATAATAATCAATTTTACTCATAACAGGAAAGCTTAGAAATTTCAGGTTAAGCAGAAATCTAAAATTTTGGGAAAATTTGTAAAGAATCCAGTTTTTTTTACAAACTGATCCCCTTATCTCTCAGTTAAGCAGATTTTCTAAATACAACATGGTTTGCTGACAAATGTCAAAAGAAGGGGACCCATCAATCTCAATGTCCTATTGACAGGGCGGTGGGGGGAGGTTACTTCTGCAGCCAGTGGCTTTGCTGCTAAACATATTATTTTGAGAAGGAGGAGGGGGAAATTTCTGATCTTTAGGGACACAAATAGGAAAATTCTTTATTTCTCACATTTTTAAGTGCAATGTGAGGCAAAATAGACAGAAAATAGAAATACATTACAGGACCTCACATCACTATATTAGTGAGTATCTGTATTGTCTATGAAATAACAATCCAAGTGCATCTTTTCTTAGATCTCTCCATTACACTTTACTCTGTTATTCCTCTTGGAAATGTAGGAATAAATTATAACCGAGAATCCCTATTCCTTTTGTAAATGGGGCACGATGCTTCATATCAGTCCTGATAGTAACAGACTGTGTAGGGGTCCTCACTGAGGACAAAGGGAAGAGTAACACTTCATTGATACCAAATTGTCAATTTTCAGAAGGAATCGGAGAAGAACGCCACAATGTAGAGTTCTGTGAGGCATGTTCAGAGTTGTTATTTTATGAGACATGAAATTACTTTGTAAAGCAGACATGATCCTCTCTGAAATATGAGACTATGGTCAGTTGCACACTATCATATCATGGAGGCATTTTCACAACCATTTCATGGTCAAATGTCCCAGGACTGGCTGGGGTTCTAATGATACAATCTGATAGCGACATATTACTCAGGTCAGTAGACCAGTGATCAGGCCTGGACACTTGCCCATCATACAGGTGCAACACTGGCCGCCCATAATATAGAGTTGCAGAGTCTGTCTTGTTTTACAGGAATGATAGCTCTTTTTTCTAATCAAAATGATTGACACCATTACAGAACCCAATAGACCTTACTTATAAGTTAATGGAGCCCACCAGTCACCGCCAGTGTCCATCATACAACAAGTCAGGAACTATACTCTGATTTTTACTTAAAGGGAGTCTGTCACTAGAACCCAGCATATCAACATAGCTCCTCAGATAGATAGGTTAGGGTCACCAGAATCCAACATATCAACATAGCTCCTCAGATAGATAGGTTAGGGTCACCAGAATACAGGATATCAACATAGCTCCTCAGATAGATAGGTTAGAGTCACCAGAATACAGGATATCAACATAGCTCCTCAGATAGATAGGTTAGGGTCACCAGAATCCAATATATCAACATAGCTCCTCAGATACATAGGTTAGGGTCACCAGAATACAGGATATCAACATAGCTCCTCAGATACATAGGTTTGAGTCACCAGAATACAGGATATCAACACAGCTTCTCAGATAGATAGGTTAGGGTCACCAGAATACAGGATATCAACATAGCTCCTCAGATAGATAGGTTAGGGTCACCAGAATCAAACAATGCTTTCCCCTTGGGAATCACTGCCTCCATTGCCGGGATGTCACCATTTTTGTCAATATCCAAATGAACACTTTGGAGCAATAAGGGCATGGCCATTCTTCAGAGGTAAGTGACCACACCTTCATTGCCCCAAAAAGCTAATTTTTCCTATAGACAAAAACAGTGATATCTCAGGAATGGATGCACCAACTCATCTATCTGCTGAGTGTTGAAGTACTGTATTCTGGTAACAGACTCCCTTTAAGACAGAAATGATGCAGGTATGAACCGAGCCTTACAGCTTTTTCATTAATGTTGGAGAATTATTTTAGTCTATACACAGTATATACAGCAGTTAACTGGTAAAAAAAAAAAAAAACTCAAGCTTTAACCAGCACAAATTGTAAGTTTTCTGTAAGAAACATGACATTGAAAATGACAGTATAATTTCAACAGTTTTACTTGTACTATATTTTAGTAAAGCGATGTTCTTGTATATCCATTCACATGGGATTTGCAGAATTTTTTGTTACAGCATCCCTCGTGGGGTGGAATGAATCCCACAATGAAAATAACTAAAACGAAAAAAATACACATTAAAACCACAAATCTTTACAGTGCACTATTGTGGGATTTCTTGGAACTATATGGTCACCAATACTTACTTTGTAGCAACTGTACAATTATAGCCAAGTATCAACAGGGTCTATGTGTCTGATCACCTAGTAAAACAGTCCATACTTCACATTCGGAGCAATTTTATATGAATTCTGAATACTAGAAAAAATATTTAACACTGCTGTATGTGAAGTAGCTGTTAAGGTCTGGACCACTACAAAAGGAGCAGCGAGAGAGTAGAGCTCTGTTTTGCTTCCCTTGTGATTTATCATGTATCCCAATGCTGGCTTTTAAGCTATAAAAGCGGACGGTTTGCTAAAAAGCACTTTAAAGTGTTTACAGATTTTTCTTTTCCCAAATCCTTCAGTCATTCAAAAATAACAGGAAGTCCTGTCACTGGAAATCAAATGCTTTATTATGATCAAAAGAGAGTAGCATGACCTTGATCAGAATATCCATCCCAGTCTGACTCAACGAGTGCGATCACGTCAATAACCCAGCAAGCGAGGGCTGAACATTGCTTTTAGCAGATAAAGGGAATCAGTCAATAGTTAAGCATCGCCTGTATCTGACTTCACACTCACAGCAGCCTCAATCTCTAAAGCTCTCCTCTGCTTAAATGATAAAAATGTGCATGCACTTATGACAAATGTTCTTTTTTGGGTAAAATAGTTTGTGGTTTCTGTAACCGGACACAGGAAGTTTCAAAATTTTTGATTCCTGTTAGAGAGTTGTTTTTGGTCACTTTATTTGACTTTATTTATTCAGAATCTTTGTCATTTTGTTTTGTCGTAGTTGTCAAATATTTATGCACCAGAAGATCAAATATGGACCTTAATAAATATTAAATGCTAGTATTTATTAGAATGGTCTGTTCTACATTTAACAGCTTAAAGGGGTTGTCCGGGATAAAATGATATTTCAACACTAAGCTAAACACCCTTCCCCCACCTACTTTCTAACTTACTTTACATAAAATCTATATTTACCTAGATCACCCGGGGCGGTCATGTCACTACCCCAGGTACATTTTCAGATTTTCCGGTGATGTTCCGTTTCAACAATACTAACCCCCCCCCCCCACTTCCTGAATCAAACTTACCTGTCTTCCTGTCCGGGTCTTCTGAGCACAGGAGATCACTTCCTTCTGGGGGGCCGGCTCTTCCTCCTCATGAAGTCTGTCGGCCTCCCAAGCCTGCTCAATAGAGCAGGAGTGCCGGCTACAGTGCATGCCAGCACTCGGAGTCTATTGGGTAGGCGCTGGCAGATGTCAAGAAGAGGAGGAGCTGGCCCCACAAGAAGGAAGTGAACTCCCGTGCCCAGAAGATCCGGACAGGAAAACAGGTAAGTATGATGGGTTGGGTAGGTGAGCTGAGTTAGTTAGTTGGGAAGGGCTAGAAGTGGGCGGGCTAGCTAAGGAAACAGGGAGGGGGTGTGAGGTAATGAGAGGGAGGGGGAGGGAGTAAGAGGGGGAGGTAGTGTGAGTCATCTCTGGGTATAGCGCAATGCATCATGGTACTTGTAGGAAAACTGAAAAGGAAGCTACCCATGTAAACAAATGCAGAAAATGACCAGGAGCTCCCAGAGAAACCCAAAAATCACTCAAAACACTGCTAAAGGTATTTGGTTGCAATTATTAGCCTATTAATAGCACTAACTGACCTTTTTAGAAAAATGATTTTTTTTTTTTTTTTTTGCACATAAAACCTCTTTAAAGAAGACCTTTCATCACCTACACCATATCCAACTCATTGCATCTTCCAATAGGTGCCACTCGGGTGCAGTTCAAATTTTTTCACTATTCCCAAGCGATCCCTTCTGTTATTTTCAGCACCCAAAAAAACTAAGTGAACTCTCTACTGTCAAGTGCTCAATAGTAAAAACAAAAAAGGAGACAGCACCAAGCCATGCCTAGGGTAATACCATTGGTGCATTTTTCAATTTCCAAGAGATAAACACAAATATAGATGGTCTCTCACCTTGTTCTGTTGTGATTATAGCCACAACTGTCTTCGATGCAGAATGGGGTGAACCACCAATGGGTTTCTACTGGATGGCTGTAGGATCACCTCCATTTCAGGGACATCTGTTGTAATTCCATAGGAAGGACCAGCTCCAAATAAGATGACAAAATAAATAAAAATACGCATCTCGATAAAATCTTGTAGGAAAATCTTTTTATTGATTGCCAATCAATAAAAATAATTTCCTACAAGATTTGGACGAGGCGCAGATTTTTATTTATTTTGAAATCTATTGTCAGATGATCAGTCTCAGACTACCTGCTTTAGCCCAGGACTGCCCACCTGATAGTAGAGAGCAAAGTGGCACATTGGGTGCTGAAACTAACAGCACCGATTGCTCTTAAATGGTGGAAAATAGAGATAAAATTCCAACTGCTCAAAAATCAGTGGAACTGCACCTATTACACATGTGGACAAAATTATTGGTACCCCTCATTTAATGAAAGGTAAACCCACAATGGTCACAGAAATAACTTGAATCTGACAAAACTGGAATTTGCCAAACTACATGTTGACAAGACACAAAGCTTCTGGGAGAATGTCCTATGGACAGATGAGACAAAAATCGAAAATTTTTGGCAAGGCACATCAGCTCTATGTTCACAGACGGAAAAATGAAGCATATCTTGAAAAGAACACTGTCCCTAATGTGAATCATGGAGGAGGTTCTGTTATGTTCTGGGGCTGCTTTGCTGCATCTGGCACAGGGTGTCTTGAATCTGTGCAGGATACAATGAAATCTCAAGACTATCAAGGGATTCTAGAGAGAAATGTGCTGCCCAGTGTCAGAGAGCTTGGTCTCAGTCGCAGGTCACGGGTCTTGCAACAGGATAATGACCCAAAACACACAGCTAAATACACCCAAGAATGGCTAAGAGGAAAACATTGGACTATTCTGAAGTGGCCTTCTATGAGCCCTGACCTAAATCCTATTGAGCATCTTTAGAAGGAGCTGAAACATGCCGTCTGGAAAAGGCACCCTTCAAAACCGAGACAACTGGAGCAGTTGCTCATGAGGGTGGCCAAAATACCTGTGAGGGTGCAGAAGTCTCATTGCGTTACAGGACGTTTGTTGCAGGGATTGCCTCAAAAGGTTGTGCAACAAAATATTAAGTTAAGGGAACCATCATTTCTGTCCAGGCCTGTTTCATGAGTTTTCTTTTCTAAAAAATTCTGTTGAAGCATGGTTGAAAAGCAATGTCTGACTTTCATTTGTTCATTTTCATAGAATTTTTATATATTATTACTTTTGTCAGATTCAAGTTATTTCTGTGACCATTGTGGGTTTTTCTTTCATTAAACGAGGGGTACCAACAATTTTGTCCACGTGTGTAAATGATGTTAAGAGATGTAGTAGATGGAGGTGGTAAAAGGTCCTCATAAAAATTTAAGATTTAACCAAGAAGAAATTGTAAGAATTCTGTAAGAAACATCACACTGAAAATGACAATGTAACTTGAGCAGTTTTAGTCTTTTCCAGTTTGGTCAGTGTTAAAAAAAATTCACGATCACTGGCACACAATTCCTAAGATTCTAAGAAGGAAAGAGCAACAATAAATTGTGTTTAATACCCAAGAACTGAGACTAAATGTAATAAATCTGCTTGCTTGCTTGTGGTGGTACCGCACATTCTATTTCCATCCATCACTCTGCTGCTGTATCTTGCCTCTCAGGGAATAGGTTGCATGCATTGGCTGGGAATGTGTCCCATAATGGCTCAGTATGCACAACTGCAATTGACTTTAGCCAATGTCCACCTGCTCCATGCTTCCTAAGAGCCCTCCTCTCCTCCCAATTCTTTTTACTGTACATGAGCAATAACTTCCTTTTGTTTACTGAAGTCTTAAGAAGTGTATTTTTTCCTGTTCTGTTTAGCATTTATATACTTGACCATGTATTGTTTTCTGCCTGTCCTTACTTCTGCTTGTCTACCACATACAACAAAACTCCATTTGCCTTAGCCCATGTACTGTCTGGCTATGATTCTTGATTCCTACGACTACTCTAGGAGTAGCAACCTGAGGATTCCCTATGGGAAAGTCCATACCTCCTTGCAGTGGGTAAAGGATGAAGAACACAAAGTGGGAGATTTATGAAGACCGGCATTTTTAATATCAGGCTTCACATAACCTGTGCTACAAGAAGGTGCACTGGATTTATAAGGAGGCCTCATGAATCAGGCATACCCTCTGTCAAGGCCATGCACCTGCACAGATACCTACTCCAGTTCATAGTTGACATAGATATCAGCAACAATTTTTTGACGCAAATGATGAGAAGTGGAGGAGGCCAGAGGCCCCATCCACGCCACTCCCTTACATTGCCCCCTTTCAGTAAAGTGGCATAAAAGAGAAGAAATTGCAATTTAATTTTTGGTGCAAAAATCTAACTTTTCCATTCAGGAAACTGGCATACAACCATGATAAATCTGCATCATAACTTCACTCTCTGGTTAAGCCCTTGCCAAATCCATTAGTGACGCCACCACTGCTGCAGAACTTGATACTACACATGTGTGTGTGTGGGGGGGGATAACTATTTGGCAAAGACTTCCCAGTATCCCATGTTTTCTTTGAAGGCCTTAAACAATACTATTGTAGTAATATTTTTGTAGATTTATACAGAGGCAAAATGATTCATCTATATATAGCACAATAGGAGTCATACAAATTCAAGGTAATAGCGCCATTCAGTAGTTAATTATTAGTATTATACAAGTAACAATTGCTTTTAGAGAATTCCAAGGACTAAATATAATATCTTTGAAATGGCTATTGGTTACTAGAGCTGGGTGAAGGGTAACTTATAACATTCATGTAACAGGTCATCAGAATCAGCCCATTATCATACAGAAAATAAGGAATATTACATTGTATGGCTATATAACCAAGGTGGGCCAAAAAGAAAGGAAAAGAAGAAAGTGAGAGTATGAGAGAGTGATAAAGAGATAAGAGGAGAGAGATGAAAAGGGGGACACAGAAGAAAAGGGAAGGGAAAAGAAGGGAATGTGGAAGGGAGATAATGGGAGAGAAATGGAAAGGAAGAGGTAAGTAAGATGGAATGAAAGAGAGAAGGGATGAGAAAGAATGAAGGGAGGAGAGACACAAAGGAAGACAAAGGAAGGGGGAGAGAGAGAGTATAAGAGGATGCAAGGGGTGGGTGACAGAAAAGAGGGAGAGAGATAGGAGAGAGAGAAAGAGAGAGAAAGAGGGTTGTGAGTGAGAGAAGGGGAGATAGAGGAGGGGGAGGAGAGTGTTGAGAGAATGCAAGGGGTGGGTGACAGAATCAGAATCAGTAGTGGTTCCAGATGTTGGTCCCTCCAGTCTGATACTGATTACCTATTTTAAAGCGGTTTTCCGGGCAAAAAAAATATTTTTAAAAAGTCTGTTAGTGCTATCAATGGGTTAATAAGTGCACCCAAATACCTTTAGCAGTGTTTTGAGTGATTTCTGGCTTTCTATGGGAGCTCCTGGTATCCTCTGCATTTGTTTACATGGGTAGCTTCCTGCTGTCTTAACCTACAACTACCATGATGCATTGCAGTTCACTCAGATCCCCCCTCTCACTTCCTTCCTCACAACCCCCCTTTCCATTTCCCTAGCTAGCCTGCAGCAAGGGGTGGGTGACAGAAAAGAGGGAGAGAGATAGGAGAGAGAAAAGAGAGAAAGAGGGTTGTGAGTGAGAGAAGGGGAGATAGAGGAAGGGGAGGAAAGGGTTGAGAATAAAGGGAAGGAAAGAACAGAGAGATAAGGAAAGAGCAAAATAGAAGAGAAGAGACATACAGAAAGAAAGGGGAAGAGAAAGAGGAGAGAGAAGAGGGTGAGAAGAGAAGAAAGTGAGAAGGGAAGAGAGAGAAAAAAAGGGAGACACAAAAGAAAAGGGAAGGGAAAAGAGAGAAGGGAATGCAGAAGGGAAATAATGTGAGACATGGAGATGGTAAGTAAGGTAGAATGAAAGACAGAAGAAATGAGAAAGAATGAAGGGAGGAGAGATGCAAAGAAAGACAACAAAAGAAGGGGGAGAGAGTGTGTAAGAAAATGCAAGAGGTGGGAGACAGAAAAAAGAGAGAGAGAGAGAGATAGGGAGATAGAAAAGAGAGAGAAAAGTCTAATATATTGAGACCAATTAAAACTGGTATAGAAAGAATAATCTGGTCTCATCATTCCTGGACAGTTTGATAAAACCTTGATGTTGAGCTCTGAATCAATAAGTGTTTTTCTAAAATTCTGGTATAATGGAACAAATCTTCGCTGAAAGCAACAAGCTGTGACATAGCCAGTAATCACTCAGCGGCTCTGTACACAGCTAAAATTCTGCTGAAGAGAATGTAATCTGAAATGGTTTAGATTTCTGTTGGTAGAAAATGCTGTTTTTAGTCATAAAACCGAAATCTGTTCATTCCACACATTCGAACACAGCATTTTACAGAGCAATATGGGTTGCAATAAAGCAGAACTAATGAGTATTAGTCCTTCGATATAAGCACGACCATTACAGCATAGCAATATTTACTACAGCAAAACAATAATAGGCAGGGGAAGCGAGACAAATATGTATATATATATATATATATATGTTAGAGTAATAGCTTATTATTTGTTGGATGCAATGAAAACAGAGGTATGTGTATGAGCGGTAATGAGCAGAGGTGACCTACCTTAATGGTATAGTTAGATAGAGAAAATAGATCACCGTTCCTGTTCTGTGGAAAAAGTTATATATAGTTATAATAATTATATAATTGTCACATTTATAAAGTCATGAAAATAGACTGCCAAAGAAAAAGATACTTTATTCCACATAAACTCATATTTTCTAGCAGTACAGTAGCAAACCTCAGTAACAGCAGTAGTAGCATTCACTGCTATAGACATTACCATCTGTGGACCCTCGAGGGAGGGACCTGAGTCCTGTTATACTTAGTTTTTTTTCCTATATATATTACATTAAAGAGGTTATACAGGGACTTTTTTAACACTTCCCATGTTATTTCTCTTCAGAACGTCAAGGTTTTGGGCTGGTTCCGACTCAAAGTCACATGATCAAAACCATCACCTGGTACCTGGTTCTAGACATTACCATCTGTGGAACCTCGAGGGAGGGACCAAAACTCTGTTTTACTTTGTTTTTTCTTGTGTAAAAGTTTTTTTTTTTTTATTCTAAATTAAAGGGGCTATACAGGGACTTTTTTTTTTAACACTTCCCATGTTATTTTTCTTTAGAACCTCACGGATATGGGCTGGTTCCGACTTAAAGTCACATGATCAAAAGCGGTACCTGCTTCTACTTTCTCCCTCTTCCCAGTATTCACTGGAATTACCTGTACTATATGGGTTGGCTTTAGTATTACAACAATCTAATCTGCCAGCAAAGATAGTATAGGTTATAACACTTAACATGGACAAGAGGGAGGATGAGGAGCAACCTGGTTGACAGATTCTGGTTCCGATTATGTGACCCTAAGTCAGAACCAGTTCAGAAACCCAAAGTTCTGAAGCAAAAGAACCTAGCCCAGAAGTAAGTCTCAGGATAACCCCTTTAAAGAAGACCTATCCTTAAAGGGGTTGTCCGGCATAATCTAAAACTTTAACACTAAGCTAAACCCCCTCCCCCTGCCTAACTTCTAATTTACTCCCTTTAAAAAAAATGTATATTTACTCATACTCATATGCCTGGGGCGGTCACCCAAGGCACATTTTCTGATTTCCTGGTGACGTTTCGTTTCGCTGTTTCCAGAGACGGGAAGTCACTAGTACTCCCCCCCCGTCCCCATCATACTCACTAATGCTCACGTCCTCTTCTTCTGCTGGGTGTCCCTTCCTTCACAACGTATCCGGCGCCTGTGCAATAGAACGCCCGCAGAAGCGAAGAGAAGCAGCGTTCTATTGCACATGCGGACTTCTCTTCACTTCTGCTAGTGTTCTATTGTCTAGGCATCAGCATCCAGGTGCAGGCAGAAGAGGGGACAGCGGCACTGACGAAATTCACCTACAGGACGAGAAGAAGGGGGTTGGGGGACTGAGTTAGTTAGCTAGGTAGGTAGGGCTAGTAGTCTGCGGGATAGCTAGGGAAACGGGGGGTTGTGAGGGACGAAGTGAGAGGGGGGATCTGAGTGAACTGCAATGCATCATGGTAGTTGTAGGCTAAGACAGCAGGAAGCTACCCATGTAAACAAATGCAGAGGATACCAGGAGCTCCCATAGAAAGCCAGAAATCACTCAAAACACTGCTAAAGGTATTTGGGTGCACTTATTAACCCAAATCAATATTATCAATATAGCACTAACAGACCTTTTTTAAAAAATATTTTTTTTGCCCAGAAAACCCCTTTAAAATAGATCATCTGTATCAGACTGGAGGGACCGACATCCGGAACCACTACTGATGAACTATTTTATGAGCACCGCTTCCTCTTCTCAGGCCAATGATATCAGATTTATTCATTTCCACCCTATGAATGATGTCTGACAGCAGCTTATTATATTCTCCCTGCATAACCATGCTAACCAAGTGTGCATGTGCATGGAGTGATGGGAGAAATAGCTGCCGGCTGAATAAGTATTCAGTCCTGTATGGCAATATTGTTGAAGACTTGAATCTTGATGCAGTTCTGCTCCATACACACGGGTCTGCTTATAGAGCGTATAACATTATGTTGGCTTAGTTTCCTGTTTGTCTTCACATTAATATTTACAAGGAGCCACGGAAATCTGTCACCTGTGTTTAGTAACAAAACTAATAGAACAAACTAATGTTTTGCTGTGTCTCATGCAAGACTGAAACATTTGATTAATCCATAATCCATCACTACTATTCATGAGTGAAAAAGGTAATTTATGTTATTGTTTGCTGACGCTTTTCTGTCTCAATAAGTATTTTATGCACATGAATGATGCACTACAATTTATAATGTGCAAGCACTGCATGATTCTTGCACTTATTTTGTCTGTATGAAATGCGTTAATCATTCTTTCCCCCAAGTCATCTCATCTGCTATGAAAATAAGGGAAATGGAATATAAAAGCGGTATCAAGGGATTGCAGATGCTCATATGGCACGCTCTGTTTATGCAAGAATCTAGTTGCAGGAAAAAACGACACTAAGAAAAATAAACATTTGTGTTTTCGCAACGTTAAGGAAATAATATGACTTCATTTATTAATGTTCAACCGTTCTATTTGTAGCGGACTTAGAATTCCATGGTCAGTTCAAGGGAAAACCTTTTCGCAACATTTTTATTTTTTTACTTCCCGCCTAACAAAAATCATAACTTTTTTATTTTTCTATTCTATTATATGAGGGATTTTTTTTTTCCATAGAATGAGGGTTTATTTTTTGCAGGACAAATTGTACTTCATAATGGTACCATTAAATAATCCATATGATGTATTGGGAAGTGGTAATAAATTCACAATGCAATAGAATAAAAAACAAACAAAAAAAAAAAACGCAATCTCTCCATTTTTTATGGGTTTTGTTTTTACAGTGTTCTATGTGGGGTAAAAATGACAATTATCTTTCCTCTGTCTCCTGCGGGAATATTTCTGAACCTGTGGCCTACCTTCCCTCCTAGATTTCCTAAACCGCTCTGGCTCCAGCTAGAGTCTGCCGCCAAATCCCTAATCCCCCTTTATTGGGCATAAGACTCCACCCCCCCCCCTCCCGATCTCACAATTCCTCAGGAAAATATCACAAATAACCCACATGGAGGAGCTCTCCCATTTGGAACTCTGTACCTACCCAAAATTCTGTTCTATATGGGAGCAGTGGTACTCCTTTACCAAGGATGCTACCTACGCTCACCTATGGGAACACCCGGATGGCCACCCTTCGCCGCCACGAAATGCTTATCTACCTTTTTCATTCCATTACTTAATTACTTCATTTTATGGTTCGTCACTCTTTGCATGTCATACTGACTGTTTCATGATTGTTGTATAATTGCCTGATTTGTATGATCAACATGTCCTTGTTCACGGCTGTATTTTCTGTATGTTCTTATATTGAAAAACCAATAAAACTTTATTTACAAAAAAAAATGATGTTATCTATAGTTTGCAGGTCGGCAAAATCATAGTGATACCAAATTTATAAAATCTTTATTATGTTTTAATACCATTGCAATAATCAAAAATTTGAGAAATAAAGCAATAGCAAGCAACATGGGGCAAGTGTCTAAGTTTAGATTAGACTGTCCTAAACTGAGCCACATTTATCAAAGTTTCTAATGCTGTTTGATAAATTTAGACTTATTAATTTGCTTAATGCCTTAACTAAACTTTCGATTTTGATTTTGAATTTTTGATTTTCTAGCTGTATTTGTGTCATTAACCCCTTCCTGACATCTGCCATAATAGCACGTGGATATCGGGGATTTAAATATGGTGGCCGCTGAGTGGAAGCCATAGCCGTTGGGTGTGTACTGCATTATACAGCAGCGACTCAGCACTAATTTCTGCAATCAGTGTCAGAACTGATCACTGGTGTTAGGGCCCCTGCCACTTCAGTCAAAGCCGATCCATTTTCATGACAACTGGCCTATGGCAGTGTGTCATAGAACTAATGTAATAACAAGCCTGGGAGCCTTCAATAGCCTTCAAACCAACGTAAGTGATGATAAATCTGGCAAAGACAAAGGCCCATCTCTCAATATGACCCCCCTTTTCAAAAAGTGTTAAGGACGGCATAAAAACACCATTAGCACAACATTTTAGTGCAAATGATATTGAAAAGTTGCGAACCCCAAGTTAGAATTTTAATGTGAGGAAACTTATATAGGGCCATAATAAATCTGGATATGGATTTGTATGATCAACACCTCATTGGCAACATGAAAGTTACACGGTTACGATATGCAGTTGACTCTTACTTCAGTTCTGGGTGTTCCAGCAGATAAGCGTTTCATACCAGAACTTACTTTTTGTCCGGATTTTGTTATTGAACTGTATTTAGAATTCTACACCCTCTTACTACATTCTGCAGGCTGTGTGCAGAAACTGAATAAATGTATCTACTGGTAATGAGCAAGCAACTAAATTAATTGCATCTATAGTACCTAAACAAAGTGAGAAAAGTTAATTATAGTTTTTGCCTTTCAAGGGAACTTTGTCAATCCTTTGCCAATCCATCACAGATGCTCTTGCAGTCCATCACCGGACTCTGTTTACAAGCCATCAGTGATAATGTGCTGCACATACACATTGTGGCTGCAGCCAATCAATGGCCTCAGAGGTCACATGGTCACATGCCATATTTATTGCCTTAGTGGTCATTTGCTGATACCTTGTAAACAAAGACCAGAAGGGACAGCGGGATAGTGATGAGCGACCCAAAAGCTTATTTTGGTCTAAACCGGTTTGTTATGAGCTGGAAGTGCAAATTGCCTTAAAAACTTACATTTGACTCCCTGAGATCTTCTGAACTATATTTAACTATTTCTGATTCTCTAATACAAACACAGTCTTAGTAATGTCAAATTGACAGCAACAGACATGGCTATGGGAAAATCGATGGTAGCTTGTGGTAACAAACCGCCTGTTTATATAGAAAAATAACTTTTTTTTTTTTGTGCTTTTAAAATTTCACTAGTTTTTTTGTGTTTGGCAGGAAAAAATCTAGCTATATGTAATGATAGGAAGGGAAGAGAAGGGCAAAAGGAGCGTACCGTGAGCTATAAGGTTGGCCCATAAAACTAAACCTTTATTAGATAGATAAATAGAAAGTGAATTTCCAAAAAGTATATGCAAGATTAAAAAAGCAGGTATTCAACATTTATGGTCGTTGCGGTGAAGAGCGCCTGCAAATGCCAAAAGCGCCCATGTATGTGGGATAAATGCCTTTGTAATCTTACATTAAGATTAAAATGGAATGCTCTTATTTATAGCTTTGTGTTGGTGGTATACATCAGTGTCATTATACGTGAGATATCACGATATTTGGTGTATTGACAGACTGGTGTCTTCATCCAATTTCATCTACTATATAACTATGCAAAAATAGAGCTGTGGGTAAGGACTAGAGATGGGCAAATCGGATAGTAACAATCTGGATTCAACCCAAATATCCCAAATACAGTAAGTCATTTTTTTTTAAGAGACCGAGCAAATGGAGATCCATTCCTGGAGAACTAAAATGGCAACCACATTATACTCTGAGGTCTGTTCTAATTGTGTGACAGACAGACGTCAGACTGACTCAGTCGCCTATCTCTGGCTATCAATTAAATCAAAGTCTTCTTCTCCAGTCCTAAGTACACTACACTTCCTCAGAAACCCCACACTATGTTATGAGTGTGTTATTTCCTATCGCTCTCATTCTTCTTCTCCAGTCCTAAGTACAATACACTTCCACTGAAATCCCACATTGTGTTATGAGTGTATTATTTCCAGTCTTTCTATCTTCTCCAGTCCTAAGTACACTACACTTCCTCAGAAATCCCATACTGTGTTATGAGTGTATTATTTCCTATCTCTCTCAGTCTTCTTCTCCAGTCCTAAGTACACTACATTTCCACAGAAATCCCACTGTGTTATGAGTGCATTATTTCCTATCTGTCTCAGTCTTCTCTAGTTCCAAGTATTCTACACTTCCTTGAAATCCCTCACTGTGCTATGATTGTATTATTTCCAATTTCTCTCATTCTTCTTCTCCAGTCCTAGGTACACTACACTTCCTCAGAAATCCCACACTGTATTATGAGTGTACTATCTCCTATCTCTCTCAGTCTGACTTTCTCAGATATGTCTAATCTCTAACAACAAAATGGATGCCTTCTCTTTCTGCCTTGGCTTTTTATAATGCCTATTATAAGTCAAAAGTTTACATAGACTAAGATTACTATGCCTTTAAACAATTTGGGACAGTCCATATGATGATATCATGTGATGAGGTTTATTGGTAACATCTGAGTTAATTAGAGACATGCCTGTGGATGTATTTTAAGGCACACCTGAAACACACTGCTTCTTTGTGTAACATCATTGGAAAGTCTAAAGAAATCAGCCAAAATATCAGGAAGAGAATTGTGGACTTGCACAAGTCTGGTTCATCCTTGGGTACAGTTTCCAGATACCTGAAGGTGCCTCGTTCATCTGTACAAACAATTATATGCAAGTACAAACAAGATGGGAATGTCCAGTCATCATACCGCTAAGGAAGGAGACGGGTTCTGTGTCCCAGAATTGAATGTGCTTTGGTATGAAATGTGCATATCAACCCAAGAATAAAAGCAAAAGACCTTGTGAAGATGCTGCCTGAAGCTGGTAAGAGTGTGTCATTATCCACAGTGAAATGAGTACTGTATGGACATGGGCTGAAAGACCACTCTGCCGGGAAGAATCCATTACTCCAAAAGAAACATAAAAGAGCCAGATTAATGTTTGCAAATGCACACAAGAGCAAAGACCTTAATTTTTGGAGACGTCCTGTGGTCTGACGAAACTAAAATTTAACAGTTTGGCCATAATGACCATTGTTACGTTTGGAGGAAAAAGGGAGAAGCTTGCAAGCCTGAGAACACCATCCCAACTGTGACACACGGGGGTGGCAGCATCATGTTGTGGGGTTGTTTTGCTGCAGGAGGGACTGGTGCACTTCACAAAATTGATGGCATCATGAGGAAAGAACATTAATAATAATAATAATAATAGTCCTTTAATAGTCCCACAGTGGGGAAATTCATTATGTGGCAATACTGAAGCAACATCTCAAGACAACAGCCAGGAAGTTAAAGCTTGGACACAAATGGGTCTTCCAAATGGACAATGACCCAAAGCATACTGCCAAACTGGTTACAAAGTGGCTTAAGCATAACAAAGTCAATGTTTTGGAGTGGCCATCACAAAGCCCTGATCTCAATCCTATTGAAAATTTATGGGCAAAGCTGAAAAGGCAGGTGCAAGCAAGGAGGCCTACAAACATGGCTCAGTTACACCAGCTCTGTCAGGAGGAATGGGCCCAAATTCCTACCAACTATTGTCAGAAGCTTGTGGAAGGAGATCCAAAACGTGTGACCCAAGTCATACAGTATAAGGGCAATGGTACCAAATACTAATGAAATGTATGTACACTTTTGACTTTGCAGAAAGTAATAAAAATGGCTTAAAAATTCTCTCTCTCTCTCTCTCTCTCTCTCTCTCCTTATCCTGGCATTTGGCAAATATAAATAATTTTGGTAATCCTAACTGACCTAAAACGGGAAAGGTTTCTTCTGATTTTATGTCAGATAGTGAGAAAAACATGCATATGTGTCTTTTTATATAGTGTATGGAAACTTCTGGTTTCAACTGTATGTGTGTGTGTGTGTGTAGTGTGTGTAATGTTGTTTTTTAATACTTTAGAGCATTTATTGCCCTACTTTTTTTGGTCAACTCCTTACATGGAAACATAAAAATCTGATCAGTACCATAATATTACAGTGATATTCATGGCAGCTAAAACTTAATATAAACAACAAAATGCATAAGACAACATAGTTTTGTGATATTGTGTCACAAAGTGACGTCCTATATATGTCTATGTCTGGCCACCCAGTGTGTGTGGTGAGTTGCAGCGTTCCAGGGTTTAATAAACTTATCATGACGCTGTCTAGTATTGGATCCATGAGAAATTGGAGTGCATAACCAATTTGGAGCTAAGTTAAAGGTGGCTACATGTATATACCATTTTCCTTTAAACATATCTTACTGAAAGTGAAGGCTTAAACTACCTACAATAAGTATATGCAAGATAAGCAATAATTAAGATATGCTCTAGGGGCATGCTGAGGGCTAACCAGGTGCTATGCCAACACAATATAGGTTACATTTTATTAAAATGGGAAAAATGATGTGTCAAGTTAAAAAATAAAAACTTTACCTTCATTTTGGTTAATAAATGTAAATGATATTTTCTCCCACACACAGATTTTTTTTTCCCTCAACCTGACAATTTAATGCTACACTGAATTTTACATGCAAAAGGTTGTCAAAAACCAGTAGACTAAAATGGTTTAATATTTTCTGCTATCTGTCACTAGCTGTCATGAATGGCCCAGAAATCCCAAAAGTCTTTCTTAAACTGTTGACATAATTGCATTGGCATTTACAAGTATACATTGTTAGCCAAGAAAATGTCTAATCTGTGCCTTGACAACCCGTAATAACTAACCAAACCAGGTAACAAAACCAAAAATGCAAAGAGTAAAATCATATAATAATTTAAGAAAAAAAGAGTCCCGTAAATGAGATTTGTGTCCTGGAAATTTATCTTGCACAAAATAGGAATTTGCAAATTACTTATAAAAAATATACTGTAGGTCTGAAAGTGTCAGCGACAATAAAAATCCATCTCAGTTAAATTACTCAAGGGTCAGTTTTTATAGGATTGCACAATATTAAAATGTGATACTTTTTTATTCCATAAGTCATTGTTATTCCTTGCAATGTTCTGTGAGGATAGCACATATAATCTGCTGGGATATCGATGCAGCAAAGTTTAACTTGACACTCTTGTCTTTTTGTGATAAGATATCACGCTGCAGCAGGGTATCAGTGTTAAACTTTGCTACATCGGCGGAAGAGATTGTTCAGTATCCCCACAGAACCACTGGGCAAGTGAAGTGTTACACAGTGCAAATTAAAATCAATGGATTGTCTATGTAATGCACAAACATGTTGGGTCCTCCATATGGAAAGAGAGATACTCTCTGATGCATCCTTCCAGTATGGCTGGTTATAAGGATCCAGAATGGGGTATACTTCCTTCTATTGACTAAGCTCCCTAATAAGACCCTTTAAAAAATGGACCTACGGGACTGCCAAATGCTGTAATATGTATAGGCATCACGTAAAGGCATAAATAGTTGAATTGCCTGCCATGGACAATGGGAGTGGGTCCCTAAATTTTTTCCTATAGAAGGCAAGGAGGGGGAGGTACTGTTCGGTAAGGAGTATTGATGTAGCTTAGTAACCATAATACCTAGGTATTTGAAGACAATGACTGCCTTCAACCCCTCTACTCATTGTGGGCCTGGCCATTGCTTGGGTCTGAGGGGCATAAACACAGAAATACTCCAAATCACCTTTAGGCTTGTGTATATTCCAAGTTCATTGATAACTTCAATAACATGTTGTAGGGATGTAGAGGGTCGGGAGAGGAACAATATCATGTCGTCAGCTTACAGCTTCACCCTGTCCTCTCTTCAGCCCAGCACAGCCAAGTAGTATGGGTCATTGCAAATTTTAATGTCTAGAATGAAGAGAAGGTGTGAAAGGGGCAGCCCTGCCGAGTACCTCTAAATAGAGAGAACGTGTGGAATAGTTCTCCATCAGTAGTTTACTATTGGGGGAGTTGTAAAGTGTTTGTACAGTGGGGAAAAAAAAGTATTTAGTCAGCCACCAATTGTGCAAGTTCTCCCACTTAAAAAGATGAGGCCGGCCTGTAATTGACATCATAGGTAGACCTCAACTATGAGAGACAAAATGAGAAAACAAATCCAGAAAATCACACTGTCTGATTTTTGAAGAATTTATTTGCAAATTATGGTGGAAAATAAGTATTTGGTCACCTACAAACAAGCAAGATTTCTGGCTCTCCTAGACCTGTAACTTCTTCTTTAAGAGGCTCCTCTGTCCTCCACTCATTACCTGTAGTAATGGCTCCTGTTTGACATTGTTATCAGTATAAAAGACTCCTGTCCACAACCTCAAACAGTCACACTCCAAACTCCACTATGGTGAAGACCAAAGAGCTGTGGAAGGACACCAGAAACAAAATTGTAGACCTGCACCAGGCTGGGAAGACTGAATCTGCAATAGGCAAGCAGCTTGGTGTCAAGAAATCAACTGTGGGAGCAATAATTAGAAAATGGAAGACATACAAAGACCACTGATAATCTCCCTCGATCAGAGGCTCCACTCAAGATCTCACTCCGTGGGGTCAAAATGATCACAAGATTGGTGAGCAAAAATCCCATAACCACACGGGGGGACCTAGTGAATGACCTGCAGAAAGCTGGGACTAATGTAACAAAGGCTACCGTCAGTAACACACTACGCCGCCAGGGACTCAGATCCTGTAGTGCCAGACGTGTCCCCCTGCTTTAGCCAGTAAATATTCGGGCCTGTCTGAAGTTTGCTAGTGAGAATTTGGATGTTCCAGAAGAGTATTGGGAGAATTTCATATGGTCAGATGAAACCAAAGTAGAACTGTTTAGTAGAAACACAACTTGTCGTGTTTGGAGGAGAGTGAATGCTGAGTTGCATCCAAAGAACACCATACCTACTGTGAAGCATGGGGGTGGCAACATCATGCTTTGGGGCTGTTTCTCTGCAAAGGGACCAGGACGATTGATCCGTGTACATGAAAGAATGAATGGGGCCATGTATCGTGAGATTTTGAGTACAAACCTCCTTCCATCAGCAAGAGCATTGAAGATGAAACGTGGCTGGTTCTTTCAGCATGACAATGATCCCAAGCACACCGCCAGGGCAATGACGGAGTGGCTTCGTAAGAAGCATTTCAAGGTCCTGGAGTGGCCTAGCCAGTCTCCAGATCTCAACCCCATAGAAAACCTTTGGAGGGAGTTGAAAGTCCGTGTTGCCCAGCGACAGCCCCAAAGCATCACTGCTCTAGAGGAGATCTGCATGGAGGAATGGGCCAACATACCAGCAACAGTGTGTGCCAACCTTGCGAAGACTTACAGAAGTTGTTTGACCTCTGTCATTGCCAACAAAGGATATATAACAAAGTATTGAGATGAACTTTTGTTATTGACCAAATACTTATTTTCCACCATAATTTGCAAATAAATTCTTTAAAAATCAGACAATGTGATTTTTTGGATTTGTTTTCTCATTTTGTCTCTCATAGTTGAGGTCTACCTATGATGACAATTACAGGCCGGCCTCATCTTTTTAAGTGGGAGAACTTGCACAATTGGTGGCTGACTAAATCCTTTTTTTTCCCCACTGTATCTAGCATCAGAATACCAGCCAAAGCCAAAATGTCTCAGACAGTATAAATGGAAAGGCTATTACATTGACTCAAAGGCTTTAGCTGTGTCTAAGGAAACCAGCTCCCAATCTTTATCCAAGAGTTCACCTATTTGTGCCGGAAGCTGCACTCTCCGAAAATTATCAGAAGAAGACTTGCCTGGCATGAATCCATATTGGTTCGGGTGAATCAGGGATAGGATGACATTGTTTATATGAGAGGAAAGGACTCTGGTGAGTATTTTATAGTCCATGTTTAATAGAGCAATGAGTCGATAGGATCCTCAATCAAGTGGGTTCTATTCGGGTTTCAAGATAAGAATTGTTGCGGCCTCCATTAGGAACACAGGGAGGAAGCCTCTTCTAAGACCTCTAAGCACATGTCCAGTAGCTTGGGAAGTAGGAGATCCTGATATTTATCATCATTATCTAATTTTAATAGGTTGTCAGTAATGATTTGTGTCTTTCTTCTTCTTCTTTATATCATTGAGTTCCTGAACACCAAAGTAGACCTCTTCTAATCGAATTCAATCCTCTTGTTCAGAGAAGTACCTGAAAATAGACTAGTCCTATGTATAACAGGTTCCAGCACCAAGCAGAATATAAAATGTAAGTTTTGTTAGACCCATACTAGCAAAACACAAACACAGAGGACTCCAGCTGTTACACTTCACCCATAGCCATGGATTTTACTATTCTGGATCTAATAAAAGTTGAATTCTGCCTATGGATGGAACTTGCTTTTTGGACTAAAATCAGTAGTCAAGGAAATTAGAAAGTAATAAAAATGTGCAATAAATAAGACTAAAGTCACAATCCTGCGGCAACCTTGGCACCAATGGAGTTAGAAAAGCTTGTCAACAAAAAAATCTGTCAATAAAAATCCACCGATTTAATATTTATACACTAAGAAGAGAAATATCTTGAGAGCAGAAATTCACGGAGAAGCACAAATAAGCAATGACAAGTACAGATGATTTCTAAACCATTTCATGGAGGCATTTTCTAACCGGTGAATCAAAAGCACTTCTTCTGAGCCGCAGGTTAACACCTCCTGTGTTTGCCTGTGCAGAGACTTGGCCACTTCTTATGTGTCTACTTATTTATTCAAACATCTCCCACGAACAATGTTTCTGAAGAGAACGAAAGCAATATCTGCTCCCGCTCTCCCCACAAGGCAAGAACTTGTTTCAGAAAGGCGAACAAAAGCCTCTTTGTTTTTTCCGTCCCCGATGACTTCCACCGGATTATCTACTCATTTCGCTGACACATCCTCAGCACCCAGAGAATCATCGAAGAGCAGAAAAAGCTTTAGCCTCGTGCAAAGAGAAAAAAAGAAACAAGTTTCCTCCGAGGAAGTGATCAGTCAAAGAAGTTGCACTTAGTAGAGAGATTAAGTGAGCTGCTAACAGTTTACCTACTATAACAGGCCTTGTCAAATCAGACTCTTTTATCAAGTTCCTTGAAATTCAATTTCACCTCTAGGGCTTCTGCTGATGCCTTTAAAAGTTAACTTTCCTTGTGCATTTGCTTGAGAGATGCCAGAGGCTTCTGCTACCAGAGCAATCTTTTAAACACTGTGGTCCAGTTGGGAATGTAGTGAAGCAGGTAATTACTTCTAAATCCTGAGATACCAGGAAATACATTGTACCCAGTTCGTTGCGACTTTATTTAACGTTGCCAGGAATCCTATATCTTTTTAATATGATTTACGTTGGGATTTATGGATGCATTCATTTGGTGAAAGATGGATATTTTTAGCTTATTATAAGGGAAATATCTTTCAACTTTTTCCACTTGCATGTGCATTGTCAGCATAAAAGTAAGGTTTGTTACAGGCGACGCTTTGAAAGCGCAACAAAAGTCTTTTAGTACCCGGTAGGAAAGCAATATGGAGATGAGCATTTGTGGTGTGGATGCCTCCGATGCCTTTTATTTATTTTTTAATGAGGCTTTAGAGAACACAGCGGGTGCACACGCGGTATATAATTACACGACTCACGTGCAGAGTGAAATAGGAAGCCTAACGTTGGGCCATGCATCTTTTTGTAGCTATTGATTTGTTGTCATTTGTTGTCATTACGGTATGTTTTCTTGCTATTTTTCGCGTAAAATATTTCTTTATTATCCTCTTTTTTGGCATTCTTTACTTTAAATATCTGAAGCTTATGTAGAAATGTCATATAGTATATTCAAAATCACCATGGCTTAACCCCTTCCTGCCAACGCCTTATTTATATTTACTCCCACCTTCCAAAATCCATATCTTTTTTTATTTTTTACTTAATTATGGTACCATTTAATATTCCGTACAAAGGACTAGTAAGCTAGAAAGAAAATTTAGAATGGGGTGGAATTAGTGAACTGCATTTATTTATTATGCTTACTTGTATAGCGCCATCATATTGCGCAGCGCTTTTACAGACATTGTCAGTCACTGTCCCATATAGGGGTCACAATCTATATTCCCTATCAGTATCAGTCTTTGGAGTGTGGGAGGAAACCCACGCAAACACAGGGAGAACACACAAAATCCTTGCAGATGTTGTCCTTGGAAGGGTTTGAACCCAGGACTCCAGCGCTACAATGCTAACCACTGAGCCACCGTGCCGCCCCATTTGCATCATTTTCTTATGGATAGCCATTCACTCTGTGCAGCCAAAACGACGTGTCAATGTAGCTATAATGTGCGGGTCAAAATTATTACGGTAGTCCTAAATTGATATAGTGTTTGTTATATTTTAATATCTTAACAAAATAACAAAAATTCAAAACTTTGAAAAAAAAAAAAAAAATTGAGTCGTGGGAAACTTTTTAATGTTACTTTTCCCTCTAAGGCATATAAGATAAATACAGTTTACAGTTCTGGTATTTTCATTCACAAGAATATGTAATGTGATAGTTTTATTTCTTTTTAATTTTTATTTGGGATCTAGGGAAAAAGGGTGATTTTATTTATATATTCATTTTATTTTTAGAACTACTTGGGGAATTTAACCTTAGGGGAATTAATCACCAGTACAATATACTGCAATACAACTGTATATTGTAAAGTCCGTTCACGTCTATACAGGTTGCTACAGGTCTGGGAGCTTTCCATAGGCTCCCGACTATCATGGAAACAGATCTCCCCCTCAGATCTCATTCCGGGGCATAACAATCATCTTCACCCATGCACTGCAGGTCTTTATACCCACTATCAGAGAGACCAGCTGGGACCCAGTGGCTACGACACCCACTCTGCTCCTGAGCGGGCTCCATTTTTAAAGTGCCACCATTCACTATACTATTATAACAGATGTTGGCAAGGGATTAACCTAGGTGTAGAATTTAGCTGGATATTCCCAGCCAAGAGGAAAGGTATAAAAGGATACATCTATATACATACAGTATGGTGCAGTTTTAGGCAGACGTGGGCAAAGTAATGTAAAGTAAGAACACTTTCAAAAATAAAAGTGTTTTTTGTCAATAAAATGAAGTGAATGAAGAAAAAAGAAATCTAAATGCCATCAATATTTGGTGTGGTGTGGGTATATAGGAAAGAAAAAAAAGAGCGCTCATAGGGTAATAACGTTTGAAATAAATGCTTATCAGTGACTCACAAAATCCTTGTGTATGGGTACTCACGCATTGTAAGATCAAATCAGGCGAAATGAATCATATAGATTCCCATGTCCATGAGGATGCTGCCTTGCCTCAGTTCCACCAGGTGCGATGCCCTTCACACCGGATGGTGTGGAAATAGATGCAGTAATGGAAGAAACCTTCCAGGAAGGCTCTGGCGCAAATCCCTTTAAATTATTATTACCCAATTACCCCTTCATAGTAAGAGGCGGATATTTCTTTTTTGAGTATAAATAAATCCAGATTTTTATTAGCAGTAAATGACGCGTTTCGGGGTTCGCAGACCCCTTTCTCAAATAAACAAAGTGGATATACTGTATAATGCGGCTATATTTGCATTATATATCTACTTTGTTTACCCCAAAACACGTCATTTACTGCTAATACAAATCTGGATTTATTTATACCCAAAAAAGGTACTACGAAGGGGTAATTGGGTAACAATAATTTAAAGGGATTTGCACCAGAGCCTTCCTGAAAGGTTTCTTCCATTACTGCATCTATCAATATTTGGTATGACCTTTTCCTTTTGCCTTCCATCATTTCTTCTCAGTACAGTGCAGATAGTTTTTGAAGGAACTGGGCAGGGAGGTTGTTCCCGCCATCTTGGAGAACTAAGCACAGATCTTCTGTGGATGTAGGCTTGCTCCAATCCTTCTGTCTCTTCATGTCATCCCAGACAGACTGGATGATGATGAGATCAGGGCTATATCTGTGGGGGCCGTATCATCACTTCCAGGACTCCTTCCCCAAAGGTCACACCAAAAATTGATATGATTTAGATTTCTATTTTCTTCACTGTATTTAGTTAATTGATAAAAAATAACCTATTAACCCTTCTATTTCTGAAAGCATTCTTGAGCATTTTGTCCACCACTGCCCATATTTTTTTGCACAGTACTGTCCATATCCATGTATAGCACTGTAATAATGATCTAGAAAAATATTTTCTGTGTGGGAAGCATGTCTTTAAAATCACAGATTATAAAAAGACTTACTTCTGTGATAATGATGTCATTCACACAGACTTGCCCACTGATCTTTTTTTCTTTTACCTAGGCACCGTAATGAGCACTGTTATATGCGTTAATGAGAAAGAGAATAACAAGGGCATTCAAGGAATAGATGGGTCATTTTAGACGCAATTCAGACTTCCTAATTATACATACTAGTTCTATGCGTTGTGCAAACAGTTGCAAGGTACACTCCTAATTTGTTATGCCGCTAGAGCGCTTGTTCACCATATGTATTACCATTACTTATTTCTACGTAACTCTTCAGAGACAAGTCCTGCACCATTTACTTTCCATAAGTATGTTAATGTAGCATATGCTTCACTGTGTATGGAAATAATAAGCACAAATGCTAAATTAAAGCAACATTTATAGGAATTAAGCTAAGAAATTGGTAAAATAAATATCAAAAATGTCAATCAGGTCACTGGTAGTTTAGACAGTATGCTACACATATATTTGGGACTGTTTCATTAAAGTTTTACTCATCAGGGAACATAAATGTGCCCTGGTATGTGGGTCACAAAATGAATAGCTTTTCAAGACAACATGATTTTACAGTGCGGTGTTATATGAAGAGATGAGAAAACTGGTTTGTAATGAGCCGGGTTTGTTTAAAATCTTCCAAAAATCTTGGGATCTCCATAACTTTTTTGGGATTGTTTGGGATTTGGGATTCTACTAAGTAAGGCTATATAGGGGCAGTGAACATTTGCGTCAAATACAGCAGGGGTCCCCAATCACCGGTCTGCAGACCAGGACCGGGCCATTGGAGGTCTTTTGCCGATCCGCGGGGCGGTGGGCTGGCCTCAGTAGACGCGGCTCCCGGCACATTATGTGGGGCACGGTGGGGTGGGTCGGCAATCTCGCCACAGTGTCGTGGCTCCTGGCATAGCTAATGGTGGTTACTTGGTCTACAGCGCTGTACACCGAGGTCCAACCAGCACCCCCCCGGTCTACAGCGCTGTTTGGTGTATAACCTTGCCCCCATATGGCCAAAGCCCGCCGCTAAACCGACGGCCCCTTCCCCTGCCGTGCTGTGGTGAAAAAAAGGTTGGGAACTGCTGAAATACAGGGTCTTCATTTTTAGGTCAGTCTGCCATTGAGTGCGCAATTCTTTACTTTTCCCTCTGCAGTTTGGTTAGACTCTTACCTTATCTTTATCGGAGATTGTATATATTTTAGTTGACTATTAATAGAGGTTAAGTTTTATGTTTTAGTAATTTTACTGTACATGTAAATAATTGTGCATACTTATAGACTCACATGACCATATACCATAGATACAAGTTGGCCAAACCTGAAAATTTTGGTGTCGTGATCTAATGTCTGGGGGCATCCTGAGTCATGGTCTTCAGAAGACGCCAAAGGAAGGAAGAATTGATTTTGTTGAATTTCAATATCCATGTGTGTTTAAGCAGTTCCATATTTCCCAATCCCTATTGAGATCACATGCACACTTAGCCAAGGAGACCATGCAAGTGAATTGGGGAAGGAATAACTGTTGGCTGACTTCTTATTTGTCTGGTAGTTATTTAATGTTTATGGTCACCTTTACTGATACTGTTATTCCTTTATTGTATGATCTGTTTGGATCTAAACCTATATATTGTGTTTTTTAATAGACTGGAGAATATTGTGGAACATAAAGATATAACATCAAGCAATAAAATATTCTGCATTGTAAATCTAACACAAGATCTTCCTCTAAACACAATGCCTTCATTTGACAAATTATACAAGGGTTTTTCCTCTTCATCCATTAGCTGGAGTTGGTTTTACACACAGGTAATACAAATAGGAGGAGCAGTGCGGTCATGTATGAGGGAAAAGCATAGAAGGCATGGCATGTGTAATATATGGCTGTTATCACTAGTAGATCACTTATATCAGTCTCTAGGAAGTACATACTGACATAGCATGACTACTCCTGATCTATGTTATCTATTCGCGCATTCCACTTGAGGAGAGTAACCATGATGTAGAAGTGATATTAATCTTATACTGTCATAGATTTTCAGATCATTTGTTGGGACAGGACAGGATAAAGATTAATGTTTATTGCTGTGTTTATATCACAGTCAACAATTGTCTACAGATGTGTCCTTCCTTATCTTTTCTCTAGGCTAGCCATATCCAGGTATGTCTGTAATGAGATAAGTATCCTTTAATGATAAGATATCACAAAGCGATATGCTGTCTATAATAATAATAGTCCTTTAATAGTCCCACAGTGGGGAAATTCAGTGTATCCTATGTGGGTCTATGTTTAGCCACCTAGTGGTTGTGCTATGTGCTGCAGCCTTTTAAGAGTTTTGTTATCATGTTGTAATATTGTCTTTAGTTTCATGAGAAATTGGAGTCTTTCCCCCGATTAGGCTAGGTTCACATCTGCACATGGCTCTCCATCGTTGGGGTCTGCTGGGGGACCCAAACAATGGAATACTAAAACAGTGGTTACCTGCGGACACGGTGGACCCCATAGACTATAATGGGGTCCGCTGGGTGTCCATTGGCTGTCTGCCATTTTTATACTGAAACCAGCAGAGAAAAGTCTTCTGTGCAGGACTTTTCTCTTTGCCGATTTCTGGCAATTTCTGCAGCGGAGTCTTCAGCAAAAACTCCAACACAGATGTGAACTTAGCCTTGGAGATAAGGTAAAGGTGGAAACTTTGGCATGCTAACTAAACCAAAGAAAACCTGCAAAATCTTTACAGGGGTATTCACTTACAGTTATTTTTTTCAAAAAATATCTCGCAAAAATGTGCTTTTGAGTGCAATATAAATATGCTATTTATTATTAATATTATTATTATTATTATTCCTAGTATTACTTCCTAAATCCCATAAATGTTTTCAGAGCTGTTTGTTCCAGCCTGTGTCTTTTAATGTATGCAAAAAGAGAGTTCTCAGCGCTTATGCTCTTTATGTGGCCTTCACTAGGACAATTTTTTTTTCACTGTAGTGCCTTCTCCTTATTTGGTGACTCAGTAAGACCCCAGGACTAGAGATAAGTGAACCAGTACATAGAGAACTGGGTTTTATATGAATTTTCCAAAAATTTTAGATTTGACCACCCCAGCAATTTTTTGGGGTTTGCCACCCTTGAATCATTATTATACTTTGGGGTAACTTCTGGCCTCCTTGCTGATGTCAATGGCCCCTGGGTCACTGCTGAGACCTGTGACTGGACCTGACCAGTCTTGTGGGGGCCATCAAATGACAAATTTTAATGATTTTTTATTTTTTGATCTGGAATGTAGCCCTCAGTTGGTCAATTATTTTGGTTTCCAAAATGCTGGTTGGTTTTCATTTATTTCATTCCTGATGATCTGGTGAGTGATGTGATTTAGTGTCAGATATAGAATATACTGTTTTCTCATACATGGTGTACACACAGGTTCTGACAAAACGATTTCCTGCTTCATTTCAATCTGAACTTGTTCGGTTAGAACCGAAAGTGAAATTATTATACTTTGGGGTCTTTTCAGACCCCAGAGTATAATATATGGAGCCCCAGGGGATGTGTGAAAAATAAAAAACATTTATACTCACCTTCCCTCTCTCTCGGTCTCCCAAGTGATGTCATGTGTGGGTATGTGATGTCACCAGGAGTTCCAGACGTCATGAGGAGGCCCAAAAGAGGAGAGGGAAGGTGAGTAGAAATGTTCTGGGTTTTTTTTTCACCTTCCCTGGGCCTCCACCTATTATAATCTGGGGTCTGAAGAGACCTCAGAGTATAATTTACCACAACGCATGTCACTGCCTTTTTAGTTTATCAGAGAAGAATGCCAAATTCCTCAGTTTCATTAAAAACTGAGCATTTTAGGATATTCAGGCTGAATCCTGCTCATGCCGAAGGCAGTTCAACCTTCTCTATACACAACTACTCAGTTATTATGTATGTTATACGGATCTCAAAAAAAAAGAAATCTCAGGAATAAGAAGTGTGGCATCTTCCTCCACAAATTTGCCTTCCATATGCCTATGAAGCCGGTTGTACCTTAAAGGGAATCTGTCAGGGCAATTTGGAGCACTAAACCACCCACACATCCATATGGACCTGGGGTTTAGTGTCCCAAATCACCCTGTTATAACGCAATCCATGGCCGCATTAAAAATAAAAAAGCTTTATACTCCCCCTGCCACTGTATCCCCGCGCCTGCTCAGTTCTTCAATGAAGCCAGAGGAGTACACCTCGACTTCAGTGCACATGCCCCGCAATTACGTAGTGAAGCCGGGGTGTCCATCTTCACTGAAGAACAGCGCAGGCGCCGGGAGCCGTGCCTCATGAATAAGCCGGACTGATCTCACCAAACAGCGTCGATCGGACCCTTCTCTAGGGAAGTATAAAGGTTTTTTATTTTTAATGCGCCTGCAGATTGCATTACAACAGGGCAATCTGGGACACTAAACCCCAAGTCTATAAGGACCTGTGGGTGGTTTAGTGTCCCAGATTGACCTGACAGATTCCCTTTAATTATAAGTTAACAAAATATAGATTCAGAATGTTTTATTGTTTCTAACCTCTGGCTTCCTGCCTAAGTTTAATATATTGTATGCTGATAAGAAGAAACCTTCATGAATGATTCCATCTATGGAGCAGAAGTATTAAAAGCAGAAAGCTCATTTCTACATTAAGGGCTACAAAGGTCAATATTTATGGCAAACAAGTTTCTAACAGTTTTTACTGATGAATTTTTATCAGGTTGCTAGGATGAGCAGTTTCAGGGAAAGGAAATGAAGACAGATAATGAGCTTATCTTCAGTATACTTTGTTTCAAAATATAAACATTAACTAAATTAAAAATGTGAATTTAGAGGGGAACTCTGGTGCATAATAATTATTTGATGAAAGTTCTACAATGTTGCAAAATAAACTAAGTCATACTCACAGACCTCCACCATCCCTTACCCCCTGCTGGTCTGTCTATGCTGGCCCCCAACAATGATCTTTTGACATAGTCAAGTGACCTCTGCAGCCCATCAATGGTTGCAGTAGTCAAATGACCATGTGGAAACATCATTGGTGGAAGCCAGAATAGAAAAACTAGCAAAGGGCCCTAAAAAGTGGTGACAAGGGATCAGGTTTTACAGCTTTTTAGAGTTTTTGTCAAAATTGGACAATACCTTTAACATTATATAAAATGAATTTCAGGCCAATACACAGTACTTTTATATTATCACTAAATTTTCAACAAAATTGGTATAAATCTAAAGCACAACTAAATTTAAGAAACTTTGTAATACATCTTATCAGAAAAAAATGCTTCTTTCTCCACTAAACTGGTTCTTTTTCTGCTCTTCTCACGCCAAGCAAAGCTGATATTCACTCTGAAAACTTTATTTAATCCTTCCTACTAGAGCAAGATGGGACAGCAGCTCACAGAGGTGTCAGATTACAGTTCACAATAGGGAGGAGAGGGAGGGAGGAGTGAGCAGATGCAGAGTCTTCTAGAGCTAAATACATTAGGAAGTTTCTATCTCACCCTAAGTACTTTATTCACATGAATGCTGTTCAGTACTTCTTAGTAATATTGTATGTACTCCTGTGGCTGCACAGAGTTGCAGAGACTCCTTATGTTGCCATATGGATGTCTGTAGTATGCCTTATTTCAAATATGTTCAATCTTAGAAGCAATGCATACAAAAGTACTGTACTGTACGATAGTGTACAGCACTGTAGGGTCTCATAGAAGTAAAAGGGTAACCTATTATAGTTCTGTTAAACTGGGAAGTATTCATGCTCAGTTGTATAACTACATGTCACATTACAAAAGGAACACAAGCAAAGATATCGTAAATTCACCACTTTAAAAAAAAAAAAATAAAATTCTCCTCAGTAGGGAAGTAGGCCCTCTGATAAAATATGGCAGGAGTTATTGCAGTCAATTCCATTATATTCATGTCTGCAGGCACCCAAGAGAGAAGGCAAGCAGACTGCTTCTGTATTCTCTATTAAATACACTTCTCTGAATGAGAATATAGAATATATAGAATATATATATATATATATATATATATATATATATATATATATAAATATATAGAGTATAGAATAGAGACTGCAGTCACTCTCACTACATCAGGACTGATTCCTGCTGTAAAGTTACTATGGCAATCCCATTTACAAGGCAAATATTTAGTGTCCAAAAAGAAATACATGAAAAAAAAACTTTAAAAAATGAGAAATAAAATGAAAATTCCAATAAAATCAAAAATATATAGTTATTTAACTGACATACTAAAAAACATCTACAACCAGAAATGATAACAGGGATTTTGTAATTGCATTTAAAGTTGCTGTCCAGTACACAAAAGATAAAAATCCCAAAGGCTACATATAGGGTCATAAACCTAATAGCAGTTTACTCACCTCTTCTTGATCCCCCATTACTCTGGTCCAGATATTGCCCAGGACGGGCTGGAGTGATGACCTGTCTAGGCCCCTAAAACCTCCTTGTGAATGGAGCTCTAGTGTTTGTGTGACTGTCGCTCCATTCACTGCTATGGGACTGCGGCGCTGCTGGAGAGTACAATCCCAGCAGCCTAATAGTAGTGAATGGAGCGCCAGTCATTAAATCCCACTGATGTCCATTCACAATGAGGCTTTAGGGGGACGTTCAGTCCCACGTCCTCCTGATCACTGGGGGATCCAATGATTGGATCCCCAGTAATCAGACACTTATCCCCTGTCTTGTGGATAGGGGATAAGTGTTCATGACGGCGCAACCCCTTTAACTATGTAGTGACTGCCAAAAGGACAGAACACCACATAGACCAAAAACGTAGTCCTATAATAAAGCCCTGATTTACTACTCGCCTGACACTGCTTATTTCTGCCAGAAGGTAACCTTGCCATAGTGGCTCTCAGGAGCACAACCTGGGGATATTTGGGATTTAGATATTTGGGACCTATCCTTAGCATAGGTCATTAATATCAGATCAGTGGTATCTGACACCTGACACCCTCACCGATCAGTTGATATCAGCAACGCCAGAACTAGCAGAAGGCTCTATACACTGTGTAGTGGCCGTGCAGGGTAACTGCAGCTCAGACATTATATGATAGAAAGGGAGCTGCAGAAAGCAGGAGGGGTTTATCTTCAGTTTAGGGGTAGGTTCACATGCATGGTATACTCTGCAAACTTCTCATCTGCAATAGTGAGTGGAAAATCTGTGACCTATTACAGCAAAGTGGATGAGATTTCCAACAACATCTACACATTGCAGAAAAAAATCTGTTTGCAGAATAACTGAGATGCGGATTTCCCATCTGTAGCATGTCAATTCTTTATACAGATTTTTACTGCAGATTTCACACCTTGCAGTGCATATGGTAAAATCTGCAGCAAATCCTTGACAAAATCCTAATGTGAAACACCAGAGATAATAATAAGGAGACATTCCAGACAAAAGACAAAGACACCAAAATATTTTATTTATTATTTTTTTTATTTGAAAAGCAATAAGCAACATTGTAATAAAACATTACTGGCCCTTTAATGAAATAATGGGTACAGTGACTCTGACTTTAGACCCAGGGGACACCGCAGTACTTGCCGTAGTCCACCATTAGCCTGAATTAAGAGCCCCTGTACCCAGAGATCCAGAGGAAGGCGAAGAAATCCCCCAGAGATTTTTTTTTTTTTATCTCAGGGGGGAAAAAAAATTCCTTCCTGACCCCATATCTGGCGATCGGACTGAACCCTGGATCTCATCTGTCCTGCTGCAAACTGCTGTAGATTATTTTTTTATTTTTTACACAGCATGAAATACAAACAATATCCTGCCCATAAGAGCTTACAATCTAATAATGTAATAGATAACCTGCTGTCCAAGAGGTTTTCAGTCATTTGAAGCTGCTCCAGAAAGCCCCGTCCGCTATCTGGTGACATTGTGGCTGGTTACAGCGCTGTCCACCCTATAGCTCCGGCAATGGCAAAGACTCCCTAAAACAGCCGACCAGTAGGTGCCGGACCCTACTATGGGATATTGGTGAGATATCCTAGGTATAGTATCGTCTCAAATGCCACGAAAACCCCTTAAAGAGCTTACAAACTAATAATACAATAGAGGCCCTGCTCATAGGAGCTTACAATCTAAGAGGGAAAGGATAGAATTAGCTAAATGAAAGCCTATTAATGAGGTTATCTCATTCTGTATTGGCACATTTGGACTTCATAGAAGGGGGTTTCCTGCTCAGGACCCCCCTCTATGAGCCAGAAGAGAGAACACAAGTGTCTCCTGTTCAGATTGGGAGATTTATTATGCTTTGTACACAATTTGGGCCCCTTTTCACTTTTGCGCCTTCCTTGCCACTTTCTTGCAAGGGGGTGTGGCAAGGGGCGTGGTATGGGTGGGACTGCCGACCCTGCCAGATTTATCATCATTTACAACAGTTTACTGATAAATGATTCCTGTAATCTATGCCAGCTAAAAGCTCGGTGTGGGTACCGGGGGTCGGACCCCATCGATTCGATATTGATGAGCCATCCTAAGAATAGATCACCAATACCTTTAGCCCAGGAAACGTCTTTAGGCCAGGGCCCCACGTGACGTAAACGCTGCAGAAAAAAATGCAACGTTTTACAGTCCTTGCAAAGTGGATGGGAATCCCATCCAGACTTTGCAGAAAATATGTGCAGTGGACACACTGCGATATGCAAAACCGTCGCGGTTTTGGAAATTGCAGCATGTCAATTATACTTACGGAAATGCTGGCAGTTTCCCTCTAGCTATAATAGTTAAAGAAAGTCCACAGAGGAAACCTCTGTGGACTTTCAGTGAAAAGCACTGTGGGAAAATCCGCGATACGTTGCTGTCGCGTTTTTTCCCTCAGTGCTTTTTTGCTGGGGCCCGCTATGTGGGGCCTTAGCCTTAAATTAAAACTAAAATAAAACACATGCACTTCCCTGCACTCGTCTGCAACAAGTGACACAGCCTGCTTCTGTTCTAGAACTTTCCATTCCCTGCACCTATTGAGACATCATGTGCATTGTGAGGTTGACATGCTTGTGATGTCATTGGTCATGTGATGTCTTTACAGCATTACAACAGTAAGCTGAATTTAGATGCAGGATATCATTGCAGCCTGTGGATATTTTATTGCACTAATATTATTTTTTTTTCTATTATTTTTCCAAGAGATATTTTGAGTTTTCCCCTTTCTACTGCAATACCAGGCATAGCCTTTAGTCATGAATAGCGCTATTCCTACAGTAGTATAAAATAGTAAACCATAATTTTTCTTCCTAAAACCCCTTATAGGGGGAGCACGTGCAGGCTGTTCCTACTTGAGTAATAGGATTAGCACTGCAAATCCCCAAAACCACCACTATACAGTAAGTGGGGGGTATGCAGCGCCACTCCTATTACTTGAATAGCAGCAGTCTGCAGGCACTCCCCATCCATGGCAGCAGCTTCTGGCATATGGAGGCTATGGGAACAAATGATCTGTACAAGGTCCAGGTATCGACCCCCACAGATCACATCTGTGGAAAGATCATTGGTATGAAAAATCCATTTGGAACTGGAAAACCCATTTTGACAACCTACTTTGCCAAATGAGACAGGTGACCCATAGACATTACATAAGTGCTACCTAAATTCAGTACAACATATGTTATTTTATCATGATGGAGGTAAGCAGCCCCCAGACTCATCTCTTCTGACCTTAAAGGGGTTGTCCGGGATAAAATAAAAAATTAACCCTAAACTGAACCCCCTCCTCCTGTCTAACTTCTAATTAACTTATTATAAAAAAAAAATCTATAATTACCGAGATCGCCGGGGTGGTCATGTGACTGTCCCAGGCACACTTTCTGATGGAAATGGAATGTGACCAATACTCCCCCCATCCCCATCATACTTACCTGTCTTCATTCTCCTGGGAACAAGGCGTCACTTCTGTCTTCTCTGCCTGCGGCTGCACAATAGAGCCTATTGCGCAATCACTGGCAGATGAAGAGAAGAAGCCTGTCTCCCATGCAGGCACAATAGAGCTCTGTTGGCTCTATTGCACAGGTGCTGCAGAAGTCCACAGAAGAAGGAGCCAGCAGGACAGAAGAAAGTGATCTCCAGAAGACAGGTAAGTATGATGGGTAAGTATGATGGGCTGAGTTAGTTAGGTAGGTAGGTTTAGTAGTCTGTGGGATAACTAGAAAAACAGGGAGGGGGTGTGAGAGAGGGAGGGGGAGGGAGAGCTAAGACAGCAGGAAGTTAGCTACTCATGTAAACAAATGCTGATGTCAGGAGCTCCCAGGGAAACTCAGAAATCACTCAAAACACTGCTAAAGGTAGTTTGGTGCACTTATTAACCCATTAATAGCACTAAAATACCTTTTTTTAAAAAAAAAAAAAATTTCCCGGAGAAAAATCTAGCGAATCCTATCCACTTTGCAGGGACTGTAAAACGCCACAGTTTGTGCCAAGGCATTTCCCCTACGTGGGGCTCCAGCCTTAAAGGGAATCTTTCAGCAGGAAAATCAGCATCAAATTACTGACAGTACCGTATAGGGCGACTTCTATGCTTTCCGAAGATACCTTTCTTATTCTGCCTTGCAGCTACATCTTCATAAAAATTGGGATTTTATTTTTATGCAAATTAGCTGAAAAGTACTTTAAAGGGATCACCCCATTATGGACACTTTTCCCCTTTCCACAGGAGAAGGGATGAGTGCCCGAACTCTGGGTGGAAGACGGGGGACTGAAAGCCTCCCTAAGGCCTCCTTGTGAATGGAGCACTAATGCACTTGTGTGACCGGTGCTCCATTCACTTCTATGGTGCTGTCGGCACTGTAATCTCTGGCAGTGACCTCAACCCCATAGAAGTGAAAGGAGCACCACTCATGCAAGTGCACTAATGCTCCATTAACAAGGCGGCCGTTGCGGACTTTCGGTCCATCCATCCTGTAGATAGGGGATAAGTGTCCATAACAGGACATTCCCATTAAGGTTGTTTCTTTTCCTTCTGGGGCTTCACTCTCCACTCCAGATAACTGTCCCTAGCTGCCACAGAGCTCGATCCACCATCTCCCATGTCACACTGTGTCTGCAGCTGCCTCCATCTGATATTGTCCTCCTGTTCTCCTGGGTGCAGCCTGACATAAACAGACATGCCCTGTACAGTAGGTACAGTGAGGCAAAGAGCAAAGCCCTGGCAGGAGAAGAAATGCCTCTAAAGCACTTTTCAGCTAATTTGCATACAAATAAAATCCCAATTTTAAGTAGAATGGATCTGCAATGCAGAATAACAAAGTTATCTTCGGAAAGAATAGAAACCTCCTTACTAAGGTACTGCCATTAGTCTGATACCAATTTTCTTGCCTCTTGCAAATAATGTTGCCTTGAAACAAACCATTTGTGAGCACAGTAGAAGACACACAGCCAGACACCAATGCAATAGAGTGGCAAGGTGGGCCATTTCACAAGTGTGACAGCTGCGAGCGCCTATAGCTACACCAATAGAGTCAACCATGCATATAACCTGGTATATCAGGGCAGCTGAGGGCTGAATGATTAACTGTGCCAGTGGTTCTCTACCTGCGGTATGAGTACAGCAGGGGTACATCCCGTAACCTCAGAGGGTATACACTGTGGCTAAGAGGAGAATGACAGCATGTGTGCCAGCTCGTGCCCTGGACTTCTACATACATATGTGCTGGTCCCTGACATACAGTAGAGACCAAAAGTTTGGACACACCTTCTCATTCCAAGAGTTTTCTGTATTTTCATGACTATAAAAATTGTAGATTCACACTGAAGGCATCAAAAGTATGAATTAACACATGTGGAATTATATACTTAACAAAAAAGTGTGAAACAACCGAAAATATGTCTTATATTCTAGGTTCTTCAAAGTAGCCACCTTTTGCTTTGATTACTGCTTTACACACTCTTGGCATTCTCTTGATGAGCTTCAAGAGGTAGTCACCTGAAATGGTTTTCACTTCACAGGTGTGCCCTGTCAGGTTTAATAAGTGGGATTTCTTGCCTTATAAATGGGGTTGGGACCATCAGTTGTGTTGTTCAGAAGTCAGGTGGATACACAGCTGATAGTCCTACTGAATGGAGTGTTAGAATTTGTATTATGGCAAGAAAAAAGCAGCTAAGTAAAGAAAAACGAGTGGCCATCATTACTTTAAGAAATGAAGGTCAGTCAGTCCGAAAAATTGGGAAAACTTTGAAAGTGTCCCCAAGTGCAGTGGCCAAAACCATCAGGCGCTACAAAGAAACTGGCTCACATGAGGACCGCCCCAGGAAAGGAAGACCAAGAGTCACCTCTGCTGCGGAGGATAAGTTCATCCGAGTCACCAGCCTCAGAAATCGCAGGTTAACAGCAGCTCAGATTAGAGAACAGGTCAATGCCACACAGAGTTCTAGCAGCAGACACATCTCTACAACAACTGTTAAGAGGAGACTGTGTGCAGCAGGCCTTCATGGTAAAATAGCTGCTAGGAAACCACTGCTAAGGACAGGCAACAAGCAGAAGAGACTTGTTTGGGCTAAAGAACACAAGGAATGGACATTAGACCAGTGGAAATCTGTGCTTTGGACTGATGAGTCCAAATTTGAGATCTTTGGTTCCAACCACCGTGTCTTTGTGTGATGCAGAAAAGGTGAACGAATAGAAGGAGAGTGATGGGGTGCTACGCCAGATGACCTGGCCTCCACAGTCACCAGACCTGAACCCAATCGAGTTGGTTTGGGGTGAGCTGGACCACAGAGTGAAGGCAAAAGGGCCAACAAGTGCTAAGCATCTCTGGGAACTCCTTCAAGACTGTTGGAAGACCATTTCAGGTGACTACCTCTTGAAGCTCATCAAGAGAATGCCAAGAGTGTGCAAAGCAGTAATCAAAGCAAAAGGTGGCTACTTTGAAGAACCTAGAATATAAGACATATTTTCAGTTGTTTCATACTTTTTTGTTAAGTATATAATTCCACATGTGTTAATTCATAGTTTTGATGCCTTCAGTGTGAATCTACAATTTTTATAGTCATGAAAATACAGAAAACTCTTGGAATGAGAAGGTGTGTCCAAACTTTTGGTCTGTACTATAGATGTATAGGGGGACTCTTCAAGGTCCTCCAAAGGTTCTCAACCATACACTGTATTGGAGAGGAGATAGAAGACGTGTGAGGTCATTGTGTATGTATCTGCATATCTGGGTGTACATACCATCCATTTTATCTGGGTTATGAGAGTTGTGATGTGGTATCACTGTATAGCAGCATACCTCATATAGTGGCGGTGTGTGCCATCACCTGTACAAATACAATATCATTCTCTTTGGATTTCAGGACTTTTCTCTCTGCATTTTTTAAGCGGATTCGGGGAAGGAAAACCCCGAATGGAATCCAGGCGTAGGTGTGAACCTAGCCTTTTATGTTATCATTTTCATCTGTTCAGGAGGAGCTGAACAGATTGATATATGGTTTATAGGAACATTTGCTGTAGAACTTGCATTTTAGTCCAGTAGGTGGTTCTATTCAGTGACTGACAATTTTGGTTGTATACTGAGTAAGACCCACTGGACTCCAAAGCCTAGATTTGGCAGGTCTAATTTGATGGACCAGCACCTTTCTTTTAAGCTGATTAAGCTTGGTAACTATTTACACGGCTGCCCTTCAGATGACTGGCTCTCTACATAAAACAAGTGGAAGAGTGAAGAAATCAGGCGATACCTTTTAGAGGCTAGCTGAGTATATTTATAAGTAAGCTTTCAGAAGCGCATGCTTCCTTCATCAGACATGGTGTTATACAAGAACTGAAAATTCACAGATTTTTATACACATGGTCTTCAAAGGATTTTAGAGTCCTTAAAAAAAACAGAACAAAATGCAATCTAAGTAGAGAAGTTATTTACAACAGGTCAAAAAAAACAATCTGGAAAGTTGTGGTGCGTGACAGAGGGATCTGTTATCTGTTTGCTATCAGGTGGTGATTTGTGACCCTCACAGTTCATACATAGTGTGACATGAAACTGGCATGAATATTAAGTCCAAATTGCAGAGTTTTACATTTTTGCATAAGTGATCCCACAGAGGCTTATATGAAAGAACTAAAGGATATGATCAAGAAGTTTCCAATCCAGATCCAGAATCAGATAAAAGGACTTATCCCACAAGATCCCAGGCCGGGCTGCTTCTATATGCTCCCAAAGATACACAAAGATGGCAACCCTAGGAGGCCTATCATTTCTGGCACTGGGACACTGACAGAAAACATCTCAGGTTGAGTGGAAAATCTCCTAAAACCCCTTGTCAGGGATACTCCAAGCTATATCCAGGACACCACTGACCTTCTTAACAAACTGAATGCCCTGGGCCCACTACCTGAGGGTACCATTTTGGCCACCATGGATGTGGAATCCCTGTATACCAACATTCCCCACAAGGATGGAGTTGCAGCATGTCGGGTACACCTGTCAAAACAAAACCTACCAACATAACCAGTAACGCAGCTCATACAATTCATCCTTAGCCACAACCATTTTACCTTTGGAGAGGATCTATATCTACAGCGAATGGGAACTTCAATGGGGACCAGATGTGCACCCCAATATGCAAATCTCTTTATGGCAGAACTGGAAGAAGCATATTTATCAACATGCACCACCAAACCTATGATTTACCTTCGTTATATCAATGATATCCTTGTCATCTGGACTGCAGGTGAGGAGGCCCTACTTCAATTCCATAATGACTTCAATGACTTTCACCCTACCATCAACCTTAAACTTAGCTATTCAGGGAGTGAAATTCACTTTCTGGATACCACAATATACATCAAAGACCACCGGCTACTCACATCAATATACCACAAACCCACAGACAGAACGGCCTACCTGAGAAACGACAGCTTCCACCCCAAGGATCTCCAACCTGTGCTACATAGGGACAACAGACTCAAGGACATATTTCCAGTCCCCCCTCTCCTTTCCTTTCGACAACCACCAAACCTGAGGCGTATTATTGTCCGGAGTGCCCTGAAGGCCCCAACTGAAAATGGCACCTCACCTTGCCTGCAAAATAGGTGCATGACCTGCAAGCACATCCACACCGCTGACAGTGTACCTATCCCACAGTCACAACAGGTGCACAGAATTAGGGGGGCATTCTCCTGCAGGTCTTCCAATGTGGTGTACCTCATAATGTGTGTGCAATGTCCCACCACAGGCCTCTATGTGGGGGAAACAGGGCAGAGACTTAGTCAGCGAATGAACTCACACAGGTCCAATATTAATAACAGCAGAACCGATCTCCCAGTGGCCGCACATTTCTCCGGAGAAAACCACTCTATTGAAGATTTGCGGGTTGTGGTTTTAATGGGACAGTTTAAGACGCAGGAGGAAAGAAAACAATGGGAGTACAAATTTATGCAAAAATGTAAAACTCTGCAATTTGGACTTAATATTCATGCCAGTTTCATGTCACACTATGTATGGCCTGTGAGGGTCACAAATCACCACCTGATAGCAAACAGATAACAGATCCCTCTGTCACGCACCACAACTTTCCAGATTGTTTTTTTTTTACCTGTTGTAAATAACTTCTCTACTTAGATTGCATTTTGTTCTGGGTTTTTTTAAGGACTCTAAAATCCTTTGAAGACCATGTGTATAAAAATCTGTGAATTTTCAGTTCTTGTATAACACCATGTCTGATGAAGGAAGCATGCGCTTCTGAAAGCTTACTTATAAATATACTCAGCCTCTAAAAGGTATCGCCTGATTTCTTCACTCTTCCACTACTTTCAATGGCTAACACGATACAACATTGTACTACATAAAACAAGGACAGCTTAAGTCTGCTATAAAGACAGTGAAAATATAGGGAAGGGTTGTATTCACAAGATAACCTAATTAAAGGGAATGTGTTATCAGTAAATTGCCTGTTATTAAAAAAAAGTTTTTGTGTTAAACATGTTTTAATGAATGCTGGTGGTTGTGTTTTTATATTTGCTACCTATATGTAAAAAATCCTGAAATATTGCAGTTTTAATTTGACCACTGAGTCTCATACTAGGCTGAAACTTCCTGTTCTGTGGGGATCACTTCTCAGCAGTGATCTTATTATCATTACAGTATTACAATGGAAGATAACACATACTGTATATACAGATCAGGGCTGTGGAGTTGGTAGGCCAAACCACCGACTCTGAATCCTTTATTTTTCCACATACTGTCACAAATGGCTGACAACCACTGTAAGTCAGAAGCAGTAAAGATTCTCAAATTTATTAAGAAGCCAGTGATTGATTCCCATGAAAGTAAATATGTAACAAACTATACATCTAATGAATTATACTATATTAATAATTATGTAATAAAATTAAAAATAATTAAACATATTATTTTCATGTCAGAGCCCGACTCCAGCCTCCAGCCAAAATTTTTTCCGACTTCAGCCAAAATTGATCTTGACTCTCACTCCGACTCCACAGCCCTGATACAGATGTAGACATATTCTGCGTGAATATAATAACTAGAGATGAGCAAAGTATTAAAAAAATTCGATTTGGCAATTTTGCCGAATTTCGCGATACGATTCTATTTGATCCAAATTAAAACGCGGCAAATCGCATAATAGAAACAGCTATTTATTGGTTGCAGAGAGCCGGGGTGGGCGGCAAAATGGCGGAACACCTTGGATGCCGTGGTCATGTTTGACCGCGGCATCCAAGGTGATAAAACCCCCGATCGGTTTTGGAGCAGGGTGTTAGGTGTCAGTTACAGCTAACACCCTGCTCCATAACCTATCTGGGGATTTAACACCTTGGATGCAGCAGTCAAACATGCCGTGGGAGCTCGCTAAGGGGTTAAAGGAATGTGACATCACAGGAATGGCTGCTGATTGGCTGCACACATGGCATTGTGGATTCTCCTGCGTTCCCAGAGTTCCCATGCCCCATGTACAGCAGCCATTTTGAACTAAATGCAAGCGTGAGGAAATTCGGATTCGATGCGAATTGAATATTTCCTGAAATTCGGATTGAATTCTACTTCTGCAGCTTCAATTCGCTCATCTCTAATGATAACTTGTTACACTGTGATAGCTTACAACAAAAGCCGTTAAAGGAATGAATAAAGTCAAGTTAAAGTGATTGGCAACTCTTTAGTTAATATGTTAAAAGTCAGGTTAAACTAGGCTACATCTGTATAAATAAATAATAAGTTAGGCTAAATTCTCAATGGACCGCTAAAACAGTGGTAACACGCGGAGCCTTGACTATAATGGGGTCCAGTGACAGTGACTCTGCGCAGATTTGAACGTAGCTCCATACTGAATATTTTCTTACAAAACAATACATCAGTCTGCTCAGCTCCTCCTGTTCTGTAATATCCTGATTATATGTCAACACCATGTATTACATAATAGAATCCCCTTAGATACATTTTTATACTTCTGTTCATGTAATGCTCTGTCTGGCATAGAGGGTTAATCCTGTCATTGGTGTCATGATTCAATGCAGATTGTGTGATATACCTATTGTAGTGTGGCATCTAATGCATGGGAACACACAGCGAGAGATGTAACATTACCAGGTTGCATATAAGGAAGTTAATATTTCATTTCTATCCTGATGGTTTTCTGCTACACATGGAGGTGATTCTCACATATTTCAATGGGAAACCTAATGGAGCAGAAACACATTCCCTCAGCAAGAGGTCCCAGAGGGAGGACAGACAGGCACGGAGCCCAGGTCTACAAACGGATTGATAGATTTCTTGTATTGTTGCTTATTCATTGTTATTTAGAAGAGGAACCGATGCTTTTGTCTCGGAAAACAATAACGCAGTCACAAGAAAATCTGAATAATATTGATTGAATCCAGCTGGAAAAATGACCAAAATAGGTTTTCGCATAACAATACTGAATTTGTTAAATGTTGTTTAATATGAATATATTTCCAATCTATATTCCACTAGAACCACCAATAAAAGAACATATTACAATATGTCCTTACCAAATTCACATTTGTCTTACCTTCTTCGGTGAGATAAGACATTGTAATACTTTCACTGCTAGTAAATAGTATAATAGCTTGTCCAAAAATGATATAGTCTCCATGTTCCTGCCAGTCAAATATGAAAGATTCATGGCCCTTGTGAATTTAAGTGAAACATAAAAACTGATATTATCATTACAGATGTAGAAAATATGATGTATCAAACAAATATGGACAGTAGAAGGGTTAGAAGTATTTATGATACTAAAAATGTTCAGCGTTGGAAAAGATGGTTTTATCTTAAATAAAGATATTTATAGATTAAAGGGTTTTCCCATTAATGAAATTTATCTTTTATCTACAAAATAATGGAAAGTGTCTGATGGCTAGGTAGGAATGTGGTGTAGCACATGGTTAGATATATTTCTTCAGGAGTGAGGAAGTAGAGTCCCAACCCGTCAGTATCGTAATTAAAGGGACTTCAGACTCCAAATGAGGTTATGTATCACTTGTTTTATTTATCACCGATCCGGTGTTCATTAACAGACATATTTATAGAGATATCGGAACAATGTATACAGTAGAGATTTGTGAACGCTTTTGGCCTAAATATGGCCTTCTTCAGACTCTCAGACTCCAATAGGAGGGTTTGAACAGTTTGTTAATGTGGGACAGTTTCCATCCCACTCCCCTCAAAAAAGGAATACCGAAGGGACAATTTTTAAGGATGAAAAGGAACTGTTCGGGTTTGGGGGACTTTGGAATAATTGCTAGGGACTTGGAAAGTAGGTTTAGACAGAGAGGTTATCCATCTCATGTGCTTCAACAGGCCTACCAACATGCCAACTCTAAGAATCGGAAGGAGTTATTGGTACCAGGGGATCATAAGGAGAGGGACAATTTTATCAGACTCATTGGTACTTATGACACAAGGGATTTGGAAGTCAAGCAGCTACTTAGTTCTTTCTGGGGAATTCTCCTACTGGATGAGGATTTACAAAAGCACCTCACGGCACGCCCCTCTATTACATATAGGAGGGGGAGAAATTTAAGAGACAGACTTACACATAGTCATCTTGCTCCCATTAAGGACTCGGGGACGTGGCTTAGTAGAAACGTTCCAGAGGGTATGTTCTGATGTGGAGGATGTAAAGCGTGTGACTTTCTTACAAAGGGAAAGATGTTTCGTGATTTCATCAACTGCAAAACCTCTGGTCTGGTCTACTTGGCCACTTGTAGTTGCCCCAAAAACTATGTGGGTAAAACCACTAGAGAGCTAAGGAGAAGAATCCTTGAACACGTGGGCAATATAAATAGAAAAGAGGATCAACCTATCAGTCGTCATGTGTGGGAAGTACATGGAGGGGATCCCAAATCTATATCATTTTAGGGTATTGAAATAATAATACCTTCTATACGTTGGGGTGATCTTGATAGGAGAATCCTTCAGAAGGAGGCCAAGTGGACACATAGGTTACAATGTGTCAAACCTTTTGGGTTGAAAGAGGTGATATCGTTTGTGTCATTTATTTAATTCCTTACCGTTGAGTATTTTTAAAAATAAAAAAAAAGGGGGGGATTATCCTCCTCTTTTTTTCCCCTTTCCTTCCCCCTTTTCATTTCCTCTTCCCCCCTCACCCCCCTTTTTAATTCGGGTTTGGCGTTTTTGTGATCCCTCCCTTCTTCCATTAATTGGTCCTATATTCTCCTCTATATATATGTAAAATCAATTTATTAATTTTTATTTGATAGATATTGGGGTTTATTAGGATGTAGGAGAGGGTACTTATTTTATTTAAGACCTATACCAACATGGAAGGGTTTATTTTGATCATCTTATTTAGGGGTGAGATGGTCGGTACTGGCAATTTTGTGCCGCTCTGTGGGAAGGTTTTTTTCCTTACTGGTTAACTGGCTATTTATCTTTTTGTAGCCCATTATGCTTTAACTAATTAAGTGCCAGGTTATCATGGTTTTATTTCTGGTTGTTTCAGTCTAAGTACCATACCAAACAATTTTTGTTTACTTTGTCTTTATTTCTTTTGGATTTAACATCCCAGCATGCATAATATTGTTCGTTTATCGCTACGCCATTCACGTAGCTTAATTTGATTACACTGACTTCTTCTTAAACCATGCCATGCCTACCAACCTCGTTTTCAGTCCCCTATCGGATTGAGGGGGGAGAAGTTGTAATGACACGACCCCTCGATGGATGATACGAGCGCGGTAGTAGGTAAGTTATACCTTCGTCCCAGGTATAAAGGGACTTGCTGTGCGCTCTGGAGATGGCTGCGCTTCATTAGTACCCACGTGCACCATCAGGGCGTGGGGAACTGCAGTTTTTACTGCAAATTTTGATAGGGCTGGTCATATTTTTTGAATTAGCCGGATCTCCTGATCAACCCATTATTATTCTTTATCTATTTGGGGGAAACGCGTTGAGAGGAGCTAGTTTAGGAGTGGCTTTACTTGTATTAGTGTTTTTATACCAACATTTATAATACTTATTTGGTCACCTATTTTACTATTGTAGCGGTCATATGTGAGGGAGTCTGTGTTCCTGATGCGGTCCTTTACTCCCAATTATATCTGTTTTTTTTGGGGATTAACACTATATGGGAGGCATGGGTTACTCTGAATTACATTTACAATAGTTATTACTGCTTGACCCGTTAATACTGACTTGGGTCCGCTCAGTAATTATCAGGTGTACCTTGTTGTAGTTAGTAGACACTTGTATGTGAGTGCTAAATTTCACATTTCAAACAAAGATCTATAGTGAGGGTCTTGTTCTCTAGGATATGAGTTATTTTTACCTGTACTCATAGACTGAGCTTATTTTGTGTGGGTTGGAAAAAGAAAAATTCCTTTAGGAATATGGCTCAGCTCACATTTTGTATGCCAGTGTGGCTTTTCTACTGTGCAGTGTACACCTGTTTAATGGAGTAGGAGGGTTGCTGCAACATCACTTAATAGACAGCTACTCCACTTGGGTGTGTAATTATACCGCTTTTCTGGCTTGACATTAAAGTAGGAGAAAAGAGGTTAGCGCTATTGGTTTTGTCGACATTATAACCAATTGTGCTATTCGTGTACTCCCTATGTCATAGCGTTATAAATTTGAGTTTGGGATACGCTACGCAATATTTTATCTTATATCTGGGACGTTAGTGTTTTAGTGCATATCAATAAAGTTTTGTATTTTATTTTATATATTAGCCATTTTCTCGGTGATATCCTATTTAAGATTTCTTCAGTGTCCCCTTCGGTGAACTTCAATAGGAGGGGGACAGAAAAACGGTCCGCCGACCAAAAAAGGGTTAATAAACCGGGTATGTAGCCATAGCTGCATACCCGGTTTATTAACCCTTTTTTTGGCGGATCGTTTTTGTGTCCCCTTCTTATTGGAGTCTGAGAGTCTGAAGAAAGCCATATTTAGGCTGAAAACGTTCACAACAAGTCTCTACTGTATACATTGTTCGGATATCTCTAGAAATGTGTCTGTAACTTGAACACCGGATTGGTGATAAATAAAACAAGTGATACATAACCTCATTTGGAGTCTATAATTGTGTCTGATGGCTAAGTCTGACCACTGGAAACCACAGAAATTACAAGGTGTACAAGTAAGATATGATGCATGTGGTCGGCCACTGCACCAGTCACTTCAATAGCACTTCTGGAATGGTAACTTCCCATAAAAATTAATAAGATGGTGGCTATCACCACTGTATAGACATGGGGCACGTATGGATTCCTGTTCTAATGATCGCTAGGGTTCCTAAATGTAGTATTGTAGATGTGTCCACAATTGGGTTATCCAATTTCTCATGAAACCAATTCAATATTGTACTGGCAAATCCACAACAAGCTGTAATCCACAACAAAACTACTGGGTGGCCACTAATATAGGATAGATATATTGTAACAGTATCATAAATAATGTTATTTTGAAAAGCCGATCATCTCATTACAAATCTGGAGTTTTCCAGCCAAAAGGAAAACTGCGAAAGGACACATAGTACATATTTCAGCTCAGAAAAAAAGATTCCTTAGATGTCAACTGGTTTACATGTATACATATATGTGTATTGAGTACAAATAACTGGCACATATTTTATTCTGTAGAAGAAGTATACCAAGGGACATTTTTTATGGGTGGAACAAAGATGGTCAAGAAAGTAGTCAAGCTATTGAAGACCCTACATCAAAATGTAGTAATGGAAGATGCCATACCAACAATTTTAATAGGGCTGGATGCTTGTCAAATGACTTTGAAGGTTAGAGTTGACCAAACTACAAGTGATAAATTCTACATTTTTTGAGGTAACAGGTTAATCCAGGGATTTATTCTGATTGCCAAATTTGGAATCAAGAAGAAATTTTTCCCCAAATTTGGGACAATTAGCATTTTCCTTTCAGGGATTTTCCTCTTTCTCTAAAGCAACACTGTAGGATTATAGATTGAATTTTATGGACCTGAATCTTTTTTCTTCAATCCAAACTATGTAACTATACACGTTAGCCATTGAAATAAATGTCTCTCCACGTAGGCCTGACCATCGGTCATGACCATAGCTCACAGAGCATATCTACAACACTCTCCCAAAGAGATCAATGAGTCAACGAGAGCAGGCAGTGCTTGAAAGAAAAGAGGAAAGACAGGCTTAGCCTGATGCTGGAGCTAAATATGAGCTTTCAATCAAAACCAAAGAAAATCCTTAATGTCAGTACAAGTCAGTGCTTCTCTATATATGTTCTGAATATTCTTGGGGATGTTTATGAATGGGAGACAATTATGGAGAATATTTGCGAATACTCTTTCTGTGTGCAGTGTATGGCACCTAGTCTCTAGCTCAAAGAGGAATGCAAACTACAACTATAGCATGCAATGAGGAAAATTGCTACAAATTGCAAAATATTACTCATAATGGCCATAATGTTTACACAGTGTACTATAGATTTATGGAAAGTTTGTGGAAAAGTTAGGTTTGTTTTAAAAGAGTAGTCAGGCTAAAAAATAGGTCACTAATCTTACACTAGATTCACACCTGCTCTCGGGTTTCCATTCTTTGGGTCCACTTGGGGACCTGAAGAACAGAAACCTAATCTGCTTAAAAAATGGTTACCTGCGGAAACCCATGGACCCCGTAGACTATAATGGGGTCTACCAGGTTCTCGACCGTTTTCCGTCCAAAAAAGGAGGAGAAATGCAGAGAGAAAAGTCCTGCTTGCATAGAGCAGGTGCAAGTGTGAACCTAGCCTTAGATATCTTAAAAATAGATCACTAATATCAGATCCATGAAGGTCCAACACCTGGCACACCCATCCATTAGCTGTTCTCAGCAGCTGATACACAGAGAATGGAGCAAGAAGCAGACAGCTCCGATCTCTGTGTAGTGGCTGAACTGAGTCACTGTGACTTAGATCCTTTCAAATGAATGGGAGCTGATCTGCAGTACCTGAACTGTCCACTACACAGCCGTAATGGACAGCTGTCTGCTTCCTGCGCCATTCTCTGTATAAGGGCTGCTGAGAACAGCTAATAGATGGGTGTGCCGGATGTCAGACCCCCTCTGATCTGATCTAGATGATCCAGGCTTGATTTTAGGATACATCATCAATTTTTTTACCCTGAAAATCCCTTTAAAGGCTAAAAAGCACATCAATCGTAGGTAATTCAAGATTTATAGACCAACATATAACTGTTCACTTCCTGTCTTGTTAGTTTGCTTTCCCCATAACACTTCATCATATGAGCCTAGCACTAAGTCACGTCTGCACAATGCCTGTGGAAATCTGCCAAACTAATTTTACTATATGTTCTAGCAAAAAAAAAAATACAGAAAGAAGAAGCCTTGTGTACATTATTATTTGCTTTTCATTGGGCTATTTTTCATAATAAATGGAGCTGGTAAACCGGATTCATTAGAATGCCGCCAGGGAAAAATGAAAATGATGTACTCATCTCTGTTGGTAATAAGTAGAAATACAAAAAGATCTGCAAAGAGAAAACATGCCTGAAGTTTAGACTTTTTAATTACTATATCAACTGATAAGTCTCACATCAATAAACCTCACCAAGCAGGAGCTGATTGAGTTTGCATAGTCGTAAATGGCCTCTGGTTTGACTGGAGCTCATTATCATGATTCATTAAGGAAAGGTCGGATGTGCCGATGAAGAAATACCTTTGTTTACTATAGAAGATGTAACGCAATGTCAATGGGCAACATTCATGTTCCACCATGTTTTAAAGTGACTCCCACAAACAAGCAGTTAATACAGTAGTGGGATCGTGTTGCTGTGCTGTATTGGTCTAGTGAATCCCAATGGTCATGGGTGTATGACCTCAGAGAGAGGTAGAAAAAATGATATAAGAGTGTACACAACAGAGATGGCACTTAGTGCTCACCTGATTTATGAGTACAATCAGAGTATTTTGTTCACGGCAAGTATTTGTGCTTGTGGTGTCTTATTTTGTATAGAGCAATAAATCACCTATATTGCCGTGCATGATTAGGACTCCAAACTGGTCGGCCTGTTATAATGGGTGAAATTATTATATAGTTACTACATCTCGCTTTACATTATGTCATATTTCATCAAGGAAATAAGCAAAGAAATCTCTAGACAGCAGTACCACTGATAACTACAAAATTGCTATAACATGTGAGGTCCCCATAGAATTTGTATTTAGCGATTATATAGGGTAGCTAAAGTGTTAAATTCCAGTATCTTTAACGGAAAATATACATCCCAACTGGATGAATGGCATGTAAAGTTGGAAATTGGAAATAATGTGGTCCTTGTGGTTATGCTTTATTGGAAAGTTGCCTATAGTTGAACCAGTTGCCCATTGAGTATATACATTCGGGCAGCGGCTGATGAAATCTGCAAATACAGTACGTGTATGTCCTTGCAGAGTAAGATTGCATTTATATGGTGCATTTTTGCCAGTTTTTTTAATATAAAAACCACTCATTTTTCATAAATGCACACGCTTTTTAAAACCTGCATATGTATTTTTAAAATCTGCATTTGTTTTTCAAAAATGCCTGCATTTTTTCAGCAAAAATGCACCATGTGAATGCAGTTGCATGAGATTGCGAAGCTGCAGAAGTGGAGAGCTGGTTAGCAGTGACAGTCAGCCTCACCAAAAAGAAGGCAAGGATAGATTATTATTAGAGATGAGCGAATTTTTTCAAAAACCCTTTCCCGACAACCTCCCTATTAGTAAGGCGCTGCCGGGAAGGACTTCCCACAAACCACAGTGTAAGCATGGTGCGCACACAGAAACTGTGTACTGTATGTAATGGCTGACACTGTCCTCTAATACCCCCAGTCGGAGCTGAGCTCCGATCTCAGGTGTTAACCCCTGAGATGCCGCGGTCAAACATGACCACGGCATCTTAGGGGTTTTATTATATATTGGGGTCCCAATCGCCCCCCCCCCCAATGTTTTTGGGGGGTGCTGCTGCTCCTATTAGGCAGCCCGAGTTCTGACCAGTGACCCCGGGTCTGCCCCATCGCTGTCCCTCCGCATACCTGGTTGATCCTGCCTTGAATGGAAACTGTCAGCCTATGCATCTGTACGGGCTGACAGCCTATTATACACTGCAATACACGTGTATTGCAGCGTATACCTATTGAAGCAGCGATCAGAATATTGCTGCTTCAATCCCCTATGGGGACAAAAAGAAAAATGTAAAAAAAAGTTTAAAAAAAAAGACCCCAGACCCCAGAGCATAATAATCAGAGGCCCAGGAGAAGTGATTAAAAATAACAAACACTTATACTCACCTTACCTCACCTCTTCTGGCTATCCGGCAGTCTGCAGCGTCCTCCTCGTTCCTCTTCTTCCTTGCGACTGAGTTCCTGCTCCCCAGATGTCATTGCTGGGGTCTGTGATTGGGCCTCAGTGGTCACGTGGGGCACGATGACATCATTACACCGGCGCGCTCCATGTGACCGCTTGGGCCCAATAACAGGCCACCGCAGTAACATCTGGGGAGCAGGAATTCAATCACAAGGAAGAACTGTAACTATTCATATTTCTCGACCACCATGACCACTTCTTCCAGCTGTGACTTGTCTTTGTAAAGTTTGTGACACAGACATCTTTGGCTCCTCACCAGTAGTAGCAAAAAAGGACTCAGTGACGTATGTGAGTGACATCACTGAGTCCTTTCCAGCCAATGCTGATGCCACTGATTGCCCTCAGCTATCACATGCGCTGCATGACTAATGGTGGGCAAGTTACAGCGTGCGCCAGAAAGGACATCATCACCGGACAACAGAGCATTGAGAACGGATGAGTATTTTTTTTTTTTATGTTTCACCTTCCCGGCTTCCTCCTATAAAAGTTTAGCAATGCTTACCAGTAAACTATATTATTCCTTGGAATACCCCTTGAATACTGCCCTACTACCCCCATATATTATTGCCCCTTATATTCATACTGCCCCACTGACCTTCTTTATAAATTATACCCTCTTTTAATAAAGCCCCTTAATACCCCTCATATTAGTTATGCCCCCTTACACTGCTATAGGTCCTTCCTTAAGTTTACAGTGCCCAAACTGCCCTCTTATATGTATTATTCACCCCTATTAAAATGCCCAAAGTGTGTAAAATAAAAAAATAAATATTATACTCACCTAACTTTGATCCCTCGATGCCTCAAGGAGGCGCCTCTGCCGCTGTTCACTGAAAAGCACCAGGACGTCTGTGCACAATAGTGATGTCATCGTGCAGCTTGTAGGCCACAGTCCTGTAGTAGGTTTGCAGCTTACGAGCTACTTAGTAGTAGAGCAGGAAGCGAGAGGCTTCCTCCTCTACTTTGCATTTCAACTGCATCGGTGTCATGCAGATGATATCATAACGTGTAATTTGTAAGTGGACCCAGGGCCGCTGCCCCCCCATCCCCAGTAGCTACACCTCTGCTCCAAAGGTCTATCATGAGCTTTTGAGGGGAACAATGTAACAAGGTAACAATGTAACAAATAAAATAAAATACAAAGAAGAATAAAAAAAAAAGAATGTTACTTTCATGTCCACATCATAGGTTCTAGCCCCACCCCTGGTGATGCAAGACAAGCATGTTTCCCCTTCTTTTTTGTATACATTTGCCAAGATGTTAAAAAAAAAAAGAAAAAACACGTAAAAATAAAAATGGTGTAAAATAAAGTCATATTTATATTTTCAGACAATTAAAAGTTAAACATTTTTGCAAATATAAACATTTGAAAATTTTGCTGAGTTTTAAAGATTTTCTCTAACCATCTTAGTTGTGACAGTCTGTTGTCTCGATAGGTTGACAATGAACATGTCCGTGAATACAGGAACTTTTTAAGGTCTGGCACTTGTCAGAAACCCAGCCATGATTTCCTTATTGTTGTAGGGTTATCTCCTCATGCATGCACTGTCCCTACCTGTTTCTGTGTTCCTGCACAAGAAGATAACCGGTCATAATAAGGAAATCATGACTTGATTTCTGACAAGTCCCAGACCATAGAAAATTCCGAAGTTACAAATACAGTAGGAAGCAGGGAAAAATAGTCAGATCTTGGAGAGGTGAGAAATGTTTTTTATCATTTCATATTACTTATCGACAACCATAGAAAAAAGAAACCCTAAACATAGGTAAACAATGAAGCTAGTAAACTCTATGAAGATCAGAGATCAATTATATAAGATGACGGAGCTGATATTTCAAGTAATTATAATGAAATGGGATTTGCCTCCTGAATACTAAACAAAATTAGAAATTTAAAGATTTGTATATCTAAAACAAAAATTACTTTTATAAGTAAAAATATTTAGGTCACCATAGACTTAATCAGTACAACAAATGTTACTCAAGATGTATCCTTCCTATTGGTCTGTGAGATGACTAGCTTTAAAAAAATAAATAAAAAACTCTCATTACTCACAATGCCAAAAAATGTTACACCAAATTTTTTTGTTCTATTTTTGCTTTTTTTTCATTTATTTTTTTCAGAGTTGGTAATTTTGTGTAACTAATCTCAGGATATCTCAAGCCAAAGGAGTAGCTAAGGAAGGACACTTCCGTAGTTTATTGAAAAACAACCTATAAAGAATTTTATGTATTTTAAAGCTTTGGCTTCTAGATGATTTATCTGATTAAGTAAATGAATTTTTTTGGTATTAATGTTTTTATGGCTATAAACTTCAACATTATTAATAATACGCAATAGCAAGAGATATGATTATTAATTATCTCTGTTAATGTAGATAGTGAAATGGCAAAGCACAAAAAGGCTATAAATGTTTTTTTTTTATTTCATAATATTTCAAATCACAAAATAAATATTATAATAAATGAGTACAATAAATCATTGCATTTTACCTAAGCTTAAAATTAATAGATAAAATAAATTGACAATGAATGTTTTTTAACTGAACACAAAATGTTTCTTAAGAATTTATTTTCTCTTCATCAATTGTTTTATATGACAGCAAAGATTTCAAGCAATTTAAATAATTAATTTTCTTCTTACATTATTTCTTTCTCACTCTTGTATTATGTCTTTTCAGTTTTGGATATTGTGTTATTCCGTTCAGTAATTTCAATAACTTATGTTATTTATGAAATATTTATGGACATTATGAATCTACTTACAATGGGGTCTAAAAGTTTAAAGCCAAATAGAAAATCAGATTTTTTTTAATTTATACCATAAAATATTTCAATAAGTTTTCCTTGAAAGATAAAGTAAAACTCACTCTAGCACCACCTTTTGGAAGGTAACACCCTATGGATCATCGCCTGGTTTTCTATGAGACCTAGAGACATTGTCTGGGATTAAAGCCAAACCAGAATATCTTTTTCCAAAGAAAAAAATACCAATCCAAAGAAGGCAGTTTTGGGGTTATTGCCTCTCATTACTTCAAAGCAGAGTACTGGTTTGGCTGGCTGGGCATTCATTGACATAGGTCTGAAGGGGTACTGTATCTGCTTTTTCATGTCACCTTAAGGTGTGTAGAGCCTAACAGACCATGCATGCTACACTAGGAATTTAAGGAGGTCCTCCCTCTCTGCCAATGTAGATGTTATGTCCACTGTTGAAAAAGGTATCTAAAGGGTTAACTGGTAACTGCTAGTTACCTACCCCATCGCAGAGACATGCTGTTATAGCATTGAGTTTTAAAGCAGGTATCCAAGACTATGATATTGAGCTGTAATTGCTATTGGTGACATGGCCATGCTGCAGTCAATCCCCATTCATTTCAATTCATTTCAAGAGACACGTGTCTTGTAAGTTACAGTGACATTCTGGCACCACCAGACAGCCTCTGGGCCAATAATCAGTGGAATGGACACAGTACAGTGCTGATGTCATATACAATATATAAAATTGTGTGGGCTGGAACATGAGGCATTTCAGTGATGGTGGAAGTAGGGGAGGGATGTGTTTTTCATCACTGCATGATAAAGAGCACCGAGTGCTGCAAAGCTTGCAATAGAGCTAGGAGTAGATTGATTCAATTACAGGCAGATTAATGATAAAAATCATAGATAGGAGTGTGGGAGAATATCTGTATCATATTATTCCATGCCGTACTGCCACTCATGTTACCACAGCTACCACCACTCAGCCAGACATGTCCTGTGGCCTGGTGCTTCATATTATTCCATTCAATACTGTCACTCATGTTGCCACAGGTACCACAACTGCCATCACACAGCTAGATGTGCCAATATACCACACCGTTTGAGTGGTATATTGATATAGTGTTGGCACAGTGTTCAAAAAAAAAAGTTTTGATTTCACATCTGCTCCCTTTAAGGGAGTATTTTTTGGTGACTTTATTTTTTGAAAAGCCAATTCTTGATCACTTTTCAACTAGACTCACAGTAATAACCACCATGTGTGTCTAAAAACCACAGGCAAACACCTTTCTCCAAAAAAGGAAAGTCATTTTTGGAGCAATTTAAATGTTATATGCATAAAAGTGAGTGACAGCATAAAGTATGGTTAAACTCTGATTTTGTATCCTCTGCTTACCATCTGTTTTTCCATAGACATACATGTCACTTTCACTTTAACCTCGGCTGTGTTTGCCTTAGAGAGCTAGAAATTGGATAGATAGGTTCCTAGGAGCCCTGACAGTGTTCTGCACTATGTTTTATAGATAGGTTCCTAGGAGCCCTGACAGTGTTCTACACTATGTTTTATAGATAGGTTCCTAGTAACCCTGACAGTGTTCTACACTATGTTTTATAGATAGGTTCCTAGGAGCCCTGACAGTGTTCTGCACTATGTTTTATAGATAGATTCCTAGGAGCCCTAAGAGTGTTCTACACTATGTTTTATAGATAGGTTCCTAGGAGCCCTGACAGTGCTCTACACTATGTTTTATAGATAGGTTCCTAGTAACCCTGACAGTGTTCTACACTATGTTTTATAGATAGGTTCCTAGGAGCCCTGACAGTGTTCTGCACTATGTTTTATAGATAGATTCCTAGGAGCCCTAAGAGTGTTCTACACTATGTTTTATAGATAGGTTCCTAGGAGCCCTGACAGTGTTCTACACTATGTTTTATAGATAGGTTCCTAGCAACCCTGACAGTGTTCTACACTATGTTTTATAGATAGGTTCCTAGGAGCCCTGACAGTGTTCTGCACTATGTTTTATAGATAGATTCCTAGGAGCCCTAAGAGTGTTCTACACTATGTTTTATAGATAGGTTCCTAGGAGCCCTGACAGTGTTCTACACTATGTTTTATAGATAGGTTCCTAGTAACCCTGACAGTGTTCTACACTATGTTTTATAGATAGGTTCCTAGGAGCCCTGACAGTGTTCTACACTATGTTTTATAGATAGGTTCCTAGGAGCCCTAACAGTGTTCTACACTATGTTTTATAAATAGGTTCCTAGGAGCCCTAAGAGTGTTCTACACTATGTTTTATAGATAGGTTCCTAGGAGCCCTGACAGTGTTCTACACTATGTTTTATAGATAGGTTCCTAGTAACCCTGACAGTGTTATACACTATGTTTTATAGATAGGTTCCTAGGAGCCCTGACAGTGTTCTACACTATGTTTTATAGATAGGTTCCTAGGAGCCCTAACAGTGTTCTACACTATGTTTTATAGATAGGTTCCTAGGAGCCCTGACAGTGTTCTACACTATGTTTTATAGATAGGTTCCTAGGAGCCCTGACAGTGTTCTGCACTATGTTTTATAGATAGGTTCCTAGGAGCCCTAAGAGTGTTCTACACTATGTTTTATAGATAGGTTCCTAGGAGCCCTGACAGTGTTCTACACTATGTTTTATAGATAGGTTCCTAGTAACCCTGACAGTGTTATACACTATGTTTTATAGATAGGTTCCTAGGAGCCCTGACAGTGTTCTACACTATGTTTTATAGATAGGTTCCTAGGAGCCCTAACAGTGTTCTACACTATGTTTTATAAATAGGTTCCTAGGAGCCCTAAGAGTGTTCTACACTATGTTTTATAGATAGGTTCCTAGGAGCCCTGACAGTGTTCTACACTATGTTTTATAGATAGGTTCCTAGTTGCCCTGACAGTGTTCTACACTATGTTTTATAGATAGGTTCCTAGGAGCCCTGACAGTGTTCTGCACTATGTTTTATAGATAGATTCCTAGGAGCCCTAAGAGTGTTCTACACTATGTTTTATAGATAGGTTCCTAGGAGCCCTGACAGTGTTGTACACTATGTTTTATAGATAGGTTCCTAGTAACCCTGACAGTGTTATACACTATGTTTTATAGATAGGTTCCTAGGAGCCCTGACAGTGTTCTACACTATGTTTTATAGATAGGTTCCTAGGAGCCCTAACAGTGTTCTACACTATGTTTTATAAATAGGTTCCTAGGAGCCCTAAGAGTGTTCTACACTATGTTTTATAGATAGGTTCCTAGGAGCCCTGACAGTGTTCTACACTATGTTTTATAGATAGGTTCCTAGTAACCCTGACAGTGTTCTACACTATGTTTTATAGATAGGTTCCTAGGAGCCCTGACAGTGTTCTACACTATGTTTTATAGATAGGTTCCTAGGAGCCCTGACAGTGTTCTACACTATGTTTTATAGATAGGTTCCTAGGAGCCCTAAGAGTGTTCTACACTATGTTTTATAGATAGGTTCCTAGGAGCCCTGACAGTGTTCTACACTATGTTTTATAGATAGGTTCCTAGTAACCCTGACAGTGTTATACACTATGTTTTATAGATAGGTTCCTAGGAGCCCTGACAGTGTTCTACACTATGTTTTATAGATAGGTTCCTAGGAGCCCTAACAGTGTTCTACACTATGTTTTATAAATAGGTTCCTAGGAGCCCTAAGAGTGTTCTACACTATGTTTTATAGATAGGTTCCTAGGAGCCCTGACAGTGTTCTACACTATGTTTTATAGATAGGTTCCTAGTAACCCTGACAGTGTTCTACACTATGTTTTATAGATAGGTTCCTAGGAGCCCTGACAGTGTTCTGCACTATGTTTTATAGATAGATTCCTAGGAGCCCTAAGAGTGTTCTACACTATGTTTTATAGATAGGTTCCTAGGAGCCCTGACAGTGTTCTACACTATGTTTTATAGATAGGTTCCTAGGAGCCCTGACAGTGTTCTACACTATGTTTTATAGATAGGTTCCTAGGAGCCCTAACAGTGTTCTACACTATGTTTTATAAATAGGTTCCTAGGAGCCCTAAGAGTGTTCTACACTATGTTTTATAGATAGGTTCCTAGGAGCCCTGACAGTGTTCTACACTATGTTTTATAGATAGGTTCCTAGTAACCCTGACAGTGTTCTACACTATGTTTTATAGATAGGTTCCTAGGAGCCCTGACAGTGTTCTACACTATGTTTTATAGATAGGTTCCTAGGAGCCCTGACAGTGTTCTACACTATGTTTTATAGATAGGTTCCTAGGAGCCCTGACAGTGTTCTGCACTATGTTTTATAGATAGGTTCCTAGGAGCCCTGACAGTGTTCTACACTATGTTTTATAGATAGGTTCCTAGGAGCCCTGACAGTGTTCTGCACTATGTTTTATAGATAGATTCCTAGGAGCCCTAAGAGTGTTCTACACTATGTTTTATAGATAGGTTCCTAGGAGCCCTGACAGTGTTCTACACTATGTTTTATAGATAGGTTCCTAGTAACCCTGACAGTGTTATACACTATGTTTTATAGATAGGTTCCTAGGAGCCCTGACAGTGTTCTACACTATGTTTTATAGATAGGTTCCTAGGAGCCCTAAGAGTGTTCTACACTATGTTTTATAGATAGGTTCCTAGGAGCCCTGACAGTGTTCTACACTATGTTTTATAGATAGGTTCCTAGTAACCCTGACAGTGTTATACACTATGTTTTATAGATAGGTTCCTAGGAGCCCTGACAGTGTTCTACACTATGTTTTATAGATAGGTTCCTAGGAGCCCTAACAGTGTTCTACACTATGTTTTATAAATAGGTTCCTAGGAGCCCTAAGAGTGTTCTACACTATGTTTTATAGATAGGTTCCTAGGAGCCCTGACAGTGTTCTACACTATGTTTTATAGATAGGTTCCTAGTAACCCTGACGGTGTTCTACACTATGTTTTATAGATAGATTCCTAGGAGCCCTAAGAGTATTCTACACTATGTTTTATAGATAGGTTCCTAGGAGCCCTGACAGTGTTCTGCACTATGTTTTATAGATAGATTCCTAGGAGCCCTAAGAGTATTCTACACTATGTTTTATAGATAGGTTCCTAGGAGCCCTGACAGTGTTCTACACTATGTTTTATAGATAGGTTCCTAGTAACCCTGACAATGTTCTACACTATGTTTTATAGATAGGTTCCTAGGAGCCCTGACAGTGTTCTGCACTATGTTTTATAGATAGATTCCTAGGAGCCCTAAGAGTGTTCTACACTATGTTTTATAGATAGGTTCCTAGGAGCCCTGACAGTGTTCTACACTATGTTTTATAGATAGGTTCCTAGTAACCCTGACAGTGTTATACACTATGTTTTATAGATAGGTTCCTAGGAGCCCTGACAGTGTTCTACACTATGTTTTATAGATAGGTTCCTAGGAGCCCTAACAGTGTTCTACACTATGTTTTATAAATAGGTTCCTAGGAGCCCTAAGAGTGTTCTACACTATGTTTTATAGATAGGTTCCTAGGAGCCCTGACAGTGTTCTACACTATGTTTTATAGATAGGTTCCTAGGAACCCTGACAGTGTTCTACACTATGTTTTATAGATAGGTTCCTAGGAGCCCTGACAGTGTTCTACACTATGTTTTATAGATAGGTTCCTAGGAGCCCTAACAGTGTTCTACACTATGTTTTATAAATAGGTTCCTAGGAGCCCTAAGAGTGTTCTACACTATGTTTTATAGATAGGTTCCTAGGAGCCCTGACAGTGTTCTACACTATGTTTTATAGATAGGTTCCTAGTAACCCTGACAGTGTTCTACACTATGTTTTATAGATAGGTTCCTAGGAGCCCTGACAGTGTTCTACACTATGTTTTATAGATAGGTTCCTAGGAGCCCTAACAGTGTTCTACACTATGTTTTATAGATAGGTTCCTAGGAGCCCTGACAGTGTTCTACACTATGTTTTATAGATAGGTTCCTAGGAGCCCTGACAGTGTTCTACACTATGTTTTATAGATAGGTTCCTAGGAGCCCTGACAGTGTTCTACACTATGTTTTATAGGTTCTAGGCCGTGACACTAGTTTTAAGATAGGTTCCTAGGAGCCCTGACAGTGTTCTACACTATGTTTTATAGATAGGTTCCTAGGAGCCCTAAGAGTGTTCTACACTATGTTTTATAGATAGGTTCCTAGGAGCCCTGACAGTGTTCTACACTATGTTTTATAGATAGGTTCCTAGTAACCCTGACAGTGTTCTACACTATGTTTTATAGATAGGTTCCTAGGAGCCCTGACAGTGTTCTACACTATGTTTTATAGATAGGTTCCTAGGAGCCCTAACAGTGTTCTACACTATGTTTTATAAATAGGTTCCTAGGAGCCCTAAGAGTGTTCTACACTATGTTTTATAGATAGGTTCCTAGGAGCCCTGACAGTGTTCTACACTATGTTTTATAGATAGGTTCCTAGTAACCCTGACAGTGTTCTACACTATGTTTTATAGATAGGTTCCTAGGAGCCCTGACAGTGTTCTACACTATGTTTTATAGATAGGTTCCTAGGAGCCCTGACAGTGTTCTACACTATGTTTTATAGATAGGTTCCTAGGAGCCCTAAGAGTGTTCTACACTATGTTTTATAGATAGGTTCCTAGGAGCCCTGACAGTGTTCTACACTATGTTTTATAGATAGGTTCCTAGTAACCCTGACAGTGTTCTACACTATGTTTTATAGATAGGTTCCTAGGAGCCCTGACAGTGTTCTGCACTATGTTTTATAGATAGATTCCTAGGAGCCCTAAGAGTGTTCTACACTATGTTTTATAGATAGGTTCCTAGGAGCCCTGACAGTGTTCTACACTATGTTTTATAGATAGGTTCCTAGTAACCCTGACAGTGTTATACACTATGTTTTATAGATAGGTTCCTAGGAGCCCTGACAGTGTTCTACACTATGTTTTATAGATAGGTTCCTAGGAGCCCTAACAGTGTTCTACACTATGTTTTATAAATAGGTTCCTAGGAGCCCTAAGAGTGTTCTACACTATGTTTTATAGATAGGTTCCTAGGAGCCCTGACAGTGTTCTACACTATGTTTTATAGATAGGTTCCTAGTAACCCTGACAGTGTTCTACACTATGTTTTATAGATAGGTTCCTAGGAGCCCTGACAGTGTTCTACACTATGTTTTATAGATAGATTCCTAGGAGCCCTAAGAGTGTTCTACACTATGTTTTATAGATAGGTTCCTAGGAGCCCTGACAGTGTTCTACACTATGTTTTATAGATAGGTTCCTAGTAACCCTGACAGTGTTATACACTATGTTTTATAGATAGGTTCCTAGGAGCCCTGACAGTGTTCTACACTATGTTTTATAGATAGGTTCCTAGGAGCCCTAACAGTGTTCTACACTATGTTTTATAAATAGGTTCCTAGGAGCCCTAAGAGTGTTCTACACTATGTTTTATAGATAGGTTCCTAGGAGCCCTGACAGTGTTCTACACTATGTTTTATAGATAGGTTCCTAGTAACCCTGACAGTGTTATACACTATGTTTTATAGATAGGTTCCTAGGAGCCCTGACAGTGTTCTACACTATGTTTTATAGATAGGTTCCTAGGAGCCCTAACAGTGTTCTACACTATGTTTTATAAATAGGTTCCTAGGAGCCCTAAGAGTGTTCTACACTATGTTTTATAGATAGGTTCCTAGGAGCCCTGACAGTGTTCTACACTATGTTTTATAGATAGGTTCCTAGTAACCCTGACAGTGTTCTACACTATGTTTTATAGATAGGTTCCTAGGAGCCCTGACAGTGTTCTGCACTATGTTTTATAGATAGGTTCCTAGGAGCCCTAAGAGTGTTCTACACTATGTTTTATAGATAGGTTCCTAGGAGCCCTGACAGTGTTCTACACTATGTTTTATAGATAGGTTCCTAGTAACCCTGACAGTGTTCTACACTATGTTTTATAGATAGGTTCCTAGGAGCCCTGACAGTGTTCTGCACTATGTTTTATAGATAGATTCCTAGGAGCCCTAAGAGTGTTCTACACTATGTTTTATAGATAGGTTCCTAGGAGCCCTGACAGTGTTCTACACTATGTTTTATAGATAGGTTCCTAGGAACCCTGACAGTGTTCTACACTATGTTTTATAGATAGGTTCCTAGGAGCCCTGACAGTGTTCTACACTATGTTTTATAGATAGGTTCCTAGGAGCCCTAAGAGTGTTCTACACTATGTTTTATAGATAGGTTCCTAGGAGCCCTGACAGTGTTCTACACTATGTTTTATAGATAGGTTCCTAGTAACCCTGACAGTGTTCTACACTATGTTTTATAGATAGGTTCCTAGGAGCCCTGACAGTGTTCTGCACTATGTTTTATAGATAGATTCCTAGGAGCCCTAAGAGTGTTCTACACTATGTTTTATAGATAGGTTCCTAGGAGCCCTGACAGTGTTCTACACTATGTTTTATAGATAGGTTCCTAGTAACCCTGACAGTGTTATACACTATGTTTTATAGATAGGTTCCTAGGAGCCCTGACAGTGTTCTACACTATGTTTTATAGATAGGTTCCTAGGAGCCCTAACAGGTGTTCTACACTATGTTTTATAAATAGGTTCCTAGGAGCCCTAAGAGTGTTCTACACTATGTTTTATAGATAGGTTCCTAGGAGCCCTGACAGTGTTCTACACTATGTTTTATAGATAGGTTCCTAGTAACCCTGACAGTGTTCTACACTATGTTTTATAGATAGGTTCCTAGGAGCCCTGACAGTGTTCTGCACTATGTTTTATAGATAGATTCCTAGGAGCCCTAAGAGTGTTCTACACTATGTTTTATAGATAGGTTCCTAGGAGCCCTGACAGTGTTCTACACTATGTTTTATAGATAGGTTCCTAGGAGCCCTGACAGTGTTCTACACTATGTTTTATAGATAGGTTCCTAGGAGCCCTAACAGTGTTCTACACTATGTTTTATAAATAGGTTCCTAGGAGCCCTAAGAGTGTTCTACACTATGTTTTATAGATAGGTTCCTAGGAGCCCTGACAGTGTTCTACACTATGTTTTATAGATAGGTTCCTAGTAACCCTGACAGTGTTATACACTATGTTTTATAGATAGGTTCCTAGGAGCCCTGACAGTGTTCTACACTATGTTTTATAGATAGGTTCCTAGGAGCCCTGACAGTGTTCTACACTATGTTTTATAGATAGGTTCCTAGGAGCCCTGACAGTGTTCTGCACTATGTTTTATAGATAGGTTCCTAGGAGCCCTGACAGTGTTCTACACTATGTTTTATAGATAGGTTCCTAGGAGCCCTGACAGTGTTCTACACTATGTTTTATAGATAGGTTCCTAGGAGCCCTAACAGTGTTCTACACTATGTTTTATAGATAGGTTCCTAGGAGCCCTGACAGTGTTCTACACTATGTTTTATAGATAGGTTCCTAGGAGCCCTGACAGTGTTCTACACTATGTTTTATAGATAGGTTCCTAGGAGCCCTGACAGTGTTCTACACTATGTTTTATAGATAGGTTCCTAGGAGCCCTAAGAGTGTTCTACACTATGTTTTATAGATAGGTTCCTAGGAGCCCTGACAGTGTTCTACACTATGTTTTATAGATAGGTTCCTAGTAACCCTGACAGTGTTCTACACTATGTTTTATAGATAGGTTCCTAGGAGCCCTGACAGTGTTCTACACTATGTTTTATAGATAGGTTCCTAGGAGCCCTAACAGTGTTCTACACTATGTTTTATAGATAGGTTCCTAGGAGCCCTAAGAGTGTTCTACACTATGTTTTATAGATAGGTTCCTAGGAGCCCTGACAGTGTTCTACACTATGTTTTATAGATAGGTTCCTAGTAGCCCTGACAGTGTTCTACACTATGTTTTATAGATAGGTCATCGAGCCAGTGTTCTACACTATGTTTTATAGATAGGTTCCTAGGAGCCCTGACAGTGTTCTACACTATGTTTTATAGATAGGTTCCTAGGAGCCCTGACAGTGTTCTACACTATGTTTTATAGATAGGTTCCTAGGAGCCCTAAGAGTGTTCTACACTATGTTTTATAGATAGGTTCCTAGGAGCCCTGACAGTGTTCTACACTATGTTTTATAGATAGGTTCCTAGTAACCCTGACAGTGTTATACACTATGTTTTATAGATAGGTTCCTAGGAGCCCTGACAGTGTTCTACACTATGTTTTATAGATAGGTTCCTAGGAGCCCTAACAGTGTTCTACACTATGTTTTATAAATAGGTTCCTAGGAGCCCTAAGAGTGTTCTACACTATGTTTTATAGATAGGTTCCTAGGAGCCCTGACAGTGTTCTACACTATGTTTTATAGATAGGTTCCTAGTAACCCTGACAGTGTTCTACACTATGTTTTATAGATAGGTTCCTAGGAGCCCTGACAGTGTTCTACACTATGTTTTATAGATAGATTCCTAGGAGCCCTAAGAGTGTTCTACACTATGTTTTATAGATAGGTTCCTAGGAGCCCTGACAGTGTTCTACACTATGTTTTATAGATAGGTTCCTAGTAACCCTGACAGTGTTATACACTATGTTTTATAGATAGGTTCCTAGGAGCCCTGACAGTGTTCTACACTATGTTTTATAGATAGGTTCCTAGGAGCCCTAACAGTGTTCTACACTATGTTTTATAAATAGGTTCCTAGGAGCCCTAAGAGTGTTCTACACTATGTTTTATAGATAGGTTCCTAGGAGCCCTGACAGTGTTCTACACTATGTTTTATAGATAGGTTCCTAGTAACCCTGACAGTGTTCTACACTATGTTTTATAGATAGGTTCCTAGGAGCCCTGACAGTGTTCTACACTATGTTTTATAGATAGGTTCCTAGGAGCCCTAACAGTGTTCTACACTATGTTTTATAGATAGGTTCCTAGGAGCCCTGACAGTGTTCTACACTATGTTTTATAGATAGGTTCCTAGGAGCCCTGACAGTGTTCTACACTATGTTTTATAGATAGGTTCCTAGGAGCCCTGACAGTGTTCTACACTATGTTTTATAGATAGGTTCCTAGGAGCCCTGACAGTGTTCTACACTATGTTTTATGATGGTTCCTGGCCCTGTTCCCTGTTTATAGATAGGTTCCTAGGAGCCCTGACAGTGTTCTACACTATGTTTTATAGATAGGTTCCTAGTAACCCTGACAGTGTTCTACACTATGTTTTATAGATAGGTTCCTAGGAGCCCTGACAGTGTTCTACACTATGTTTTATAGATAGGTTCCTAGGAGCCCTAACAGTGTTCTACACTATGTTTTATAGATAGGTTCCTAGGAGCCCTGACAGTGTTCTACACTATGTTTTATAGATAGGTTCCTCGTACCCGCAGTGTTCTACACTATGTTTTATAGATAGGTTCCTAGGAGCCCTGACAGTGTTCTACACTATGTTTTATAGATAGGTTCCTAGGAGCCCTAACAGTGTTCTACACTATGTTTTATAGATAGGTTCCTAGGAGCCCTGACAGTGTTCTACACTATGTTTTATAGATAGGTTCCTAGGAGCCCTGACAGTGTTCTACGATGTGTTTTTATGTTTTATAGATAGGTTCCTAGGAGCCCTGACAGTGTTCTACACTATGTTTTATAGATAGGTTCCTAGGAGCCCTGACAGTGTTCTGCACTATGTTTTATAGATAGATTCCTAGGAGCCCTAAGAGTGTTCTACACTATGTTTTATAGATAGGTTCCTAGGAGCCCTGACAGTGTTCTACACTATGTTTTATAGATAGGTTCCTAGTAACCCTGACAGTGTTCTACACTATGTTTTATAGATAGGTTCCTAGGAGCCCTGACAGTGTTCTACACTATGTTTTATAGATAGATTCCTAGGAGCCCTAAGAGTGTTCTACACTATGTTTTATAGATAGGTTCCTAGGAGCCCTGACAGTGTTCTACACTATGTTTTATAGATAGGTTCCTAGTAACCCTGACAGTGTTATACACTATGTTTTATAGATAGGTTCCTAGGAGCCCTGACAGTGTTCTACACTATGTTTTATAGATAGGTTCCTAGGAGCCCTAACAGTGTTCTACACTATGTTTTATAGATAGGTTCCTAGGAGCCCTAAGAGTGTTCTACACTATGTTTTATAGATAGGTTCCTAGGAGCCCTGACAGTGTTCTACACTATGTTTTATAGATAGGTTCCTAGTAACCCTGACAGTGTTCTACACTATGTTTTATAGATAGGTTCCTAGGAGCCCTGACAGTGTTCTACACTATGTTTTATAGATAGATTCCTAGGAGCCCTAAGAGTGTTCTACACTATGTTTTATAGATAGGTTCCTAGGAGCCCTGACAGTGTTCTACACTATGTTTTATAGATAGGTTCCTAGTAACCCTGACAGTGTTATACACTATGTTTTATAGATAGGTTCCTAGGAGCCCTGACAGTGTTCTACACTATGTTTTATAGATAGGTTCCTAGGAGCCCTAACAGTGTTCTACACTATGTTTTATAAATAGGTTCCTAGGAGCCCTAAGAGTGTTCTACACTATGTTTTATAGATAGGTTCCTAGGAGCCCTGACAGTGTTCTACACTATGTTTTATAGATAGGTTCCTAGTAACCCTGACAGTGTTATACACTATGTTTTATAGATAGGTTCCTAGGAGCCCTGACAGTGTTCTACACTATGTTTTATAGATAGGTTCCTAGGAGCCCTAACAGTGTTCTACACTATGTTTTATAGATAGGTTCCTAGGAGCCCTAAGAGTGTTCTACACTATGTTTTATAGATAGGTTCCTAGGAGCCCTGACAGTGTTCTACACTATGTTTTATAGATAGGTTCCTAGTAGCCCTGACAGTGTTCTACACTATGTTTTATAGATAGGTTCCTAGGAGCCCTGACAGTGTTCTACACTATGTTTTATAGATAGGTTCCTAGGAGCCCTAAGAGTGTTCTACACTATGTTTTATAGATAGGTTCCTAGGAGCCCTGACAGTGTTCTACACTATGTTTTATAGATAGGTTCCTAGTAACCCTGACAGTGTTCTACACTATGTTTTATAGATAGGTTCCTAGGAGCCCTGACAGTGTTCTGCACTATGTTTTATAGATAGATTCCTAGGAGCCCTAAGAGTGTTCTACACTATGTTTTATAGATAGGTTCCTAGGAGCCCTGACAGTGTTCTACACTATGTTTTATAGATAGGTTCCTAGTAACCCTGACAGTGTTCTACACTATGTTTTATAGATAGGTTCCTAGGAGCCCTGACAGTGTTCTACACTATGTTTTATAGATAGGTTCCTAGGAGCCCTAACAGTGTTCTACACTATGTTTTATAGATAGGTTCCTAGGAGCCCTGACAGTGTTCTACACTATGTTTTATAGATAGGTTCCTAGTAACCCTGACAGTGTTCTACACTATGTTTTATAGATAGGTTCCTAGGAGCCCTGACAGTGTTCTGCACTATGTTTTATAGATAGATTCCTAGGAGCCCTAAGAGTGTTCTACACTATGTTTTATAGATAGGTTCCTAGGAGCCCTGACAGTGTTCTACACTATGTTTTATAGATAGGTTCCTAGTAACCCTGACAGTGTTATACACTATGTTTTATAGATAGGTTCCTAGGAGCCCTGACAGTGTTCTACACTATGTTTTATAGATAGGTTCCTAGGAGCCCTAACAGTGTTCTACACTATGTTTTATAGATAGGTTCCTAGGAGCCCTAACAGTGTTCTACACTATGTTTTATAGATAGGTTCCTAGGAGCCCTGACAGTGTTCTACACTATGTTTTATAGATAGGTTCCTAGTAACCCTGACAGTGTTCTACACTATGTTTTATAGATAGGTTCCTAGGAGCCCTGACAGTGTTCTACACTATGTTTTATAGATAGGTTCCTAGGAGCCCTAACAGTGTTCTACACTATGTTTTATAGATAGGTTCCTAGGAGCCCTGACAGTGTTCTACACTATGTTTTATAGATAGGTTCCTAGGAGCCCTGACAGTGTTCTACACTATGTTTTATAGATAGGTTCCTAGGAGCCCTGACAGTGTTCTACACTATGTTTTATAGATAGGTTCCTAGGAGCCCTGACAGTGTTCTACACTATGTTTTATAGATAGGTTCCTAGGAGCCCTGACAGTGTTCTACACTATGTTTTATAGATAGGTTCCTAGGAGCCCTGACAGTGTTCTACACTATGTTTTATAGATAGGTTCCTAGGAGCCCTGACAGTGTTCTACACTATGTTTTATAGATAGGTTCCTAGGAGCCCTGACAGTGTTCTACACTATGTTTTATAGATAGGTTCCTAGGAGCCCTGACAGTGTTCTACACTATGTTTTATAGATAGGTTCCTAGGAGCCCTGACAGTGTTCTACACTATGTTTTATAGATAGGTTCCTAGGAGCCCTGACAGTGTTCTGCACTATGTTTTATAGATAGATTCCTAGGAGCCCTAAGAGTGTTCTACACTATGTTTTATAGATAGGTTCCTAGGAGCCCTGACAGTGTTCTACACTATGTTTTATAGATAGGTTCCTAGTAACCCTGACAGTGTTCTACACTATGTTTTATAGATAGGTTCCTAGGAGCCCTGACAGTGTTCTACACTATGTTTTATAGATAGGTTCCTAGGAGCCCTAAGAGTGTTCTACACTATGTTTTATAGATAGGTTCCTAGGAGCCCTGACAGTGTTCTACACTATGTTTTATAGATAGGTTCCTAGTAACCCTGACAGTGTTATACACTATGTTTTATAGATAGGTTCCTAGGAGCCCTGACAGTGTTCTACACTATGTTTTATAGATAGGTTCCTAGGAGCCCTAACAGTGTTCTACACTATGTTTTATAAATAGGTTCCTAGGAGCCCTAAGAGTGTTCTACACTATGTTTTATAGATAGGTTCCTAGGAGCCCTGACAGTGTTCTACACTATGTTTTATAGATAGGTTCCTAGGAACCCTGACAGTGTTCTACACTATGTTTTATAGATAGGTTCCTAGGAGCCCTGACAGTGTTCTACACTATGTTTTATAGATAGGTTCCTAGGGCCTGACAGTGTTCTACACTATGTTTTATAGATAGGTTCCTAGGAGCCCTGAGTGTTCTACACTATGTTTTATAGATAGGTTCCTAGGAGCCCTGACAGTGTTCTACACTATGTTTTATAGATAGGTTCCTAGGAGCCCTGACAGTGTTCTACACTATGTTTTATAGATAGGTTCCTAGGAGCCCTGACAGTGTTCTACACTATGTTTTATAGATAGGTTCCTAGGAGCCCTAAGAGTGTTCTACACTATGTTTTATAGATAGGTTCCTAGGAGCCCTGACAGTGTTCTACACTATGTTTTATAGATAGGTTCCTAGTAACCCTGACAGTGTTCTACACTATGTTTTATAGATAGGTTCCTAGGAGCCCTGACAGTGTTCTACACTATGTTTTATAGATAGGTTCCTAGGAGCCCTAACAGTGTTCTACACTATGTTTTATAGATAGGTTCCTAGGAGCCCTGAGAGTGTTCTACACTATGTTTTATAGATAGGTTCCTAGGAGCCCTGACAGTGTTCTACACTATGTTTTATAGATAGGTTCCTAGGAGCCCTGACAGTGTTCTACACTATGTTTTATAGATAGGTTCCTAGGAGCCCTGACAGTGTTCTACACTATGTTTTATAGATAGGTTCCTAGGAGCCCTAAGAGTGTTCTACACTATGTTTTATAGATAGGTTCCTAGGAGCCCTGACAGTGTTCTACACTATGTTTTATAGATAGGTTCCTAGTAACCCTGACAGTGTTATACACTATGTTTTATAGATAGGTTCCTAGGAGCCCTGACAGTGTTCTACACTATGTTTTATAGATAGGTTCCTAGGAGCCCTAACAGTGTTCTACACTATGTTTTATAAATAGGTTCCTAGGAGCCCTAAGAGTGTTCTACACTATGTTTTATAGATAGGTTCCTAGGAGCCCTGACAGTGTTCTACACTATGTTTTATAGATAGGTTCCTAGTAACCCTGACAGTGTTCTACACTATGTTTTATAGATAGGTTCCTAGGAGCCCTGACAGTGTTCTGCACTATGTTTTATAGATAGATTCCTAGGAGCCCTAAGAGTGTTCTACACTATGTTTTATAGATAGGTTCCTAGGAGCCCTGACAGTGTTCTACACTATGTTTTATAGATAGGTTCCTAGTAACCCTGACAGTGTTCTACACTATGTTTTATAGATAGGTTCCTAGGAGCCCTGACAGTGTTCTACACTATGTTTTATAGATAGGTTCCTAGGAGCCCTAAGAGTGTTCTACACTATGTTTTATAGATAGGTTCCTAGGAGCCCTGACAGTGTTCTACACTATGTTTTATAGATAGGTTCCTAGGAGCCCTGACAGTGTTCTACACTATGTTTTATAGATAGGTTCCTAGGAGCCCTGACAGTGTTCTACACTATGTTTTATAGATAGGTTCCTAGGAGCCCTGACAGTGTTCTACACTATGTTTTATAGATAGGTTCCTAGGAGCCCTGACAGTGTTCTACACTATGTTTTATAGATAGGTTCCTAGGAGCCCTGACAGTGTTCTACACTATGTTTTATAGATAGGTTCCTAGGAGCCCTGACAGTGTTCTACACTATGTTTTATAGATAGGTTCCTAGGAGCCCTGACAGTGTTCTACACTATGTTTTATAGATAGGTTCCTAGGAGCCCTAACTGCACAGTGTTCTACACTATGTTTTATAGATAGGTTCCTAGGAGCCCTGACAGTGTTCTACACTATGTTTTATAGATAGGTTCCTAGGAGCCCTGACAGTGTTCTACACTATGTTTTATAGATAGGTTCCTAGGAGCCCTGACAGTGTTCTACACTATGTTTTATAGATAGGTTCCTAGGGCCCTACGTGTTCTACCTATGTTTTATAGATAGGTTCCTAGGAGCCCTAACAGTGTTCTACACTATGTTTTATAGATAGGTTCCTAGGAGCCCTGACAGTGTTCTACACTATGTTTTATAGATAGGTTCCTAGTAGCCCTGACAGTGTTCTACACTATGTTTTATAGATAGGTTCCTAGGAGCCCTGACAGTGTTCTACACTATGTTTTATAGATAGGTTCCTAGGAGCCCTAAGAGTGTTCTACACTATGTTTTATAGATAGGTTCCTAGGAGCCCTGACAGTGTTCTACACTATGTTTTATAGATAGGTTCCTAGGAGCCCTGACAGTGTTCTACACTATGTTTTATAGATAGGTTCCTAGGAGCCCTGACAGTGTTCTACACTATGTTTTATAGATAGGTTCCTAGGAGCCCTAAGAGTGTTCTACACTATGTTTTATAGATAGGTTCCTAGGAGCCCTGACAGTGTTCTACACTATGTTTTATAGATAGGTTCCTAGTAACCCTGACAGTGTTATACACTATGTTTTATAGATAGGTTCCTAGGAGCCCTGACAGTGTTCTACACTATGTTTTATAGATAGGTTCCTAGGAGCCCTAACAGTGTTCTACACTATGTTTTATAGATAGGTTCCTAGGAGCCCTGAGAGTGTTCTACACTATGTTTTATAGATAGGTTCCTAGGAGCCCTGACAGTGTTCTACACTATGTTTTATAGATAGGTTCCTAGGAGCCCTGACAGTGTTCTACACTATGTTTTATAGATAGGTTCCTAGGAGCCCTGACAGTGTTTCACTATGTTTTATAGATAGGTTCCTAGGAGCCCTGACAGTGTTCTACACTATGTTTTATAGATAGGTTCCTAGGAGCCCTGACAGTGTTCTACACTATGTTTTATAGATAGGTTCCTAGGAGCCCTGACAGTGTTCTACACTATGTTTTATAGATAGGTTCCTAGGAGCCCTGACAGTGTTCTACACTATGTTTTATAGATAGGTTCCTAGGAGCCCTGACAGTGTTCTACACTATGTTTTATAGATAGGTTCCTAGGAGCCCTGACAGTGTTCTACACTATGTTTTATAGATAGGTTCCTAGGAGCCCTGACAGTGTTCTACACTATGTTTTATAGATAGGTTCCTAGGAGCCCTGACAGTGTTCTACACTATGTTTTATAGATAGGTTCCTAGGAGCCCTGACAGTGTTCTACACTATGTTTTATAGATAGGTTCCTAGGAGCCCTGACAGTGTTCTACACTATGTTTTATAGATAGGTTCCTAGGAGCCCTGACAGTGTTCTACACTATGTTTTATAGATAGGTTCCTAGGAGCCCTAACAGTGTTCTACACTATGTTTTATAGATAGGTTCCTAGGAGCCCTGACAGTGTTCTACACTATGTTTTATAGATAGGTTCCTAGTAACCCTGACAGTGTTCTACACTATGTTTTATAGATAGGTTCCTAGGAGCCCTGACAGTGTTCTACACTATGTTTTATAGATAGGTTCCTAGGAGCCCTAACAGTGTTCTACACTATGTTTTATAGATAGGTTCCTAGGAGCCCTGACAGTGTTCTACACTATGTTTTATAGATAGGTTCCTAGGAGCCCTGACAGTGTTCTACACTATGTTTTATAGATAGGTTCCTAGGAGCCCTGACAGTGTTCTACACTATGTTTTATAGATAGGTTCCTAGGAGCCCTGACAGTGTTCTACACTATGTTTTATAGATAGGTTCCTAGGAGCCCTGACAGTGTTCTACACTATGTTTTATAGATAGGTTCCTAGGAGCCCTGACAGTGTTCTACACTATGTTTTATAGATAGGTTCCTAGGAGCCCTAAGAGTGTTCTACACTATGTTTTATAGATAGGTTCCTAGGAGCCCTGACAGTGTTCTACACTATGTTTTATAGATAGGTTCCTAGTAACCCTGACAGTGTTCTACACTATGTTTTATAGATAGGTTCCTAGGAGCCCTGACAGTGTTCTGCACTATGTTTTATAGATAGATTCCTAGGAGCCCTAAGAGTGTTCTACACTATGTTTTATAGATAGGTTCCTAGGAGCCCTGACAGTGTTCTACACTATGTTTTATAGATAGGTTCCTAGTAACCCTGACAGTGTTATACACTATGTTTTATAGATAGGTTCCTAGGAGCCCTGACAGTGTTCTACACTATGTTTTATAGATAGGTTCCTAGGAGCCCTAACAGTGTTCTACACTATGTTTTATAAATAGGTTCCTAGGAGCCCTAAGAGTGTTCTACACTATGTTTTATAGATAGGTTCCTAGGAGCCCTGACAGTGTTCTACACTATGTTTTATAGATAGGTTCCTAGTAACCCTGACAGTGTTATACACTATGTTTTATAGATAGGTTCCTAGGAGCCCTGACAGTGTTCTACACTATGTTTTATAGATAGATTCCTAGGAGCCCTAAGAGTGTTCTACACTATGTTTTATAGATAGGTTCCTAGGAGCCCTGACAGTGTTCTACACTATGTTTTATAGATAGGTTCCTAGGAACCCTGACAGTGTTATACACTATGTTTTATAGATAGGTTCCTAGGAGCCCTGACAGTGTTCTACACTATGTTTTATAGATAGGTTCCTAGGAGCCCTAACAGTGTTCTACACTATGTTTTATAAATAGGTTCCTAGGAGCCCTAAGAGTGTTCTACACTATGTTTTATAGATAGGTTCCTAGGAGCCCTGACAGTGTTCTACACTATGTTTTATAGATAGGTTCCTAGTAACCCTGACAGTGTTATACACTATGTTTTATAGATAGGTTCCTAGGAGCCCTGACAGTGTTCTACACTATGTTTTATAGATAGGTTCCTAGGAGCCCTAACAGTGTTCTACACTATGTTTTATAAATAGGTTCCTAGGAGCCCTAAGAGTGTTCTACACTATGTTTTATAGATAGGTTCCTAGGAGCCCTGACAGTGTTCTACACTATGTTTTATAGATAGGTTCCTAGTAGCCCTGACAGTGTTCTACACTATGTTTTATAGATAGGTTCCTAGGAGCCCTGACAGTGTTCTACACTATGTTTTATAGATAGATTCCTAGGAGCCCTAAGAGTGTTCTACACTATGTTTTATAGATAGGTTCCTAGGAGCCCTGACAGTGTTCTACACTATGTTTTATAGATAGGTTCCTAGTAACCCTGACAGTGTTCTACACTATGTTTTATAGATAGGTTCCTAGGAGCCCTGACAGTGTTCTACACTATGTTTTATAGATAGGTTCCTAGGAGCCCTGAACAGTGTTCTACACTATGTTTTATAGATAGGTTCCTAGGAGCCCTGACAGTGTTCTACACTATGTTTTATAGATAGGTTCCTAGGAGCCCTGACAGTGTTCTACACTATGTTTTATAGATAGGTTCCTAGGAGCCCTGACAGTGTTCTACACTATGTTTTATAGATAGGTTCCTACGTTGGCCCTAGTGTTCTACACTATGTTTTATAGATAGGTTCCTAGGAGCCCTGACAGTGTTCTACACTATGTTTTATAGATAGGTTCCTAGGAGCCCTGACAGTGTTCTACACTATGTTTTATAGATAGGTTCCTAGTAGCCCTGACAGTGTTCTACACTATGTTTTATAGATAGGTTCCTAGGAGCCCTGACAGTGTTCTACACTATGTTTTATAGATAGGTTCCTAGGAGCCCTGACAGTGTTCTACACTATGTTTTATAGATAGGTTCCTAGGAGCCCTAAGAGTGTTCTACACTATGTTTTATAGATAGGTTCCTAGGAGCCCTGACAGTGTTCTACACTATGTTTTATAGATAGGTTCCTAGTAGCCCTGACAGTGTTCTACACTATGTTTTATAGATAGGTTCCTAGGAGCCCTGACAGTGTTCTACACTATGTTTTATAGATAGGTTCCTAGGAGCCCTGAGAGTGTTCTACACTATGTTTTATAGATAGGTTCCTAGGAGCCCTGACAGTGTTCTACACTATGTTTTATAGATAGGTTCCTAGGAGCCCTGACAGTGTTCTACACTATGTTTTATAGATAGGTTCCTAGGAGCCCTGACAGTGTTCTACACTATGTTTTATAGATAGGTTCCTAGGAGCCCTAAGAGTGTTCTACACTATGTTTTATAGATAGGTTCCTAGGAGCCCTGACAGTGTTCTACACTATGTTTTATAGATAGGTTCCTAGGAGCCCTGACAGTGTTCTACACTATGTTTTATAGATAGGTTCCTAGGAGCCCTGACAGTGTTCTACACTATGTTTTATAGATAGGTTCCTAGGAGCCCTGACAGTGTTCTACACTATGTTTTATAGATAGGTTCCTAGGAGCCCTGACAGTGTTCTACACTATGTTTTATAGATAGGTTCCTAGGAGCCCTGACAGTGTTCTACACTATGTTTTATAGATAGGTTCCTAGGAGCCCTGACAGTGTTCTACACTATGTTTTATAGATAGGTTCCTAGGAGCCCTGACAGTGTTCTACACTATGTTTTATAGATAGGTTCCTAGGAGCCCTGACAGTGTTCTACACTATGTTTTATAGATAGGTTCCTAGGAGCCCTGACAGTGTTCTACACTATGTTTTATAGATAGGTTCCTAGGAGCCCTGACAGTGTTCTACACTATGTTTTATAGATAGGTTCCTAGGAGCCCTAAGAGTGTTCTACACTATGTTTTATAGATAGGTTCCTAGGAGCCCTGACAGTGTTCTACACTATGTTTTATAGATAGGTTCCTAGTAACCCTGACAGTGTTCTACACTATGTTTTATAGATAGGTTCCTAGGAGCCCTGACAGTGTTCTACACTATGTTTTATAGATAGGTTCCTAGGAGCCCTAACAGTGTTCTACACTATGTTTTATAGATAGGTTCCTAGGAGCCCTGACAGTGTTCTACACTATGTTTTATAGATAGGTTCCTAGGAGCCCTGACAGTGTTCTACACTATGTTTTATAGATAGGTTCCTAGGAGCCCTGACAGTGTTCTACACTATGTTTTATAGATAGGTTCCTAGTAGCCCTGACAGTGTTCTACACTATGTTTTATAGATAGGTTCCTAGGAGCCCTGACAGTGTTCTACACTATGTTTTATAGATAGATTCCTAGGAGCCCTAAGAGTGTTCTACACTATGTTTTATAGATAGGTTCCTAGGAGCCCTGACAGTGTTCTACACTATGTTTTATAGATAGGTTCCTAGTAACCCTGACAGTGTTCTACACTATGTTTTATAGATAGGTTCCTAGGAGCCCTGACAGTGTTCTACACTATGTTTTATAGATAGGTTCCTAGGAGCCCTAACAGTGTTCTACACTATGTTTTATAAATAGGTTCCTAGGAGCCCTAAGAGTGTTCTACACTATGTTTTATAGATAGGTTCCTAGGAGCCCTGACAGTGTTCTACACTATGTTTTATAGATAGGTTCCTAGTAACCCTGACAGTGTTCTACACTATGTTTTATAGATAGGTTCCTAGGAGCCCTGACAGTGTTCTACACTATGTTTTATAGATAGATTCCTAGGAGCCCTAAGAGTGTTCTACACTATGTTTTATAGATAGGTTCCTAGGAGCCCTGACAGTGTTCTACACTATGTTTTATAGATAGGTTCCTAGTAACCCTGACAGTGTTATACACTATGTTTTATAGATAGGTTCCTAGGAGCCCTGACAGTGTTCTACACTATGTTTTATAGATAGGTTCCTAGGAGCCCTAACAGTGTTCTACACTATGTTTTATAAATAGGTTCCTAGGAGCCCTAAGAGTGTTCTACACTATGTTTTATAGATAGGTTCCTAGGAGCCCTGACAGTGTTCTACACTATGTTTTATAGATAGGTTCCTAGTAACCCTGACAGTGTTATACACTATGTTTTATAGATAGGTTCCTAGGAGCCCTGACAGTGTTCTACACTATGTTTTATAGATAGGTTCCTAGGAGCCCTAACAGTGTTCTACACTATGTTTTATAAATAGGTTCCTAGGAGCCCTAAGAGTGTTCTACACTATGTTTTATAGATAGGTTCCTAGGAGCCCTGACAGTGTTCTACACTATGTTTTATAGATAGGTTCCTAGTAACCCTGACAGTGTTCTACACTATGTTTTATAGATAGGTTCCTAGGAGCCCTGACAGTGTTCTGCACTATGTTTTATAGATAGATTCCTAGGAGCCCTAAGAGTGTTCTACACTATGTTTTATAGATAGGTTCCTAGGAGCCCTGACAGTGTTCTACACTATGTTTTATAGATAGGTTCCTAGTAACCCTGACAGTGTTCTACACTATGTTTTATAGATAGGTTCCTAGGAGCCCTGACAGTGTTCTACACTATGTTTTATAGATAGGTTCCTAGGAGCCCTAAGAGTGTTCTACACTATGTTTTATAGATAGGTTCCTAGGAGCCCTGACAGTGTTCTACACTATGTTTTATAGATAGGTTCCTAGTAACCCTGACAGTGTTCTACACTATGTTTTATAGATAGGTTCCTAGGAGCCCTGACAGTGTTCTGCACTATGTTTTATTGATAGATTCCTAGGAGCCCTAAGAGTGTTCTACACTATGTTTTATAGATAGGTTCCTAGGAGCCCTGACAGTGTTCTACACTATGTTTTATAGATAGGTTCCTAGTAACCCTGACAGTGTTCTACACTATGTTTTATAGATAGGTTCCTAGGAGCCCTGACAGTGTTCTGCACTATGTTTTATAGATAGATTCCTAGGAGCCCTAAGAGTGTTCTACACTATGTTTTATAGATAGGTTCCTAGGAGCCCTGACAGTGTTCTACACTATGTTTTATAGATAGGTTCCTAGTAACCCTGACAGTGTTATACACTATGTTTTATAGATAGGTTCCTAGGAGCCCTGACAGTGTTCTACACTATGTTTTATAGATAGGTTCCTAGGAGCCCTAACAGTGTTCTACACTATGTTTTATAAATAGGTTCCTAGGAGCCCTAAGAGTGTTCTACACTATGTTTTATAGATAGGTTCCTAGGAGCCCTGACAGTGTTCTACACTATGTTTTATAGATAGGTTCCTAGTAACCCTGACAGTGTTCTACACTATGTTTTATAGATAGGTTCCTAGGAGCCCTGACAGTGTTCTGCACTATGTTTTATAGATAGATTCCTAGGAGCCCTAAGAGTGTTCTACACTATGTTTTATAGATAGGTTCCTAGGAGCCCTGACAGTGTTCTACACTATGTTTTATAGATAGGTTCCTAGGAGCCCTGACAGTGTTCTACACTATGTTTTATAGATAGGTTCCTAGGAGCCCTAACAGTGTTCTACACTATGTTTTATAAATAGGTTCCTAGGAGCCCTAAGAGTGTTCTACACTATGTTTTATAGATAGGTTCCTAGGAGCCCTGACAGTGTTCTACACTATGTTTTATAGATAGGTTCCTAGTAACCCTGACAGTGTTATACACTATGTTTTATAGATAGGTTCCTAGGAGCCCTGACAGTGTTCTACACTATGTTTTATAGATAGGTTCCTAGGAGCCCTGACAGTGTTCTACACTATGTTTTATAGATAGATTCCTAGGAGCCTTGACAGTGTTCTGCACTATATTTTATAGATAGGTTCCTAGGAGCCCTGACAGTGTTCTACACTATGTTTTATAGATAGGTTCCTAGGAGCCCTGACAGTGTTCTGCACTATGTTTTATAGATAGATTCCTAGGAGCCCTAAGAGTGTTCTACACTATGTTTTATAGATAGGTTCCTAGGAGCCCTGACAGTGTTCTACACTATGTTTTATAGATAGGTTCCTAGTAACCCTGACAGTGTTATACACTATGTTTTATAGATAGGTTCCTAGGAGCCCTGACAGTGTTCTACACTATGTTTTATAGATAGGTTCCTAGGAGCCCTAAGAGTGTTCTACACTATGTTTTATAGATAGGTTCCTAGGAGCCCTGACAGTGTTCTACACTATGTTTTATAGATAGGCTCCTAGTAACCCTGACAGTGTTATACACTATGTTTTATAGATAGGTTCCTAGGAGCCCTGACAGTGTTCTACACTATGTTTTATAGATAGGTTCCTAGGAGCCCTAACAGTGTTCTACACTATGTTTTATAAATAGGTTCCTAGGAGCCCTAAGAGTGTTCTACACTATGTTTTATAGATAGGTTCCTAGGAGCCCTGACAGTGTTCTACACTATGTTTTATAGATAGGTTCCTAGTAACCCTGACGGTGTTCTACACTATGTTTTATAGATAGGTTCCTAGGAGCCCTGAGAGTATTCTACACTATGTTTTATAGATAGGTTCCTAGGAGCCCTGACAGTGTTCTGCACTATGTTTTATAGATAGATTCCTAGGAGCCCTAAGAGTATTCTACACTATGTTTTATAGATAGGTTCCTAGGAGCCCTGACAGTGTTCTACACTATGTTTTATAGATAGGTTCCTAGTAACCCTGACAATGTTCTACACTATGTTTTATAGATAGGTTCCTAGGAGCCCTGACAGTGTTCTGCACTATGTTTTATAGATAGATTCCTAGGAGCCCTAAGAGTGTTCTACACTATGTTTTATAGATAGGTTCCTAGGAGCCCTGACAGTGTTCTACACTATGTTTTATAGATAGGTTCCTAGTAACCCTGACAGTGTTATACACTATGTTTTATAGATAGGTTCCTAGGAGCCCTGACAGTGTTCTACACTATGTTTTATAGATAGGTTCCTAGGAGCCCTAACAGTGTTCTACACTATGTTTTATAAATAGGTTCCTAGGAGCCCTAAGAGTGTTCTACACTATGTTTTATAGATAGGTTCCTAGGAGCCCTGACAATGTTCTACACTATGTTTTATAGATAGGTTCCTAGTAACCCTGACAGTGTTATACACTATGTTTTATAGATAGGTTCCTAGGAGCCCTGACAGTGTTCTACACTATGTTTTATAGATAGATTCCTAGGAGCCCTAAGAGTGTTCTACACTATGTTTTATAGATAGGTTCCTAGGAGCCCTGACAGTGTTCTACACTATGTTTTATAGATAGGTTCCTAGTAACCCTGACAGTGTTATACACTATGTTTTATAGATAGGTTCCTAGGAGCCCTGACAGTGTTCTACACTATGTTTTATAGATAGGTTCCTAGGAGCCCTAACAGTGTTCTACACTATGTTTTATAAATAGGTTCCTAGGAGCCCTAAGAGTGTTCTACACTATGTTTTATAGATAGGTTCCTAGGAGCCCTGACAGTGTTCTACACTATGTTTTATAGATAGGTTCCTAGTAACCCTGACAGTGTTATACACTATGTTTTATAGATAGGTTCCTAGGAGCCCTGACAGTGTTCTACACTATGTTTTATAGATAGATTCCTAGGAGCCCTAAGAGTGTTCTACACTATGTTTTATAGATAGGTTCCTAGGAGCCCTGACAGTGTTCTACACTATGTTTTATAGATAGGTTCCTAGTAACCCTGACAGTGTTATACACTATGTTTTATAGATAGGTTCCTAGGAGCCCTGACAGTGTTCTACACTATGTTTTATAGATAGGTTCCTAGGAGCCCTAACAGTGTTCTACACTATGTTTTATAAATAGGTTCCTAGGAGCCCTAAGAGTGTTCTACACTATGTTTTATAGATAGGTTCCTAGGAGCCCTGACAGTGTTCTACACTATGTTTTATAGATAGGTTCCTAGTAACCCTGACAGTGTTATACACTATGTTTTATAGATAGGTTCCTAGGAGCCCTGACAGTGTTCTACACTATGTTTTATAGATAGGTTCCTAGGAGCCCTAACAGTGTTCTACACTATGTTTTATAGATAGGTTCCTAGGAGCCCTAACAGTGTTCTACACTATGTTTTATAGATAGGTTCCTAGGAGCCCTGACAGTGTTCTACACTATGTTTTATAGATAGGTTCCTAGTAGCCCTGACAGTGTTCTACACTATGTTTTATAGATAGGTTCCTAGGAGCCCTGACAGTGTTCTGCACTATGTTTTATAGATAGATTCCTAGGAGCCCTAAGAGTGTTCTACACTATGTTTTATAGATAGGTTCCTAGGAGCCCTGACAGTGTTGTACACTATGTTTTATAGATAGGTTCCTAGTAACCCTGACAGTGTTATACACTATGTTTTATAGATAGGTTCCTAGGAGCCCTGACAGTGTTCTACACTATGTTTTATAGATAGGTTCCTAGGAGCCCTAACAGTGTTCTACACTATGTTTTATAAATAGGTTCCTAGGAGCCCTAAGAGTGTTCTACACTATGTTTTATAGATAGGTTCCTAGGAGCCCTGACAGTGTTCTACACTATGTTTTATAGATAGGTTCCTAGTAACCCTGACAGTGTTCTACACTATGTTTTATAGATAGGTTCCTAGGAGCCCTGACAGTGTTCTACACTATGTTTTATAGATAGATTCCTAGGAGCCCTAAGAGTGTTCTACACTATGTTTTATAGATAGGTTCCTAGGAGCCCTGACAGTGTTCTACACTATGTTTTATAGATAGGTTCCTAGTAACCCTGACAGTGTTCTACACTATGTTTTATAGATAGGTTCCTAGGAGCCCTGACAGTGTTCTGCACTATGTTTTATAGATAGATTCCTAGGAGCCCTAAGAGTGTTCTACACTATGTTTTATAGATAGGTTCCTAGGAGCCCTGACAGTGTTCTACACTATGTTTTATAGATAGGTTCCTAGTAACCCTGACAGTGTTATACACTATGTTTTATAGATAGGTTCCTAGGAGCCCTGACAGTGTTCTACACTATGTTTTATAGATAGGTTCCTAGGAGCCCTAACAGTGTTCTACACTATGTTTTATAGATAGGTTCCTAGGAGCCCTAAGAGTGTTCTACACTATGTTTTATAGATAGGTTCCTAGGAGCCCTGACAGTGTTCTACACTATGTTTTATAGATAGGTTCCTAGTAGCCCTGACAGTGTTCTACACTATGTTTTATAGATAGGTTCCTAGGAGCCCTGACAGTGTTCTACACTATGTTTTATAGATAGGTTCCTAGGAGCCCTAAGAGTGTTCTACACTATGTTTTATAGATAGGTTCCTAGGAGCCCTAAGAGTGTTCTACACTATGTTTTATAGATAGGTTCCTAGGAGCCCTGACAGTGTTCTACACTATGTTTTATAGATAGGTTCCTAGGAGCCCTGACAGTGTTCTACACTATGTTTTATAGATAGGTTCCTAGGAGCCCTGACAGTGTTCTACACTATGTTTTATAGATAGGTTCCTAGGAGCCCTGACAGTGTTCTACACTATGTTTTATAGATAGGTTCCTAGGAGCCCTGACAGTGTTCTACACTATGTTTTATAGATAGGTTCCTAGGAGCCCTGACAGTGTTCTACACTATGTTTTATAGATAGGTTCCTAGGAGCCCTGACAGTGTTCTACACTATGTTTTATAGATAGGTTCCTAGGAGCCCTGACAGTGTTCTACACTATGTTTTATAGATAGGTTCCTAGGAGCCCTGACAGTGTTCTACACTATGTTTTATAGATAGGCCTAGGGCCCTGCGTGTTCTGCACTAGTTTATAGATAGATTCCTAGGAGCCCTAAGAGTGTTCTACACTATGTTTTATAGATAGGTTCCTAGGAGCCCTGACAGTGTTCTACACTATGTTTTATAGATAGGTTCCTAGTAACCCTGACAGTGTTATACACTATGTTTTATAGATAGGTTCCTAGGAGCCCTGACAGTGTTCTACACTATGTTTTATAGATAGGTTCCTAGGAGCCCTAAGAGTGTTCTACACTATGTTTTATAGATAGGTTCCTAGGAGCCCTGACAGTGTTCTACACTATGTTTTATAGATAGGTTCCTAGTAACCCTGACAGTGTTATACACTATGTTTTATAGATAGGTTCCTAGGAGCCCTGACAGTGTTCTACACTATGTTTTATAGATAGGTTCCTAGGAGCCCTAACAGTGTTCTACACTATGTTTTATAAATAGGTTCCTAGGAGCCCTAAGAGTGTTCTACACTATGTTTTATAGATAGGTTCCTAGGAGCCCTGACAGTGTTCTACACTATGTTTTATAGATAGGTTCCTAGTAACCCTGACAGTGTTCTACACTATGTTTTATAGATAGGTTCCTAGGAGCCCTGACAGTGTTCTACACTATGTTTTATAGATAGGTTCCTAGGAGCCCTGACAGTGTTCTACACTATGTTTTATAGATAGGTTCCTAGGAGCCCTAGGGCTCACTATGTTTTATAGATAGGTTCCTAGGAGCCCTGACAGTGTTCTACACTATGTTTTATAGATAGGTTCCTAGTAGCCCTGACAGTGTTCTACACTATGTTTTATAGATAGGTTCCTAGGAGCCCTGACAGTGTTCTGCACTATGTTTTATAGATAGGTTCCTAGGAGCCCTAAGAGTGTTCTACACTATGTTTTATAGATAGGTTCCTAGGAGCCCTGACAGTGTTCTACACTATGTTTTATAGATAGGTTCCTAGTAACCCTGACAGTGTTCTACACTATGTTTTATAGATAGGTTCCTAGGAGCCCTGACAGTGTTCTACACTATGTTTTATAGATAGGTTCCTAGGAGCCCTAACAGTGTTCTACACTATGTTTTATAGATAGGTTCCTAGGAGCCCTAAGAGTGTTCTACACTATGTTTTATAGATAGGTTCCTAGGAGCCCTGACAGTGTTCTACACTATGTTTTATAGATAGGTTCCTAGGAGCCCTGACAGTGTTCTACACTATGTTTTATAGATAGGTTCCTAGGAGCCCTGACAGTGTTCTACACTATGTTTTATAGATAGGTTCCTAGGAGCCCTAACAGTGTTCTACACTATGTTTTATAGATAGGTTCCTAGGAGCCCTGACAGTGTTCTACACTATGTTTTATAGATAGGTTCCTAGGAGCCCTGACAGTGTTCTACACTATGTTTTATAGATAGGTTCCTAGGAGCCCTGACAGTGTTCTACACTATGTTTTATAGATAGGTTCCTAGGAGCCCTGACAGTGTTCTACACTATGTTTTATAGATAGGTTCCTAGGAGCCCTGACAGTGTTCTACACTATGTTTTATAGATAGGTTCCTAGGAGCCCTGACAGTGTTCTACACTATGTTTTATAGATAGGTTCCTAGGAGCCCTGACAGTGTTCTACACTATGTTTTATAGATAGGTTCCTAGGAGCCCTGACAGTGTTCTACACTATGTTTTATAGATAGGTTCCTAGGAGCCCTGACAGTGTTCTACACTATGTTTTATAGATAGGTTCCTAGGAACCCTGACAGTGTTATACACTATGTTTTATAGATAGGTTCCTAGGAGCCCTGACAGTGTTCTACACTATGTTTTATAGATAGGTTCCTAGGAGCCCTAAGAGTGTTCTACACTATGTTTTATAGATAGGTTCCTAGGAGCCCTGACAGTGTTCTACACTATGTTTTATAGATAGGTTCCTAGTAGCCCTGACAGTGTTATACACTATGTTTTATAGATAGGTTCCTAGGAGCCCTGACAGTGTTCTACACTATGTTTTATAGATAGGTTCCTAGGAGCCCTAACAGTGTTCTACACTATGTTTTATAAATAGGTTCCTAGGAGCCCTAAGAGTGTTCTACACTATGTTTTATAGATAGGTTCCTAGGAGCCCTGACAGTGTTCTACACTATGTTTTATAGATAGGTTCCTAGGAACCCTGACAGTGTTCTACACTATGTTTTATAGATAGGTTCCTAGGAGCCCTGACAGTGTTCTACACTATGTTTTATAGATAGGTTCCTAGGAGCCCTGACAGTGTTCTACACTATGTTTTATAGATAGGTTCCTAGGAGCCCTAGAGAGTGTTCTACACTATGTTTTATAGATAGGTTCCTAGGAGCCCTGACAGTGTTCTACACTATGTTTTATAGATAGGTTCCTAGGAGCCCTGACAGTGTTCTACACTATGTTTTATAGATAGGTTCCTAGGAGCCCTGACAGTGTTCTGCACTATGTTTTATAGATAGATTCCTAGGAGCCCTAAGAGTGTTCTACACTATGTTTTATAGATAGGTTCCTAGGAGCCCTGACAGTGTTCTACACTATGTTTTATAGATAGGTTCCTAGTAACCCTGACAGTGTTATACACTATGTTTTATAGATAGGTTCCTAGGAGCCCTGACAGTGTTCTACACTATGTTTTATAGATAGGTTCCTAGGAGCCCTAACAGTGTTCTACACTATGTTTTATAAATAGGTTCCTAGGAGCCCTAAGAGTGTTCTACACTATGTTTTATAGATAGGTTCCTAGGAGCCCTGACAGTGTTCTACACTATGTTTTATAGATAGGTTCCTAGTAACCCTGACAGTGTTCTACACTATGTTTTATAGATAGGTTCCTAGGAGCCCTGACAGTGTTCTACACTATGTTTTATAGATAGATTCCTAGGAGCCCTAAGAGTGTTCTACACTATGTTTTATAGATAGGTTCCTAGGAGCCCTGACAGTGTTCTACACTATGTTTTATAGATAGGTTCCTAGTAACCCTGACAGTGTTATACACTATGTTTTATAGATAGGTTCCTAGGAGCCCTGACAGTGTTCTACACTATGTTTTATAGATAGGTTCCTAGGAGCCCTAACAGTGTTCTACACTATGTTTTATAAATAGGTTCCTAGGAGCCCTAAGAGTGTTCTACACTATGTTTTATAGATAGGTTCCTAGGAGCCCTGACAGTGTTCTACACTATGTTTTATAGATAGGTTCCTAGTAACCCTGACAGTGTTCTACACTATGTTTTATAGATAGGTTCCTAGGAGCCCTGACAGTGTTCTACACTATGTTTTATAGATAGGTTCCTAGGAGCCCTAACAGTGTTCTACACTATGTTTTATAGATAGGTTCCTAGGAGCCCTAAGAGTGTTCTACACTATGTTTTATAGATAGGTTCCTAGGAGCCCTGACAGTGTTCTACACTATGTTTTATAGATAGGTTCCTAGGAGCCCTGACAGTGTTCTACACTATGTTTTATAGATAGGTTCCTAGGAGCCCTGACAGTGTTCTACACTATGTTTTATAGATAGGTTCCTAGGAGCCCTAAGAGTGTTCTACACTATGTTTTATAGATAGGTTCCTAGGAGCCCTGACAGTGTTCTACACTATGTTTTATAGATAGGTTCCTAGGAGCCCTGACAGTGTTCTACACTATGTTTTATAGATAGGTTCCTAGGAGCCCTGACAGTGTTCTACACTATGTTTTATAGATAGGTTCCTAGGAGCCCTGACAGTGTTCTACACTATGTTTTATAGATAGGTTCCTAGGAGCCCTGACAGTGTTCTACACTATGTTTTATAGATAGGTTCCTAGGAGCCCTGACAGTGTTCTACACTATGTTTTATAGATAGGTTGGCTGAGGTCTACACTATGTTTTAGTCCTAGGAGCCCTGACAGTGTTCTACACTATGTTTTATAGATAGGTTCCTAGGAGCCCTGACAGTGTTCTACACTATGTTTTATAGATAGGTTCCTAGGAGCCCTGACAGTGTTCTACACTATGTTTTATAGATAGATTCCTAGGAGCCCTAAGAGTGTTCTACACTATGTTTTATAGATAGGTTCCTAGGAGCCCTGACAGTGTTCTACACTATGTTTTATAGATAGGTTCCTAGTAACCCTGACAGTGTTCTACACTATGTTTTATAGATAGGTTCCTAGGAGCCCTGACAGTGTTCTACACTATGTTTTATAGATAGGTTCCTAGGAGCCCTAACAGTGTTCTACACTATGTTTTATAGATAGGTTCCTAGGAGCCCTGAGAGTGTTCTACACTATGTTTTATAGATAGGTTCCTAGGAGCCCTGACAGTGTTCTACACTATGTTTTATAGATAGGTTCCTAGGAGCCCTGACAGTGTTCTACACTATGTTTTATAGATAGGTTCCTAGGAGCCCTGACAGTGTTCTACACTATGTTTTATAGATAGGTTCCTAGGAGCCCTAAGAGTGTTCTACACTATGTTTTATAGATAGGTTCCTAGGAGCCCTGACAGTGTTCTACACTATGTTTTATAGATAGGTTCCTAGTAACCCTGACAGTGTTCTACACTATGTTTTATAGATAGGTTCCTAGGAGCCCTGACAGTGTTCTACACTATGTTTTATAGATAGGTTCCTAGGAGCCCTGACAGTGTTCTACACTATGTTTTATAGATAGGTTCCTAGGAGCCCTGACAGTGTTCTACACTATGTTTTATAGATAGGTTCCTAGGAGCCCTGACAGTGTTCTACACTATGTTTTATAGATAGGTTCCTAGGAGCCCTGACAGTGTTCTACACTATGTTTTATAGATAGGTTCCTAGGAGCCCTGACAGTGTTCTACACTATGTTTTATAGATAGGTTCCTAGGAGCCCTGACAGTGTTCTACACTATGTTTTATAGATAGGTTCCTAGGAGCCCTGACAGTGTTCTACACTATGTTTTATAGATAGGTTCCTAGGAGCCCTGCAGTGTTCTACACTATGTTTTATAGATAGGTTCCTAGGAGCCCTGACAGTGTTCTACACTATGTTTTATAGATAGGTTCCTAGGAGCCCTGACAGTGTTCTACACTATGTTTTATAGATAGGTTCCTAGGAGCCCTGACAGTGTTCTACACTATGTTTTATAGATAGGTTCCTAGGAGCCCTGACAGTGTTCTACACTATGTTTTATAGATAGGTTCCTAGGAGCCCTGACAGTGTTCTACACTATGTTTTATAGTGGTTCTCCTTGTTTGATAGGTTCCTAGGAGCCCTGACAGTGTTCTACACTATGTTTTATAGATAGGTTCCTAGGAGCCCTAAGAGTGTTCTACACTATGTTTTATAGATAGGTTCCTAGGAGCCCTGACAGTGTTCTACACTATGTTTTATAGATAGGTTCCTAGTAACCCTGACAGTGTTCTACACTATGTTTTATAGATAGGTTCCTAGGAGCCCTGACAGTGTTCTACACTATGTTTTATAGATAGGTTCCTAGGAGCCCTAAGAGTGTTCTACACTATGTTTTATAGATAGGTTCCTAGGAGCCCTGACAGTGTTCTACACTATGTTTTATAGATAGGTTCCTAGTAACCCTGACAGTGTTATACACTATGTTTTATAGATAGGTTCCTAGGAGCCCTGACAGTGTTCTACACTATGTTTTATAGATAGGTTCCTAGGAGCCCTAACAGTGTTCTACACTATGTTTTATAAATAGGTTCCTAGGAGCCCTAAGAGTGTTCTACACTATGTTTTATAGATAGGTTCCTAGGAGCCCTGACAGTGTTCTACACTATGTTTTATAGATAGGTTCCTAGTAACCCTGACAGTGTTCTACACTATGTTTTATAGATAGGTTCCTAGGAGCCCTGACAGTGTTCTACACTATGTTTTATAGATAGATTCCTAGGAGCCCTAAGAGTGTTCTACACTATGTTTTATAGATAGGTTCCTAGGAGCCCTGACAGTGTTCTACACTATGTTTTATAGATAGGTTCCTAGTAACCCTGACAGTGTTATACACTATGTTTTATAGATAGGTTCCTAGGAGCCCTGACAGTGTTCTACACTATGTTTTATAGATAGGTTCCTAGGAGCCCTAACAGTGTTCTACACTATGTTTTATAGATAGGTTCCTAGGAGCCCTAAGAGTGTTCTACACTATGTTTTATAGATAGGTTCCTAGGAGCCCTGACAGTGTTCTACACTATGTTTTATAGATAGGTTCCTAGTAACCCTGACAGTGTTCTACACTATGTTTTATAGATAGGTTCCTAGGAGCCCTGACAGTGTTCTACACTATGTTTTATAGATAGGTTCCTAGGAGCCCTAACAGTGTTCTACACTATGTTTTATAGATAGGTTCCTAGGAGCCCTGAGAGTGTTCTACACTATGTTTTATAGATAGGTTCCTAGGAGCCCTGACAGTGTTCTACACTATGTTTTATAGATAGGTTCCTAGGAGCCCTGACAGTGTTCTACACTATGTTTTATAGATAGGTTCCTAGGAGCCCTGACAGTGTTCTACACTATGTTTTATAGATAGGTTCCTAGGAGCCCTAAGAGTGTTCTACACTATGTTTTATAGATAGGTTCCTAGGAGCCCTGACAGTGTTCTACACTATGTTTTATAGATAGGTTCCTAGGAGCCCTGACAGTGTTCTACACTATGTTTTATAGATAGGTTCCTAGGAGCCCTGACAGTGTTCTACACTATGTTTTATAGATAGGTTCCTAGGAGCCCTGACAGTGTTCTACACTATGTTTTATAGATAGGTTCCTAGGAGCCCTGACAGTGTTCTACACTATGTTTTATAGATAGGTTCCTAGGAGCCCTGACAGTGTTCTACACTATGTTTTATAGATAGGTTCCTAGGAGCCCTTGGGCTGTACAGTGTTCTACACTATGTTTTATAGATAGGTTCCTAGGAGCCCTGACAGTGTTCTACACTATGTTTTATAGATAGGTTCCTAGGAGCCCTGACAGTGTTCTACACTATGTTTTATAGATAGGTTCCTAGGAGCCCTAACAGTGTTCTACACTATGTTTTATAGATAGGTTCCTAGGAGCCCTAAGAGTGTTCTACACTATGTTTTATAGATAGGTTCCTAGGAGCCCTGACAGTGTTCTACACTATGTTTTATAGATAGGTTCCTAGTGAACCCTGACAGTGTTCTACACTATGTTTTATAGATAGGTTCCTAGGAGCCCTGACAGTGTTCTGCACTATGTTTTATAGATAGATTCCTAGGAGCCCTAAGAGTGTTCTACACTATGTTTTATAGATAGGTTCCTAGGAGCCCTGACAGTGTTCTACACTATGTTTTATAGATAGGTTCCTAGTAACCCTGACAGTGTTATACACTATGTTTTATAGATAGGTTCCTAGGAGCCCTGACAGTGTTCTACACTATGTTTTATAGATAGGTTCCTAGGAGCCCTAACAGTGTTCTACACTATGTTTTATAAATAGGTTCCTAGGAGCCCTAAGAGTGTTCTACACTATGTTTTATAGATAGGTTCCTAGGAGCCCTGACAGTGTTCTACACTATGTTTTATAGATAGGTTCCTAGTAACCCTGACAGTGTTCTACACTATGTTTTATAGATAGGTTCCTAGGAGCCCTGACAGTGTTCTACACTATGTTTTATAGATAGGTTCCTAGGAGCCCTAACAGTGTTCTACACTATGTTTTATAGATAGGTTCCTAGGAGCCCTGACAGTGTTCTACACTATGTTTTATAGATAGGTTCCTAGGAGCCCTGACAGTGTTCTACACTATGTTTTATAGATAGGTTCCTAGGAGCCCTGACAGTGTTCTACACTATGTTTTATAGATAGGTTCCTAGGAGCCCTAACAGTGTTCTACACTATGTTTTATAGATAGGTTCCTAGGAGCCCTGACAGTGTTCTACACTATGTTTTATAGATAGGTTCCTAGTAGCCCTGACAGTGTTCTACACTATGTTTTATAGATAGGTTCCTAGGAGCCCTGACAGTGTTCTACACTATGTTTTATAGATAGGTTCCTAGGAGCCCTGACAGTGTTCTCACTATGTTTTATAGATAGGTTCCTAGGAGCCCTGACAGTGTTCTACACTATGTTTTATAGATAGGTTCCTAGGAGCCCTGAGTGTTTTTGTTTTATAGATAGGTTCCTAGGAGCCCTGCAGTGTTCTACACTATGTTTTATAGATAGGTTCCTAGGAGCCCTGACAGTGTTCTACACTATGTTTTATAGATAGGTTCCTAGGAGCCCTGACAGTGTTCTACACTATGTTTTATAGATAGGTTCCTAGGAGCCCTGACAGTGTTCTACACTATGTTTTATAGATAGGTTCCTAGGAGCCCTAAGAGTGTTCTACACTATGTTTTATAGATAGGTTCCTAGGAGCCCTGACAGTGTTCTACACTATGTTTTATAGATAGGTTCCTAGTAGCCCTGACAGTGTTCTACACTATGTTTTATAGATAGGTTCCTAGGAGCCCTGACAGTGTTCTACACTATGTTTTATAGATAGGTTCCTAGGAGCCCTAACAGTGTTCTACACTATGTTTTATAGATAGGTTCCTAGGAGCCCTAAGAGTGTTCTACACTATGTTTTATAGATAGGTTCCTAGGAGCCCTGACAGTGTTCTACACTATGTTTTATAGATAGGTTCCTAGTAACCCTGACAGTGTTCTACACTATGTTTTATAGATAGGTTCCTAGGAGCCCTGACAGTGTTCTACACTATGTTTTATAGATAGATTCCTAGGAGCCCTAAGAGTGTTCTACACTATGTTTTATAGATAGGTTCCTAGGAGCCCTGACAGTGTTCTACACTATGTTTTATAGATAGGTTCCTAGTAACCCTGACAGTGTTATACACTATGTTTTATAGATAGGTTCCTAGGAGCCCTGACAGTGTTCTACACTATGTTTTATAGATAGGTTCCTAGGAGCCCTAACAGTGTTCTACACTATGTTTTATAAATAGGTTCCTAGGAGCCCTAAGAGTGTTCTACACTATGTTTTATAGATAGGTTCCTAGGAGCCCTGACAGTGTTCTACACTATGTTTTATAGATAGGTTCCTAGTAACCCTGACAGTGTTCTACACTATGTTTTATAGATAGGTTCCTAGGAGCCCTGACAGTGTTCTACACTATGTTTTATAGATAGATTCCTAGGAGCCCTAAGAGTGTTCTACACTATGTTTTATAGATAGGTTCCTAGGAGCCCTGACAGTGTTCTACACTATGTTTTATAGATAGGTTCCTAGGAGCCCTGACAGTGTTCTACACTATGTTTTATAGATAGGTTCCTAGGAGCCCTAACAGTGTTCTACACTATGTTTTATAGATAGGTTCCTAGGAGCCCTAAGAGTGTTCTACACTATGTTTTATAGATAGGTTCCTAGGAGCCCTGACAGTGTTCTACACTATGTTTTATAGATAGGTTCCTAGGAGCCCTGACAGTGTTCTACACTATGTTTTATAGATAGGTTCCTAGGAGCCCTGACAGTGTTCTACACTATGTTTTATAGATAGGTTCCTAGGAGCCCTGACAGTGTTCTACACTATGTTTTATAGATAGGTTCCTAGGGCCTTGGTGTTCTGCACTATGTTTTATAGATAGGTTCCTAGGAGCCCTGACAGTGTTCTACACTATGTTTTATAGATAGGTTCCTAGGAGCCCTGACAGTGTTCTACACTATGTTTTATAGATAGGTTCCTAGGAGCCCTGAGAGTGTTCTACACTATGTTTTATAGATAGGTTCCTAGGAGGGTCTCACTTGTTTTGACAGGTCGGGTTCTACACTATGTTTTATAGATAGGTTCCTAGGAGCCCTGACAGTGTTATACACTATGTTTTATAGATAGGTTCCTAGGAGCCCTGACAGTGTTCTACACTATGTTTTATAGATAGGTTCCTAGGAGCCCTAAGAGTGTTCTACACTATGTTTTATAGATAGGTTCCTAGGAGCCCTGACAGTGTTCTACACTATGTTTTATAGATAGGTTCCTAGGAGCCCTGACAGTGTTCTACACTATGTTTTATAGATAGGTTCCTAGGAGCCCTGACAGTGTTCTACACTATGTTTTATAGATAGGTTCCTAGGAGCCCTAACAGTGTTCTACACTATGTTTTATAAATAGGTTCCTAGGAGCCCTAAGAGTGTTCTACACTATGTTTTATAGATAGGTTCCTAGGAGCCCTGACAGTGTTCTACACTATGTTTTATAGATAGGTTCCTAGTAGCCCTGACAGTGTTCTACACTATGTTTTATAGATAGGTTCCTAGGAGCCCTGACAGTGTTCTACACTATGTTTTATAGATAGGTTCCTAGGAGCCCTGACAGTGTTCTGCACTATGTTTTATAGATAGATTCCTAGGAGCCCTAAGAGTATTCTACACTATGTTTTATAGATAGGTTCCTAGGAGCCCTGACAGTGTTCTACACTATGTTTTATAGATAGGTTCCTAGTAACCCTGACAATGTTCTACACTATGTTTTATAGATAGGTTCCTAGGAGCCCTGACAGTGTTCTGCACTATGTTTTATAGATAGATTCCTAGGAGCCCTAAGAGTGTTCTACACTATGTTTTATAGATAGGTTCCTAGGAGCCCTGACAGTGTTCTACACTATGTTTTATAGATAGGTTCCTAGTAACCCTGACAGTGTTATACACTATGTTTTATAGATAGGTTCCTAGGAGCCCTGACAGTGTTCTACACTATGTTTTATAGATAGGTTCCTAGGAGCCCTAACAGTGTTCTACACTATGTTTTATAAATAGGTTCCTAGGAGCCCTAAGAGTGTTCTACACTATGTTTTATAGATAGGTTCCTAGGAGCCCTGACAGTGTTCTACACTATGTTTTATAGATAGGTTCCTAGTAACCCTGACAGTGTTATACACTATGTTTTATAGATAGGTTCCTAGGAGCCCTGACAGTGTTCTACACTATGTTTTATAGATAGATTCCTAGGAGCCCTAAGAGTGTTCTACACTATGTTTTATAGATAGGTTCCTAGGAGCCCTGACAGTGTTCTACACTATGTTTTATAGATAGGTTCCTAGTAACCCTGACAGTGTTATACACTATGTTTTATAGATAGGTTCCTAGGAGCCCTGACAGTGTTCTACACTATGTTTTATAGATAGGTTCCTAGGAGCCCTAACAGTGTTCTACACTATGTTTTATAGATAGGTTCCTAGGAGCCCTAAGAGTGTTCTACACTATGTTTTATAGATAGGTTCCTAGGAGCCCTGACAGTGTTCTACACTATGTTTTATAGATAGGTTCCTAGTAACCCTGACAGTGTTCTACACTATGTTTTATAGATAGGTTCCTAGGAGCCCTGACAGTGTTCTACACTATGTTTTATAGATAGATTCCTAGGAGCCCTAAGAGTGTTCTACACTATGTTTTATAGATAGGTTCCTAGGAGCCCTGACAGTGTTCTACACTATGTTTTATAGATAGGTTCCTAGGAGCCCTGACAGTGTTCTACACTATGTTTTATAGATAGGTTCCTAGGAGCCCTGACAGTGTTCTACACTATGTTTTATAGATAGGTTCCTAGGAGCCCTAACAGTGTTCTACACTATGTTTTATAGATAGGTTCCTAGGAGCCCTAAGAGTGTTCTACACTATGTTTTATAGATAGGTTCCTAGGAGCCCTGACAGTGTTCTACACTATGTTTTATAGATAGGTTCCTAGTAGCCCTGACAGTGTTCTACACTATGTTTTATAGATAGGTTCCTAGGAGCCCTGACAGTGTTCTACACTATGTTTTATAGATAGGTTCCTAGGAGCCCTAACAGTGTTCTACACTATGTTTTATAGATAGGTTCCTAGGAGCCCTGAGAGTGTTCTACACTATGTTTTATAGATAGGTTCCTAGGAGCCCTGACAGTGTTCTACACTATGTTTTATAGATAGGTTCCTAGGAGCCCTGACAGTGTTCTACACTATGTTTTATAGATAGGTTCCTAGGAGCCCTGACAGTGTTCTACACTATGTTTTATAGATAGGTTCCTAGGAGCCCTGACAGTGTTCTACACTATGTTTTATAGATAGGTTCCTAGGAGCCCTGACAGTGTTCTACACTATGTTTTATAGATAGGTTCCTAGGAGCCCTGACAGTGTTCTACACTATGTTTTATAGATAGGTTCCTAGGAGCCCTAACAGTGTTCTACACTATGTTTTATAGATAGGTTCCTAGGAGCCCTAAGAGTGTTCTACACTATGTTTTATAGATAGGTTCCTAGGAGCCCTGACAGTGTTCTACACTATGTTTTATAGATAGGTTCCTAGTAACCCTGACAGTGTTCTACACTATGTTTTATAGATAGGTTCCTAGGAGCCCTGACAGTGTTCTACACTATGTTTTATAGATAGGTTCCTAGGAGCCCTAAGAGTGTTCTACACTATGTTTTATAGATAGGTTCCTAGGAGCCCTGACAGTGTTCTACACTATGTTTTATAGATAGGTTCCTAGGAGCCCTGACAGTGTTATACACTATGTTTTATAGATAGGTTCCTAGGAGCCCTGACAGTGTTCTACACTATGTTTTATAGATAGGTTCCTAGGAGCCCTAAGAGTGTTCTACACTATGTTTTATAGATAGGTTCCTAGGAGCCCTGACAGTGTTCTACACTATGTTTTATAGATAGGTTCCTAGTAGCCCTGACAGTGTTCTACACTATGTTTTATAGATAGGTTCCTAGGAGCCCTGACAGTGTTCTACACTATGTTTTATAGATAGGTTCCTAGGAGCCCTAACAGTGTTCTACACTATGTTTTATAAATAGGTTCCTAGGAGCCCTAAGAGTGTTCTACACTATGTTTTATAGATAGGTTCCTAGGAGCCCTGACAGTGTTCTACACTATGTTTTATAGATAGGTTCCTAGTAACCCTGACAGTGTTCTACACTATGTTTTATAGATAGGTTCCTAGGAGCCCTGACAGTGTTCTACACTATGTTTTATAGATAGGTTCCTAGGAGCCCTGACAGTGTTCTACACTATGTTTTATAGATAGGTTCCTAGGAGCCCTGACAGTGTTCTACACTATGTTTTATAGATAGGTTCCTAGGAGCCCTGACAGTGTTCTACACTATGTTTTATAGATAGGTTCCTAGGAGCCCTGACAGTGTTCTACACTATGTTTTATAGATAGGTTCCTAGGAGCCCTGACAGTGTTCTACACTATGTTTTATAGATAGGTTCCTAGGAGCCCTAAGAGTGTTCTACACTATGTTTTATAGATAGGTTCCTAGGAGCCCTGACAGTGTTCTACACTATGTTTTATAGATAGGTTCCTAGTAACCCTGACAGTGTTATACACTATGTTTTATAGATAGGTTCCTAGGAGCCCTGACAGTGTTCTACACTATGTTTTATAGATAGGTTCCTAGGAGCCCTAACAGTGTTCTACACTATGTTTTATAGATAGGTTCCTAGGAGCCCTAAGAGTGTTCTACACTATGTTTTATAGATAGGTTCCTAGGAGCCCTGACAGTGTTCTACACTATGTTTTATAGATAGGTTCCTAGTAACCCTGACAGTGTTCTACACTATGTTTTATAGATAGGTTCCTAGGAGCCCTGACAGTGTTCTACACTATGTTTTATAGATAGGTTCCTAGGAGCCCTAACAGTGTTCTACACTATGTTTTATAGATAGGTTCCTAGGGCCCTGTGTCTCACTATGTTTTTAGATAGGTTCCTAGGAGCCCTGACAGTGTTCTACACTATGTTTTATAGATAGGTTCCTAGTAGCCCTGACAGTGTTCTACACTATGTTTTATAGATAGGTTCCTAGGAGCCCTGACAGTGTTCTACACTATGTTTTATAGATAGATTCCTAGGAGCCCTAAGAGTGTTCTACACTATGTTTTATAGATAGGTTCCTAGGAGCCCTGACAGTGTTCTACACTATGTTTTATAGATAGGTTCCTAGTAACCCTGACAGTGTTATACACTATGTTTTATAGATAGGTTCCTAGGAGCCCTGACAGTGTTCTACACTATGTTTTATAGATAGGTTCCTAGGAGCCCTAACAGTGTTCTACACTATGTTTTATAAATAGGTTCCTAGGAGCCCTAAGAGTGTTCTACACTATGTTTTATAGATAGGTTCCTAGGAGCCCTGACAGTGTTCTACACTATGTTTTATAGATAGGTTCCTAGTAACCCTGACAGTGTTCTACACTATGTTTTATAGATAGGTTCCTAGGAGCCCTGACAGTGTTCTGCACTATGTTTTATAGATAGATTCCTAGGAGCCCTAAGAGTGTTCTACACTATGTTTTATAGATAGGTTCCTAGGAGCCCTGACAGTGTTCTACACTATGTTTTATAGATAGGTTCCTAGTAGCCCTGACAGTGTTCTACACTATGTTTTATAGATAGGTTCCTAGGAGCCCTGACAGTGTTCTACACTATGTTTTATAGATAGGTTCCTAGGAGCCCTAAGAGTGTTCTACACTATGTTTTATAGATAGGTTCCTAGGAGCCCTGACAGTGTTAGCTACACTATGTTTTATAGATAGGTTCCTAGGAGCCCTGACAGTGTTCTACACTATGTTTTATAGATAGGTTCCTAGGAGCCCTGACAGTGTTCTACACTATGTTTTATAGATAGGTTCCTAGGAGCCCTAAGAGTGTTCTACACTATGTTTTATAGATAGGTTCCTAGGAGCCCTGACAGTGTTCTACACTATGTTTTATAGATAGGTTCCTAGTAGCCCTGACAGTGTTCTACACTATGTTTTATAGATAGGTTCCTAGGAGCCCTGACAGTGTTCTACACTATGTTTTATAGATAGGTTCCTAGGAGCCCTAACAGTGTTCTACACTATGTTTTATAGATAGGTTCCTAGGAGCCCTGACAGTGTTCTACACTATGTTTTATAGATAGGTTCCTAGGAGCCCTGACAGTGTTCTACACTATGTTTTATAGATAGGTTCCTAGGAGCCCTGACAGTGTTCTACACTATGTTTTATAGATAGGTTCCTAGGAGCCCTGACAGTGTTCTACACTATGTTTTATAGATAGGTTCCTGGGCGGTCCTTGTTTTTGATAGGTTCCTAGGAGCCCTGACAGTGTTCTACACTATGTTTTATAGATAGGTTCCTAGGGCCCTGCGTGTTCTACACTATGTTTTATAGATAGGTTCCTAGTAGCCCTGACAGTGTTCTACACTATGTTTTATAGATAGGTTCCTAGGAGCCCTGACAGTGTTCTACACTATGTTTTATAGATAGGTTCCTAGGAGCCCTAACAGTGTTCTACACTATGTTTTATAGATAGGTTCCTAGGAGCCCTGACAGTGTTCTACACTATGTTTTATAGATAGGTTCCTAGTCCCTGACCCCAGTGTTCTACACTATGTTTTATAGATAGGTTCCTAGGAGCCCTGACAGTGTTCTACACTATGTTTTATAGATAGGTTCCTAGGAGCCCTAACAGTGTTCTACACTATGTTTTATAGATAGGTTCCTAGGAGCCCTGACAGTGTTCTACACTATGTTTTATAGATAGGTTCCTAGGAGCCCTGACAGTGTTCTACACTATGTTTTATAGATAGGTTCCTAGGAGCCCTGACAGTGTTCTACACTATGTTTTATAGATAGGTTCCTAGGAGCCCTGACAGTGTTCTACACTATGTTTTATAGATAGGTTCCTAGGAGCCCTAAGAGTGTTCTACACTATGTTTTATAGATAGGTTCCTAGGAGCCCTGACAGTGTTCTACACTATGTTTTATAGATAGGTTCCTAGTAACCCTGACAGTGTTCTACACTATGTTTTATAGATAGGTTCCTAGGAGCCCTGACAGTGTTCTACACTATGTTTTATAGATAGGTTCCTAGGAGCCCTAAGAGTGTTCTACACTATGTTTTATAGATAGGTTCCTAGGAGCCCTGACAGTGTTCTACACTATGTTTTATAGATAGGTTCCTAGGAACCCTGACAGTGTTATACACTATGTTTTATAGATAGGTTCCTAGGAGCCCTGACAGTGTTCTACACTATGTTTTATAGATAGGTTCCTAGGAGCCCTAACAGTGTTCTACACTATGTTTTATAGATAGGTTCCTAGGAGCCCTAAGAGTGTTCTACACTATGTTTTATAGATAGGTTCCTAGGAGCCCTGACAGTGTTCTACACTATGTTTTATAGATAGGTTCCTAGGAGCCCTGACAGTGTTCTACACTATGTTTTATAGATAGGTTCCTAGGAGCCCTGACAGTGTTCTACACTATGTTTTATAGATAGGTTCCTAGGAGCCCTGACAGTGTTCTACACTATGTTTTATAGATAGGTTCCTAGGAGCCCTAACAGTGTTCTACACTATGTTTTATAGATAGGTTCCTAGGAGCCCTGACAGTGTTCTACACTATGTTTTATAGATAGGTTCCTAGGAGCCCTGACAGTGTTCTACACTATGTTTTATAGATAGGTTCCTAGGAGCCCTGACAGTGTTCTACACTATGTTTTATAGATAGGTTCCTAGGAGCCCTAACAGTGTTCTACACTATGTTTTATAAATAGGTTCCTAGGAGCCCTAAGAGTGTTCTACACTATGTTTTATAGATAGGTTCCTAGGAGCCCTGACAGTGTTCTACACTATGTTTTATAGATAGGTTCCTAGTAACCCTGACGGTGTTCTACACTATGTTTTATAGATAGGTTCCTAGGAGCCCTGACAGTGTTCTGCACTATGTTTTATAGATAGATTCCTAGGAGCCCTAAGAGTATTCTACACTATGTTTTATAGATAGGTTCCTAGGAGCCCTGACAGTGTTCTACACTATGTTTTATAGATAGGTTCCTAGTAACCCTGACAATGTTCTACACTATGTTTTATAGATAGGTTCCTAGGAGCCCTGACAGTGTTCTGCACTATGTTTTATAGATAGATTCCTAGGAGCCCTAAGAGTGTTCTACACTATGTTTTATAGATAGGTTCCTAGGAGCCCTGACAGTGTTCTACACTATGTTTTATAGATAGGTTCCTAGTAACCCTGACAGTGTTCTACACTATGTTTTATAGATAGGTTCCTAGGAGCCCTGACAGTGTTCTACACTATGTTTTATAGATAGGTTCCTAGGAGCCCTAACAGTGTTCTACACTATGTTTTATAAATAGGTTCCTAGGAGCCCTAAGAGTGTTCTACACTATGTTTTATAGATAGGTTCCTAGGAGCCCTGACAGTGTTCTACAGTATGTTTTATAGATAGGTTCCTAGTAACCCTGACAGTGTTATACACTATGTTTTATAGATAGGTTCCTAGGAGCCCTGACAGTGTTCTACACTATGTTTTATAGATAGATTCCTAGGAGCCCTAAGAGTGTTCTACACTATGTTTTATAGATAGGTTCCTAGGAGCCCTGACAGTGTTCTACACTATGTTTTATAGATAGGTTCCTAGTAACCCTGACAGTGTTATACACTATGTTTTATAGATAGGTTCCTAGGAGCCCTGACAGTGTTCTACACTATGTTTTATAGATAGGTTCCTAGGAGCCCTAACAGTGTTCTACACTATGTTTTATAAATAGGTTCCTAGGAGCCCTAAGAGTGTTCTACACTATGTTTTATAGATAGGTTCCTAGGAGCCCTGACAGTGTTCTACACTATGTTTTATAGATAGGTTCCTAGTAACCCTGACAGTGTTATACACTATGTTTTATAGATAGGTTCCTAGGAGCCCTGACAGTGTTCTACACTATGTTTTATAGATAGGTTCCTAGGAGCCCTGACAGTGTTCTGCACTATGTTTTATAGATAGGTTCCTAGGAGCCCTAAGAGTGTTCTACACTATGTTTTATAGATAGGTTCCTAGGAGCCCTGACAGTGTTCTACACTATGTTTTATAGATAGGTTCCTAGGAGCCCTGACAGTGTTCTACACTATGTTTTATAGATAGGTTCCTAGGAGCCCTAACAGTGTTCTACACTATGTTTTATAAATAGGTTCCTAGGAGCCCTAAGAGTGTTCTACACTATGTTTTATAGATAGGTTCCTAGGAGCCCTGACAGTGTTCTACACTATGTTTTATAGATAGGTTCCTAGTAACCCTGACAGTGTTATACACTATGTTTTATAGATAGGTTCCTAGGAGCCCTGACAGTGTTCTACACTATGTTTTATAGATAGGTTCCTAGGAGCCCTGACAGTGTTCTACACTATGTTTTATAGATAGGTTCCTAGGAGCCCTGACAGTGTTCTGCACTATGTTTTATAGATAGGTTCCTAGGAGCCCTGACAGTGTTCTACACTATGTTTTATAGATAGGTTCCTAGGAGCCCTGACAGTGTTCTGCACTATGTTTTATAGATAGGTTCCTAGGAGCCCTGACAGTGTTCTACACTATGTTTTATAGATAGGTTCCTAGTAACCCTGACAGTGTTATACACTATGTTTTATAGATAGGTTCCTAGGAGCCCTGACAGTGTTCTACACTATGTTTTATAGATAGGTTCCTAGGAGCCCTAAGAGTGTTCTACACTATGTTTTATAGATAGGTTCCTAGGAGCCCTGACAGTGTTGTACACTATGTTTTATAGATAGGTTCCTAGGAGCCCTGACAGTGTTATACACTATGTTTTATAGATAGGTTCCTAGGAGCCCTGACAGTGTTCTACACTATGTTTTATAGATAGATTCCTAGGAGCCCTAAGAGTGTTCTACACTATGTTTTATAGATAGGTTCCTAGGAGCCCTGACAGTGTTCTACACTATGTTTTATAGATAGGTTCCTAGTAACCCTGACAGTGTTATACACTATGTTTTATAGATAGGTTCCTAGGAGCCCTGACAGTGTTCTACACTATGTTTTATAGATAGGTTCCTAGGAGCCCTGACAGTGTTCTACACTATGTTTTATAAATAGGTTCCTAGGAGCCCTAAGAGTGTTCTACACTATGTTTTATAGATAGGTTCCTAGGAGCCCTGACAGTGTTCTACACTATGTTTTATAGATAGGTTCCTAGTAACCCTGACAGTGTTCTACACTATGTTTTATAGATAGGTTCCTAGGAGCCCTGACAGTGTTCTGCACTATGTTTTATAGATAGATTCCTAGGAGCCCTAAGAGTGTTCTACACTATGTTTTATAGATAGGTTCCTAGGTGCCCTGACAGTGTTCTACACTATGTTTTATAGATAGGTTCCTAGGAGCCGGGCTGACACTGTTCTGCACTATGTTTTATAGATAGATTCCTAGGAGCCCTAAGAGTGTTCTACACTATGTTTTATAGATAGGTTCCTAGGAGCCCTGACAGTGTTGTACACTATGTTTTATAGATAGGTTCCTAGTAACCCTGACAGTGTTATACACTATGTTTTATAGATAGGTTCCTAGGAGCCCTGACAGTGTTCTACACTATGTTTTATAGATAGGTTCCTAGGAGCCCTAACAGTGTTCTACACTATGTTTTATAAATAGGTTCCTAGGAGCCCTAAGAGTGTTCTACACTATGTTTTATAGATAGGTTCCTAGGAGCCCTGACAGTGTTCTACACTATGTTTTATAGATAGGTTCCTAGTAACCCTGACAGTGTTCTACACTATGTTTTATAGATAGGTTCCTAGGAGCCCTGACAGTGTTCTGCACTATGTTTTATAGATAGATTCCTAGGAGCCCTAAGAGTGTTCTACACTATGTTTTATAGATAGGTTCCTAGGAGCCCTGACAGTGTTCTACACTATGTTTTATAGATAGGTTCCTAGTAACCCTGACAGTGTTATACACTATGTTTTATAGATAGGTTCCTAGGAGCCCTGACAGTGTTCTACACTATGTTTTATAGATAGGTTCCTAGGAGCCCTAACGGTCACACTGTTTTATAATAGGTTCCTAGGAGCCCTGACAGTGTTCTACACTATGTTTTATAGATAGGTTCCTAGGAGCCCTGACAGTGTTCTACACTATGTTTTATAGTGGTTCCTGCCGTGTTCTTGTTTTTGTGGTTCTGGGCCCTGCAGTGTTCTACACTATGTTTTATAGATAGGTTCCTAGGAGCCCTAAGAGTGTTCTACACTATGTTTTATAGATAGGTTCCTAGGAGCCCTGACAGTGTTCTACACTATGTTTTATAGATAGGTTCCTAGTAACCCTGACAGTGTTATACACTATGTTTTATAGATAGGTTCCTAGGAGCCCTGACAGTGTTCTACACTATGTTTTATAGATAGGTTCCTAGGAGCCCTAACAGTGTTCTACACTATGTTTTATAGATAGGTTCCTAGGAGCCCTAAGAGTGTTCTACACTATGTTTTATAGATAGGTTCCTAGGAGCCCTGACAGTGTTCTACACTATGTTTTATAGATAGGTTCCTAGTAACCCTGACAGTGTTATACACTATGTTTTATAGATAGGTTCCTAGGAGCCCTGACAGTGTTCTACACTATGTTTTATAGATAGATTCCTAGGAGCCCTAAGAGTGTTCTACACTATGTTTTATAGATAGGTTCCTAGGAGCCCTGACAGTGTTCTACACTATGTTTTATAGATAGGTTCCTAGTAACCCTGACAGTGTTATACACTATGTTTTATAGATAGGTTCCTAGGAGCCCTGACAGTGTTCTACACTATGTTTTATAGATAGGTTCCTAGGAGCCCTAACAGTGTTCTACACTATGTTTTATAAATAGGTTCCTAGGAGCCCTAAGAGTGTTCTACACTATGTTTTATAGATAGGTTCCTAGGAGCCCTGACAGTGTTCTACACTATGTTTTATAGATAGGTTCCTAGTAACCCTGACAGTGTTCTACACTATGTTTTATAGATAGGTTCCTAGGAGCCCTGACAGTGTTCTACACTATGTTTTATAGATAGATTCCTAGGAGCCCTAAGAGTGTTCTACACTATGTTTTATAGATAGGTTCCTAGGAGCCCTGACAGTGTTCTACACTATGTTTTATAGATAGGTTCCTAGTAACCCTGACAGTGTTATACACTATGTTTTATAGATAGGTTCCTAGGAGCCCTGACAGTGTTCTACACTATGTTTTATAGATAGGTTCCTAGGAGCCCTAACAGTGTTCTACACTATGTTTTATAAATAGGTTCCTAGGAGCCCTAAGAGTGTTCTACACTATGTTTTATAGATAGGTTCCTAGGAGCCCTGACAGTGTTCTACACTATGTTTTATAGATAGGTTCCTAGGAACCCTGACAGTCTTATACACTATGTTTTATAGATAGGTTCCTAGGAGCCCTGACAGTGTTCTACACTATGTTTTATAGATAGGTTCCTAGGAGCCCTAACAGTGTTCTACACTATGTTTTATAGATAGGTTCCTAGGAGCCCTGACAGTGTTCTACACTATGTTTTATAGATAGGTTCCTAGGAGCCCTGACAGTGTTCTACACTATGTTTTATAGATAGGTTCCTAGGAGCCCTGACAGTGTTCTACACTATGTTTTATAGATAGGTTCCTAGGAGCCCTGACAGTGTTCTACACTATGTTTTATAGATAGGTTCCTAGGAGCCCTAAGAGTGTTCTACACTATGTTTTATAGATAGGTTCCTAGGAGCCCTGACAGTGTTCTACACTATGTTTTATAGATAGGTTCCTAGTAACCCTGACAGTGTTCTACACTATGTTTTATAGATAGGTTCCTAGGAGCCCTGACAGTGTTCTACACTATGTTTTATAGATAGGTTCCTAGGAGCCCTAACAGTGTTCTACACTATGTTTTATAGATAGGTTCCTAGGAGCCCTGACAGTGTTCTACACTATGTTTTATAGATAGGTTCCTAGGAGCCCTGACAGTGTTCTACACTATGTTTTATAGATAGGTTCCTAGGAGCCCTGACAGTGTTCTACACTATGTTTTATAGATAGGTTCCTAGGAGCCCTGACAGTGTTCTACACTATGTTTTATAGATAGGTTCCTAGGAGCCCTAAGAGTGTTCTACACTATGTTTTATAGATAGGTTCCTAGGAGCCCTGACAGTGTTCTACACTATGTTTTATAGATAGGTTCCTAGGAGCCCTGACAGTGTTCTACACTATGTTTTATAGATAGGTTCCTAGGAGCCCTGACAGTGTTCTACACTATGTTTTATAGATAGGTTCCTAGGAGCCCTAAGAGTGTTCTACACTATGTTTTATAGATAGGTTCCTAGGAGCCCTGACAGTGTTCTACACTATGTTTTATAGATAGGTTCCTAGGAGCCCTGACAGTGTTCTACACTATGTTTTATAGATAGGTTCCTAGGAGCCCTGACAGTGTTCTACACTATGTTTTATAGATAGGTTCCTAGGAGCCCTAACAGTGTTCTACACTATGTTTTATAGATAGGTTCCTAGGAGCCCTGACAGTGTTCTGCACTATGTTTTATAGATAGGTTCCTAGGAGCCCTGACAGTGTTCTACACTATGTTTTATAGATAGGTTCCTAGGAGCCCTGACAGTGTTCTACACTATGTTTTATAGATAGGTTCCTAGGAGCCCTGACAGTGTTCTACACTATGTTTTATAGATAGGTTCCTAGGAGCCCTGACAGTGTTCTACACTATGTTTTATAGATAGGTTCCTAGGAGCCCTAACAGTGTTCTACACTATGTTTTATAGATAGGTTCCTAGGAGCCCTGACAGTGTTCTACACTATGTTTTATAGATAGGTTCCTAGGAGCCCTGACAGTGTTCTACACTATGTTTTATAGATAGGTTCCTAGGAGCCCTGACAGTGTTCTACACTATGTTTTATAGATAGGTTCCTAGGAGCCCTGACAGTGTTCTACACTATGTTTTATAGATAGGTTCCTAGGAGCCCTAAGAGTGTTCTACACTATGTTTTATAGATAGGTTCCTAGGAGCCCTGACAGTGTTCTACACTATGTTTTATAGATAGGTTCCTAGTAACCCTGACAGTGTTCTACACTATGTTTTATAGATAGGTTCCTAGGAGCCCTGACAGTGTTCTACACTATGTTTTATAGATAGGTTCCTAGGAGCCCTAACAGTGTTCTACACTATGTTTTATAGATAGGTTCCTAGGAGCCTGACAGTGTTCTACACTATGTTTTATAGATAGGTTCCTAGGAGCCCTGACAGTGTTCTACACTATGTTTTATAGATAGGTTCCTAGGAGCCCTGACAGTGTTCTACACTATGTTTTATAGATAGGTTCCTAGGAGCCCTGACAGTGTTCTACACTATGTTTTATAGATAGGTTCCTAGGAGCCCTAAGAGTGTTCTACACTATGTTTTATAGATAGGTTCCTAGGAGCCCTGACAGTGTTCTACACTATGTTTTATAGATAGGTTCCTAGTAGCCCTGACAGTGTTCTACACTATGTTTTATAGATAGGTTCCTAGGAGCCCTGACAGTGTTCTGCACTATGTTTTATAGATAGATTCCTAGGAGCCCTAAGAGTGTTCTACACTATGTTTTATAGATAGGTTCCTAGGAGCCCTGACAGTGTTCTACACTATGTTTTATAGATAGGTTCCTAGTAACCCTGACAGTGTTATACACTATGTTTTATAGATAGGTTCCTAGGAGCCCTGACAGTGTTCTACACTATGTTTTATAGATAGGTTCCTAGGAGCCCTAACAGTGTTCTACACTATGTTTTATAAATAGGTTCCTAGGAGCCCTAAGAGTGTTCTACACTATGTTTTATAGATAGGTTCCTAGGAGCCCTGACAGTGTTCTACACTATGTTTTATAGATAGGTTCCTAGTAACCCTGACAGTGTTCTACACTATGTTTTATAGATAGGTTCCTAGGAGCCCTGACAGTGTTCTGCACTATGTTTTATAGATAGATTCCTAGGAGCCCTAAGAGTGTTCTACACTATGTTTTATAGATAGGTTCCTAGGAGCCCTGACAGTGTTCTACACTATGTTTTATAGATAGGTTCCTAGTAGCCCTGACAGTGTTCTACACTATGTTTTATAGATAGGTTCCTAGGAGCCCTGACAGTGTTCTACACTATGTTTTATAGATAGATTCCTAGGAGCCCTAAGAGTGTTCTACACTATGTTTTATAGATAGGTTCCTAGGAGCCCTGACAGTGTTCTACACTATGTTTTATAGATAGGTTCCTAGTAACCCTGACAGTGTTATACACTATGTTTTATAGATAGGTTCCTAGGAGCCCTGACAGTGTTCTACACTATGTTTTATAGATAGGTTCCTAGGAGCCCTAACAGTGTTCTACACTATGTTTTATAAATAGGTTCCTAGGAGCCCTAAGAGTGTTCTACACTATGTTTTATAGATAGGTTCCTAGGAGCCCTGACAGTGTTCTACACTATGTTTTATAGATAGGTTCCTAGTAACCCTGACAGTGTTCTACACTATGTTTTATAGATAGGTTCCTAGGAGCCCTGACAGTGTTCTACACTATGTTTTATAGATAGATTCCTAGGAGCCCTAAGAGTGTTCTACACTATGTTTTATAGATAGGTTCCTAGGAGCCCTGACAGTGTTCTACACTATGTTTTATAGATAGGTTCCTAGGAGCCCTGACAGTGTTCTACACTATGTTTTATAGATAGGTTCCTAGGAGCCCTGACAGTGTTCTACACTATGTTTTATAGATAGGTTCCTAGGAGCCCTAAGAGTGTTCTACACTATGTTTTATAGATAGGTTCCTAGGAGCCCTGACAGTGTTCTACACTATGTTTTATAGATAGGTTCCTAGGAGCCCTGACAGTGTTCTACACTATGTTTTATAGATAGGTTCCTAGGAGCCCTGACAGTGTTCTACACTATGTTTTATAGATAGGTTCCTAGGAGCCCTGACAGTGTTCTACACTATGTTTTATAGATAGGTTCCTAGGAGCCCTGACAGTGTTCTACACTATGTTTTATAGATAGGTTCCTAGGAGCCCTAAGAGTGTTCTACACTATGTTTTATAGATAGGTTCCTAGGAGCCCTGACAGTGTTCTACACTATGTTTTATAGATAGGTTCCTAGGAGCCCTGACAGTGTTCTACACTATGTTTTATAGATAGGTTCCTAGGAGCCCTGACAGTGTTCTAGGTCACTATGTTTTATAGATAGGTTCCTAGGAGCCCTGACAGTGTTCTACACTATGTTTTATAGATAGGTTCCTAGGAGCCCTAAGAGTGTTCTACACTATGTTTTATAGATAGGTTCCTAGGAGCCCTGACAGTGTTCTACACTATGTTTTATAGATAGGTTCCTAGGAGCCCTGACAGTGTTCTACACTATGTTTTATAGATAGGTTCCTAGGAGCCCTGACAGTGTTCTACACTATGTTTTATAGATAGGTTCCTAGGAGCCCTGACAGTGTTCTACACTATGTTTTATAGATAGGTTCCTGGGGCCCTACGTGTTCTCACTATGTTTTATAGATAGGTTCCTAGGAGCCCTGACAGTGTTCTACACTATGTTTTATAGATAGGTTCCTAGGAGCCCTGACAGTGTTCTACACTATGTTTTATAGATAGGTTCCTAGGAGCCCTGACAGTGTTCTACACTATGTTTTATAGATAGATTCCTAGGAGCCCTAAGAGTGTTCTACACTATGTTTTATAGATAGGTTCCTAGGAGCCCTGACAGTGTTCTACACTATGTTTTATAGATAGGTTCCTAGTAGCCCTGACAGTGTTCTACACTATGTTTTATAGATAGGTTCCTAGGAGCCCTGACAGTGTTCTACACTATGTTTTATAGATAGGTTCCTAGGAGCCCTAACAGTGTTCTACACTATGTTTTATAGATAGGTTCCTAGGAGCCCTGACAGTGTTCTACACTATGTTTTATAGATAGGTTCCTAGGAGCCCTGACAGTGTTCTACACTATGTTTTATAGATGGGAGGTTCTCTAGGTTAGGCCTGGACAGTGTTCTACACTATGTTTTATAGATAGGTTCCTAGGAGCCCTAACAGTGTTCTACACTATGTTTTATAGATAGGTTCCTAGGAGCCCTAAGAGTGTTCTACACTATGTTTTATAGATAGGTTCCTAGGAGCCCTGACAGTGTTCTACACTATGTTTTATAGATAGGTTCCTAGGAGCCCTGACAGTGTTCTACACTATGTTTTATAGATAGGTTCCTAGGAGCCCTGACAGTGTTCTACACTATGTTTTATAGATAGGTTCCTAGGAGCCCTAACAGTGTTCTACACTATGTTTTATAGATAGGTTCCTAGGAGCCCTGACAGTGTTCTACACTATGTTTTATAGATAGGTTCCTAGGAGCCCTGACAGTGTTCTACACTATGTTTTATAGATAGGTTCCTAGGAGCCCTGACAGTGTTCTACACTATGTTTTATAGATAGGTTCCTAGGAGCCCTGACAGTGTTCTACACTATGTTTTATAGATAGGTTCCTAGGAGCCCTGACAGTGTTCTACACTATGTTTTATAGATAGGTTCCTAGGAGCCCTGACAGTGTTCTACACTATGTTTTATAGATAGGTTCCTAGGAGCCCTGACAGTGTTCTACACTATGTTTTATAGATAGGTTCCTAGGAGCCCTGACAGTGTTCTACACTATGTTTTATAGATAGGTTCCTAGGAGCCCTGACAGTGTTCTACACTATGTTTTATAGATAGGTTCCTAGGAGCCCTGACAGTGTTCTACACTATGTTTTATAGATAGGTTCCTAGGAGCCCTGACAGTGTTCTACACTATGTTTTATAGATAGGTTCCTAGGAGCCCTGACAGTGTTCTACACTATGTTTTATAGATAGGTTCCTAGGAGCCCTGACAGTGTTCTACACTATGTTTTATAGATAGGTTCCTAGGAGCCCTGACAGTGTTCTACACTATGTTTTATAGATAGGTTCCTAGGAGCCCTGACAGTGTTCTACACTATGTTTTATAGATAGGTTCCTAGGAGCCCTGGGTGTAGGGAGGGCTGACAGTGTTATACACTATGTTTTATAGATAGGTTCCTAGGAGCCCTGACAGTGTTCTACACTATGTTTTATAGATAGGTTCCTAGGAGCCCTGACAGTGTTCTACACTATGTTTTATAGATAGGTTCCTAGGAGCCCTAAGAGTGTTCTACACTATGTTTTATAGATAGGTTCCTAGGAGCCCTGACAGTGTTCTACACTATGTTTTATAGATAGGTTCCTAGGAACCCTGACAGTGTTCTACACTATGTTTTATAGATAGGTTCCTAGGAGCCCTGACAGTGTTCTACACTATGTTTTATAGATAGATTCCTAGGAGCCCTAAGAGTGTTCTACACTATGTTTTATAGATAGGTTCCTAGGAGCCCTGACAGTGTTCTACACTATGTTTTATAGATAGGTTCCTAGGAGCCCTGACAGTGTTCTACACTATGTTTTATAGATAGGTTCCTAGGAGCCCTGACAGTGTTCTACACTATGTTTTATAGATAGGTTCCTAGGAGCCCTAACAGTGTTCTACACTATGTTTTATAGATAGGTTCCTAGGAGCCCTAAGAGTGTTCTACACTATGTTTTATAGATAGGTTCCTAGGAGCCCTGACAGTGTTCTACACTATGTTTTATAGATAGGTTCCTAGGAGCCCTGACAGTGTTCTACACTATGTTTTATAGATAGGTTCCTAGGAGCCCTGACAGTGTTCTACACTATGTTTTATAGATAGGTTCCTAGGAGCCCTGAGAGTGTTCTACACTATGTTTTATAGATAGGTTCCCCTAGGTGTGGTAACCCTGACAGTGTTCTACACTATGTTTTATAGATAGGTTCCTAGGAGCCCTGACAGTGTTCTACACTATGTTTTATAGATAGGTTCCTAGGAGCCCTAACAGTGTTCTACACTATGTTTTATAAATAGGTTCCTAGGAGCCCTAAGAGTGTTCTACACTATGTTTTATAGATAGGTTCCTAGGAGCCCTGACAGTGTTCTACACTATGTTTTATAGATAGGTTCCTAGTAACCCTGACAGTGTTCTACACTATGTTTTATAGATAGGTTCCTAGGAGCCCTGACAGTGTTCTACACTATGTTTTATAGATAGATTCCTAGGAGCCCTGACAGTGTTCTACACTATGTTTTATAGATAGGTTCCTAGGAGCCCTGACAGTGTTCTACACTATGTTTTATAGATAGGTTCCTAGGAGCCCTGACAGTGTTCTACACTATGTTTTATAGATAGGTTCCTAGGAGCCCTGACAGTGTTCTACACTATGTTTTATAGATAGGTTCCTAGGAGCCCTGACAGTGTTCTACACTATGTTTTATAGATAGGTTCCTAGGAGCCCTGACAGTGTTCTACACTATGTTTTATAGATAGGTTCCTAGGAGCCCTGACAGTGTTCTACACTATGTTTTATAGATAGGTTCCTAGGGGCCCTGGCAGTGTTCTACCTATGTTTTATAGTGGTTCGGCTGGCTGACAGTGTTCTACACTATGTTTTATAGATAGGTTCCTAGGAGCCCTGACAGTGTTCTACACTATGTTTTATAGATAGGTTCCTAGGAGCCCTAACAGTGTTCTACACTATGTTTTATAGATAGGTTCCTAGGAGCCCTGACAGTGTTCTACACTATGTTTTATAGATAGGTTCCTAGTAGCCCTGACAGTGTTCTACACTATGTTTTATAGATAGGTTCCTAGGAGCCCTGACAGTGTTCTACACTATGTTTTATAGATAGGTTCCTAGGAGCCCTAAGAGTGTTCTACACTATGTTTTATAGATAGGTTCCTAGGAGCCCTGACAGTGTTCTACACTATGTTTTATAGATAGGTTCCTAGGAGCCCTGACAGTGTTCTACACTATGTTTTATAGATAGGTTCCTAGGAGCCCTAACAGTGTTCTACACTATGTTTTATAGATAGGTTCCTAGGAGCCCTAAGAGTGTTCTACACTATGTTTTATAGATAGGTTCCTAGGAGCCCTGACAGTGTTCTACACTATGTTTTATAGATAGGTTCCTAGGAGCCCTGACAGTGTTCTACACTATGTTTTATAGATAGGTTCCTAGGAGCCCTGACAGTGTTCTACACTATGTTTTATAGATAGGTTCCTAGGAGCCCTGACAGTGTTCTGCACTATATTTTATAGATAGGTTCCTAGGAGCCCTGACAGTGTTCTACACTATGTTTTATAGATAGGTTCCTAGGAGCCCTGACAGTGTTCTGCACTATATTTTATAGATAGGTTCCTAGGAGCCCTGACAGTGTTCTACACTATGTTTTATAGATAGGTTCCTAGGAGCCCTGACAGTGTTCTACACTATGTTTTATAGATAGGTTCCTAGGAGCCCTAAGAGTGTTCTACACTATGTTTTATAGATAGGTTCCTAGGAGCCCTGACAGTGTTGTACACTATGTTTTATAGATAGGTTCCTAGTAACCCTGACAGTGTTATACACTATGTTTTATAGATAGGTTCCTAGGAGCCCTGACAGTGTTCTACACTATGTTTTATAGATAGGTTCCTAGGAGCCCTGACAGTGTTCTGCACTATATTTTATAGATAGGTTCCTAGGAGCCCTGACAGTGTTCTACACTATGTTTTATAGATAGGTTCCTAGGAGCCTTGACAGTGTTCTGCACTATATTTTATAGATAGGTTCCTAGGAGCCCTGACAGTGTTCTACACTATGTTTTATAGATAGGTTCCTAGTAACCCTGACAGTGTTCTACACTATGTTTTATAGATAGGTTCCTAGGAGCCCTAAGAGTGTTCTACACTATGTTTTATAGATAGGTTCCTAGGAGCCCTGACAGTGTTGTACACTATGTTTTATAGATAGGTTCCTAGTAACCCTGACAGTGTTATACACTATGTTTTATAGATAGGTTCCTAGGAGCCCTGACAGTGTTCTACACTATGTTTTATAGATAGGTTCCTAGGAGCCCTAACAGTGTTCTACACTATGTTTTATAAATAGGTTCCTAGGAGCCCTAAGAGTGTTCTACACTATGTTTTATAGATAGGTTCCTAGGAGCCCTGACAGTGTTCTACACTATGTTTTATAGATAGGTTCCTAGTAACCCTGACGGTGTTCTACACTATGTTTTATAGATAGGTTCCTAGGAGCCCTGACAGTGTTCTGCACTATGTTTTATAGATAGATTCCTAGGAGCCCTAAGAGTATTCTACACTATGTTTTATAGATAGGTTCCTAGGAGCCCTGACAGTGTTGTACACTATGTTTTATAGATAGGTTCCTAGTAACCCTGACAATGTTCTACACTATGTTTTATAGATAGGTTCCTAGGAGCCCTGACAGTGTTCTGCACTATGTTTTATAGATAGATTCCTAGGAGCCCTAAGAGTGTTCTACACTATGTTTTATAGATAGGTTCCTAGGAGCCCTGACAGTGTTCTACACTATGTTTTATAGATAGGTTCCTAGTAACCCTGACAGTGTTATACACTATGTTTTATAGATAGGTTCCTAGGAGCCCTGACAGTGTTCTACACTATGTTTTATAGATAGGTTCCTAGGAGCCCTAACAGTGTTCTACACTATGTTTTATAAATAGGTTCCTAGGAGCCCTAAGAGTGTTCTACACTATGTTTTATAGATAGGTTCCTAGGAGCCCTGACAATGTTCTACAGTATGTTTTATAGATAGTTTCCTAGTAACCCTGACAGTGTTATACACTATGTTTTATAGATAGGTTCCTAGGAGCCCTGACAGTGTTCTACACTATGTTTTATAGATAGATTCCTAGGAGCCCTAAGAGTGTTCTACACTATGTTTTATAGATAGGTTCCTAGGAGCCCTGACAGTGTTCTACACTATGTTTTATAGATAGGTTCCTAGTAACCCTGACAGTGTTATACACTATGTTTTATAGATAGGTTCCTAGGAGCCCTGACAGTGTTCTACACTATGTTTTATAGATAGGTTCCTAGGAGCCCTAAGAGTGTTCTACACTATGTTTTATAGATAGGTTCCTAGGAGCCCTGACAGTGTTCTACACTATGTTTTATAGTGGTTCCGTGTCCCTGCGTGTTCTACACTATGTTTTATAGATAGGTTCCTAGGAGCCCTGACAGTGTTCTACACTATGTTTTATAGATAGGTTCCTAGGAGCCCTAAGAGTGTTCTACACTATGTTTTATAGATAGGTTCCTAGGAGCCCTGACAGTGTTCTACACTATGTTTTATAGATAGGTTCCTAGGAGCCCTGACAGTGTTCTACACTATGTTTTATAGATAGGTTCCTAGGAGCCCTAACAGTGTTCTACACTATGTTTTATAAATAGGTTCCTAGGAGCCCTAAGAGTGTTCTACACTATGTTTTATAGATAGGTTCCTAGGTGCCCTGACAGTGTTCTACACTATGTTTTATAGATAGGTTCCTAGGAGCCCTGACAGTGTTATACACTATGTTTTATAGATAGGTTCCTAGGAGCCCTGACAGTGTTCTACACTATGTTTTATAGATAGGTTCCTAGGAGCCCTGACAGTGTTCTCCACTATGTTTTATAGATAGGTTCCTAGGAGCCTTGACAGTGTTCTGCACTATATTTTATAGATAGGTTCCTAGGAGCCCTGACAGTGTTCTACACTATGTTTTATAGATAGGTTCCTAGGAGCCCTGACAGTGTTATACACTATGTTTTATAGATAGGTTCCTAGGAGCCCTGACAGTGTTCTACACTATGTTTTATGGATAGGTTCCTAGGAGCCCTGACAGTGTTCTACACTATGTTTTATAGATAGGTTCCTAGTAACCCTGACAGTGTTCTGCACTATGTTTTATAGATAGATTCCTAGGAGCCCTAAGAGTGTTCTACACTATGTTTTATAGATAGGTTCCTAGGAGCCCTGACAGTGTTCTACACTATGTTTTATAGATAGGTTCCTAGTAACCCTGACAGTGTTATACACTATGTTTTATAGATAGGTTCCTAGGAGCCCTGACAGTGTTCTACACTATGTTTTATAGATAGGTTCCTAGGAGCCCTAACAGTGTTCTACACTATGTTTTATAAATAGGTTCCTAGGAGCCCTAAGAGTGTTCTACACTATGTTTTATAGATAGGTTCCTAGGAGCGGGGGTTCTGGAGCCCTGACAGTGCTCTACACTATGTTTTATAGATAGGTTCCTAGGAGCCCTAATAATGTTCTACACTATGTTTTATAAATAGGTTCCTAGGAGCCCTAAGAGTGTTCTACACTATGTTTTATAGATAGGTTCCTAGGAGCCCTGACAGTGTTCTACACTATGTTTTATAGATAGGTTCCTAGTAACCCTGACAGTGTTATACACTATGTTTTATAGATAGGTTCCTAGGAGCCCTGACAGTGTTCTACACTATGTTTTAAGCCAATTTAAGCTGTGGTTTGTACCAAACTTGTTCGACCTGAAATAAATCTTGGAATTTCCTGAACCCGGAACAAAAAGAATCTTGAGAGGTTTGCCCATCTCTACATATGACCTACAGAGGTCAATATTTACCAAAAAAGAACTGAAAACATGGTATTGCTCTAGAGCCTAAACTACTTAGCCATGAGAAATCAAGAATTAGCATGTGAGCAAATGGAAAGAGTCTTCAAATCTAGGTGGAAACATTGGTGAGATGTAACATTGCTCATATAGTCACCCTGAGGATCATATTTTGCTATCTAAACTATAGTGACAAATATTATGTTTACTTTTAGCGTTTGATACAGTAAAATTTTGCATTTAGATTTGCAGCCATAAAATCCCCAAAATATTAGACTTCATGTATATGGTCATATTATTTGACTACGATACTATTTGACTACGGTAGTTCTATCATGGCTCATATTTGTCACCATAAACAAATTTAGAGCGCATTGAAAGTCCTTACAATACTTAATCCCTTAAAGAGGACCTTTCATGTCCTCTGGTACTGGTGGTATTATATAATGCTAGAAAGCTGACAGTTTTGGCACCAATATCCCACTACTGTCAGAAGACGGTCTTACTGCTCAGCGTCATCACTGGGCTGTGAGGATACCACCCCCCCCCTCTCCGACAGTACTCTTCCATAGCCTTGTACTCTCAGGGGGGGCATTTCTCACAGCCCAGCGATGGCGATGAGTAGTAAGACCCGCACTTCTGACAGTGGAGGGATATTGGTGCCGAAACTAATGACACTGTCAGCTTTCTAGTGGTATATAATACTGCCGATTTCAGAAGACATGAAAGGTCCTCTTTAAGGATATCCCCTTGACATGGTCACAGGTCTACAATAAGACCTTTTAAAAAACTAATTAGAAGGATCTCTGTACAGTCCATTCATATATTTGTACATTTTAAGCTATCTAAAAAAAACAGCTGCCTAAAAACCCTAAGTTTGGTACTAACATGTTACTTTAATTCATCCATTCCTTAAGTCACATTGGTCATCCTCCTCTGCACCCACTCTAGTTCAAATATGTCCTTCTTATACACAGGCACCCAAAATTATACACAGTATTCCATGTGTGATCTGACTAATGATTTGTATAGCGGCAAAATGATGTTCTTGTCAAGAGTATATATGCCTCTTTTCATTTCATCCCTTGATTTTATTTGCCTTGGCAGCAGCTTTCTGGCACTGGTTACTAAAATTGAGTTTACTGTCTGCCAATATCTCCAAGCCCCTAAAAAGAACTTTGAGTGATGATATGCTAAAGCAAATAATATACCAGGAAAGTAGCAAACAGAGAATATTTAGCTTAGGAAAAGTAAATGTGATTTGCGACTTACTCTTAGTTTCAGATTTGGCTCCAGGGTCCATTTCTCACCCATTAGTACATAATAGCCTGTGAATCCAGAATGCTGCTGCCTTCACTAGCTCTTATGTATCAGCATAGTTGTATTACTGTGTTGCTTTAACCCTCTAGTACAGCTTTGCTGTAATGACAGAAACTAATACTGAGGAGTGTATAATAAGCCCACTTGCCCTGCAGTTACTACTGAGGTTTCTTTCCTCTTTCTTCCATTGATGCTGCCTCCCAGCTTTCAGATGGGAAACCTTTATAACAAATGCAAATGTATGTATGTTAAGAAACACCCCTTAACTAGCCCAATTCTATCTAGTCCCTTGGTGGACTTCAAGCCAGTAATAACACACATTGATGGTGTCTACTTAGTGCCTCTACAAAGTATAATGCCCTCATAGACCCCCCACAAATTATAGTGCACCTAAGTTCCCTTAGGTGTCCCCTAAATAGTATGATGCCTTCTTAGTACTCCCATACAGTATGATCTTCGTAGGACACCTAGCAAAGTCCCCACACACTATAATGCCCTCTTACTCATTCCTCAGTACGATGCTCTATTAGAGTCCCCACACTGTACGATGACCCCTTAGTGTCTCCAACACAACATAATGCCCAATTTTACTGAATTTCCCCACTGTGGGACTATTAAAGGACTATTATTATTATTATTAATTATTGCCTTCACAAAGTAATACTCCTTTGTTCTTCCATACATTAGAATTTCCACTTGGTGCTCCCACAAACTATGATGCCCCATTAGTGCCCCCCACAGTATAATGCTGCTATAGTGCCTCCACACAGTATATTGCCCCCTTAGTTAAATAATCCATATAGGTTTATATGCTGCTGAAGAATGCAACAGACTTTACAGAGACCAATAATCTCCAAACATTGGGGCAGTGTTGTATTTGTTCCACCTCAAGTGCTTGTTTCCTACCCGTCAGTTCTGTAAACATATGTATTTGCACTTTTTAGGTGGTGAAAGCCACCACCTTCCACAAGTATGGTCTTAGAGGGGAGACTATTGCTAGGACCTCACTTAAGCTAAGCCTTGTGTACTGTTTATCTGCATTCTGTTTGTGCACTTTAACTATGAGGTACTAATATTGTGTATTTACATGCTTTGCTATGATTGTGTTGACTCTTTGTTACACTGTTTTATGTTTTTGTAACTTTAAGTATTTTGTTGCTGGGTCACCGTGCCTTCTTCATTCTAGCATTCTAGAAAGAGGGAGAGTCAATGATTATTCCAAAGTGTCGGAAACCTGATTGTGCCTGCGCAATGGGCAATATTGTTTTCGTGTCGATCAATGTACAGCCGTCTCACACTATGGCCTGGTGCCTTGTGGTCCACTGGATGAGAACATTTCCTATAAAAGTGGATATTCCTGTGTTTTTCAGATTTTCTGTTCAGGGTTCCTTTCCAACCATTGCAGCCACCTGTCAGTGTAGATCAGGGGTGCCAAACTCATTTTCACCGGGGGCCACTTCAGCCTCACAGGGTACCTTGAAGGGCCAAGATTATTTTACACATGTATAAAAGTAACTTCTCCTTAACAGTTAAGCGAGCTATTAAGGAGTAGTTACATTTGTACATTACTACTGTTACAATCAGCCCTTTGAGGACAACCAGGAAGAACATAATGTATTGTTAAAACCTAAGACATTGGCATGTTACATACTATCCTCATCCTTTTCTGAATATATCAAAAATTAAGCAATATACAAATACCGTTTACCCCTGCAAACTGTATTATGCTCCATAGTGGCCCCTGCACACTGTATTATGCTCTATAGTGGCCCCTGCACACTGTATTATGCTCTATAGTGGCCCCTACACATGGTATTATGCTCTATAGTGGCCCCTGCACACTGTATTATGCTCTATAGTGGCCCCTGCACTCGGTATTATGCTCCATAGTGGCCCCTGCACACGGTATTATGCTCCATAGTGGCCCTTGCACATGGTATTATGCTTCATAGTGGCCCCTGCACATGGTATTATGTCCCATAGTGACCCCCCACCCATGAACTATTATTATACTCTGGGGTCTTTTCAGACCCCAGAGTATAATGATTGGAGACCCAGGTGGTGACAAACATAAAACCAGTGTTACTTACCTGGGCTCCGGTGCTCTCCCTGCGTTCGGCCTTCTTCAATGTTGCACAGACTGGTGTCGCGACATAATGACATCGGCCCGGCTCACGTGACACCTGCGACGTCACCAAAGAAGGCCGATGCCTGCTGGGAGTAACATCGGATCGCCGGAGAGGTGAGTGACTCTGGTTTTTATGTTTATCACCTCCCCTGGGTCTCCGATTATTATACTCCGGGGTCTGAAAAGACCCCGGAGTATAATAATAGTAGTATTTGATGGGGTTCACCGGCCGCGGCCTCACTTACCATCCCCGCTCCTGCACACAGCCGTTTCTGCGTCCCATAGCAGAAGGGGAAGCGGGGGGCGGCCACGACCAGCAGCGGGGATCGATAAGTAAATAGGCCGTTACGTGCCGGGGATACTCCAGCAGGCAACGGCCTATTTATATATATAAAAAAAACTTATCCTCACCTACCTCCGACGCCTTGATGCATCCGCCGACTCCTCTTCTTGTCCGCGACGTCTGCGTGTCAGCGTAGGAGGCGCGATGACGTCATTGTATCACCGCCTGCACTGACATGCAGAGGTCTCGTAAACCAGCCCAGGACAGCTATCGCTTAGCTTTGTTTTTTTTTTTTTTAGCGGCCTGTCCTGGGCTGGTTTACATTACATAGACAATAAAAAATGCCGCCTGGGGCCAGATAAGTGCCGGGCCGGATAACAGAAGGCAGCGGGCCGCATTCGGCCCGCGGGCCTTGTGTTTGACACCTGTGGTGTAGAGGGTAATGACCAGTCAAGGATTGGAACCCCAGCATGCATCTGATAAAACAGGAACTGTGGGAGCTGAGCACACCTGTGTGAACAGGGAGACTGCTGTATGTTGCCTTGGGCTCCCTCTCTCACGCTGGTAGATGGTTGTTGAGCAAACTGCTAGACCGTGGAAAACTGCTGTACTAAGCAAATGTTGTTAAATCCTGATGTATCTGAGCATCTGCTGTTAATTTCTACCGAGCCAAATGATGAGACCTGCAAGTGAGCATGTGGGCTTTCTGTGGCCAAATTTTGCAAGCACCAGAGAGAGAGAATGGGCACCTGGCTGCCCTATGCTTGGATGGGGGCCATATTCATGATCCTGACAACAACAGGTTGGTTCCTATCTCATTACACACTTACTTAATGATGCCTGGTTATAGAGATGTGCCCAACTTTAACTTTTAATACGTTTTATGAAAGACTCTAAGTTTTCATTAAAACAAATTCAAAAATGACTGTGACAGTTCACATTATAACCTCTGGGTGGGCACACATAGACAAATACAGGATATACATACCGTGTTTCTCCGAAAATAAGAAAGGAGCTTATGTTATTTTTTTTTCTCTGAAAAAAGGCTATGAACAACAATCACATATTTGATCACTTTTTATTTCAATTTTTATCAGAGACGAAACAGCAAAAAAACGGCAGTTCGGCACTTTTGAATTTTTTTTCCCGCTACGGTGTTCACCGTACAGGAAAAATGTTTGTAGACCCAGTGTCTTCGGACTTGAACTTTTATTTTATTTTATTAACCCCCCTTCCCTAGGGGGCTTGCAGTCTATGGGAAATTCTCTACATTACTATTAAGGCTGATCATAGACCAGCCTCAATAGTAATATTCCTAGAACAGACCTGGGAACCTTCGTAAGGCTCCTGGCTGTCAAAAGAGCAGGTCGTCTCCTGCGCAGGCCTGCAATGAGAAAGGTACAGGGGACAGTAAAGGGACTGTTGTGCTACTGTTGTGCGGAGACCCAGTACAGTAGGTATGGCAGTGGGAACCTGCCCCAGGGACAGTTGTGCTACTGTGGGGGGGGGGGGGAATTACACACTCAACAATGCCTGCGATCAGAGTGGACTCTGATCGCGGGCATTAGCTCTGGGTCTCTACTGTACATTACAGCAGAGACCCGGTATAGTAGCTATGGTAGCCACGCACCAACTAGCTAGGGCTTATTTTTGGAGTAGGGCTTATATTTCAAGCCTACTCCAAAAAACCTGGAAAATCTAGCTAGGGCTTATTTTCAGGGTAGGGCTTATTTTTGGAGAAACACGGTATGTTTAACTGACACCAATAACTTGCTGCATGTGATAACATATCACAAAACATCACAAAAGCCATTGAAAGAGTTATGATTTATGCCACAATGCTGTTAATGCACTAAGTGTCAGATACTTTGTACAAACTTCAACAGAGCGTTGCAAAATCATGCTTTTTTTTCAAAGCCGGATATCTCGTGGCACTCATCTCGGGATATGTTAAGCTAAGAGTAAAGGTAAGGAAGGACACATCTCTAATTTATAAGATATGTTCAGCTAGATATCCATTTGTTACTTACCGAATTTATATATTATTAAAGGCCAGCATAGTCAGTAGTATAAGCAAATATAAGAAACTTTGTAATATATCTTACCAGAGAAAATATTTCACTCTCAGTCTTGACTTCAGACATATATAAGATTTTTAAACATTCACACAGAAATCTCTGCTTAATCCGTATTGCTCTCTCCAGACAGACTGCAGTTTACTGAAACTCACAATAGAAGTCTATGGAAAGTTGAAGAGGGAGAAGTAGATGTTTAAGAGAAAAGACAGACACAGAGCTTGTAGTAGCTAATAGAGATGGACAAATCTTGCAAAATTTATTTAGTGAATATTCGTGAAATTCACTGTCAAGTTTTCTTTTAAACTAACTCACAAATGCTATTATTATTAACTCACTATCTTTTGTGTCAAAACATTATGTTGACATGCCCCGCAGGCCTCAGAGGTGACTTAGGGCCACTAACAGAGGAGAATGAAGCAGACCAGAAGATGTCTGGGCAAAAACATTAGCACCATGAGCCTAGGATGAGGAAGCGGGAGGGGGATGAGTATGACCGTTTATTATTTTTCATCACCTCCCCTGGACCTCCAATTACTCCTAAGTCTGAAGAGACCCTAGTTTATAATGATGCGTGGATGGCAAACCTCAAACCCAATTTTTGGGGAACAATTTTTTTTTTTTTTGTGACAAATCCACTTGCTACAAACCAGCTTGCTCATCTCTAATACTTAATAAGAAGCTTCTATCCTACCCCAACTGCTTTATTCATATCTTTTCAGACCAATTCTTTTTTTTTAAATCCTGCATGATCCTTCTGTGATTGTTAAAGAGCGAGAGCATTATAGAGATGATTCTCCTCTGTGTGCAGTGCATGGAAACATTATAAAAGATAGCTGATACCCTCCAGCTCAAGGAAAACTGAGAATAAGAAATATAGACTGCTGACAGTAAAATTGTGTACAAATTCAATCATATAATGGAAAAAAAATAGTGTTATTACTCATATACACACATTGTACTATTGATATATGCAAAGTTTGCTGGAAGGTTAGTACAGCCTTATTAAGGATGCCTTAAAGGGAGTCTGTCACCAGAACGTAGACCTAAAGATAGATAGGTTAGGGTCACTTTAATCAAACAATGTTATTCCCTTTTGAATCAGTGTCTCCATTGCAGAGATATCACAGTTTTTAATAATATGCAAATCATGTCTTTGGAGCAATGAGGGCATTGACATTGCTCCAAATAGGTAAATAGCAACAACCTCCAAATACCTAATTAGCATATTGACAAAAACAGTCATATCTAAGCAATTGAGGCAGGGATTTAAAAAGTGAAAACACCCCTTGATTCAGGTGACCCTAACCTATCTATCTGTGGGGCTGGGTGGATAGGATGAGTTCTGGTGATAGACTCCCTTAATATTAATGAAAAAAAGTTGCATTTTAAATTTTTTAGGATTTAGGACTACAGTGGGTTACTTTTTGATTATATTGTTGTTAGAGTCACCAAAACTTTTGTCTACAGTTTTCATTGATTCATTGATATATATTATGACAATTCTATACTAATTTTAATTACGTATTTTATGTTTAATGCATCTTCATCTTAAGTCATGAAACTAGGATACTAACAGTCGTGTTCCTCTTCCTGACTCTTATTATTACATGCTTTACACGTAGATTGTTCTTTGTTTTCAACTTCAAAGTATCCCTGATCTTATGTTCTCTTTGAAAGTTTCAATCATTTAAAAAGAGACTTAAGGTTCAATGATCTAGCCAGGGTGCCCAAAGTTTTCACATTCGTGCTTAACTTCTGCACTAGATGGCTTCAGCTTGAGTGATGTATTCAATTTATAATTCTGCACCCTATGGCTTCCATACATTCTAGTTAGTTTTATCCTAAGGCTATGTTAACAATGGTAAGATAAACATATGTAACGCTTGTTTGAACTATGGGTTGCTGTTTCTATTATACACAGTACATTTTGGAAATTAAAATTGTGTTTGGGAAAAATAATATATAAATCCTGTAAAGTAAAAAAAAAAAATCAAAAAAATTAAAATACAGGATTACTCTGTGCCATCATACTTTGCTACAACTGGATGTGCTATTGCATTTGTATTACAGTATATGTATTTCGTTTACAAAATGTTATAGTATTTCATACCCCTGAAAGGTATTTTGTGGCACAGAATGATAATGTGTCACATTATTGTGTAGGAATTCTATCACAGGTGATAATATGTTTTGTCGTATAATTGTGTCTTGTATAATTTGTGCATAATGTATGTATATTGAACAGGTGACTAATTATAGAATGTGCAATTTCTGCTAATTGTACAGTATAACCCCGTGATGATAATAACTAAAAAAAAATAGCTGTATTTCTCATTTTCATTCTTTTCATTTATTTTATTTATGTATATATAATCCTTGTATATTATGCAGTTCTGTACAGAGATTGCTCTCATCACATTGGTCCCTATCCCCAGTGGGGTTCTTAACCCAAATTAATCTATCAGTTTGTTCTGAAAGATATTATACAACAAACTAGAGATGGGTGAACCTCCTGAGATTTGTTTTTTAAAATATTTGCTTGTAGAGATGGCAAAACCCTTCGAGATTCATTTAATTTCAGGTTTGGTCAGCTTAGGTCTCTGATTTGTTTTGGGTCAAACAAGTTTGGCACAAACCACCCCTTAAATTGACTTAAAACATAGTGTAAAACATTCTTAGGGCTCCTAGAAACCTATCTATAAAACATAGTGTAGAATACTGTGAGGGCTCCTATGAACCTATCTATATACATAGTGTAGAATACAGTCAGGGCTCCTAGGAACCTATCTATAAAACATAGTGTAGAACACTGTCAGGGCTCCTAGGAATCTATCTATAAAACATTATGTAGTATACTCTTAGGGCTCCTAGGAACCTATCAATAAAACATAGTGTAGAACGCTGTCAGGGCTCCTAGGAACCTATCTATAAAACATTATGTAGTATACTCTTAGGGCTCCTAGGAACCTATCTATAAAATATAGTGTAGAATACTGTCAGGGCTCCTAGGAACCTATCTATAAAACATAGTGTAGAATACTGTGAGGGCTCCTAGGAACCTATCTATAAAACATAGTGTAGAACACTGTCAGGGCTCCTAGGAACCTATCTATAAAACATAGTGTAGAACACTGTCAGGGCTCCTAGGAACCTATCTATGAAACATAGTGTAGAATAAAGTCAGGGCTCCTAGGAACCCATCTATAAAACATAGTGTAGAATACAGTCAGGGCTCCTAGGAACCTATCTATGAAACATAGTATAGAACACTCTTAGGGCTCCTAGTAACCTATCTATAAAACATAGTGTAGAACGCTGTCAGGGCTCCTAGGAACCTATCTATAAAACATTATGTAGTATACTCTTAGAGCTCCTAGAAACCTATCTATAAAATATAGTGTAGAATACTCTTAGGGCTACTAGAAACCTATCTATCCAATCTATCTATGATTAGGCCACCAGCGGTTACATGGACATGCAGAGCTTCACTGCTGAAGTCCAATCATAGGCCTCAGTGGTGACTCCAGGCTGATGATGTCACAGAAGAGTGACATCACCAGGAGAACACCAGACGAAGAAGGCCTCCCCTGGACCTGAAACTATTATACTGTGGGGTCTGAAGAGATCCCAGAGAATAGTACGGCAGCCGTTTCAATTTGCCCGAGACAAATCTCCATGTGTTCGGTTTCGTAAAACAAAAACAACCAATTTGGAATATTCGGGTCGAACCCGGCTCGTTATGAACCAACATAAAGATAAACATGCAGCATACACACTGTTGACATAAAAAGTGAAAAGTGTTTTTTTTTCCAATCCAAATTTGTTTAATCCAAAGTGTAAGTGCTATTATTCTAGTCTAGGGTCTCTTCAGACCCCAGAGTATAATAACGATTCATGGATGGCTAACCCAAAAGATTTTTGGACATTTTTTGGAAAATTTGTAATGGACCCAACTCATTAACAACTGGTTCACTCATCTCTACAATTAACCAGAGAACTTCAATCATACATGAGGAACATGTTGATCCATTAACAATATATGGCAAGGATCTTTAAGAAAAGAGGGATCAAGTGAGGAATGGTCTCTAATGAAGTTTTAAAAGGTTATCCAAGATTTGGTCTTGAATGAGAATTGAGCAGCAGTAACTTGGCATAGTCTCTACTGAGTACATGGATCTGTCTGCTTCTGGCTCCGTACATTGTGCAGATCTGGGGGCTGCACCAGCTGATTGGAGGGGTACAGGCTGTTGGACTCCCACCAATCTGATATCAAGTCTTGAACAAACCTTTAATGATAATAATAATAATTTTAAAGACAGATATTGTTGTGACCAAAGATATTGTCTTACAAGAAGGAGTTTTGTACGATTTCTTTACTTACAGGTAATACGGGAGTTTGGAGATATTAAAGTGCACATCCAGAAATGTTGTAGATAGGGTTTTACTGTTGCCAAGACAAGCATACAACAATAGAGTCACAGTTGCTTTGGCAATTCAATCGACCATTCTACTGGCTGCATCTCCTGCCGACAGATTAAAATTCTGGGGGAAGATGGAGCCAGAAGCAACACTTTACATTAACAATTGAACAGCTCCATGAATAAGGTCAAGAACTGTATTACTTCATCTAAGAAACCTTGATCAATATTTCTCCATCTCCCAAGGATGCATTATATATTCTCAAAGTACCAAAATATTGTAATGCATATTCATTTAATTCAACAAATGTGACAATATTTCCACATTTAATGGCTGTTTTGTGTACCAGTGACCCCCAAAGTAAATGTCTAGGTCAAAGGAATAACAATGCATGTTAGTGTATGATGTCTTTCAATGGGTTAGAATGAATTATGCTGGAGCAAATAGTTTATTCAAGGTAATTTATGTGTATGTGTGAGTAATGTGTATATCATATAATTTAATGTATGTATGTATGTATGTATGTATGTGCCATAGCAGTACTATATACACATGTGGACAAAATTGTTGGTACCCCTCGTTTAATGAAAGAAAAACCCACAATGGTCACAGAAATAACTTGAATCTGACAAAAGTAATTTGCCAAACTACATGTTGACAAGCCACAAAGCTTCTGGGAGAATGTCCTATGGACAGATGAGACAAAAATCAAAATTTTGGCAAGGCACATCAGATCTATGTTCACAGACGGAAAAATGAAGCATATCTTGAAAAGAACACTGTCCCTACTGTGAAACATGGAGGAGGCTCTGTTATGTTCTGGGGCTGCTTTGCTGCATCTGGCACAGGGTGTCTTGAATCTGTGCAGGGTACAATGAAATTACAAGACTATCAAGGGATTCTAGAGAGAAATGTGCTGCCCAGTGTCAGAGAGCTTGGTCTCAGTCGCAGGTCATGGGTCTTGCAACAGGACAGTGACCCAAAACACACAGCTAAAAACACCCAAGAATGGTTAAGAGGAAAACATTGGACTATTCTGAAGTGGCCTTCTATGAGGCCTGACCTAAATCCTATTGAGCATCTTTGGAAGGAGCTGAAACATGTCGTCTGGAAAAGGCACCCTTCAAACCCAAGACAACTGGAGCAGTTTGCTCATGAGGAGTGGCCAAAATACCTGCTGAGAGGTGCAGAAGTCTCATTGACAGTTACAGGAATCGTTTGATTGCAGGGATTGCCTCAAAAGGTTGTGCAACAAAATATTAAGTTAAGGGAACCATCATTTCTGTCCAGGCCTGTTTCATGAGTTTTCTTTTTTTAAAAATTCTGTTGAAGCATGGTTGAAAAGCAATGTCTGACTTTCATTTGTTCATTTTCATAGAATTTTTATATATTATTACTTTTGTCAGATTCAAGTTATTTCTGTGACCATTGTGGGTTTTTCTTTCATTAAACGAGGGGTACCAACAATTTTGTCCACGTGTTTATGTGTGCTGTACAGAGGCACTATGTATGCATGTAATATAGTTGTATAATATATGTGTGCAACATATTTGTATGATGGTATAGCGGTACAATGTATGTGCATGGTGTCTGTGTATGATATCGCTCTTTGTATAATGTATAATATAGCGATATAATGTACAGTATGTGTGTGGTATGGCAGCATGATGTAAAGTATCTGTGTGCTATAGATGTATGATATACAGATGCAGCCTTCCATAACTTGAATCTGATAACTTGCTGCATCTCAAAATAAAAGCCATATAAAACGACTGAAAAAGTGAAGTTGAAGATGATTGCCGCTGTGTGTCATACTATGTCACACTGAGTGTATATTTAATCCTTAGCTCCATAAAAGTATGGCATATTAATATAGCAGTCAGATCTGCAGATTAACCCCTCAGATGCTGTGATCAATACTGATCCCTACATCTGGGTAGTTCTTTCACCCCCAATGTTGGATGTTCCATTTTAGTTAATCTGAGATGAATCCTCAATTGTTTGGTTTTGTTAAAAAACAAATAATTTAGGATATTTAAGTCGAACCCAGTTTATGCCAAAGCAGTTCACCCATCTCTGCTAGGTACCAATAAAAACTACAAATTGACCCAATTGCCTCACATAGCTCCGCCAACGAACAAGTTGAAAAGTTATGGACGTCAAAATATGGCAAATCATAAAATGGTGTTATATTTAATATGAGTGGTAAAATGTAATGAAACCAATATAAATATGGTATTAGCATAATCCTAATGAGCTGCTGGGGAAAGTTGCAAGAATAATGCAAAGAATAAGCCCTAATGTGGCTATGTCCATAGAAAAATAAAAACTTTGAAAGGCAGAGATGGAAAATATAAAAAAAAAATCACTTAGCCTTAACACCTCAATTACCCTGTATCCTTAAAGGGTTAGGAGTCATGTTAAATTTGGCTACATCTGTATGTGTGTAGTGTAACCACACCATTTACAGATTTGACCTTTCTTACTGTACTTTTCCTCTTGGCTCAACATTTCCTGAAATGTGAGGGATGAAATGAATAGTTTTTTTCATAATACTAATAAAAAGGTCTATTCTACTATATATGTGTCTATGGCAAGAGGAAATCGAAGGCCTTAAAGAGGACCTTTCACCACTTCCACCAACTCCAACTACTTGCATTCTTTAATAGGCACCGCTCCGCTAGTTCTGATGCCGTTGGAGTTTTTGTATTTCTAGCCTGTATCCAGACCAATCATTTATATTATTTTCTACACAATTAGGCTTGCTACTGTCAGGTGGGCAGTCCTTGTCTGTCTTTTCTTGCCTGACACCGCCCCCTTGACAACAGACAGCGTAATTGTGCTGAAACTCACGGCACCAATTGCTCCGGAATGCTAGAGCCTAAAGTATAAATATCAACTGTTCCAGAATTAGTGGAGCGGTACCTAATAAGGAATGTAAAGAATTAGAGCTGGTGGAGGTGGCGAAAGGTTGTCTTTAACCAAATTTGAGTAAAGGGAATGGTAGATACATCTGAAGATATGTCCGTCCCTTGGTTGAATATATCAAGTCCCTTGGCTGATATGGTTGAACATATCAAGATCTGTGTGTCACAAGAAGATTAACTTTTCAAGACAATATTTTGTGAGATAGTGGGGCACATTTATTACTGTCTTATGCCACTTTTTGCAACTTTTTAAATGTCACCTGGATCAAAACTTGTTGCAAGTGGCGTTTTTATGCTTCCATCACCTCTTTCCTGAAAAAGATCATAGTAAGAGGCTGGTTGTAGGAGAAATAACCAAACACGTCAGATTTATAGTCATGATGATTCCTGGTGCACCCTAAGTGTGAGAAGGAGCGCTATCGGAAGTCTTTCCTCCCCACTGGAAATACAAATACAACCAACACCGAGCTAAGCGAAGGTCACTCCATACAGAGAACTGAAATATCTTAAGTTGTGATATCCCTTCTACTACTATTTTTACCTGTACCTTTTTATCTGTACCTACTGTCACTGTAATGCCTCTACCTTAGAGCTTTTGTATTTGTATTAGCTATGTTGCTGTAACACAATGAATTTCCCCATGGTGGGACTATTAAAGGATTATCTTATCTTATCTTATCTTCAAATCTATGTCAGCTAAGAGCAGGAGAAAGTTCCCATCAGAGGATGCACATGATAAATGAGGCGCACAGTCTGGAATATGTAAATCAACCCCCCATCTTGTAAAGTGATGTCATATGTGTCCATGTGTGACCACCCAGTAGTTGTATTTTGAGTTACAGCCTTGATTTTTTGTACCATGTCTACATAGTCCATTGAATTCTTTTTATGAACAATTGGAGTTCTTAAAGGGGTGTCACTCAAGAAAGTAACATTTAAAGGAATACTAAATATAAAAATAACTGATAAAAGTGACCAAGAAAAAAGTCGCTCTGACTCTTTATCAGTCTTCAGCATATTTTGCCATAGCCAGTATACTGATGGCTCAAATGTTCCTGATTTTCTTGCAACCGTAAGATTTATATTCTTATAGTTTTATAACCCCGTAGTTCTCAATTTTTTTTTTATCAGGTAACTTATGTGAACTTGAATAACAAATAATACTTTTCCATAAAGTGATATGTCTTGATATATCTCACATATTTCTTCTGCAATATGTTAACAAGTTAAATTTATATAGTGAAATTTTTGAATTGTGAATATAATCATTATGTGAAATTGAGATAAATGGAGTGACAAGTGACTTTATAACAGCAGATGAAAAGAAAATAACGTGTTGAATATATCAGTAACAAGTTATCATAAAAGCCATTTTAATACTACAGAAAATCAAAGCAGCTTTCAGCATAGAGTGTTTACCTATTAGATCTGTCTTCTCCTTGTCACCATCTATCCTGTAGCTACCTTATAAAATACGATGTTCTGGTGTTCTGTTATCATAGTACATCATATCATAGTGAGGTGGCGCTTGCTGTCAAAAAGTAATAAGTAAGTGACAGCTAGGTGACAAGACATTCCAAATGAAAATCTAAATGTTGTACATGCATATCATGCTTGGCTCAAATGCATTGGAATATATTTAGGCTCTTTATCTGGATCTTCGGAAGGAGCTATGATTTTTGATGAATAATGAATGGCAAGAACTTTGGAGAAGATGAAGTCGATAAAATGACTTCGCTACAACTGGTTTTCTTTCCCATCATCTGATCATCATGTCCCTTATTCATAGAGCATGATAATCACATGATAGTACTGACATGAGCAAACTGGATAATAACAAACCAGGATTGTTACAAATTCTCCAAATTCTCTTTTCCTCTAGCCTCCACTGTTCTTGACCAATCAGTGCTCTTAGTTTTGGCACCTATGATAATTAAGCTTTGTAATGTCAAGTGGAGAAATCAGGCGATACCTTTAGAGGCTAACTGAGTATATTTGATGGTAAGCTTTCAAGACTACTAGCTCTCTTCTTCAGACATGGTGTTGTACAAGAAACTGAAAATTCACAGACATGGACCTTCAAAGGATCTTAGAATATTTAAAAATAACAAAATGAAATATAAGAAGAGAAGTTATTTACAATATAGATTCTAAGATCCTTTGAAGGTCCATGTCTTTTGTGTATAAAAAGTCTGTGAATTTTCAGTTTCTTGTATAACACCATGTCTAAAGAAAAGAGCTAGTACTCTCAAAGCTTACCATCAAATATACTCAGTTAGCCTCTAAAAGGTATCGCCTGATTTCTTCACTAATGTCAAGTGGGTGACTCAGAATCTCACTCCCTTGCCTGCTCCTGCCTGACACCACCCTCTTGACAGTAGTGTATGGTAAGATCATGTTGCTTACTGAAATGGTTCTAAACTTGTGATACACATATCTGGACTTTCCAAGATGTCAAGAAGAAAGGTAAGAAGGACACATCAGTTTGTTAAAGTACTTTCTGAATACAACATGGTTTCATGATAAGGTGACCTGCGGGTGTTCAAGGTTTTTTTTTTTTGTAAACGTCATGATATTGTGTCAAATTGATTTCAAGATAAATTGGAATCCTTAACCAGATTGGCGATTCTTTAAGTGTGGACTCATCTATACAAGCAAAGAGAAGGAAATGGGAACTCCAGACCACTATTCTATTGTTCTAATGTGGGGCTCAGAGGTCACATTGGAAGAGGCCTGAAATGGACCACTGGACACCACAAAGATGCCCAGGACAGGTGAGGCAAGGTGAAAATAAGTATGTGTTATTTTTCCTCACCATCCCTGGACCTCCATTTATTATACCCCAGAGTATAACAATAGCACTTCCGGTTCTATCCAAACAAGTTTGGTACAAAACGAATCGGAGATCCAAAACAAATCTCGACTCTTAACATCTAGGATGAGTAGCTTATATGATGGGCAGTTCATTGAAATGTCCATCCTGTTTCTCTCAGTCCAATGACACACCCACTGTCAAAGTCTGTCAACTGGGCAAAATGGATCTTTGGGTTTATCTATATCGAGTGTGTAGGTTGATGGTCCTCCAAGAGGGGTCTATTCCGTTCCGATGAACATAGAGCAGGTCCTATCCTACAGCAGAATAGAATGCATCATAGAGGTCAGTTTATCACAGAATGCTCTCAGAGGTCACTTCGAGTGTCATCCGAGTGCATTCCATGGCAAATCTGGCCCCACATCTGACAGCACACTTGGTCATGTGCATGGGGCCTTACAGACACTTCTAGCAGTCAGCGATCTCTCACCAAGAGGTACACTACCCAAAAGTAGCCTCTGAGAGCTTTTTTATAGGGCAGCGGCGGAAACACTTTTACTCCCTTTTGTAGTACTACCCTCTGTCTAACTTAGACCACATCTGTAATAATTTCCATATGTTTCTGAGACATTACTGCAGGCTAAGTTTTGCAGCAATTTGACCTTTCTATCTTGGCGTGTTACTATTTTTGTCCATGGGTAACACTTTTGTCTTTTTGACACTAAAGTATCAAATATTGTATGATTTTTTTTTCTGGCTAATGTGGTACTGTACTATTTTTCTCTATACTTTGTCAATGGATACATAATTCATATTATTGCATTATGCCATTTGTTCCTAGTTGAAGTAACTTTTTAACCTGACCATGTTGGCTAAGTATACAATTAAAATGTCCATTTTCTATCAGAAAATACTTGTCAATTCCAAAACTGTTTCTCAATTAATAGTTAATGAAGTAACAGTTCTGGGGACTGCAGTTAATCTATTGCTTATTCATTTTCTGCTCGCATTGGATGATGCATCTGACATGATTCATGAACTGTTGATTAAAATATTGATTACTTTTGTCCCTTTCTTTTATGTCTATCTGTCAATCAATGAAACTTAGGACTGGGAATCATGGCCTGCTGACAGAATTTTCATTAGATCGCTTAGAAGTGTGACTCCATCAATACCTGGACACATACATACAGACATATATAGATTACCACTAGTGTCTACTTTAGGTTGATTACAAAACCACTTACTTGGCCAGCATATGCATTATAGCTTTTTATTATGTACTTTCTAGTTGAAACAAGATATTATATTTTCATTTTGGGCAAATGAGGCGTCTAACAATTCGACTGTATAGATAGTGATGGGGCAGTCAGAAAATACACCAAATCTGCCATATAGCGGTGCACTTTAGTGCATGTTTCCTTCTTTAGACCACCTCTTGGGCCAAAAAAACTGGACTTCTTATAAATCTGAAGCATGAACTCCCTATTTAGACACTTTGAGGCCGGGGCCCCATGTGGTGTCCCTTTTACAGTCTAGCAAATCCCATCCACACATTGCAGAAAAATACGCACAGCGGAAACGCTGCAATTTACAAAAATGGAGCAGGTTTGGAAATTGCAGCATGTCAATTACACTTACGGAAACGCCGGCGGTTTCCCTATAGTATAATTGAAGCAGAAAGTCTGCAGAGGAAACCTCTCTGGACTTTCTGTGAAAAGCGCTGTGGGAAAAACCATGATGTGTTTCCGTCACGTTTTTTCCCACAGCGCTTTTTTGCTGCAGCCCGCTATGTGGGTCCTTAGCCAGAAAGATTTCTATTCCGTTTGGTACAAATTATATTAAATTCATTAACACCAGAATAATGGGGCAAATAACGCCAGAATTTTGGTGCAACAATAGTAAAATTGCCCCTTGTTCATATTTTGCATGTTCAGTTGTTTTTTTTTAATTCCAAAAGATAACAACAATATAATTACTAATGTGAAAGTTCTAAAGTTTATTCCTGCAAGATGTTATCAGCAAATACTAGGGAGTAAAGGTGGCCTTAGACTTTCTAAATGCTCTTGACTCATGCATGTTTGGCTCAGTGGAGAAATTTAGCTATAACCGATAGACCGTCGTTGGCCGAAATGACTGATTGAGGCCATTTTGGTCAACGATCAGTTATAAAAAAAATACCATGAATAACAGTCTATCAAAACTAGATTGGCTGTGTTGGGAATTTTCATCTGGTGGTCCGCTTAGATGTTGATGGTGGGCTTTGCTTATATGAATGATCCCACCATCCACTGAATGACCACATCATGGACTTCCAAAATATAATGTATGTGATCAGCTTTAGTAGACAGCTTATCCCAAAAGCATCAGACATTGAAATTCAACATGTCCAATTTTTATTTCCCTGACCTCATCTATAATGGAAGAGACAAGAGGAATTTTGTCACTTTGTTACCCTAACTGATCCTGTCTGCACAGTCTTCTGGCTCTTACATTTACAAAAAAGTAAGATTATCATTTTATTTGGAATTTCTAGACTATAGAAACCTGGATACAAGTATAAAGCTATTTCAATGAATATGGAAAAAAATGTTAAAAACTGTGCAAAATGATCTACAATGCTGAATATCATGAAATTGATCCAATGGGTTAGTAGTGTGCCCACAAAAACAGAATAGGTGTTAAATATATGGTATGATCACTGGCATTCTGACCTCTTGGACACCACCATTCATGAGAATATGGATCCTATGCTCCCCATTTCAAAGAAGTAGTGGTCACATGTGCTCAATACCACGCCATTCAAAGTGTAGTGCTAGCGCATAAGAGAGATACTGGACCCCATTGCTATGATTAGTCGGGTCCCAGTAGTCAGACATCTAGTAGTTATACATTTCTATTCTGTGTTTGGTGGCATAGGATAGTGGGTAACTTGTCAATCGATGGGGGTCCCAAGGGTCTGACTCTAATGATCATGAGAACTGAGGCTTAGCATACCATCTTGAATGGAGGCACTGGTCAAAAATGTACGTCCCTGCTCCATTGATTTCAATGGGACTGCCAGAGATAGTCAAGTAACTTCCTGAGGATAGGGGTAACTTGTGGCCAGAATACATCTTTAAGAAGAACATGAGCAAGGACATGTGGAAAGGACCTTGCACTTCTTTGGGGAGAATGCAAATACTACTTACCAGATCCACTTTGCTCCATCATTATACATATGGCTAAAGGCATAAGATCCTGCCTGCTGAAGCGTTACGGGATAGTTTTTCATACTGAGTGGGAAAGAGCAGCCAACCAAGCGTGTTAGTTGTTTTTTTTCTCCATGAAAAGTGCTAGATCATTAAGAGGTTTCCTAGTAGTTTTGTATATTTTCCATGAAATGGATTAATAGGATTTTTAGACCATTTTTAGGAATTCTGATCTATTTTGAGTAAAGAGTATTTGTAAATCTCAGGGAGCATCAATTTTCTGCAGAAAGATCATGTTGAAAAAATTTAGTAGACTTCTCTGACAGGTAACTTAGGTGAGAGATCAGAATGGGTTAGTTGATAATGCGAACTGAGACCTTACCAAGGCTCTTGATACATTAACAAACTCATCCGAAAACTGCTTAGATGTCAGCACAAGAATTGTAAAATGGACACGACAGATAGAGTGTAATAGTGAATGCTCAATAGAACTCACCAGTAGGCACCCTGCATACCAGTGTGTTTGATATGTTTCCTTCTATTTTGTTTAGCATTGTTGTACGTGATATTAAAGAGATAATGCAGAGATCTTTTTAATAATCTTTTTACATGGAGACATGATGACAAGGAGGTGTCCACCATGTCTAAAAGGAAAACTGGTTTCTTATCATAGATGGGAATTCTTTTCTGTAAGGGCAGTGAAATTATGGAACAACATGAGGATTGATGCATTGTAAAATTTCAAGAAGAACCTGGATGCTTTTCTTGAAAAATAAAATAACACAAATTTTGGGTACTAGGTTACTTATGCTGAGATATTTATTTAGGGTTCTATTCTCATTGCCATATTTGGAGTCAAGAGATATTTCTTTCCACTTATTGGTATCCACCTCTTTGGGATTTTTTGGCTTCTTCTGGATCAACACCATAGGATTATAGGAAGGATTTGATGGACTTGTGTGTTTTTTTTCAACCCTGTCATCTATATAACAATATAACTATTAAGGTTAGTCTGTATGAAAGGTATGTATATTTCTTAATACATAGATTGTATAAAGAGCGATTGAAACATCAGACAATCCCCAAAATGGTATCAATAAAAACTAGAACTTGCCCTGCAAAAAAGATTCTATTTTTTTTTTATTTTTCAAAGTTTTGGAATTTTATAAGTGTAAGGGTAAAACATTACATAAACTATATAAATTTGTTATTACTATTTGGTAAATTTGGTAACAGTTTGGCTGCATGGTGAATTCTGTGAAAACAAAACCCATAACAAAATCACACAAATGCATTTTTTTTCTAGTTCCACCCCATTCTGAATTTTATTTTCAGCTTTCCTGTACATCCGATGAAATATTTAATGGTACCATTACGAAGCACAATTTGTCCCACAAAAAATAAACCCTAACTGAATCTATGAATGGAAAAATAGCAAAAAATGAAAATGTAAAAATGAAAAATGGCAGGAAAGGGTGAAAGGTTTCCCATACTAAAATATTGATGACTTTTCATTAAAATACAGTCATATGAAAAAGTTTGGGCACCCCTATTAATCTTAATCATTTTTAGTTCTAAATATTTGGGTGTTTGCAACAGCCATTTCAATTTGATATATCTAATAACTGATGGACACAGTAATATTTCAGGATTGAAATGAGGTTTATTGTACTAACAGAAAATGTGCAGTATGCATTAAACCAAAATTTGACCGATGCAAAAGTATGGGCACCTCAACAGAAAAGTGACATTAATATTTAGTAGATCCTCCTTTTGCAAAAATAACAGCCTCTAGTCGCTTCCTGTAGCTTTTAATCAGTTCCTGGATCCTGGTGAAGGTATTTTTGACCATTCCTCTTTACAAAACAATTCCAGTTCAGTTAAGTTTGATGGTCGCCGAGCATGGACAGCCCGCTTCAAATTATCCCACAGATGTTCAATGATATTCAGGTCTGGGGACTGGGATGGCCATTCCAGAACATTGTAATTGTTCCTCTGAATGAATGCCTGAGTAGATTTGGAGCTGTGTTTTGGATCATTGTCTTGCTGAAATATCCATCCCCGGCGTAACTTCAAATTCGTCACTGATTCTTGTACATTATTCTCAAGAATCTGCTGATACTGAGTTGAATCCATGCGACCCTCAACTTTAACAAGATTCCCGGTGCCAGCATTGGCCACACAACCCCAAAGCATGATGGAACCTCCACCAAATTTTACAGTGGGTAGCAAGTGTTTTTCTTGGAATGCTGTGTTTTTTTGACGCCATGCATAACGCCTTTTTGTATGACCAAACAACTCAATCTTTGTTTCATCAGTCCACAGGACCTTCTTCCAAAATGAAGCTGGCTTGTCCAAATGTGCTTTTGCATACCTCAGGCAACTCTGTTTGTGGCGTGCTTTCAGAAACGGCTTCTTTCGCATCACTCTCCCATCAGCTTCTCCTTGTGCAAAGTGTGCTGTATTGTTGACCGATGCACAGTGACACCATCTGCAGCAAGATGATGCTGCAGCTCTTTGGAGGTGGTCTGTGGATTGTCCTTGACTGTTCTCACCATTCTTCTTCTCTGCCTTTCTGATATTTTTCTTGGCCTGCCACTTCTGGGCTTAACAAGAACTGTCCCTGTGGTCTTCCATTTCCTTACTATGTTCCTCACAGTGGAAACTGACAGGTTAAATCTCTGAGACAACTTTTTGTATCCTTGCCCTGAACAACTATGTTGAACAATCTTTGTTTTCAGATCATTTGAGAGTTGTTTTGAGGAGCCCATGATGCCACTCTTCAGAGGAGATTCAAATAGGAGAACAACTTGCAATTGGCCACCTTAAATACCTTTTCTCATGATTGGATACACCTGGCTATGAAGTTCAAAGCTCAATGAGGTTACAAAACCAATTTTGTGCTTCGGTAAGTCAGTAAAAGTAGTTAGGAGTATTCAAATCAATAAAATGATAAGGGTACCCAAATTTTTGTATCGGTCAAATTTTGGTTTAATGCATATTGCACATTTTCTGTTAGTACAATAAACTTCATTTGAATCCTGAAATATTACTGTGTCCATCAGTTATTAGATATATCAAATTGAAATGGCTGTTGCAAACACACAAATATTTAGAACTAAAAATGATTAAGATTAATAGGGGTGCCCAAACTTTTTCATATGACTGTAGATTGTTAATATTAGGTTAGGAGGGATCCAACACACAATACCCCCAAAGATCAGACTGAAATGATATACAATGGACAGACAAGACAATCCAACCAACCAGTTATTTTTTTGCCATCGGCACCCATGATTAAGGCAACCAGGCATGTTATATTTGGTATCATATATAAGGAATCTGTCATGTTGTGAATACAGTCCTATCTTCAGGTAGCATGTTATAGAGCAGGAGGAGCTGAGCAGGTTGATGTATAGTTTTGTAGTAACCTGCACTGTGATTGGGCTTAGGAGTCCAGTGGGCGGTTCTTGTCACTGATTGACAGCAATCAATCTGCTCAGCTCTTCCTTCTTGATATCATCCTTCCCACACATAAGACTGCTGTCAGGAATGTTGCTGCTTTAAGGTTTCACCAGTGGCGTAAATATCGAGGTGGCAGCGAGTGGCTGCCACAGGGCTCGGGACATTAGAGGGGCGCGGCGGACCCCTGATGCTTGTTTTTTTTTTTTTTTTTTTTAATAGGCTGTTACCTGCTGGAGTAACACCAGCAAGTAACGGGTACTATTTACTTATAGATCCCCGCTCCTGCTCACAGACACCTGCGCTTCTCATTCTGCAGAAGCAGGGGTGGCTGTGAGCATGAGCGGGGATTGGTAAGTAAGGCCGCAGGCCCGCAAACCCCACAAACACTGCTATCATTATACACTGGGGTCTTTTCAGACCCCAGAGTATAATGATCGGAGGGACAGGGGAGGTGAGGGAACATAAAAACAATGTTACTTACCTCTCCTGCTCTCTGGCAGTCTTTGCATCCTTGACGTCACGTGGGCCAGGTCGGTGTCATTATGCTTTGCGACGCCAGCCTGGCTCACATGACATCTGGTCCAACGTTGAAGAAGACTGAAAGTAGCGGGGAGTGCACCAGAGCCAGGGAGAGGTAAGTAACATTGTTTTTTATGTTTGTATCCTTCCCTGGGTCTACGATCAATATACTCTGGGGTCTGAAAAGATATATTAGTGTGTGCAGGGGCCACTATGGGCATAATAGTGTGTGTAGGGACCACTATGAGGCATAATAGTGTATGCAGGAATGCGGGAAATGCGGCTTGTGTGAGGGGGGTGTCAGAGGGGTGGGGGCCTGTTAGGGATTGCTGTTGCTTCTTTAAGGTTGCTTTGACAACATTGGGAAGCTTCCTCTCCTGACCTTCAGGCCTTCTCAATCAGTGCCTGAGCAGGCCTTTATAAACCCCTCCTTGCAAAACTAGGAATGCTGCTAAAACTTGTAGTACTCCAGTTTGATTGCTGTCCTTGCATTGTTCACATCTATACTGACCTCTGGCTAAGTTACTTGATTACTCTTTTGTCCTACGATTTTGTTCTGGCATTCCCAATCGGTTTTTGACTATTGGCTTTGTTTTCCGGATTTGTCTTCGCCTCGTGGTTTGGTTCCTCGTTGCCCTCTTCAACTGCTGACCTATGATTGACGACCATTCTTTGAACTTTTGCCCCTGTGAATAGTGTGTGGATTTGGTGTTTGACTTCTGCTGCAGTGCGTTTATTTGTGATACATTTTCTCTTCTGGTGACAATTCTGGCCTTCAGATTCAGCGAAAGGCCATCTCTTCTTGTGAGGAGTTCTGGTGAAGGCCTCTAGGGCTGGTCTTGGTTTGCAGAGGTGTATTGCCTTCAAGTAGCATTTTTACTGCTCACAGTTGTCAGCCCATTTCTGCTGCTACTCTTCTGTATTTTAGTGCACGTGATTTTGGCCCTGCATCAGAATCCTAACAACTGCATGTACCATGTGACAGGTTCCCTTTAATCATAGGTTGGGACCAAATAATGTCAAGTCTACTGTATATTTCTGGACTCGCACACAATTCCTTGTAGTGGAGTATTTCTTATAACCTAGTAGGATGTTTTTTGTTCTGAATTTTTTATTGTGTTCTGTTTTTTTCTCTTAGTTTATTACATATTGGAAGCAATGTAGTTATTTTCTGAGTGCTCTCTTTCCGTTACAAGTAAATTGATGGTATACTCCTGTTTTTCTAATTATTTTATCTTATAAATAATCACAATAATATTTTTGCATTTTGAAAGGTAAATTTAGGCTCACGGCAAAAGCTCACATCTACAAACAAATGCAACAACTTCAGATAATGCAAGAAATATGCGTCTTTATTAGTCCGTAGAAAAAGAACAAAAACAGAAACAAATTAGTCAAAAAAAGAGATAAAAGATGGAAAGGTTTGATGTGACCTCAAGTCCCTAAATGGCACAATGCCCAGAAAATTCAGAAAATAGAAATAGCAAAATAATCACTCAAGTCTAATGTGTATGGGGTCGTCCTGACTTTTCTCTAATATAAGGGAAAAGAAGAATTGAGCTTGTTGGATGTAGACAATTTTTTAATGTTCACTGGAGCCCCAATCCCGCGGCACCCTGGGACTTGTTGGCTAAAGTCATTGCCACATGTGACCCATTGGCCACAGCGGCCTAAGGAAAGGACCTAGGATTTCACAGGTGACATATGTGAATGACAGCAAGGACTTCCGACAGAACAAGCCACGGGGGGAAACCGTGTGACCAGACAGTGGCCTGGGACACCAGAGCGCGGGGGACAGATGAGTGTGTGTGTTTTTTTTTTTTCACTTTTCCCGGCCACCAGGAAAAAAACTGTTTTTCCAAGACAACCCCTTTAATATCCATTAGTATGGCTGTAATATTCCAAATTCTTTTCTAGCTGTAGTGATGGCTTTTCTAAGTGCACAGAAATAGTAGCTCCCGGATGTGTGTTCATATATGTGGGTATTGTCTTACTGTATTGCGTTTTTTTGTTTTCTGTTTGGTTTCTTGTGATATCAGAGCTGTCTGCGGTTTTATAGCAGAACAAGGGCTATGTTTTCATTTACATTGTGCATTCTATAGCTCTGGTTTTGAGTTGTGAAACTGCATGTACAAGGGAACGATTATCTGTCCTTTCCCTGAGTGTTGCTGGTTTTGATATGTACTACAACTCCTAGAATTTGTATGCAGAATGTATCCTCGCTCAACATAGTGGTGGGGTTTTGCTATTTGGGATCTCACTAAGATGCAGTAAGGTCCATTCACATAGCCCAGGAAATGCTGCAGGGATACAGGCCTTTATTCAGAAAAGGAATGACTCTATAACCACATGGTTACCCCTGACATGTGCTTAGCCCTTTTTCTGCAGAAGCATTACTTATTACATTATGTATGTACTTTGACTTTGTGTGTGTTTTACCAGTATGTGACATTACTATGTTTATACCCAGTACCTTTTTGTATGCATTATTTCTGTACTGTGAGATCTATATTATCATTCTATGGTGACATCATTGTATATATTATTCCTGTAGTGTGACATTACTGTGTACATTATCACTGTACTGTGACATCACTGTGTGCATTATGCCTATACTTTGGCATCATTATATTTACTTTCTCTGTACTTTGATATCACTGTGTACAGTGGAGAAAAAAAGTATTTAGTCAGCCACCAATTGTGCAAGTTCTCCCACTTAAAATGATGAGGCCGGCCTGTAATTGTCATCATAGATAGACCTCAACTATGAGAGACAAAATGAGAAAACAAATCCAGAAAATTACATTGTCTGATTTTTGAAACAATTTATTTGCAAATTATGGTGGAAAATAAGTATTTGGTCACCTACAAACAAGCAAGATTTCTGTCTCTCACAGACCTCTAACTTCGTCTGAAGTGAAGAAATCAACTGTGGGAGCAATAATTAGAAAATGGAAGACATACAAGACCACTGATAATCTCCCTCGATCAGGGGCTCCACGCAAAATCTTACCCCGTGGGGTCAAAATGATCATAAGAACGGTGAGCAAATATCCCAGAACCACACGGGAGGACCTAGTGAGTGACCTGCAGAAAGCTGGGACTAATGTAACAAAGGCTACTGTCAGTAACACACTACGCCGCCAGGGACTCAGATCCTGCAGTGCCAGACATGTCCCCCTGCTTAAGCCAGTACATATCCGGGCCCGTCTGAAGTTTGCTAGAGAGCATTTGGATGTTCCAGAAGAGTATTGGGAGAATGTCATATGGTCAGATGAAACCAAAGTAGAACTATTTGGTAGAAACACAACTCGTCGTGTTTGGAGGAGAGTGAATGCTGAGTTGCATCCAAAGAACACCATACCTACTGTGAAGCATGGGGGTGGCAACATCATGCTTTGGGGCTGTCTCTCTGCAAAGGGACCAGGACGACTGATCCGTGTACATGAAAGAATGAATGGGGCCATGTATCGTGAGATTTTGAGTGCAAACCTCCTTCCATCAGCAAGGGCATTGAAGATGAAACATGGCTGGGTATTTCAGCATGACAATGATCCCAAGCACACCGCCAGGGCAACGAAAGAGCGGCTTCGTAAGAAGCATTTCAAGGTCCTGGAGTGGCCTAGCCAGTCTCCAGATCTCAACCCCATAGAAAACTTTTTCAGGGAGTTGAAAGTCCGTGTTGCCCAGCGACAGCCCCAAAACATCACTGCTCTAGAGGAGATCTGCATGGAGGAATGGGCCAACATACCAGCAACAGTGTGTGCCAACCTTGTGAAGACTTACAGAAAACGTTTGACCTCTGTCATTACCAACAAAGGATATATAACAAAGTATTGAGATGAACTTTTGTTATTGACCAAATACTTATTTCCCACCATAATTTTCAAATAAATTCTTAAAAAATCAGATAATGTCATTTTCTAGATTTGTTTTCTCATTTTGTCTCTCATAGTTGAGGTCTACCTATGATAACAATTACAGGCCGGCCTCATCTTTTTAAGTGGGAGAACTTGCACAATTGCTGGCTGACTAAATAGTTTTTTTCCCCACTGTATATTATCCCTATACTGTGACATTGCCTCACAGTTACACAGGTTTTGCCAATGGTATGTCAGCTCCGACATGTGCTGTGACATTACTGTGTTTATTATACCTGTATTGTTATGTCACTGTGTATATTATCCCTTGAATATGACGTTACTGTTTTAAATTATCTCTGTATTGTGACATCACTGTGTACATTGTCCCTGTAGTGTGACATCATTGTGTGCATTTTCCCTGTACTGTGACATCACTGTGATTATCACCTCTGTACTGTGACATTACTGTATTTACTCTGTATTGTATTATTACATCATATTGTGCAAAAACTGTATACACTTGCTGCTGAAAGTGAAGTAAGGGTCTATTCCAAGTTGGCTGCATAGATATATATATTATGTCCCTTTACTGGCTACAGTAAGCACTACCCATTGAATGGCCACTTTATTACACACACCTGCCCTTTAAAATTGGAATTTAGACACCTGACACCCCAGAGTACTTTACAAAATTGGATAGGTTTTCTCTGGATTTGTGCTTGTTGCACAGTTTTCTTGGCAAATTGCTTTAATATTCACCCTGTATGTTCCCTATATGTATATATTTTTATTTCTGTGTAGTTTCCCTTTATTTGAGCACACGTGTGCTTTGTAATTTTGTATATCATGATGTATTATTAATAAAGTTGGTATTTTTCTATAAATGGTCTCACACCTCTCATTCCTTAGTTGGTGTTTTTGTATGTTTGCTGACCTTGGCCATTATTTTGTTCGGGTTTCCATTCTTCTATCTGCTGAAAAAGTGATTACCCACGAAAATTTACCCACCCAGTTTCTGACGATTTTATACTGAAATCATTGGATAGAAAAGTCCTGCAGAATGGGGGATGGAGTCCCCGAACGCTAGTGTGAACCGACCCTTATTGGTGCTAATTTTCTCTGAATCTGTTTCAATGTGAGTCCAAATTAGAATGGGAAAATCCAGTAATCTGAGTAATTTTGAGCAAGGTCTGGTCATCAGTGCTAGACTAGCCACGACCAACAATTCATACACTGCCAAGCTTGTGGGGTCGACATTGTACCAAGAATGGTGTGGTTGAGGAAAAACATTCAGCGAAAAGTGGATCCTGTGGAGAACTCGTTCACCCGAGTAGAAAGGAAGGAGTCAGAGGAGACAACCAAGAATCATTCTGATGAACAGGCGGTGCACACTCAAGCAAGTCGCAGCCGAATACATTGGTATCCAACTAATGTGTCTGAATGCACAACTCTTCATTACATAGCACAGGTAGGTTATAACAGCAGATGACTGGTGTGAGCACCATTACTGTCTAATGAATACAGAAAGACCAGACTCCACTAGAAAAAGAACAAGCCTTGCTGAGCAGTTGAGGATGAATCCATGCTGAATGAGGGCTATAATTTGGCCTAAGAAGCGTGAATCAATAAACCCTTCATGTCCAATGTCAGCACTTCAGGCTCGTGGAGGTGGAGTATTGGTATGGGGAATGTTTTCTAGCGCACCCTGAGTCCTCCGATATTCCAATAACACCTGAAAAATTCAGAAAAGAAAAAATACAACAGCGTGTTTCCTTGTGCAGAACCTTAGATGTACAAACAAATTAACCCCAAAATCCCCATATAGATGGAAAATTACCTTGAGGTGTTGTGTAATGCACAACAGCTTTTGCCTTTTATTGTAGCAGATTTATGGGAGTGCTACAATGATGGCATCACAACCCTTGGTCTCAAAACAGAGAGATGAGGGAAAATTGTAGACCAATTGAATATGTGAAACTTCAAAAAACAATTACGTGAATGTGGGCCATATCATTATATATTCAGCACAACAGCATGCTGGAGTAGAGGACACTACCTACCAAAATAATACAAGAGGTGTGGCAGATTGTCATTGTCTGGGGGCCAGAAAAGGACATTATACTGCGTGGGAGTCAGTAAAGGGGGCATTATACAGTGTCACAACTACTAAGGAGGCATTATACTTTTTGGGACCTTAAAGGGGTATTCCCACGAACAGAAACATTTTTAAATTTGTAGATAATTAAAAGTTAAATATTTTTGCAAATATAAGTAATTAAACATTTTTCAGAGTTTTAAAGTATTTCTCTAAATATCTTGTGGCCACAAATTGTTGTCTTGATCAGTTGCCAGTGGATACGACCATGAATGCAGGAACTTTCTTAGGTTAGAAAATCAGCCATGATTCCCTTATTGTGGCCGGGATATCTTGTGATACATGTAGTGTCTCTGCCTAATAACCAGCCATGATGTCCTTATTGTGGCCGGGTTTTCTTCTCATACATGTAGTGTCCTCCTGATAACCAGCCATGATGTCCTTATTGTGTCCTGGTTATCTTCTCATACAAGTAGTGTCCCTGCCTGATAACCAGCCATGATGTCCTTATTGTGGTCAGGTTATCTTCTCATACATGTAGTGTCCTCCTGATAACCCAGCTACAATAAGAAAATCATGACTGGGTTCCTGACAAGTCCCAGAGCATAGAAAGTTTCTGCATTTGTGGTCGTATCCATTGGCAACCGATCAAGACAACAGATGTCACCATTGAGATGGTTAGAGAAAATCTTTAAAACTCTGCAGAATTATTAACTATTTATATTTGTAAAAATGTTTAACTTTTAATTATCTATAAATATAGATATGATTACGTTGATGGGAATACCTCATCTTAAGGCTAAGACCCCATGTGGCAGCAATGCATTGCGGTTCTTCCCACAGCGCTTTGCAAAGAAAGTTTGCAGAGGTTTCCTCTGCGGATTTTCTGTTTCAATTATATTTATAGGGAAACTGCCGGTGTTTCCATAGATATAATTGACATGCTGCGATTTCCAAAACCATGATGGTTTTGTAAATTGCAGCGTGTCCGTACTGCGTATTTTCCTGCAAAGTAGAGATTGGATTCGCTAGACTGTAAAACGCTGCGTTTGTGTTTCACAGCGTTTCTGCCACGTGGGAACCCAGCCTTAAGGGGCATTGTACTCTGTGTGGGCCACTAAAGGAGCATTATATTGTGTGTGGGGGCCTCTAATGAGGTATTATATTTTAGGGGGACAGAGGGGGCATTATACTGTGTGGAGCAGTCTTAAAATATGCTACATTTTCTGAATTTGTAATAGATAGAAAAAAAAACAATGATAATAATAAATCTCAAAAAAAAAAAAAAAGGGGAATATGCAGCACACCAAGTGACTTTATTAGCGCAACGTCCCTTCACTTGAGATTGGCCCCTTGTGGACTAAAACATTGTACTTTGGGCTAATAAAGTTGCTTCACTTTTTTGCGTATTGTTGTGTTTCCTATTTTTCTTGAGATTTCTATAGATAAATAGATAGTTCAGGAATAAATATTCTTTTCCAGGATCATTTCCAGGAATGCCTGTCTTTCGGTATTTGATAATATACATGCACACTCTGTTGCTGTCTAGGCGACTAATTCAGTAACTGGGATATGATGAATTCTGAAGTGGATACAGAATGCATGAGACATGAACTGAATAACTTAAGGACTGAAGAAACTATCTTAGGGCGGTTATGTACGCAGCTACTAATGTATTTTTTATCGTCTTTAAAAAAACCGCTGACACCACTTGCATATTTTATTTAATGTGTCTTTTGTATATTTTGGTGATTTTGCATGTTTTGGCGCTTCTCTCTTTATAAGAGAAAGAAGATCCTTTCCCTTTATTCGTCAGAGGATTGTCTCTTTCTATGTGCTGAAAAACAGGTCACGTCCACTTACAGCACATCTGAAATGAATTGCATAAATGGGAGTGTAGAAAAAATATGAGGTCATCGCAAATCAAATCAGCTAAAAAGGTTGCAGTTTGTTTCCTTTCTCGCCGTATCTTTGCTTTTTGTCTGTTTTTTTTTCTGCGGAATATTTAATCGCGATTTTTTTATTTCCATTCTCTTATCTCTTCATTATTTTTTCCTGTTTAGGTTGACATTTAATAAGTTGCCCCTACCTAATTCACCGCCATCTCCACTCTTTCCTCCATCCAGCATTTGTGATTTCTTTCTCTCGCTCCCATCATTTCATTCTATTTGCTTCCCTTTTAATACACCCCACACATATATTCCCTTTTTTGTATGCTCAGGGTTTTGCTGATAAGAAGAAATTGAATCATAATACTAAAAAAAAAAAAAAAAAAAAAAATAAAAAAATATATATATATATATTCCTTCCCTCTCCGCACTCTCACAAAAAGCAATGTATGAGAATATTGGGTTGCTCGGAGATGAGTGGAGTGAAAAAAAAAAAATAATGTCAGCCGCAATAAACCCCTATATTTATTTAAACGCTGGCATCTGAAGTGCTAAGAAAAATGAAGGATTTTCGGAGGCCTGCCATGTTCTCAATTTTGTTGACATTTCACAAGGTACATTGTAAGAGCGGCGTGCGCTACTACACTTCACGATATTTTTTAAATGAAAAAACATTCTCCCTCTCCACCAGCAATTTGAAAATTGAAGGGAATTTATTACAGAGCAAACAATAATAAGTGAAACGTGAATTGACATGTCTTGGAAAGCAAAGAACGGCGTGACAGCAATATTAGTGCCAGGGAATCGGGAAAAGGTTAAAAAACGAAAGAGGGTAAAGGTCTTAGAAAGCCAAAACTGAAGGGTAGAGTATCGGGAAGACGTGTGGGCACACACAGACACAGGCATTAGTGTTCAAGATATACTGTATATATATGAAATATTAACAGGGAGCGAGGAAGGGGGCAGTGTTGTTGAATTTGCTCGATTTATACTACAGGAAGATACAGACGTACGGTGCGCAGACAGCACTGTAGCAAGCCACTTTCTACTTCTTCACATAGCCATGAATTTCAGCAATGAATAGCATGACGGGGCTCCCTGATTCACATCCTGTACTAAAACTGGACAGTACGCTGCTGTATCTTCACAGTCAGCCCATTGCATTTCAACACCCAGAACCGTAAAATTGATTCTTATCTTATTCTTTTCATTGCCCTCAGATAATGTCGGAAACATCGAATCTAGATGAAAACGTATTTTACCATCTAGACTTATTTACTTCCTGTTTATTTCTGTAACTAACAACCTGGGACAAAAATAATCTAATAAAATTCTAACAATGTAAAAATACAAGTTCTAAAAATACAGTTCTTAAAGGGAGTCTGTCAGCATATCCACATATCCCTGCAGATAGATAGGTTATAGTCACCTGAATCAAACTGTGTCTTCTTCTTGTGAATCGGCGTCTCCGATGCAAATTAGTTATTTGGAGTAATGAGGGCATTATCGCTTATGTCTTTTGAGCAGCTGCAATGCCCTTGTTACTCCAAAGAGCTTATTTGCATATTGGAAAAAGTGGCAAAATCTCAACATCGGAGGCAGCGATTCACAAGGGGAAAATACTGTTTGATTCAGGTGACCCTAAAATCTATCAGCGGGGCTGAGTTGATATGCTGGGGTCTGGTGACAGACTAAGTTTTAGGGTTTGTGCAGACCACCATAGAAATCTACAAGCCAATACTGAACCTCGATGTGCTTACTAAGGCTGAAACCCCACATTTCGAAAGAACAGCATTTTTGCCTTGACGGAAACACTGCATTTTACAATACCTGCAAAGTGTATAGGATTCTGGTTAATCCCATCCACACATTGCAGAAAAAAATCTGAAAATCGCAGCATGTCAATTATACCTGCGGAGACGCTGGCGTTTTCCATATCGGTATAATAGGGGCAGAAAGTCTGCAAAGGAAAACTTTTTGAAAATGCAATGAAAAAACGCTGCGGAAAAAACAGAATTAATTTCCAATGCGTTTTTTTCCTGCGTTTCGCTACGTTGGGCCTTAGTCTGAGTGAGAATGTGAAACCATATTTTGACATTAGTGCCTATGGCTCTGTACAATGGAGAAAACAAATCTGCATCTGCTGCCATACAGGCCATATATTTAAAAAAAAAAAAAAAAAAACACATTATAAACTTAAGGTTTTTTTATTTTTTTATTTAAGTAATAACCACCCCACAATCCTTCACTTGTCCCATTCCTTCCTTTCCCCGATCCTTTTCTGGTCTTCTTGACACTTAAGAAACAACTGCTCAGCCAATCACTGGACGCAGCAGCTGAGACCGGTCACTGCTGGAGCCAGTGGTCATATCTTATGTATCTAGAGAGGCTAGGAAGTAAAGATCAGCAGGAATCTGTAGGGTATGACTTATTTTATATTTTTTTTACCCCATTCTGAGACTTTTTAAAAAACATTTAATTGGACAAGTTTTCAATGTTGCAGGTTCTTTTTATGAAAGCAATTTTAATGCCCTTACACACCTGCTCTTGGGTTTCCATTCTTTGGGTCTACTTGGGGACCCGAAAAACGGAAACCCAATCCACTTAAAAAGCGGTTACCCGTGAAAGCTATATATTCTATATATAGACTATAATGGAATCCGCTGGGTTTCCATCCGAAACCCAGCATGGTTTATGTGCTTGTTAGGCCTAATATGCAGGTTTAACTTTAACAATGGATTTGCTCCTATCCTTCCCATCCATCTAAATGATCCACGTTTTATATATAAGGTCTGAATGATAGAGATTTCTGCATCAAATTAATCCATGCGTGTTATACCATACTCAGTGACATAACTAAAGTCTTGTGGGCCCTGGTACAATCTTTTGTCCGGGGCCCCCTACCTCATCCCTACAGCAAATTCTTGATAGTGATGGTTACGCGTGCTAAGGAGTTTAATCAACCTTAGTGTGGTTAGAGTAATCTGTGGGTCTCCTTGGCCAGATGGAAACTGCAATCTCAATACTGATTCCAGTGCTTATGGGCCCCGGCGTGACTGCACCCTCAGCACCCCCCTCAAGTTACGCCCCTGACCATACTGTTAACTGTTGACTGCTTTGCCACTGTTGTTAACGTAGGTATTGATATGAGAGTCAGTAGCAGCCAGGATGATAGCGCTGTTGGTGTCCTGTGCTGCCCTAGCAATGGACAAGCCCCCTAAAACGCCACCTGTGATTTACCAGGATCGTGCAGTCATTGTCAGCGGCGCTAGTGCGTCATTGGGACACTCCCCCCGTGACTCTGTGACAAAACAGGAGCTGATTGATTTGCTGTCTCCCTGGAGGCGGGAAGTAGGTGGGGAGAATCCTTTAAAGCCTGCCTCTTTGCTCAGCTCACGTTTTCCGCTGATATCAATGCGGACACGCTTTCTGTGTGTCCAAAACTATGTTCTACCTTGACTAGTTTTGATTCTACATTTAAATGACTAGACCCCTAATGAGATGCATTTTCGAAACGCGTAGGGTCACAAAATATTTGTTAGGGCTAGGTAGATGTTACTCTGGCTAAATTGCTGGGAGACGTGTGACTGACTAGGCCTGGGCAGTATATGTATCGCCCTGACTAGCCAGCTCTGCTCCTCTAGCTAGAGATGACTGTGTAAAAGCCAGTATGCAGTGCCCGACAAAATAATCCTGAGGGGGGGGGAATGATCCATGCAGGACGTTATCTTGGGTCACCCTGTTTATATATGTTTTTAGACAACACACTTATTAGTTGGTATTGTTTTTTTTTTTTTTGAGCACTGAAATTATATTCACTTTTTAGTGAATTTTTTATCGGCTAGTAATATTAAAAGTTATATTTTAGACCTCTTTTCAGTTTTCAGTGAATTCTATAACTAAGTGGGTCTGACTATCCTTATACAGTGAATTCTTTAATCCCAGGTCATTACACTAGGTTTCTTGAAAACCAGGCATTGATCTACAGGTAGCTACATTCCCAAAATATGGCATTAGAACAAGAACATTTTTTTTCTACGTTTTCCTTTTTCCCATCAAGGAAAAAATATTTTCATATTCTTCACCTCTTTGTTTCAACTCTTAACATTTGTCTTAACATTTCTAAGATTTGTCAATGCATCCTCTTTCTGTTAGTTGATTTGAAAGCAGTTTATCTTCTTTTAGCAGGAGACGTCTTCACATCAACTAATCATTTTTTAAGGAGGAAAACCTGTCCTTAAATAATTGACTCTTTAATATGTGGAGGGTGATATCTGCCAATATTCTGACTGGCACATTGTTGTATGAGCTCCATAAATCGGAGGCAGTGCTGGCATATCTCTTCAATAAAACAGTAATTTTCCTAGAACTTGTCCTGTAAATCTTCTTATCATCAGTTGTCCTAAGGCCTAATTTTCTCAGGCTATGTCCTTTTATGACAATGTATGAGGACAGGTTTGGAGGGGTGTCTATTGATCAGGACCCTTTATGAGATAATTCTGAAATCCACATCTAGTGCAGTGCATTGGAGTTTTCCTGTGGTTTTTAGAACAATTTTTGCAAATAAGACATAAATAAATTTGTTTCGTTTGTAAAATTTTGTATACCTCACCAAAAACCATCAAAACAGCACTGTGTAAATTCTAAACTTCACAACCAACCACCCCCACCCAGTACATATCAAGATTAATCTATCACTCACCTTAAATTCACTATGACCATGCTCCTTTAGTATCCCCAAATCAGTGTATTGTTCCTTAGTCACCCTCACATAGTAAAATGCCCTTTCAGGAGCCCAAACAGAATATAATGGCCCATACACACTATAATGCACCCTAATGCCCTCTACACAGTATAATATTCCTTGGTGGCCCCACACAATATAATTCTCCCCAGTGGCCTCACAGAATAATGCCTCTTTAATGCCTCCTTACAAAGTACAATAATCCCCAGTATCTCTTATTGTATAATCTTCCCCAGTGGTCCCAAACAGTATAATGTTTCCCAGTCGCCCCCACACAGTATAATGCTCCCCATTGGTCACACATAGCATAATATTGCCCAGTAGCCCCACATAGTATAATGCTTCCCAGTGGTCCCAAACCTTTTCCTTCTAAAGAGCATCAGTTCTTCTAGTTACACTTGTAGACAGTTTTTGAAGAAACTCGGCAGGAAGATTTTTACAAACATCTTGGAGAACTATGCACTGACCTTCTGTGGATGTAGGCTTGCTCCAATCCTTCTGTCTCTTCATGTCATCCCAGACAGACTGGATGATGTTGAGATCAGGGCTCTGTGGGGGTCATATCATCACTTCCAGGACTCCTCTTCTAAAGGATTGATGAGATTTAGATTTCTAGGGCAGCACGGTGGCTCAGTGGTTAGCACTGGAGTCCTGGGTTCGAATCCTGCCAAGGACAACATCTGCAAGGACTTTGTATGTTCTCCACATGTTTGCGTGGGTTTCCTCCGGGTACTCCGGTTTGCTTCCACACTCCAAAGACATACTGGTAGGGAATATAGATTGTGAGCCCTATATGGGACAGTGACTGACAATGTCTGTAAAGCGCTGTGAAATATGATGGCGCTATATAGGTAAGCACAATTAAATCTTGTCTTCATTCACTCCATTTTGTTAATTCAGAAAAATAAACTATATACACTTCTATTTCTGAAAGCATTCTTACTGTGCAGCATTTTTTACAAACCTGTCTTAAACTTTTGCACAGTACTGTAGGTGGTACTATAATTCTAAGTAAATGTTCTGAACGTTTTTAACCATGCTCTAATAAAAGTTACATTTTATTAACCTTAAAGGGAGTCTATCATTTGAAATATCGTTTTTTTAACTAAACGCACATTGGAATAGTCTTTAGAAAGGCTATTGTAGTCCTATCTTTGTTTTTCTCCTGCTCCCAGCCATTTTTGAAATGTTTTGCTCTTTGCTGTTATGTAAATTAAGCTAAGGGAGAACAAGGGGCATTCCCTCTGTGCTCCAAGCACAGCAGCGTCATACCTCGACTACTGCCTCCTGACCCTTTCCTTCACACCCCCTTCATGCTAATGAGTTCTCCTCTTCACTCGTCAGCAACAGCAACTGTCTTCAGCGGGATCCAAATCTCCACCAGCCATCTTTATTCTCTTCCTCAACGAGAATACTGCACCAGCAGAGCATGCGCTGTACGCTCGGCCCGCACTTGAAGTAGCCGAGCGTACAGTGCATGCGCGGGATTTCATCCCACTGAAGACAGATGCTGCTGCTGACGCAGTGAAGAGGAGAGGAGAACTCATCTGCATGAAGACGACGTGAGGGAAAGAGCCATGAGGCGGTATTCAGGGTATGACGCTGCTGTGCTTGGAGCACAGGAAGAATACCCCCTGTGCTTCCTGAGCTACATTTACTTAACAGCAAAAAACTAAGTATTTCAAAAACAGCTTGGAGCAGGAGAAAAACATAGGTAGGACTAGAATAGTCTTTCTAAAGGTTATTCCAACGTGTGTTTAGATAAAAAATTATATTTCAAATAATAGACTCCCTTTGATATATATGCTGGACCTTAGTACTATAGAAACTATATGAATATAAATGATTGTCAAATATATAACAGCTCCACAAACTTCAGCAACTTAGAGGGATAAAAACAAATCTTAGTAACTAAACAAAGTGACACAAAAAAAAAAAAAAAAAAAAAAGATTTTATTTTATCCATTTCCATGAAAGCAAATTTCTCCTACCTCAACAGTGCCTTGACCTGATCCCACATTTATGGAGGCTATGCTCATAGCAAATATTACTACTTAATAATATTTAGCATCACATTTAGCAACTACTATTCTAATTCCTTATATTAAACTTCTAGTGTGTGCCAAGATGCCGATCTTGGTATCCAAGGGTATCTTGATTTAGTAAATTTAATTTACCCTTTAGGTTCTGAAAAAAACAGCAATTCCAGAAAAGATGGTTTAGGTTAGCTTGAGTTACAGGAAATAACATTGATTTTGAACCTAAAACAGTGATTTTAAGTAGAGCAGCGGAGTTTCTGCAAGTTCCTGCCATTGTTATGTGGAGAAATTGAGGTGTGTAATATAAAACTCTGTTCTCACTTTCTTTGGAAGCCCTGTCAGCAGCCTTCTTCGGAAATTCTGTCACATTTGATGGTACGAAAAACACAGTATGTGGTGCTAGTCTTCTAGTCAATCCGACAGACACAATGGGACAAATTTACTAATGCGGTCTGTTTTAGACAGTGCAAACTTAGACTAGAATGTTAACGATTTTTCACAGTGGCTGATGTTGAATGATAAATCTGGCATGTCTGGTTTAACTTTACACCACCTATTAGTTGGCTTAGATTCTGTTAAAAATTGTGCCAAAATTTTAGTGCATGCTGATGCATATTAAAGGAGATGTCCATGGATATGAACATTTTACTTTTCTGGTTAAGCTGTTGTGTGTACAGAAACACTTTCTGGTGGTCATTATATGATTTATACTCTAAATTATTTAGCAGTTTCCCTCTCTGGATACTACATCTGGAATCTGCAGACATCTATGAATTGATATGTGGAGACTAGCTACCATATACTGCTCACAGTGAGTACAGGAGAATCTGCTCTATAACTATCTCTTTCTTACTTAGAAACAGTACTGGGACCATGCAGGACATATATAGAGAAGTACTGACTTGTACGGATGTGAGGAAAATTATTTTGTTGTTACAGGAAGCTCCTGTTAAGCATGTAAGGGAATTGCCAGTTGAGCAATTTCCCAGTGATGCTGCTGAAACAAGGGAAGAAGGCAAAGACAGAGACAGTGAGCCCTAAACTCAATACAGCCAAAAGAGTAGTCACAAGTAAAGCCAAAGGTCAGAAGTCAGTAATACAATGCTAGCAGAAGAAGAGCTTAGCGAGGACAAAGTCACAGGACAGAGTCACAATAGCCAGCGACCATGTGTGACCATGTCCTGTTTATAGGAAGTCCAGAATCTGCCCTAGACTTGATTGGTAGACAGACTGTTAATCACACAGGCAAGGCTAAGATTAACTGTTTGAGGACCGGAGAGAAACAAAGGTGCAGGAGGCGGGTGTGGCTGAAATTCAATTACAGAGAAGAGGTAGTAGAGCTGTGTTCAGAGAGAGCAACAAGAACCCTAAGCAAGGAATCAAACTGAACACGCCTCCTGCACCGCAGCGTGCGAGCGGAGGGTGGCACAGAGACCCGAACAGGCAGAGACATTACAAAGCATCTTTATTCTCTTATCTCCTGCACTTGCTGCTCACACCTTCCCTCTCCATAGATTTCTATAGTCATGAGTCAAATGCAGTTGATCTTGTTAAGGATAGAGCAGGGATTTTCACAGAGAAAGTCAGTTTAGCAGAGGGAAGAGGGAAGCAGGGAAATAGTTAAGACTGCCATATGATACCAGAAATCTTTCCTGCAAAGGCAGCTAATAACTGGATGCAATTTGATGGAGATGCCTTGAATATTGGAGAGAGACACTGAGAAAGAGGAGAATAATAACTTTATGTCTTGAGAAGATCACAAACCTTGAGCAGGAAGGTAAACAGAGCCAAGCAAGGAGAAATAGGAAGGTGTAGCATTACGTAGCTCTGTCTTCCTGGAGGAAATAGACAGCCATTGCAATGAATCTTGCTGTATTAAAATGAATTACTAATTAATCAAGTCGATGCTTAAACACTTGCGAAGAAGTGATAGAATTCCCAACCGGGTGCTTGTCAAGATAGAGAGCCTGTACATCAACTACAACAAGGAAAAGCGTGTTAGTGGGGGGAGAGCAAATAATGGTATTTCTTGTGGAGCCAAGATGAGTGTGTGATAGAAGACTGTTGTTTTGTGAGTGATAACCCAAGCTTGCTGTAAGACTTCGGAAAATAAATTCAGATTCAGCTGTGTACATATAAATCCATTCTACTGCCTCATAAACTGTGTGCGAGCTTAGACCCTGCTGAATACTCTGTGTGCATTCTCCTTAGTAACAACGTTTAATCAAGTCTTCATATTGCTCTGGTAATTGTGGTTCAGCTAAAGTCATAACACATCCTCGGATTTGCAGAAGTTGTTTGTTTTGCCCGATGTCTATTAGCTTGTTTATTGAAATAAAAATTGATTCTACAAAAGTAGAATTGCTGATGATACAGTTACAACATAATATGCAAAAACAAATATTGTTTTGCAATGGCAAAAGTCAATGCTATATGTAGTTACAGAATTGTATACTATTTTTGTTACTTGCTTCTGAACAGACTATCCTTGGTAACATTTTGCTGCCTAAGTGCCATTGTGCATGATTTCAGGGGCTCAGGTAAGTAAAAGTTTAATTGGGGTTATAATGAAGGGAATAAGTTACTTAGTCATCCACTTATTATATTGTTAGTGTTTGTTTCTTTGTTGAGTGTTTTTTGCATTGTATAAAAGTAAAACCATCACCCCGAACAATAGTATAAAATGTATAACATTGGTTAGATCACTAGTACTATGGCACCTGGCAAGGGGTAGAATATTAGACAGCAAGTGGACAGTTCTTAAAGTTGATGTATCCTAAGCATTAAATATATGCAGGAATACACATCTCAGTTACCATGACAATGACCAATGATGGCTACATAACATTCCTTTTCACAACATGAAGTGTAGTGGTTAGTACAGAGGAGCAAAATGGTTCATAATAAACTGGGTTTGTTACAAATTCTCCTGAAATTTTAGGTCAAATTTTAGCCAAACCCAAGATTTTTGAGATTTGACACCTATTGACCTCTTTGACCTATTGACCAATTTGATATCTATCTCTTCAGTCCAGTGAGTATAATAATGAGGGGCTAAGGCAAGGTGCAAACATTTTTTTAATAAAGGTGATATTCACTTTTTCCTCCCCTTTCTGGATACCACTGCAGCATTCAGTCTTTCTGTCAGGTGAGGCCGCTGAAGCGGTGACCTGTGGCTGCTATCATCATAGAAGAGGCCAGAAGACATTGGAGACATCTGGAAGAGAAGACCAGATGCTGTGGTTGAACTCCAGAATGGTGAGGAAAGGTGTTCCCTGGGCCTCCATTTTCTACATTCTTGGGTCTAAAGAGACCTGACAGTATGATAATAGCACTTCTGGTTCCAAACTTACAGGTTAACCTCTTAAACATTTTTGAAACAAATCTTGTGAGGTTCGCCCATCACTGGTGGTTAGTACCTACCAAAAAAGTAGTGTAAGAAAGGACAACCAGTGAACATAGATGCATATGGGAGTTAAGACTAAATGTCTTGTCTGATGCCATTGAAGAGATAATATAAGCAAGAGAAACATGAGTATCTGCAGCTTTGACAAGAGCCCATTATGATGTCTACACAACTTGGTCAGAGCACCTCCAGCAGATTTTGAGGGATGTTAGCATCATGTGGTTGGGTTGGTGCCTAATAAATCTGGTCCGTATGCCTAATAAATCTGGTTCATATAAGGTCAACTGGTAAACCTATGCCTTAAAGAAGAACATGGGGAGCGAAGGCTAGCTTTAGGTTCTGATCTCACAGACAAGATACTGTACCATAAAAAGTTAACGTTGGCTATGATAGAAAGGTGCAAGCATCCCAGCTTGTGGTTTATGGTGCTGCATAGCGTCAGACCATCAAAGTGTCAATGTTGACTTCTGTCCACCATCAAAAGTGCCTACAATGGGCACATAAGTATCAGAACTGAAGCAATGGTCTGGTTTGATGAATCACATTTTTTTACATCATATCGATGACTGGGTTCATTTGTTTTTCTTACTTGGAGAAGAGATGAGAACAGGATCCATGGAACAAGACAAGACATAGGCAGTCTGATACTCAGGGCAATATCTTGAGGAGCCCCTGTCTTGATGGATCAGAGCTGTTTTGGTGGCATAGGAGGAAACTGCACAATATTAGTGTCTTGCTTTAATGTTAATTAATGTTAATGGATAATTGATGTGTTTTTTTAAGCCCCCCTTCAGTCATTGAAATGTTAACATGTACCCAAGTGTTTATATACTAGCCAGCATACAGTACAGTGTATATCCCTTTATGGTATATGGCCCTGCACACTAAGCTGATGTACTGTCTGATTGCTCTCAACATCAATAAATAAAGTGAATGAACATTTAAGTATAGTCAAGGTAGTCAAACAATGAAGACGTATTCTTTTGTCCTCCGAGCACTCTGATAAATTATATCACGACAGAATGGTAAATCATATTGACTAAGTAAGATAAGGGCTAATCAAAGATGACCTCTGTGTTTTACATTATAAACATAATGTATGGATGTATAGATTTTATGTGTAGAGTCACATTACTAAAACGTTATACAACAAAGTAATAGTTTGCTCATTGAGGATTTCATTGATCTATCCTGTTAATAAATTTCATTGTTTAAAGTTCTGACTGCACAGATTTAAATACTTGCAGTATTATGTTTAAAGGGGCTTTCCGGGACTTAAATATATATATATATATATATATATATATATATATATATAATATTGTGGACCTCTCCCTGGGATAGCATATCAGTATGTGATTGGCGGCGGTTCGACACCCAGTACCCCAACCGATCAGTTAAAGAAACTGCAGTGTCCTGGGGAGTTGTGTACAGTCTTCACTGAATACCAAGCACAGTACTGTGCATTGTGTAGGGGCGGTGCTCGCTGCTGCTATACCATGTGACCACTGAATATGACATCATCAGGTACAGTGAGTGCCACAGATTAGTCATGTATGATATATGTAACAGTTAACATACAACCATCTTGAAATCACATATGTGTGCTAAGAGCCTAAAAGCTAGGTCATCAATATTCACCTCCTGGAACACCCCTTTAATTAACCCCTTAAGACACAGCCAATATTGCCCTTAAGACTTGAAGGTGATTTTTCTGTTTTTATCTTGGAAAAATTCAGAAAGCCATAACTACTTTATTTTTATTCCAGTGTATCAATTTGAAGGCTTGTATTTTGTGGGGTACATTATAATTTTCAATGACACCTTTTTGAATTGCCCATAACTTATTGACTATTGGTTTTATTAAACCTTTCTGAGTGGGATAGGAAAAAACACCAATTTTCACAGTTTTTTTTTTTTTCCAGAAAACATTTTGTGCCGTTCACCGTATAGCATAAGTATCATGTTATTCTTATTCTGTGGATCAGTAGGATTACGACAATTCCAAACTTAAATGTTTTTTATGGTGTTTTACTCATTTCTCACAATATCAGCCTTAATTTGTGCCAAATTGTTTTCTTTTTTTATTTTTATTTTTCCGTCAATGTAACTGATTGAAGGCTTATGTTTTGCCAGACAAGCTGTACTTTTTATTGTGCCATTCTGGGGTACATACAATTTTTTGTACACTTTTTAATTAATTTTTTAGCTGTATTTTTTACAGCATTCACCTAGCTGGATAAATAATGTGTTATTTTTATAGAATAGGTAAATACTAAATAAGTATTTTTATATTAATATTTTATTTTTTATTATTTTATACTGTTATGTTGTGTTTATGACATCTTTTTTATTTTTTAACACATTAAAATATTTTTTATTTTTTTGTTCCGTTTGGGGACTAGATCATGAAATCTTCAGATCCTTAATAGAATAACAACAAACATTTATAATGTGCTTTTTCTCACAATAGACTCAAAGCACAGTAATGTACTGCAGTGTGTTCAGGCTGTCAGCACATGGCAGACAGCAAGCCAATCGGATCCTGCCTCAGGCAGGATAAGTCATCAATATTTAAGTCCTGGAAAACCCCTATAACACATTGCTTATATTTAATAAATAAATGCAGAGCAATAACAATATCAGAAATCCTCCAACTTTTTACATTTTCTTCCTTTCATGGTAAATGCTAGTAAAAAGTTTCATAAATTGCAAAATGAAATTTCCAGTGATTTGTTACAGCTGACAGGTGCTTGATCAATATGTCTTTTTATCAGTTTGCTTACCACAGGGGCTTGATATGTGGCGAAAAATGTTCCATTATGAATTATGAAGGAATAAGTGATGAATGAACTGTTGAATATATGGAGGATCTCAAGAATTCTGATTTTAGATGTTACAGTATTTTGATAGAGAATCTGAAGAGGGATAAGATCTCTTATTCCTTCTGTTTCCTGTGGTCAGATCAGACAGAGGTACGTTTGTAGTGTCAAGATCTCATGTATAACTCCAGCAAATTCTTTTCAAGTCTGTCTCTGTCAAAGCAAAAAAAAAAAAAAAAAAAAAGGAAGAGCCTTGAGTTTTCATATTAAGCAGAATCATTTGTAAAACAGTAATGCTTCCTGGATTTGTCATATTTTTTGTAAACACAAATTATTTTATACTGAAATTGGTCACAGATTCCATATTACAATTTCGTAGCTAAAAATCTTAATTCATCCAGTACTTTTCGAGTTCTAAAATTTTATGCTAATTTGCAGAGGTAGTTATAAAACGGTAAAATAATTACATTATATGGATACACTTAAAAGGATTGTCCGACTCTTTTTGTCATGTTTAAAAGGCTGCTGAAGGGGCCATGAACATAAGCAAACTTCGCCCACCTCTCCAAGGTCTTCCGTTTCCACTCTTCAGATTACAGGTCCCCATCCTGTTTGTGCCAGGTGACCACTGCAGCCAATCACAGGCTTTAACGGTCACCTCAGAGGCCTGTGATTGGCTGCAGTGATAACCTAGCACAAATGGGATGTCACTGCTGTCACCAACTAGTGGACGTGTATACAGAAGATTGGAGCTGCCACTGCTGAGAGAATAAGTAAAGCCCTATTAAATATTAAAATTGGAGTCAGAAAACCCGTTTAAAGTAGCACTCCAGGGATTTATTCTACACTTCATGGCAACTCAATAGCAGCACATTGTTTTATCCCAGTTCAATTCCCTTTATACATTTTGAGCCCTTTCTTTATGGACAGTCATGTCATGATCCCCAGTCTGACTACCAATCCCAAACTTGCACCATTAGTATTAGTATTAGTCTTCCTATGACATACTTCCTGTAACACCATGTCTGAAGAAGAGAGCTAGACTCTTGAAAGCTTACTTATCAAAACTTATCAAATATACTCAGTTAGCCTCTAAAAGCTATCGCCTGATTTCTCCACTCTTCCAATACTTCCTGTGAACTTCAGGATTACAACATCCCTTAGGCCCTCCTGCGAGCTCTCAACCACCTTCCCTCTTCATCCATCTCTACTCTTCTTTCTTCTCTGTAAGTCCCTCTGTGCTGCTGGTTATATGGTCTTCGCCCAATCTAGGAGTGCAATAATAAAGTAGAGTTCATACAATATTTGCAGAGTTATAAACCTCTCATAACTTACGTTAACTGTTTTATTTTTGTGTGATCAATGTATTTCCCGCCTCCTGCTTTTAAGAACTGACAGAGAGAAACTGATTATAAGCAGGAGGCAGGGTAGACAAGAAAAAACTGCATCACATCCACATTCTGCAGTGTGAGAATGGGGATAGGAATTCTATCACTTGTTGCTCTTAGATAAGACTAAGAGCAGAGCAGGCGTAGTGTGATAAGACTCTATTATCTCTACAAAGCAAAAGTCATTATGGCGAATGTAGGCTGCATTAAAGGGTTTGGCCATTTGACTGAAATGCATTCTGGTTCTATAATGCCATTGATGGAGGATCATGAGACAAGCCTATCCATTAGCAGCCTCCATTGATTCACATTGCACTCTGTAGTGTATGCAATGTAAATCAATGGAGGTCACTGATGGACAGGCTGGCCACATGACCTTCCATAAGCGGGGGCAGCACTTATCAAAGGAAGACATAGCGGATGGAGACACTGCATGATAAATTTCAGAAAACAGCCAACCCCTTTAATGGAACCTTGTCTGAGGGGAAGAAGGAGGCAAAATGGCAGGCAACGCATAAATTGCCCATCGAACTAAACAGGCACAAGGTGTACACAAGAGCCTCTACATTCATTTTCAGTAGAAGCCTCAGCACATAGGCAAAACATTTTTGGAATTTGGAGTCTTTATATGTTAATGATTTGACTACAGGTTTATTTTGTCTTTTCTTTTTGCTTTTGTTTATCATATTAATACGATAAAGTGACACAATTCGGCATGAATTCACACTGAGCTTTTTAGTCCATATGTTTATGTGAGCTAGGGCTGGCTGTTTAGTATTCTAATTGCACGTAAATAAGGCTATAAGGTGGCAGTCATGCTGTTATGTGTAGTGCACCATGCTGGCTAGCAGCATATCAGTCATGCCAATGCTATTATATCAAGAGATTTGCCAAGCCAACTTCTAAGCACACAACACAAAGTATTGATACAACATTCTCCCCAGCATCTATGCTGTAGTAAAGTTACAGATGATACACTGTCATGAATGATAGAAAAGCTTTTCTATTTGGGGGCATGCTGTGTTTTTTAAAGTCACATTATACCCTTTCAGTCATGGTTTTGCCGCAGATTATTCTTGGTAACCTTTTTTGGGATTGGAATAATCATCTGTTTCTTTGTTAGATTTATGTGTACCTTGGGCAAGCTTAACGTTTTAGATAGGATATTTCTACACAGATTTATAAAGAAATTGAAAAATCAAAGGCAGTTTCATAGACAATCATGGTTAGACATATCCGGATATGTGTTTCCCAAATTAAAGGAAGTATGTCACCAGAACCCAACATATCCACCCGATTTTACAGATAGGGTCACCTGAATCATACAGTATTTTTCCTTTGTGAATCACTGACTCCATTGTTAAGATATTGCTATTGTGTCAATATGTAAATTAGCTCTTTGGAGCAATAAGGATGTTGCTGCTTACCTCTTTGGAGCAATGGCAATTCCTTTATTGCTCTAATGAGCTCATTTGAATATTAAAAAAAACTGCAGAATTTCAGCAACGGGGCACTTACTCAAAAGGGGAAACATAGTTTGATTCAGGTGACCCTAACCTATCTATCTGCGAGGCTGGGTTGATATTCTGGGTTCTGGTGACAGACTCCCTCTATACAACATGATCTCCTAAAGTTAACACACAAATATATCATACCTATCCTTTTTGTGTCTATCTGTGGCTATCCTATAGGGTGTGGGAATTGTACCATTTCAAGATTTTTTGCTAGCTTGTCATGATATTGTATTTGAATTGGTTGAATTAGTTAATAAAACTGGAGATCTGTTATGTCTGGTCTGTATATTATTTTCAAATAGCAACAAAAAATTTTCATATATCTATCTATATTCCTTCTATCCATATTCCTTTATATCTATCTATCTATACATTTTTTTTTATTGGGACATAGTATTTTCACTGCCCTGGGACTAGCACCCTGCTTAATTACCAGTGCTGTCTTTATTTGGATTCTATATACAGTATATATGTATATATATATATATATATATATATATATATATATATAACATATATACAGTGCCTTGCGAAAGTATTCGGCCCCCTTGAATTTTTCAACCTTTTGCCACATTTCAGGTTTCAAACATAAAGATATAAAATTTTAATTTTTTGGTGAAGAATCAACAAGTAGGACACAATTGTGACGTGGAAAGAAATTTATTGGTTATTTTAAACTTTTGTAAAAAATAAAAAAAATGAAAAGTGAGGCGTGCAATATTATTCGGCCCCTTTACTTTCAGTGCAGCAAACTCACTCCAGAAGTTCAGTGAGGATCTCTGAATGATCCAATGTTGTCCTAAATGACTGATGATGATAAATATAATCCACCTGTGTGTAATCAAGTTTCCGTATAAATGCACCTGCTCTGTGATAGTCTCAGGGTTCTGTTTAAAGTGCAGAGAGCATCATGAAGACCAAGGAACACACCAGGCAGGTCCGTGATACTGTTGTGGAGAAGTTTAAAGACAGATTTGGATACAAAAAGATTTCCCAAACTTTAAACATCCAAGGAGAACTGTGCAAGCGATCATATTGAAATGGAAGGAGCATCAGACCACTGCAAAACTACCAAGACCCGGCCGTCCCTCTAAACTTTCATCTCAAACAAGGAGTAGACTGATCAGAGATGCAGCCAAGAGGCCCATGATCACTCTGGATGAACTGCAGAGATCTACAGCTGAGGTGGGAGAGTCTGTCCATAGGACAACAATCACTCGTACATGGCACAAATCTGGCCTTTATGGAAGAGTGGCAAGAAGAAAGCCATTTCTCAAAGATATCCATAAAAAGTCTGGTTTAAAATTTGCCACAAGCCACCTGGGAGACGCACCAAACATGTGGAAGAAGGTGCTCTGGTCAGATGAAACCAAAATCTAACTTTTTGGCCACAATGCAAAATGATATGTTTGGCGTAAAAGCAACACAGCTCATCACCCTGAACACACCATCCCCACTGTCAAACATGGTGGTGGCAGCATCATGGTTTGGGCCTGCTTTTCTTCAGCAGGGACAGGGAAGATGGTTAAAATTGATGGGAAGATGGATGGAGCCAAATACAGGACCATTCTGGAAGAAAACCTGTTGGAGTCTGCAAAAGACCTGAGACTGGGACGGAGATTTATCTTCCAACAAGACAATGATCCCAAACATAAAGCAAAATCTACAATGGAATGGTTCACAAATAAACGTATCCAGGTGTTAGAATGGCCAAGTCAAAGTCCAGACCTGAATCCAATCGAGAATCTGTGGAAAGAGCTGAAAACTGCTGTTCACAAACGCTCTCCATCCAACCTCACTGAGCTCCAGCTGTTTTCCAAGGAAGAATGGGCAAGAATTTCAGTCTCTCGATGTGCAAAACTGATAGAGACATACCCCAAGCGACTTGCAGCTGTAATCGCAGCACAAGGTGGCACTACAAAGTATTAACTTAAGGGGGCAGAATAATTTGGCACGCCCCACTTTTCAGTTTTTTATTTTTTACAAAAGTTTAAAATATCCAATAAATTTCGTTCCACTTCACGATTGTGTCCCACTTGTTGTTGATTCTTCACCAAAAAATAAAAATTTTATATCCTTATGTTTGAAGCCTGAAATGTGGCAAAAGGTTGAAAAGTTCAAGTTGGCCGAATACTTTTGAAAGGCACTATATATATATATATATATATATATATATATATATATATACACAGGGGGCGCCTGAAAAGTTTGTGGTCCGACCCAGAAGTAATGACTGTGGGTCGAAATTTTGCAGTCAGTTCTCAACATAGCCTCCTTTGACGGTCACACATGTATGCCATCGCTCTTGGAGTTTCATTATTCCACTGTGGTAGAAAGTTCCGTCCTGCTCCTCCAAAAAGTCCTTTACAGCATCCATGACGGCTTCATCAGAAGGAAAACGACTTCCACAAAGGTGCCTTTTCATCTGTGGGAATAGGTGGTAGTCCGAGGGAGCCAAATCAGGGGAATAGGGTGGATGCTGAAGCAGTTGGAAACCACAGGAGTGACTTGCAGACATTGCAACAGGTGATGTGTGAACTTCGCCATTTCCATATTTCAGCTTCACTACCTAACTTTAAAATGCTGTACCTGAAAGAAAAAAAAAAATCTAAATAAATCCAGATTGCGCATGAGACCTTTCAAATAACTAAATAACATATTGCATTGCAAAACAAGACAATGTGAAAAAGATTTCATGGGTGGGCTACAAACTTTTCAGGCGCCCTTCGTATATATATATATATATATATATATATATATATAAGACACACACAGCAACATGAAAAAGTTTTAAGCAGATGTGGAAGTGGAAACAAATTTTGCAGTAAAATGATTTCAGAAATAGAAGGGTTAATAGTTTATTTTTGTCAATTAACAAAATAAAGTGAATGAAGAAAAGAGAAATCTGACTCCCATCAATATTTGGTGTGACCTTTGCCCTTTGCCTTCCATCAGTTCTTCTCGATACTTGCAGACAGTTTTTGGCAGAACTCGGCAGGGAGGTTGTTCCCGCCATCTTGGAGAACTAAGCACAGATCTTCTGTGGATGTAGGCTTGCTCCAATCCTTCTGTCTCTTCCTGTAATCCCAGACAGACTGGATGACGCTGAGATCGGGGCTATATCTGTGGGGGCCGTATCATCACTTCCAGGACTCCTCCTCCAAAGGGCAAAGGTCACACCAAATATTAGTTTGATATGAATATGGTATTTAGATTTTTCTTTTCTTCATTCACTTTTGCAAAGTGCAATAGATAGATAGGAGATAGATAGATAGATAGATAGATATGAGATAGATAGATAGATATGAGATAGATAGATAGATAGATAGATAGATAGGAGATAGATAGATAGATAGATAGATAGATAGATAGGAGATAGATAGATAGCTATGAGATAGATAGATAGATAGATAGATAGATAGGAGATAGATAGATAGATAGATAGATAGATAGATAGATAGATAGATAGATAGATAGATAGATAGAGATAGATAGATAGATAGATAGCTATGAGATAGATAGATAGATAGATAGATAGATAGGGGAGATAGATAGATAGGAGATAGATAGATAGATATATAGATAGATAGATAGGAGATAGATAGATAGATAGATAGATAGATAGATAGATAGATAGATAGAATCATACATTATTTTATGACTTTAACATTGACATTGAAATATAGTCATGCTTGGTTTTCATGTAGTAGCTACCAAATACATGACACATATATGTGATTTATGTTTCCATTCTGCTTTATTTGATTTCTTTTAGCTAAATTGCCTTCAGGTATGAACAATTGTTAAAGCATCAAAGCGTAGCTCCCAGATTCGAAACTCCTGAAGATGTGCCAGAACATTCATTGACTTTTATGCAAACCATTCCAGTCTTCTTATTCTGAGTCAAAGTAGCCAACCATTGCATCCAATGGGACATGGAAATATATGCTATTGTAGACCACACACATTTCAGTACACGTTATACTGTACTCTCATCCCTGACAAAGGAAATTTTTGAGGTCCAGGAGGTATTGAATATATTCACTTAGCCTTTGTAACAAGTCTTCCATAATTATTGTGAATATATTAATTTTAATATAATGTGTAGAACAGTCTCAGCTCATTTGTACAGTATGGTTCCTTCTTCAGAAGCTTTGTACTGGGTAACTCATCCAGATGCAACTGGAACATATCAGTGAGATCAATGGTAGCCTCCTTAGGAGAAAGCCAGTTTAGTAAGACCTCACATCTGTGCCTTCACGGGAAATCCGACGCGTGTGCATGAATAGAAAACGCTGACCGAGTAGGAGTGCCATCACTTCATTACATTACATTCAATTATTTTGTGTTTAATAATTGTAATGAATGTAGATCACTTTGTAGAGAATTCTTCCCTCTGACATTAAAGAGTCTTTTTCTATCGATCAGTGTCAAACAAGCCTAATTAAAACCAATGTAATTCAGTGTTGTGAAATCGCAAAACATGAGAAAGTCCAAGGGGAATGAATAATTTTTATAAGTACTGAAGATTACAGCAGGTGGTACCACGTTAATATAGCACCGCGCTGTGTGATAATACAAGGCTGGCATATTACTGTTTCATCACGAATAGGTCCTCCATAATTCATCCATATCCATTCTCCTTGCAAATTTCTTCTAGTTCAACTTGCCAAACATTTTGGCAGATATACTTATTCTGTCTAATATTTGGGAAGCGTTAACCTAGTCTAAAAATACATGACATGTATGAAAGTGGATCGTGAATGATAAATCTGATGTATCGTTAAACACTTTAGTCTAGCTTTAAACCTCGATAGCGATGGGCGAAGATTTGTTTCCTGAATTTTTGTGAGGGTCGTCCGCAAGTTTTGTTTCAAACTGGACTTGTTCAGTCCTAACCAGAAGTGTCACCAGCATCTTCCAGCCTCCTCTGTGAAATTAGTGACCCCGCTGAGCCCTGAGATTCGGTCTTTGCGATCACATGGTGGACATAGGCATCATGGCACTTTGACATCAACATCATGATGCTTTTGACATTGCGACGTTACTGCTGAGGCTCAATCACAGGGCTCAGTGGTGACATACGTCTGCTAATATCATAGAGAAGGCTGTAAGATGTTGGAGACACTTGGGATAGAAGACAAGCCCAGGAAAGGTAAAACAGGTGAGTATGAGTGTTTCTTTATTTTGCCAGATCTGGGCCGACGATTATTAGACTCTGGGGTCTGTAGAGACTAAAGAGTATAATAATGGTTCATTGGTGGTGAACTCCAAATATCTCAGGTTCGGCCAAACCCAAAAATTTTGGAAAATTCATAACACTGGTTTGTTCATCTCTAAAGCATGTATGGGATGACTTACTTTCAATAATATTTTATGACAACACTGCCATGTCAAATGGCCAGAAAGTGTCTAAAACACATACTAAATGTAATAGAAGGAATGTACCCCATTATCTTTCACGGCTAAACCTTTGGAGTCTGCTAAAAAGTATCTTTAGGTGTTGAACCTTGTTACAAATTACCAAATGTAATGTCAATCTCTTACTTTGTCTGTCTTCTCAATGCTTTAGACAACAGCAATGTCACTGAATATATTGCTATGCCTTTTCCTGTTGCTTTGCAACTCAGGAAGTTAAAATCTGTTGGATCTTCTGATGTAGTGCTAGCTTTGAACTAGGGTGACCAACTGTGACCTCACATTTGTGTAATTCTGTCAAAAATATATACTCTCTTATTAAATTAAAAAGGTTTTCTGGCCACCAGCTGATCTCACCACATTCTGGCGCTGGAAGCAACGGAATAGGATGGAACTCTAAGTAGCTCTACTCTTATTCAGGTAAAAAGCTACAGCCCCATCCACTGTATAGTGGTCGCGGGGAAACTGCATCTCAGCGGGTACCACTGAATAGTAGCAGAGCTGCTTCCAGTCCCATTATGTGCAGTAACCTCCAGCCTGATCAGCTGATCTGTATGGGTTCCAAGTGTCCCCACTGATAGGATACTGATGACCTATTTTGTGGATTGGTCATTAGTATAAAAAAAATCACCTGGGGATAGAAAATTCCCTCTATCTTCACACATGATGACTTTAATAAGGATTTAGGAGAGAATTCTCCACCCCATATACAGTATGCTAGCAATCTGCGTCCAATACATGTGAAGGTATTCTTTGCAACCCCATTCACTTGCTCCTGAAAAAACAATAGCCCGGGTTTATCATGTCTTGTACACCAGTTTTCTGGCCTACAAGGCATAAAAAGTTGCATTTTTTGAACAAAACATAGTTTGGCGTAAAAATATGTGATTTTCTTTAGCTCTGCTCCTTCTTCACCACTTTCCTGAAAAGAAATTGTTGCAAGGGCGTGCAGGGGGATGGGGAGATTTATCATTATTTACACCAGAAATCTGGCGTAAATGTTGCGGGCAATGATCGCAAACTACAAGTTGACATACATTTGCCCCAATTTGCACAGCCTGGTGTAGGGTGCACCTCAAACAAACAAGGTGCGCACCTCCCCATAAATGAGGCGCACTAGCTCTAGGGCTATGAAGACTGGCATGAGTATTGCCAGTCTTTGGGACAGATTTATAATTTCTTATGTATTCTGTAGAGAAAAGCCATAAATTGTCCCTCAAACGACTAATCTACGTGCACATGGTATATCAATGGCACATCTGCCGCAGAAATAAGATATCTGAAAAGGAGTGATCAGGTTATTATTTATTTAGTTCTGGAGAAAAGCAAGATGGAGGAAAAAGTCAAGAAAAATAATCTTCTCCTGAATGCAGATGACACATAAGCCAAATTGCATAATATGCTTTGTACGGTTTGGACTAATATATTAATGCAATTTTGTTCCCATGCTCTGCTGCCGTCAAGTATGGAAGAATATTCTGGGATAGATCTGCTTTAATTTATGTCAAGCCTCAAGACAAGAAGACTTGAGTAATGTGAGCCACACTGGTTACTGGGAATATGCTATCTGAGGTTATTTGGCCAAGTATCCTTAGCAATCAAACTGACGGACAAGATTCAGCTTTTCAGCTGAAATCTTGATTGCTGCTGTGCTGACAGCACAAAAGGGGAAAAGCTTTCAGGTAACAGTCAAGCCATGCCATTCCCAATCTGAAGACAAAGACATAGCTAGGCTTTACCCAGGGCAAAGATATTCAAAGATACTTGCTGGGCATCATACAGTTGCCTTGACTACTGTCTTGCCTAGCATACCGTAGCATCTTGCAGACACATAGATCATGCTACTACACCACACACATGCATAGCACTGTTATTCTGCACATTATTGTATATAGTTTTACTATATGGCACAAACATACTTATACTTGCGCATACATAAATAAAACCTACACATAAAGTTACACACATTACAGGACTGCTGTCTGGATCAAGTTACAACAGCCAGTAAGAAGTTTTGGTTGCTGCAACTTACTGCAGTGCATATACATACAAACATAACAGGACTGTCTGGATCAAGTTACAACAGCCAGTAAGAAGCTTTGGTTGCTGTAACTTACTGTAGCGCATACACATACATAACAGGACTGCTGTCTGGATCAAGTTACAACAGCCAGTAAGAAGCTTTGGTTGCTGTAACTTACTGTAGTGAATTCACATACATAACAGGACTGCTGTCTGGATCAAGTTACAACAGCCAGTAAGAAGCTCTGGTTTCTGTAACTTACTGCAGTGCATACACAAAAGGGAGTGGGAAGGCAAGATTTCCAGAGACTCATGTCGTGCCCTCATCCACATCTCTATCTGATTGCATCTGGAGCAAGTTCCCAGTTACCCCACCTTGCTATGTCCCAGATGGAGATTGTGTATCAGATTTTTCTTACAATATTTTAGTGATTTAAAATTTTTTAAATTAACAGAAAACAAAATATACAAAAGCATACAAAACTATGTGACAAAGCCTGCGTATGGTAGTTATAGAAACAGATAACAGAGAAGTTGAATTTTATTTATTTTTTTAACATAATTTTAAAATCAAGGAGTGAGTCAGATTCCCATCTGCAATCTCTATCCATTCTTAGGTCATATGGCTGGGCTCACATAATACATTAAGCAATACTTTTGACCGCAATGGCCTGCCATGTATTATCCAAAGTAGTAAAGGGACAAAGGGATGGGATGGGGTCACTGAATTTGGGATCTTAAACCCCAGCATCAAAAGGACATGTTGCTGGTTTAGCCACCTCAAATTTTGATAGGGATGTAATATTTCCTTTTTATAAACTATTGGTAAGGCCTCTTCCAGAATATAGAACACCGAAAAACACAGAACCATTTGAGAAAACACAATATAATTTTTATTGTACCAAAGATTAAGACAATTAAATGTATTCAGCTATGAGAAAAGTTGTGTAAGAGGGGACATCATAAATGTGTATAAATGTATAAATATCCTGTGCAAAAGAAAGTAGTTGTAATCTGTTTCATGTAAAATCCCTTAAAATACAAGGGGGCACTCTCTCTGGAGAAAAAAAAGGTGACAAGGCTTCTGTTATGGAATTGCAGCTTAAGGCTAGGTTCACATCTATATTCGGTTACCGTTAGAAAAGTCCTGCTTGCAGGGGTAACCACATGGTTAACTGCTTTTTAAGCGGATTGGGTTTCTGGTTTTTGGGTCCCCAAGAGGACCTGAAGAACGGAAACCCCAATGCAGGTGTGAACCTAACGTAAGCTATTCCCAAGTAATGGAACTGCTGATTCCAAATACACTGCAGGAAACTGCATCAAAATAAGCTACCTATAATCCAACACCATTCTGTCTGGTAGAGTCTAAAGCACCTCTGAGCCTGCCCCAAGGCAGGTTACCACACCAGATAATGTCAGATAATAGGTGCACTTCAGGAGTAAAGACCAGACCAGCAATCCTACACCAGACAGAGAGTAACATACAAGCCAGGTCAAAACCAGGAGAGTACAGGAATATCCAAATTGATTGCAGAAGAATAATAGAGTCCAAGCCAGGGTCGAGTCCAGGAGTTGACGGAAAAAGCCAAATCAGTAAGAAATCTGATAACCAGGAAAGAAATCAGTAACCAGGAATACAGCAGATAAACAGTTAAGTACTGACAAAACAACCTTGACTTGTAGGTATGAGAACGTTGAGTACTGAAAAGAATGATGGATACAATTAGGATTACACATACTGAGATTCTTAGCAGCTTCTGGACTATGAGGTTGCGGAATAGTCTACCCCAAGAACAGGTCATAGCAGTAACAGCTGGTAGCTTCAAAAAAGTCTTAGATGTCTTCTAACATCAAAATAGCATTAATGCTTATGCAACGGTATCGAATTCTTGTTTTCCGTTCCCCTTTCGTTGAGCCGCACACCGTGGTTGGAGTTGATGGACCATACTAATTATTACTAATTATGTAACTGTTTACAAAGTTTGCGTCTAGCCCTCACACTGTTCTTTAGAAGTTACATAGTATGAGCGTTGGGAATAGCTTTAGCTATATTTTGTACCAAACAGCATATAAAATACGAAGCCAAAACGTTCACAATAAAATCTATTAATGTACTATACTTGTGTTTTTCTGGTGTTCCAAACAAAACATTTTAGCGTATAAATAATGTGTCTAAAATTCACAAATCTTGTGCAAATTGGATTATAACATTAGAAGAGAAATATTTGATATAATTTGAACATAATTCAGGATATTCAGGATTAAGACAAAGGCATGGTATTTGTCTTTCTGACCATGTGTCTAAAAGATGAACTGTTCACCAGATATAAATCAATATCCTAGTAGAAAGCTATGTAAGATTCTAAACCATAGTTCTATATAGAAATAGTAATTATTTCCAGAGAAAACTTGGACTCCTGTGTAAAAGGTGCAAACTAATAACCTAATTCAGTGTTAAAAATATTAACCTTTAGTTCAATGCACGTCTTTTACTTACAGGACTACTGCTGACACATATGCTCCCCTGCATTCAGGGTGGAGCGTACATCTGCACAGCCCTACAACTGGCAAGCTATGATAGTACACGGTTGAGTAGCTTGAAGGGCTGTTACTCCCCACTGGGCTTATATTTTGAAATCACCTGAGGATTGCCCCTCCATCTGGTTGGGACATGAAACGCGTTGTGAAAATGGATCTAATTTGATAGGGAGATACAGGGAGAGTTTTGGGACTGTCCTTCTTAGGACAGGAGACATTGTGGGACATAGGTGAGAGATAGGGTACAATTATACCAGCCCTTCATCTGTAAGTCCCGTTGAGTCCCCAACGTCTCTCAGTAGGTCCGGGTAAGACCGTTCCCTTTTATCTAGAGCACGGTTTGTTTTGTGCACATTAATTGGTGATATTCTCTGACCGTCTTAAATATTTATTATTATAATTTACATTAAAGGTTAAGTTTTATGATTTCTTGGATCCTGTGCTTGTGACAATGCACGTAGGCAAGAATCAAGTTGTTGCAAACAGTTCTGTTAGTGACAGGATGCCATTTGATCCTGGTGGCCTATTCAGGTATTCTTTCTGTTTTACTACTATTTAGTTCTGACTCCATTTCTATGCCACATTCTGTTGCTCCAGCAAAGCAATGGCTAACCTTACTTGGTTCTGAGCTCTAGTGATGCTTAGCTGTTCTGGATGAGCTTGTCAGATCTGCTAAATATACTCTGCTAAATATACTCAGTCTTTTCCCTACATTGCGTTGGTGTAAGAGCTCCCCCTGGTCCTTTGTTCCTGTCAACCCACCATTTTGCAGGCCTGTCTAAGTCAAGTCTGTTCCAAGTCATTCTAGGTATACTGTTACTTTGTGACTTCTGGTTATTCCTGACTATGCTCCTGCCTTGATAATGGGTTATTACATTTAGTTCCTGAACTGCTCTAGTGGTGATGATCATTGGCTCTGCTTGAGACCTCATTACGGTCTTGCTCAGGTGACTACACTCCAGTCCTTCTCCTTTGACCACATTCCTTTTCTGCTCCTTGTGAACATATTCCTGTGCTGTAACTAAATTTCTATTTCTGGACACTGCTCTTGGTATCTCTTTGTTTTAGCTTTAGCCTATTTCAGGACACTGCTCTGGGTATCTGTTCTGACCTTCAACTGTTCCTAGACCCTGTCCCTCACAACCTCTGATTCTGAGTCTGTTCTGTCCCTGGTTGCTGGTATCTCTTTGCTCCATTTGAGGCCTATTTCTGTTCTTTCACAGTTATCTATGCTCCTGTTTCTAGCTCCTGGTCCATTCCTAGTGTCCATGATCTTATCTCCAGCTCCAGGTCTGTTCCTGGTGTCCACAATCCTGGTTCCACCTCCTGTCCCATTCCACAATACATATTACACATTTCTAAAGTTCGATACATGGCCACCAGCTTATCAGCAGGTCAGCTTCAGTCTTATAGTGAAGAGCGATCCCTTTAAGGCTAAGGTCCCACATAGTGGGCTGCAGCAAAAAAGCGGTGTGGGAAAAACCGCAGCGGCAACGCATCATGTTTTTTTGCACAGCGCTTTTCAGAGGTTTCCTCTGCGGACTTTCTGCTTCCATTATACCTATAGGGAAACTGTCGGTGTTTCCATAGGTATAGTTGACATGCTGTGATTTCCAAAACCAATGGATTGCTAGAATCCCATCCACTTTGCAGGGACTGTAAAACTCCGTGTTTTTTTCCACTGTGTTTCCGCCACGTGGGGCGCCAGCCTAATAGATTATATTTCCATAAATGACATAGAACTACACAGCAGTGGTTATATTAATACGGAATTTCCCAGCACTATTGTAGATTACTCAATTTTTTATTCTAAAAAGGCATTTAGTTCTACTAATAGCAAAACAATCTATTCATTTGCCTCACTTAAACATGCCTTATTTGTTCAGTAAAATACAACGTACCAAACTGTTGTACAAAGAATAATAATATTTAGGCCCTGAAAAGATGATACCCAGAACATTGTGTTCCAAATACAGCAAGCGGGGTAATTGAAACAATTTTTTATTAAACGTTTCTTCAGTTTAATAATACAGAACAGTAAAGCGCTTCTAGCCAGGGGCACCGCGTATCCGAGATCAGATTGGCGGTAATATCTTCAGAGTAAATAACATCAGCATTTTAATTATACAATAATAAATGCATTAATTTTATTTTAATTCCGTCCCAAATGGATATTATAAAAAAAAAAAAAAAACAGGTGTGAGCCCAGTGACAATACAAAGATTCATTCTCAGCTCATTTTATGGATCACTAGTTGCTTTTTATTCTTCTTGTTAAACTGATGACTTTTTTAGTGCAGCTGAGCTCTCCTATTTAGGTCTGAGCGTTTTATTTTTCTCGGCGACCACAACTGGAATTTGTTAGGACCAACAATCCAAATTAAATTCGATTAGACGTACAGAATCTAGCGAGGCAACAAATGGATAATATAACATACCATATCTTATGGCTTAGGCAAACATCAAAATCCTCTACGGCAGGACATGAAGGCTCTATAGCTTGGAGTTGCAGGGTTGTACAAAATAAAAAATGAGCACCTCACTGCAGATGGTGCTTTTTCTGGACTACACTGCAACTTTTTAAAGTAGCTGCAGTCCAATGAATTGCTCTGATTGCATGCAGTCTTGAGTTCTGCCGCTACTGTCACTAAATAGTTAAAACCAATCAGTAGCGCTACAAAAAGCTCTAGTGTAGCTTTGGCCTAAAGGGTACCTGAGTTTTCATGAAAAGTTGAAATATCTGCTGGGTAGTCTGCTCCCTGGCTGTATAAGCCTTCATACATTGTGTCGTATTAGTTTTTCTGTGGCTAATAGCTCCATTATGGCTGCAGCACACTTTATTTTTCTCCCTGAGGCTGGGGGTGTGTACAATACAAAGCAGTCTATCCCTCTCCCCTATCCATTACTGCCACTATTGGTTCCCTTAAATGTAATTCTGCCATGAGTACATGAGTAACTGTAAAATAGCAAACACATAGATGAGAAAAGCCCAAGTGAACAAAATATAGGAGTTCGAAGGACACTGGAATGCAAATCCATGTTATGATGTAGCTAAACAGATCCCTGGCACGGAAAAAAAGAGATCTGAGCACAATAAGGAAAGCTTCTTGCTGTCTATGACTAACATCCCATTAGCAATACCACAAACAGCTAGTGAGAAGTATATAGATGCACATAGTAGAAGGTGCAGAATCCTCTCACTCACTGCAATATACAGACAAAGATATCTGAAGACATGTAGAGGCTTTGAGGAGATCCAGCCCCTCCCTTTTCCATTTACTCTGTGAAGGGAGGCCAACCTCTCCTACCTTCACTCACTGTGAACCCATCTTGATTTTGTAGGTAACTAAGGACTGAACTTCCCTAGTAACTAGGAGTGAACAGCCAATTAGTTTAGAGAGACACCTAGTGACATCAACTTTAGAGAGGCTTTTAGCAGAAAGCAACAACATTTTTAAATAAAGTGCATTACATTTTTGTCCACAGTCACATACTCTATTAAATGAGACTAAGTGTCCAGTTAACGAAAATTCTTTTCCATTTTTTTTAATTGAAACCAGATAATGAAATATATACCTTTTTTTAATCTGTTTTTATTTTCTGATTTTAGATTTTTTTTGTCTAATTTCTTAATATGATTATGGGGGCAGCCATCATGCCTGAGTTTCTCTTCTACTGTGTTAACAGCATTTTGTTATATGTTTTATAGCATATTCAAGACCATAGGCAACAATAGACTGGAGTCAACTCATTGAAGTCTGGAGAGAGTATGAATTATGTGAGAATTTTTGAGACATACTCTGTGCAGGGAAGGGGAGTAGCTAAGCTGTGACATCATCTATTGTCAGTAGTGGATGAAACGATAGGTGTTATGTGGTGTTATCTATAGATATATTATCTTTTATTATATTCCTAGATGTCTTGTCTATGATGTAAATGAACAACTGCTGCAAAGGAAAACCCTTAGTGGCCAGACTGAAAATTGCATTATTTAGTACTTTTTTCAATACAGAAAAAAACACATAGAACGTAGAAAAAAAAATCATAAACATGTTTAACATAAAAAAACAACTTGGTTTAAACAACTGTTATTTTTTTTGGTGATAAATTCACTTTAAAATAACAAAGATGATGCCCCATGCATATTTTTGCATCCAGTGCTAAGTTACTATAATTTGTACAGAACCATATTGCAGCAAAAATTCAGGACCATTGGTAACATCATGATCACACGACAAAGGTCCTGCATGGCAGAAAAGTGGGAATAAAAGTAGTGTAGTAGTGCATGTGCAGTATATCTTGTGCTTATGTAGTGGAGGGTCTGTATGTAGGTCTAATTTATTTATAGATATGTCCTGATGACTGAATCAATTTCAGGATCGGGCCTAGGGTCTTAATTAATGCCAAGGGTTCAGTCTAAATAAACTTTGAGGCAATTTTTACACATCTGCCTAAAACTATTGCACAGTATTGTATGCATGGAATTGCTGTGGTTGGAGGATTTGACTGTCATAACTGACATCTTATTATTATATGTACTTGTGTGTGTTATGATTTGTTACAACCAATATAGATCATTATTATTTATTATTATTATTATTATTATTATTATTATTTTTACTTTGTAAACTGCTTTAGGAACCTTCTTCAAGACAAGTGGACTGATCATAATATACAATATACAGGATATGCTATCATAGGAAAAGTGAGAATTGTAGCATACATATCTATATACTGAATACTGTTTGTCATCATCTTTAGGGACATGCTCACATATGATGATAACTATTGGGAAATTGGGATGTCACCTCATGCCAAGTTTCAGGATTCAGGATCTGAAACATCATTTTTGGTTTGCTAACTAAATATAAACAATAGTTAAACATGGAACCATTTCATATCCTCATAATTCATTATTCTCATAAATATAAAATAATATAAAAAACCCTACACATTATAATAAATGGATTCCTCTATAATAAATAACATAAAATCAAATAAAATGAATACATTTTATATATTTTTCATTGCAACTGAAAACAAGCCTCTAAATAATAAAAATTATAGTCTGCTTCTACAGTGTCAAATTGGGGTAAATAGGGCCCATGAGATAAAGTAATTCTGAGGACCCACTTCCATGGATGCAGAACAATGCATGTTCAATTCTAGCTCTGAATTATCTTTGACATACAGTAATTCAAGCAACTCCCAAGGCTCCCTGATGCTCAGTTTTCCTTCCATGTTGTTCAGATATTTAAATCAGTAAATTTCATAGAATTGCTAAATAGGAGCAGAATACGATATGTGACATGTACTTTATACACTGGTTACAGTTCTTATACAGGAACTGTCTCAATGCCTGTTACGAAATACATGAAGGCAATGGTAATTTACTTGTGAAAATGATAGGACTATATACTGTATAAATGAAAGTGTCATTCAGTATGTATATAGTAGTATCAAACATGAAGTAATATACCAAAGACACAAATAATGCAAATATATGTTATCCATAAAGATAATTCCACCATGTACTATACATATAGATATTACTAGTACTCTGTATAAATAATGCAGCTATATAAAATACATATAATTATTGCAACCTTATACTAAACACATAAATAATACTAGAGCGAAGGTTTTATGGACATACATACTGTAATGCTTTTTTTTTTTTTTTTTAATAGGCCCTATTTACTTAACAATCCCCGCTCCTGCCCATGGCCGCCTGCACTTCCCATTCTGCGGAAGCGGAGGTGACTGTGAGCAGGAGCAGGGATTGGTAAGTGAGGCCGCCGACCGCGAACCCCACAAACACTGCTATCATTATACTTGGGGGTCTTTTCAGAGCCCCAAGTATAATGATCAGAGGCCCAGGGGGGGGATGAAGGAATACTGTCACTTAGTTCTCCTATGCTCCGCAGGCTTCAAGCCTGTTTGGTGACGTCATGTCGGCCCGGCTCATGCGAGATCTGGTTCAACATTGAAGATGGCCAAAGTAGCATGGAGTGCGCCAGAGCCAGGGAGAGGTAGGTAACATTGTTTTTTTTTTTTTTGTTTCTATCCTCCCCTGGGTCTCCGATCATTATACTCTGGGGTCTGAAAAGACCCCAGAGTATAATAATTGTTCACGGGCAGTCCACAATGGGGCATAATACTGTGTGCAGGGGCCACTATGGGGCATAATACTGTGTGCAGGGGCCACTATGGAGCATAATACTGAGCAGCAGAAAAACTACTAGTACACCATGTATGAAGACTTATACAGTCACAGACTACTCAGCAAGCCCCTGCACATATTTCAACTTTTCATGAAACCTCAGATACCCTTTAAGTTGTGTATACTAGAGATGAAAAAAACAACACATTTGCAATAAACAGGTGTCTACCTACCTACCTATATTACTTAATAACGCATTGTAAGATTGTTTTATCGTATTTTTATCATACTGCATGTTAATATATTTTTTTATTTTCTCAAAAAGAAATGTTTTGACTAGGTAAGGGAATAAGTTAGATTTATTATGTGCTATTTATAATGTCTGCGCCCATTTTAAAGATACATTTGGCACACAACCAACAAAACTTGCAAACTTCTGAAGACAAGTATTTGACAAGAACATCTATTTAATAAATGCACCCCATTGTTTAGCTGTGTTCTTACACATACACAATTAAATGTGTTCGGAGTCTGTGTGGGAAGATGTCTGAACAGTCTCCATCTGCCAAATCATTACAATATATTGTTGATCCATTGCATTGTCTACGGATGTTTTGGGACATTTGACACAGAATGATGCGTGTATTGACATTGCTTATAATTAAGGCATATTCCGAGTTTAGCGGGATAAATGGTAAGGCTATAATTCATTGAAATCCAAGCTATATGTTGTATCTGAAATGCACTGATAGGTCATTTTGTTTGATTTACTATGGGTAGCGAGTCATGAATATCTATATCTAGTGGCAGCCCATTTATATTTTGTATCAAGGGCTGTAATCACGAGATTTGCTTCCTGCTCCCCGCAGAGCGTCATTAGCACAGAATGCTTCACAGCTGTTGTAAAAGATAAGGGAAGTCACGCACCGAGCACTGGAACTTTCCTAGATCATTGTCATGAAAATGGCTGCTGGTAGATAAAAAAGTCTATATGGCTCTATCCTAACTTATTTCAGTTTATCCTTTATAGCACACCCAAAATGAACGAAAAAAAAAATCATAAAAAAATGAATACAATATAAATAAAAAATAATAAAAAATAGAATCAAAGATTACATCATTTTAAAGGGAAATACTGTATATGTGTGGGTGAGCCAAAAAGTATCTGCACTCTGGCGGTAGAATTTATTCAGCTTTCAAAAAAGACAAATATATGATTTTTTTGACATGATTTAGGCAAGCTACCTGCCCCGAATTCCCTTACCCTGAATATTACTACATGATGAAGCCGACCGGTTCATACCTTTATAATCCCCAGCGCTGTGCAGGTCATGATATACCTGGGGAGGCTGACATCCTGATACAACGTGGTTGTGTTGCATGGACGTTCTTACACTAAGTTCCCACTAGTGTTCGGCTCTCAGCATTTGGATCTGCATGGGCACCCGAAAGATAGAGAGTCTGATTGCTTAAAAAGTGGTTACTTGCGGACTCCATAGGTTTCTGCCCGGTTTCCACTGTTTTATACTTGCAGGACTTTTCTCTCAGCCGATTTTAGGTGGAACCTGCAGCAAAGTCTTCTATGGAGACTCCAATGCAGATGTGAACCTAGTCTTAGTGGAGCTTACTAGTGCTGACTCTGTGGCGTAACCAGCAAAGACTGGGCCCCCCAGGAAACTTTAGACTTGGGCCGCCTCCACAGCATATCGCCCCATTTCCTGGCCACCACACAGTATACCACCCCATTTACACACACGTTTCATATCGGCCCTTCCAAATGGTGTAATGTCCCATAGCGGCCCCTCCACACAGTATAATGTCCCACCGTGGCCCCTGCACACAGTATCATGCCCCATATTGGACCCTGCACACAGTATTATGCCTCATAATAGACCACCCATGAACTATTATTATACTCCAGGGTCTTTTCAGACCCCAGAGTCTAATGATCGGAGATCTGGGTAGGTGACAAACATAAAAACCAATGTTACTTACTTCTCCTAGGCTCCGGCGCACTCCCTGCTGCTTTCGGCCCTCTTCAATGTAGGTACAGACGTCATGTGGGCCAGGCCGGTGTCGCAACGCATAATGATGCCGGCCTAGCCCATGTGACGTCTGGGGCATCACCAAAGAGGTCCAAAAACTGCCTGGAGAATGCTGGAGTGCAGGAGAGGTGAGTAACCCTGTTTTTTAAGTTCGATCATCTCCCCTGTGCCTCTGCTCATTATACTTTGGAGTCTGAAAAAACCTCAGAGTATAATAATAGCAGTATTTGTTCAAGTTCATCCAACAAATACTCTTGCTGCAAGCCCGTGGCCTCACTTACCGATCCTGCTCGCTGCCGCCTCTGCTTCCCCTTCTGCGCTCCAGGGGGCCCCAGCGACAGCATATGGGACACATTAGGGGCCCGCCAGGCCCCCTAAGGTCCAAGGCCCTGTGGCAGCTGCTACTGCTGCTACCCCTGTATTTACGCCACTGATTCTGAATAAAGTATAGGCCCTAAGGGCATGCTGGGAATTGTACCGACAAATCCTGGTATCATACAAGCAGCACAGGTCAGAGCATCAGCCAACACCAGGTAAGTGTCTGTAATAGGACTCATTTTTGAGAGTGATCTGCCTATACCAGCAGATCACTCTCACAAATGGGTTCTTCAGACACTTAGCAGGTATGCTGTGTGTATTGCCGCACTGCCTGTATGCTACCTGGACCTGTCTTTCAGTTTAGTGCAGCTCATAATACATAGCAGTTCTTCTCTGCTCCCCTGCATATGTGGTGGAATAAAACTGAGCACTGATTGGCTGAGCTGCTGAGCCTCAGCCATTCAGTGCATTGATTCTTGCTCTGTTTCTGCCCCTCACAAAGATTTTGATGCCACTGCTGTCCTGGGTCTCGTGCAGGAAAGCATGATGGTGGCCCAGAAAGGTCATATAGAGCTGACAGGTAATTTTTATTTTTTTTTAATAAAATTGTTGGAATAATGTTTATTATTGCCTGTATTGCAACAACTACTGTTTATACGTTTATAACTGCATAAGCTTCTGTCTCTAGGCATAGTGTTAAGTTGTTAATAAAGCTCTGTTAAAAAGGTGGGGGCTAAAGTAAGAAAACCAGGAAGTTCCTCTCTCTGTTGTAACTGCAGCACAGAGCAGAGCACATGGAGCTCACAGACAAGAAGCTGAGATCATAAGCTCAGAAATACTAATTGTGAAGTGTACTATCCTTGTTCCTGAATAAATATATGTTTACTGTTGAACACCTGGACAGTGCAAAGATTAATCCGCTGCCAACAGGTTATGGGCCCAGATACCCAGAGACACAGAAAGAAAAGGAAAACAACAGTGATCCAAGATGGCCACCAGCAGCAACTCTATGAAGTTCACAGTGCCAAACCTGAATAATCAGAACTATCAATCCTGGAAATTCAAGATAAAGATGCTGCTGATAAGAGAAGGTACGTGGAAATACACACAGGAGTCTAAACCTGACCCAGTAACAGATGACTGGATAGAGAAGGATCAGAAAGCACAAAGCAATAAATACAAATTGTACAGTGCTGCGGAATATGTTGGCGCTATGTAAATAAAATTTATTATTATTGTTATTATATCCCTCAGCATAGATGATGATCAGATTGTACATGTATGCAAATGTGACACTGCAAAAGAAATGTGGGAGCAGCTGCAGAAAGTGGATGAAAGGATAAATCTCAGCAATAAGCTATATCTAATGAGAAAGCTGTACCAGTCTAAGCTAAATAGGAAAAGTGATATGCAGGACTATATAAGAAACACTTTAGAAATTGTGGAGCACTTACGTGGCATTGGAGAAGATCTCAAAGATTTACATATTGCTGCACTACTATTAAGCGGTCTTCCGGAAAGCTATGACACGCTTGTAACCGCACTAGATGCGCGCCCAGATAATGAGCTCACACTGGAGTATGTCAGAGGAAAGCTTATAGATGAATACAAGCGGAAGACAGAGAGTGTATGCAGAGCTGGGGTATCTAAAGCAGAATCCGTTTTAAAAGCCCAAGCTCTACCCGAAAATAAAAGTCATTTGAAAGAAACACGTGAGTGTTTTGTATGCAAGAAAACAGGGCACCTAAAAGCTGACTGCAGAGTCTGGAAAGCTAGGATGAATCATCTGAAAAAGCAAAATCATCAAAGGGTTAAAAGTGCCATCACTGAAGAAAAACTCAATTCAAGTACTGAAACTGCTTTTACCATTAATGCAAGTACATCCAAGCATGCATGGTGTATAGACTCTGGAGCAACTAGTCATATGACCAATGACAGAAACTTCTTTTCTAACCTTAACCAAAGTAAGTCATAGAAAGTGATTTTGGCTAATGGTCAGTATATGAATACAGAGGTAATAGGGGGATGATTACAATGATTGTCAAGGCTCCCCAACACAAAGCAGAAAGATCCCAGTAAAAGACTGCTGTATGTACCTAGCCTTGAAAGCAATCTGTTATCTGTGAAGAAACTCACAAGACAAGGAAATGAAGTTACATTTAAAGATAATGGCTGCATCATCTCAAAAAGGGGCCGTATACTAGCAGAAGGAAAGATCAAGGATGAGCTATATCAGTTAAATTGCAAAGAAAACTCATATACTGCTAAACAAGAACAACATACAAATTGTATCCATCTATGCAACATAGAGACCCAGAAGCAATAAGAAAGTTAGTTCAAAAACAACTTGCTGAAGGCATTACAATTGATCAGTGTACTCAGACAATGAAATGTACAAGCTGTCTTAAAGGAAAGATGTCCCGAAAATCTTTTTCTAAGAATAGTACTACAAAATCAGAACAGCCACTGGATTTAATACATACTGATGTTTGTGGTCCAATGAATACTCTAACTCCTGGAAAGAAGAGATATTTTCTCACATTTTTTCGATGACTATTCAAGATATATGGTTGTCAATCTACTTCACTGCAAAGATGAAGTCCCAGGGAAACTTGAAACATATCTAGCTGAAGTATATAACAAATTTGGGAGAATGCCAAAAATCCTGCGTGCAGGTAATAGAACTGAATATACAAGCAGTGAGACACAAAGCATTTTAAAGAAAAATGGATCGTGTTTCAGACCACTGTACCATACAATCGTGAACAAAATGGTGTAGGGGAAAGAAGAAACCGGACACTCTGTGAAAGTGGAAGAAGTATGCCATTTGATGCAGATTTGCCTACAACATATTGGGGTGAAGCAATCATGACAGCATGCTATCTTCAAAACAGGTTACCAGATAAAGCTACAGAGAAAACTCCATTTGAGATATGGAACAGCAAAAAGCCTAATCTACAACACGTAAGAGTATTTGGAAGTAAAGTATTTGTGCATGTCCCTAAGGAAAAACGTACCAAGTGGGAATCCCATGCCAAAGAAGGTATCCTGGTGGGTTACAGTGAAACCCAGAAAGGATATAGAATCCTGCACCCAGAAACGAACAAGGTCACAATAAGCAGAGATGTAATGATTGATGAGAACTTCGTCTCGCTCAAGTTTTATGACATCATACCAGTAGTCCAGGTGAAGCAACAACAACCTAAGTCACAGTTACAAAATGACAAAGAGAAAGATGTAGAAGTTTGGTTAGATTCTTCAACCATTGAAGAAGCAACGGAAACATCAAGTGAATCTGAAACAAGAAGATCGTCAAGATCAAACAAGGGTATACCAGCTAAGCGGCTATCCTACATTGCTAAAACACTACCCGAACTAGAGCCACAGTCATGGGATGAGATGCAACGACTACCTGCCCATGAAAAAATGAAGTGGATTAATGCTGCTAATGAGGAAATGAAATCGCTTCATCAACTTCAAACCTGGAAACTCACCAAACTACCACAAGGCAAGAAAGCAATAAAGTGTAAGTGGGTGTTTAAGACCAAATATGGCTCTGAAGGCAAAGTTCACTGATTTAAAGCAAGATTAGTTGCAAAAGGATATTCTTAGAAATATGGTGAAGATTATGATGCTACATTTTCTCCAGTTGCTAAGCAGACCACGTTTAGGACTCTATTAGCTGTATCTGCTATACAAAGGATGTCTGTCAGACATTTGGATATCAAAACTGCCTTTCTAAATGGTAACATTGAGGAGGATTTGTACATTACTCAACCTGAGGGTTATATCAGAAAAGGTGAAGAAAACCTCGTTTGTAAACTACAAAAATCTCTCTATGGTCTTAAGCAATCGGCAAGAGCATGGAATACCAAAATAAACAAAGTCTTATTGGAAGAAGGATTTAAGAGAGGTCAAGCAGACCCATGCCTATACACAAAGTGTAAAGATGGAAAGTGGATGTATATTCTCTTATATGTAGACGATGTGATTGTCGTACATGAAGAAGAAACATAAATTGCAAAAATGACTGAAATTCTGAATCAGCATTTTGAAACAAAAGACCTTGGAATTGTTACATATTATTTAGGCATCCAGATCCAGAGAGAAGAAGATGGAAGTTTTCTTCTAAACCAAAGTGCAAAAATCAACTCAATCCTCAACCAGTTTGGAATGTCAGAAGCAAAAGGTATATCAACCCCAATGGGGTCATCCTACCTAAGATTGGAAGGAGAAGATGATCTGTTACCAAACAATAATAAATACAGACAGGTAGTGGGGGCACATCTATACATAACAACTATGACTCAACCAGATATCGCAGCAGCAGTGGGTATTCTCTGCAGACATGTGGAAAAACCGTGCCAAAGAGACTGGAATGCTGTCAAGAGAATTCTCCGATATTTGAAAGAAACTCAAGACATAAGTTTAAGAATGTCTTCAACAGGAGATCTAAAACTCACAGGCTATGTGGATGCAGACTGGGCTAATGATTCAAATGATCGTAAGTCAACAAGTGGGTACTTGTTCAAGCTTGGAGAAAATTCTATCTCTTGGTCCAGCAGAGAACAGGTATCTGTTGCCTTATCTACAGAAGCAGAATATGTGTCTGCGGCCTACACAAGTCAAGAGATCATTTGGCTAAACCAGTTGTTAAAGGATCTTGGCAAGCCGTCAACTCAGCATGTATGAAGATAACCAAGGATGCATTAAACTTGCAAGCAGTGAAAAGATCAATGCAAGAACCAAGCACATCAACGTTAAACATCACCACCTGAGTGATTTGATAGAACGTGGTATCATCGAATTTGTTTATTGCGAAACTGACAAGATGGTGGCTGATATTATAACAAAGCCATTGCCAAGAACCAAGTTCGAAGAGTTCAGAACCTCAATGGGACTAACTAGATAAGTAGTTGTTGAGTGGGGGTGTTGGAATAATGTTTATTATTGCCTGTATTGCAACAACTACTGTTTATATGTTTATAACTGCATAAGCTTCTGTCTCTAGGCATAGTGTTAAGTTGTTAATAAAGCTCTGTTAAAAGGTGGGGGCTAAAGTAAGAAAACCAGGAAGTTCCTCTCTCTGTTGTAACTGCAGCACAGAGCAGAGCACATGGAGCTCACAGACAAGAAGCTGAGATCATAAGCTCAGAAATACTAATTGTGAAGTGTACTATCCTTGTTCCTGAATAAATATATGTTTACTGTTGAACACCTGGACAGTGCAAAGATTAATCCGCTGCCAACAAAAATTTTATATAAATAGCCAGTGTAGGGGTTGGGTCATGGGTGGGCTGAGGACAGGAGCAGACCATAAGCAGGGTATGAGGTGGGTCCCCCCTCCCACCTCCATCCACATAATTATATATATACAGATACAATAAGGGAACTCTTTTCACATCCATAAACTCAGTTTTGGATATGAAGAGAACTCCCTTAATAAAGTATAGGTAGTGCAGTTATGGCCTGTAACTAAGTAATGGTCCCCCCTGTCCTACCTATACTTTATTAAAGGGGTTATCCAGGATAACCACTTTTTTAATATGAGGCGGGGGGAAGGTGAAAAAAAAAAACATACTCATGATCCAGTGTCTCCCAGCATGGTCCGGTCCTGCTGCTCCTGTGGTTTTTACTGGAGAAAGTTCCCACTGCACGTGACCGCTGAGGCCAATCAATGGCTAAGGAGAAGACACGGGACGTCACAGTGCAGAGGGTATTTCCACCAGAAGAAAACACACCGGAGCAACAGGATCGGACCACTCTGGCAGACACCAGATTGTGAGTATGTTTTTTTTTTTTTTTTTTTTTAATTTTTGTTCACCTCCCCCTGCCTCATATTAACAAAAATGCTTATCCCAGACAACCCCTTTAAGGCAGCTCTATTAGGGGGGTATTATACTTACACAGGATTTCCTGCTTCACAATACATGGAGAGAAAGGTGGCAGTCCCACTGTGTGCAGAGGCTGCTTGACTGAATCTTTGACTGTCGATGTAGAGCAAGAAACACAATTTGATATCATTCATCACCTAATCTTTATTTCTTCTTCAGGAACCCATTGCACGTTTTTCTATGCAAAAAGACAGCATTTAAAAGAAAATACCAAAAGTGCATGATAGTTGCACCCTCCCAGGCTGCACAAGCTAACTACTGTTTAAAATGAGTCAAGAACAAACTTTGCTGGAGAGGTTCTTTGAAAAGGGAGAAAGACCCAAGGATGAAGAAGAAGATTCCAATACTACTACCAAAAGAAAGAAAGTTGCATTTAAAAGAAAATACCAAAAGTCCTACTTAAATTATGGATTCAACGCAACAGGTGATGCACATGTTCCAAGACCGCTCTGTCTAATATGTGGCGACCAGCTATCCAATGAGGCCATGAAGCCTTCAAAACTGTTTCACCACTTAGAGACCAATTCCCCAACATCAAAAGACAAGCCTTTGGAGTTTTTTGAGAGAAAAAAACGTGAACATGAAGTTCAAAATTACTGAAGGCCACCATAGCATAAAATGTGTCTGCACTGAAAGCTTCATTCTTAGTAGCTCACCGCATTGCCAAGGCTAAGAAGCCCTTTACTATTGGTGGTTCCGCTTTCGAATAGCACCATAACTAGACGAATTGATGAAATAGCAGAGGACATTGAGGTACAATTGATAGAGAGGATTAATGCATCACCGTGGTTCACAATCCAGGTTGACGAGTCCACTGATGTTGACAACAAGGCAATAATGCTTGTTTTTGTGCGATATATTTTTCAGGAGGATGTGAATGAGGATATGTTATGTGCGTTATTGTTGCCTACCAACACCACAGCTACCAAACTATTCAAGTCTTTGGATGATTAGGTTTCGGGAAAACTAAACTGGTTATTCTGTGTTGGTGTATGCACGGTCGGAGCTGCTGCCATGACTAGACGGCTTTCTGGTTTAACTACGCAAGTCAAAGAAGTTGCATCTGAATGTGAGTCCACACACTGTGTCATCTATAGAGAAATGCTGGCTAGCTGAAAAATGTCACCTGAACTTAACAGTGTTTTGCAAGATGTTATTAAAATTATTAATCACATCAAAGCACATGCCCTTAAAGGAGAGGTCTCTTCCGGCGTTGTGCTGAAGCCACTGATTGGCCTGAATGTCACTACCTGTGACATCACAAGTCCTCTTCGTGAGGCCACTGATTGACCTCAGCAGTCACATGACCACTGAGGCCAATCAGCGGCTTCAGCACAACGCCAGAAGAGATTCACCGGAGCAGATGACTCAGGAGACAAGGGAGGACACCGGAGCTACGGGGGCAGATGAGTATACATTTTTTTAATTTTTTTCACTGCCCCCGGCTGATTTTAACTTAAAAAGGGTTGTCCATTTTTGTCTGGACAACCCCCTTTAACTCGCGCATGTTCGAGCAGCTCTATGAGGAGATGGTTGCAGAGCATAAACGTCTTCTCTTACACACAGAAGTGAGATGGCTATCTAAAGGTAGATCTCTGGCCAGAGTGTTTGAGTTACAAGAGCCACTTCATAGATTTTTTTTTAGAATAAGAATCGCCACTTGCAGCACATTTCAGTAATACAGGATGTGTCATAAAACAGGCTTACTTGTGTGACATATTTAACTTGCTCAACGAACTTAATATGTCACTTCAAGGGGGGAATGACCACGTTTCAAACTTTAGCAGGGATTTTGGAATAGCCTGGGCCTTCATTCTCGCAGCTGCTGCACAATCACTTATTTCAGCTTTCAGAAAAGTTTGAGCGCTATTTTCCAACTGCAAAATACTCAAGAACTAGGAAAGAATAGATCCCAAACCCATTTGGGAATAAGACAGGTAACTCGATCCTGTCTGTCCTTGAAGAAGACCAACTTTTTGAGATCACAAATGATGGTGGGCATAAAAGTATGTTTGAGTCTTCAAATCTCCCAACATTCTGGATTAAAGTGAAGACGGAATATCCTGGTGGTCCTTGGTACAAAAAAGGTTGGGGACCACTGCTCTATTCAGTATTCTATGTACATGTATACAGGGGTGTTCTCCAGTCATGGCACGGAGCAGAAGTTTTCAAGGTTCCACTTCTGATAAGTTTTTCTCAGTTATTAGATTTAGGAAGAATCTGAATGTCTCCCAGTTACAGAGGAGTATCCAGGAAGGTTTTTTTTTTTTTTTTTTTTTTGAGAAAAAGAGGGCATTTGCCTCAAAGGATGATACTGCTAACCAGGAACAGAATGAAGGATGTGTGGGCAAGTCTGAAAACCATCAGTGCACCCCAAAAGCCTGGACAAGGAGGATGTCAGTCAGCTTAATAACTTCCTCAACAGCTTCATTGAGTCAGCTTCTATGGAGGAACGATACCACAAGGCACCTAGTGTGGTGGACAACCCTGGTACCAAACACTAGCCCATGGCTCATAAGCTTGGTGGGCACGAAAACGGAACTAGGGAAGGTAATAAGACACTCCAGTCTCTGTCTTCGATAAGGAGGTGGACAGGCGATGTCCTACAGGGCCTGCGCAACAAACTTGAATGGACACTAAATATAGAAAAGATATATAAGAAGGGCATCAGCAGGCTGTTCTTCCTCAGGCAACTAAAATCATTCAATGTGTATGAGGAATTACTTGACACCGGGATACCGGTGAATCCCCTGGCGGAGCTAGTGCCTTTAGGGCCCTACCAGAACCCCACTGCTTTTTTAATGGGGTCCACAGTCAGGGTCCGGTAACAGATTTTTGACGGATCTGTTATTGTCCGTTAACATTTTCTGACAGATGCTAGCAACAGATACTAACAACTGTAGTGTGAACACCCCTTTATACTCCCTCGGCAGCTCCCCCTGCCCTCCCACCTCCCTCTTTATTTCATTCCCATCCTTGTTGGTACACTACAACACTTGCTCCTAACCCAATTTTTGTGGTAGATCAGTTTTACCCTAGAGTCCTATATACTTCCAGATGTCTGAGTAGTGTGCTGTGACTGTAACAAGCTGTGCACCTGTGTGTCCATCACATGACCATGGACTGATTTATATCTACTGACAATGATAAATGATACTGTAAATGATACAGAAAGCTATATTTGTTAAAATTGTAGAACTTTTCATTACACAAACAATCACCTTTAAAGGGTTAAAGCCATATTAGCAAACATGGCCTAGATGGGAATAACTATTTCCAAGTCCCGCTCCTCAGTTAAATATGCTATGTGGTTCCCTGGGTCCCAGTCATTGGTATGGGAGTTGCGGAAACAGAGTAGAGCAGCTCAGCTGTTCCCGTAAGTTGACGCTGTGCTGAATTCAGTACCCTGTCAGTTTTACAGGTTTGTGCCCTGGAGCCAGAGATATTGGTGGACTGTTAGAGGGGTCGGCCTCACAGCTCAGGATCATTGCTAGGCAGTAGGGGGCGCCCCCTTTTAGAGTACAAGTCTATAGAAAAGTACCATCAGGGGTTCATGAGTCTGCGGTATGAGGCCAGCCCCTCTGACACTGCAGTGATATTGGTAGCCGAAATTAACATTACCGATATCTCTGGCCTCGGGCACATACAGCAAGAAAAAGTTTGGGCACCCTATAATCTTAATCATTTTTAGTTCTAAATATTTGGGTGTTTGCAACAGCCATTTCAATTTGATATATCTAATAACTGATGGACACAGTAATATTTCATGATTGAATGGGTTTATTGTACTAACAGAAAATGTGCATATGCTTAAACCAAATGTGACCGGTGCAAAATTTGGTACCCTTATCTTTTATTGATTTGAATATTCCTAACTACTTTTACTGACTTCTGAGACAAATTGGTTTTGTAACCTCACTGGGCTTTGACTTCATGCCGGTGTTCCAATCATGGAGGTATTTGGTGGCCATTGGTTGTTCTCCTTTTGATCTCCTCTGTGGTGGCTCTGGGCTCCTCAAACACTCTCTGTCTGAACGCTGTTCCATGTTGTTCGGGGGGTGTTGTCTCGGTTTAACCTGTCAGTTTCCACTGTGAGGACTAGTAAGGAATGGAAGACCACAGGGACAGTTCTTGTTGCCCAGAAGTGGCAGGCCGTATCAGAAGGCAGAGGGTGGTGAGCAGTCGGCTCCACGCCACCTCCGGCTGCAGCATCATCTTGCTGCAGTGGTGTCCTGTGCATCGGTCAACATCAGCCACTTTGCACAGGGGCTGTTGGGGGTGATGCGGGCCGTTTCTGAGCCGCCACAACAGGTCGCCTGGGTTGCAGCACATTTGGCGCCAGCTTCATTTTGGGGGTCCTGTGGCTGATGACAGATTGGTTGTTTGGTCGTACAGGCTTATGCATGGCGTCCCGCATTCCGAACCTTGCTACCCACTGTACTTTGGTGGAGGTTCCATCTGCTTTGGGGCTGTGTGGCCAATGCCGGCATCGGGTCTTGTTGTTGAGGGTCGCTGGATTCAACTCAGTATCAGCAGATTCTTGAGAATATGTACAGAATCAGTGCGATTTGGTTACGCCGGGGATGGTTTTCAGCAAGACAATGATCCAAATCTACTCAGGCATTCATGCAGAGGAACAATTACAATGTTCTGGAATGGCCATCCCAGTCCCCAGCCTGATATCATTGACATCTGTGGGATAATTTGGCGGGCTGTCCATGCTCGGCGACCATCAAACTTAACTGAACTGGAATTGTTTTGTAAAGAGGAATGGTCAAAAATACCTTCATCCAGGATCCAGGAACTGATTAAAGCTACAGGGGGACTAGGGCTGTTATTTTTGCAAAGGAGGATCTACTAAATATTAATGTCACTTTTCTGTTGGGTGCCTATACTTTTGCACCGGTCAAATTTTGGTTTAATGCATATTGCACATTTTCTGTTAGTACAATAAACCTCATTTCAATCCTGAATATTACTGTGTCCATCAGTTATTAGATATATCAATTGAATGGCTGTTGCAATACCCAAATATTTAGAACTAAAATGATTAAGATTAATAGGGGTGCCCAAACTTTTTCATATGACTGTATAAGTGCACTGTCAGATTTGCAGCAGTATATAATATGTCACATTGCAGAGGACATAAAGGGTTTTCTTTAAAGGGAATTTATCAGGACGATTTGGGAAACTAAGCCACAAATGGACTGTGGATTTAGTGTTCCAAATTGCCCTGTTATAAGGCCATGAGTGCCCGCAATAAAAATAAAAAAGCTTTATACTCCCCCTGCTGCTGTAGTCATCGTGTCCACCACTTCTTCACAGAAGCCACAGGAGTACACCTCGCCTTCAGTGCGCATGCGCTGTACCTGTGCCAGTCTTGTTACACTTCCCAGGTCTGCCATTGTATTAAGCCCTGCCACAACAGTAGGAAGACACAGCCGAATTAATGCTCTGCAACTACCAGCAATAGTGTCTGCAACTGAGACATTAAATGTTGAAATCCCCTGGAGAGGCTAAATAAAAAGCAAAGAAAGTTTTTATGTATTAGAAAAGTACATATAAATATACAAGCAAAAAAAACTAGTTAGTAATGCCAGAAAAAGTAAAATGAAAAGAAAAATATAGACTTTTATTAATGAATGAATATACAGTATATATATATATATATATATATATATATATATATATATATATACTGTATATATAAATTCTATATTTATACATGCCTTTGGAATACTTGCTAACCACCTGGATACATTGCTCATGTGACTGGCATGTAACTAGCATGTGGCTGGTCAGTCCTGGCACCTGCACAGACTGTTATGATTTGAATTCTCTGCTCACCTGCTGCTCAGCTGCCAGTCAGTGTTGTAGCAGGATCAGAGCGTCTCGTGTATTACGAGGAGCGATTTGGATATTTTGGATTTCGGAGCCGCATAGGCACTTTACTGTTCTTTGTTTTATTGTTATCTGTTGTCCTGTGTGTGTCTGTGAGTGTTTTTGTGTGTTTGTGTCACTTTTATTGCAGGTTATACCGCACCATCTTCATCACCTATTGGTAAGTCCTAATCCACACACTATATACACTACACATAGGGTAATACATCCATAGTACACAGTGTATATAAGCAGGGGTGACCTGTGACCAGTTTAGCTGATTCTGTGTAGAGGTCGGCCTCTTTAGACCCATCCATCACAGCAAAGATAACTAGCACATACACAGCACCATGCACAGGGTTATTCAATAGAGGGCGCTGATGGGCAGGTCTAGGTACATATTCTGGCTGTATTAGACATGGGGGCAGCACTGGTCAGCGGGGACAACCACAATGCTGGGCTTATTACAGTACATTACTAAATGCTCAGTGATGTTTCCAGCACATCTGTAAGTGTTAGGCTAAAATGGCCGACCCTTTTACTTTTAAGATGTGTTTTAATGATATTGCAGAAAGTATTATAGACATATTTTACACGTCCATGTTCAGACTCTGCATTACTGCAGCTGTTTCTTGCTCCAATTTTCAATGTGTTTGGGATATTAATTGGTTACAGTGAAGAGGTCATGTGACTGGTATGTGATGGGCATGTACTGGGCACTACCTGGCACATCTATGGTATTGGCAAATTATAATGTGAACTGGATCTTAAAGAGGTTTTCCCACCATTACCACTTATTCCCTATCCACAGGATGGTTACAAGTATCTGATCACTGGGGGGTCTCACCACTGGGGGGTTCATTGTTTTTTTTTTTTTTTTTGCCTTACTCTGTTCACCATGTGGTATAAATAACCTATCACCTTTATTCTATGGTTCGGTACAATTACATCGATACCAAAGATCTATAGCTTTTCTATGTTTTTTACTTTTGTGCAATAAAAACAGTTATTTTTAAATAAAATAGTTCTTTTTTTTTATTGTGTCATATGCTGAACCTCCACCTGTATAAGGGGCAGTGACAGGAGTGTTTATCCTAGTGAATCTAATGCACATCTTTCTGTTCAGATGGTTTGGCTGCTACAGATATTTATGGCAGTAGATTGATATTACATGTTAGTGAATAGGATTTCATGTATTCCCACTCACAGCTTCCAAGCGTAGCAGAATTATATATATGAGCGCTACATGAACACGACATATCTTGTATCACTTATATATCTTTATGCAATATCTTTCTGTTCAGGAGTCAGCCAAGCCAAGGAGATATGGAGCGCCTTCCAGAGGACGAGGATCTCTACGACGTGCCCACCATGATGGCATCTGCACTGCTGGCCGGATTCACCTTCAATGTCAGTGTCGGGGTCTTTTATCTGTAGTTTTTACTCTCTGTCTATATTGTAATGCTGAACACATACGACACGTCTACACTACATGAAATTGAGAAATACAAGAAAACTTTTTTCAGGCTGGGTTCAGACCAGCGCTTGATTTCAGTTTCGAGATTCTGTCTCTGTATCCGCTTGAAAAATGCATTCTGCGGAAGCGGAGGCGGCTGTGAGCAGGAGCGGAGATCAGTAAGTAAGGTTGTGGCCCACGAACAGCACAAACACTGCTATCATTATACTCTGGGGTCTGAAAAGAGTATAATGATCGGAGGCCTAGGGGAGGTGAGGGAACATAAAAAACACTGTTACTTACCTCTCCTGCGCTATGCCAGGCTTCGGGCCTCCTTGGTAACGTCCCAGGTGTCACCGTGGCCCAGGCCGACGTCATTATGCGTCGCGACGCATGCCTGGCTCATGTGATGTCTGATCCAACATAGAAGAAGGCGGGGAGTGCGCCGGAGCCAGGGAGAGGAAAATTACATTGTTTTAATGTTTGTATCCTCCCATGGGTCTCCGATCATTATACAGTATAATAATTGTTCATGGGTGGTCCACAATGGGGCATAATACTATATGAAGGGGCCACTATGGTGCATAATACTGTGTGCAGGGGCCACTATGGGGCATAATACTGTGTGCAGGGGCCACTATGGGGCATAATAATGTGTGCAGGGGCCTCTATGGGACATAATATTGTGTGCAGGAATGCGGTTTGTGGGGGGGGGGGTTGCCAAGGGGGCGGTTGCCCGGGGGGGGGGGGGGCATGTCTAATGTTCGCTTTGGACCCAGTCATTCCTAGTTACGCCACTGTCCTGGGCTTCAGTACTTACATCTGATCAGTACATTTTATAACCATAAAACATTATATGATATTATTAGGTTTTGATAACCGGAACATTATGTAATTGCGGCCATTTTGGCAAATGTAACTCAGGACAGCTAAATATAAGAAGTTTTCTTGGAGCCTCCTCCACTTTTCATCATGGAGCACATCCTGAGGAGGGCCGAGGAATATGTAAGTGATACTAGTGGACACTACACTACACTACAGCCACGTGACCACATCATCTTCACACATAGACAATCTTAGAAGATACATCATATTATATAATCCTACTCTCTAACATACCACAAGGTCATTTATCTCCAATGTGAACAGAGTCTTAACCCATCATTCCCTTTACACTGCACAGAAGGTAAATTGTAGAAAACACATTTATATATCATTTATATAGACATGACCAAAATGCCATCCACAAAATATTACATTTCATCCTTCATGGATGACCTTAGTAAATATAATCCTGTATGACATATGATGTGGTCTCTTTCCAGTTCTTCAGGAATCTAGACGAGGCGATGGACATCACCCTGGAGAAGGTGAGAACCTCATTCACATGTGCTCTGTACTTTTACAGCTTCCTTACATGTATGTACAGGTATGAAGTCTTGTTACATTACATATATGATATTTTTATGTTGCAAATACCAAGACTTCTGTCATATAGGGGAGTCATACTGTAAGTAGCTAGGGACAGATGTGAACAAGGCCTTACCTGCTATACAGACAGCTAAAGATGTCCCTCATGACAGTGTTTTATGTTATTTTCATTTCCATATTTTTCCAGGCAAGACTCATCGGACTGAGGATCACCGAGAGCTACGTAAGTGATATCAGCAAATCATTATAGCATAGGACATAATATTATATAATATTCATATTTGTCACATACATGTCTATATCTGCTACTCCAGAAAATCCACTTCACTGCCCCCTCCCCACATAAGAGAAGACAATATCATACAATTGTGTTAGATATTTTGCTGTATTGTAGCGCTCTACAGAGATTGTCATCATACACATCAGTCAGTGCCCACAATGGCGCTCACAATATAATGTCCTTATCTCACACACATATACAATAGGATCAGTTTTATAGGAATATCAGTATATTATGGAGTGTAGAGTAAACCCAGAGGGAACTTATATAAAGACCAGGAGGACAGACAAACTCTATGCAGATGTTGTACTTGGTTGGATTCAGATCCAGAACTCCTCATATTTAATAAGATGTTTTATCTCTTTACTTCTCCAAGGATGAAGATGACGATGATGATTCTGAGGACGGGGTAAGAGCCTTGTAAAGAATAGACTGTAAAACATAAATGTGACCCACAGCCCAGAAGATCTCAGAGTCTATAACTCTGCAGATTCTTCTTATTCTGTGATTCCACATGTTACTGACTGATCACATACAGATCCCGGCACATAACATGTCATTCCATTACACTAGCACATGAGCTCAGGAATTAGCACCAGAGAACCTCTATAGAGCAGGATCTTCTCACCATTTCTTATAGATCCACTAGATTACTACACATGGTAATAATATCACATGATACAGAAAACTAACCATTATCTGATCTATTGCAGCGGATCTACATGAAGCTGGACGACGACGAGAGGATCCCGGAGGAGGACGATGTAAGTGATGTCACCACATAGTCATATTATATCATGGAGATCCATATTTTATCCTTACATTCATCTGAAATAAAAGGATTTATATTCATTTATGACTTCATCTTATTTATAGGAACCAGCGATGGAAACATCTGAAGAGACTTCAGAGATAGAAGACGAAACAGAGGAAGAAGAGGCCTCAGAAGAAGAGATATCAGAGGAACAAGAGGAGGAGGAAACATCTGGCTGCGCCTGGTCCTGCATTCCAGTAAGACAGATCCTCAGCAGAGTCAGGGCCAGGATCACCTCCTTCATACGTAGAATTTAAGTAAGGTAAGGTAAGTATAGGTAAGTATAGTCACAATAAAGTAACAAAAAAAAACCCGTAGAATGATAGTGGTCACATAGGATATAAGCTAGACAAGATAAGAATAATTATAAATATAAAGTTATAGTAAAAAAAAAATATATTAAAAAAAAAGTATAATAAGTATAATATAGAATAGTATTTCAAAATGTAAGTTAAAGGGGTTGTCCAGGAATTGGAATAACCCGTGTGGAGGTCAGAGGAGGTGTAAAATAAAAAAAACAAGTCTCTTAAAATAAAAAAAGAAAAACATACTTACCTATCCCCGGAACACTGTTATCCACCGCCTGTTCGATCTTGTTCTGGTGCCTGGATGCTGTAAGTCCTGCGTCCCACGTGACTGCAGAGACCAATCAGTGGCTTCAGCGGCCGCTGGAGAGGGACTGGTGACATCACTCACACACATCACCACTTCCTTTCCAGCGACTGCTGAGGCTACTGATTGATCTCAGCGGTCACGTGGGACGCAGGGTCTTTCGGCATCCAGATACCAGCACAAGACTGAACAGACACAGGCAGCGGATAACACTGTGCCGGGGATAGATGAGTATGCTGTTCTTTTTTTTTTTATTTTACGCCCACCTGGCCTTTACGGAGGTTGGTCCAATTCCTGGACAATCCCTTTAAGATAAGGTAAGGTAAAAAACTACCATAAAAATAGACATAAAACATCATAAGTATGTGATAAAATCATATAAGCTATATGTATATTTAGGCTAAGACAGAAATAAGATTAAAATATTATAGGATGACTATTAATAGTTGAAAATAGTAAAAAAAAAAGGTATGAATAATTGAGATTACATATTAGATAAGATATTTACTATAGGAATAAGATTAGTTTAAGTGTAATAATACAATATAGTATAAAAATAAAAAATATAAAAAAAGGTGTATAAGTAAGATGATATAGAGAACGATAGTTTAGTGTAAGTGTAGTATAATAAGATTAGTGTAAGTGTAGTTCTGATAAAAGTAGTAATAAAAAAAGCAAAAATTAAAGGTGTATAATATAAAATGTTAGACTATATATAGGATAACCTGGATATAACATGAATAAGATTAGCATAGGAATAGTAATGAAATATAGTATAATAATTAAAAAAAAAATAGATAGAGATTATATATAGAATAGGATTATATACCATAGGAATAGGATTAGTATAGGTATAATACGGACAAATAGTATAAAAATAAAAATGCAAAAAAATAGGTACACTTAGAGATAGTCATAACATATAGTACAGAATAAGTTAGATATTCTATAGATATTATTGCTTAGACTTGATATATAAGTATAACAGGGCCCCATCCAGTGTTATCACTGCAGTGAACCAGGGAGTAGCCGATCGCCAGTACTTGGGGTCAGGAAGGAATTTTTCCCCCTTACATGGGGGTTATTTTCACCTTCCTCTGGTTCACACTATTTTATGCAGTAAATCCTACCAATTGCACTGGATGTTTAAAATTATTTTGGATTTATTATAGTAATAAAGTTTAGTTGAATTTATTCATTGTGTCTGTGTCTCCTTTACTGTGTGGTGTCGTCCTTTATAAAATCCCCTAAACACATTGGTAGCGAGGATCCAGAAAAAGGGGGTCATATACTGTGTGACGGGCCAGAAAAAGGGGGTCATGTATCGTGTTGTGGGCCAAGAAAAAGGGGGTTGTATATCGTGTGGGGGGCCAAATAAAGGGGGTATTATACTATGTGGGGCCAAATAAGAGGATTTTTGATCTGCCAATGGGGGTATGTCCTAATTAGGGGGCCCATCACATAACTAAAGATAGTCAGGGGGGACCAAATAAGGGGATTTGTTGATCTGCCAATGGGGGTGTTTGTCCTAATTAGGGGGCCCATCACATAACTAAAGATAGCTGGGGGGCAAATAAGGAGACTTTGTGATCTGCCAATGGAGGTGTGTCCTAATTAGGGGGGCCCCATCACACAACCAAAGATAGCTGGGTGGGTATTTTTTTTTTTTTATGGGGGAAGGGGGGCGCCTTGCTATAGTTCACCTCAAGCAGCAGAGAGGCTAGGTTTACCCCTGATGTAGGTTACCACTTATTCACAGAGCACCACTGCTGAGCCTTATGTAATGTCTATTATCATAGGCAGGACTTCAATGAAAGGAATATGGTGAGGGCTCACCTCCCCTTCCCTGCTCCCCCTACCTGCATAGTGAGCTCAGTACAGGTCATAGAGCATGCCCACAATAATCTCCAATAGAAGTCAATGAGTCATCTCCAGTCTACAGGTTTCTCAAATCTCGTTCCTGCTGTAAAGGATGTCAGTGAATGTTAGTAAGGGGCACATGTTTGGAAAACTCATTCTTCTAACATTTCATCTCTCTGACACCATCATCATCCCCACTGCTTTACGGGAATCTCAGTCTAATGTAAGACAAGTGATGGAACATGTGACATTTCATACACACTCTCTGTATATCACTATATGATGGTGTATATGTCCCCATATTATCACCATATTCAGGATCTGTGAGATATGGGCCACAAATATGGACATGTATATGAGGGCAATGGCTTGAGACAACAATGAAAGCAATCGGAGTTTATAGATATGGATCAAGGGTGGTGCAGAGTTCCTCATGCCGATAGAGATCCTGATCCTTGGAAAGTTGGGTATCAGCTGGCGCTTTTGGGCAAAAAGTACTGAGCTACTATGGTAGTTGAAGAGGAAATGTATTATAGAACTGTGCACTTTGTGTCAAACATAAAACTTCCTCAGGTTCTTACATAATATGCAAAGCTCTCAGAAAAAACACCAGTATTACACAGTATTCGGACATGTTGAGACTGGAAATATATGGAAATATAGTATGGAAATATATACAAATGCATATTCTAAATGATACAAGGCTTAAAATAATCCACATTATATAATATGTTCCTTCTGGGGAGTAGATCACTTCCTAGAGCTAACATTATGTTATATTTTGTATTACTATAAAGTTGCTGGCTTAATAGAGTGTGATTCAAAAATCTGTCACTAGAGGGCACATGTGTATCCCTCTATTCCAATGACCGGGCCGTGGCCCAGTACTGAGCAGCGGACCACTTGGTACCAGGCCACCAGCCCGGTCATTGGGGACGTAAGGGCAGGCTGCAGATGGAGCAGCTAGCTTTGCCAGAGGTCCCCCTTAGGTTTACCTGTGATTCGGCGCTTTCTCTGTGTTAGACCATGGGAAAGCTCCAGATCGTAGAGTCCAGCGGAGCAGAGTGCTACTGGCTACCGAAACCGAACCTGTCCTTCACTTCAGTGTAAGCTCAGACATACCTGTAATACAAGTGCTACCCGAGCCTGTCCTTCAGTTCAGTGTAAGCTCAGACATAATACAAGTGCTACCCGAGCCTGTCCTTCACTTCAGTGTAAGCTCAGACATACCTGTAATACAAGTGCTACCCGAGCCTGTCCTTCAGTTCAGTGTAAGCTCAGACATAATACAAGTGCTACCCGAGCCTGTCCTTCAGTTCAGTGTAAGCTCAGACATAATACAAGTGCTCCCGAGCCTGTCCTTCAGTTCAGTGTAAGCTCAGACATAATACAAGTGCTACCCGAGCCTGTCCTTCAGTTCAGTGTAAGCTCAGACATAATACAAGTGCTACCCGAGCCTGTCCTTCAGGTACAATGGAATTTCAGTCTGTTTTATTTGGGAGGGTTTGGTTTTCCCTTCCCCTCTCTGGATGAGTGCTGGGTAATAACTGAGCACTGATTGGCTGATGCTCAGCAGTTCAACAGTGCCATGACTGTTCTTGCACAGCCGCTGCATTAACTCTGTGATCCAGCGCTTTCCCTTTGGTTTACCTATACATAGGACTGCAGGTAAGCCTAAGGGGGACTAATGGCAAAGACTGGGCCCCCCAGCAAACTTTTGACTTGCCCCCCCCCCACGGCATAGCACCCCATTTCCTGGCCCCCACACAGTATAACGACCCCATTTACTCACACTATAATGTTCCACAGTGGCCCCTCCACACAGTATAATGTCCCATAATGACCCCTGCACATAGTATTTTGTCCCACCGTGGCCCCTGCACACAGTATTATGCCACATAGTGGCCCCTGTACACAGTATTATGCCCCATAGTGGCCCCTGAACACAGTATTAAGCGCCATAGTGGCCCCTGCACACAGTATTAAGCCCCATAGTGGCCCCTGCACACAGTATTAAGCCCCATAGTGTCCCCAGCACACAGTATTATGCCCCATAGTAGCCCCTGAACACAGTATTAAGCCCAATAGTAGACCACCCATGAACTATTATTATACTCTGGGGTCTTTTCAGACCCCGGAGTATAATGATCGGAGATCTGGGGAGGTGATAAACATAAAAACTAATGTTACTTACTTCTCCTAGGCTCTGGCGCACTCCCTGCTGCTTTCGGCCCTCTTCAATGTCAGTACAGATGTCACATGGGCCAGGCTGGTGTCACAATGCTTAATGATGCCGGCCTAGCCCATGTGACGTCTGGGGCATCAACAAAGAAGCCCGAAAACTGCCTGGAGAATGCCGGAGTGCAGGAGAGGTGAGTAACACTGGTTTTTAAGTTCGCTCACCTCCCCTGGGCCTCTGCTCATTATACTTGGGGGTCTAAAAAGACCCTAGAGTATAATAATAGCAGTATTTGTTCGAGTTTGTCCAACAAATACTCTTGCTGCAGGCCCGTGGCCTCACTTACCGATCCTGCTCACTGCCGCCTCTGCTTCCCCTTCTGCGCTCCAGGGGGAGCCCACAAAGCTCTTCATTATGTTGGCCTCATGAAGACACTGGCTTAGTGTCGAAACGCGTTGCCTCTTTCTTTTCTGGAATAAAAGCTATTGGATTTACTGTTATATCACGAGTAGTCTTTTAAATGTATTTACCAGGTGTAGCAGCGTTCTTATAGACTCCTCTTTTTTTTCTCCATATCTTGAGTACCACTATTACAACTGACCTACGGCCAAGTGGTCCAGGGGTGAGCTGCAGCTTAGCACACCAAGAACAGGGAATATCCTACTGGACGTCCCTGATTATCTCCGCTACCATACAAGAAGTGTACACCACACTATCTGGAGGCTCCAATGTGGATATTTGTATTTACACAATTTTTATTTTATTACTGATGGCTCTATGAAGCAGAAGAAGCCACTGGAGTGAGTTTATGTCAACTGTGAGTCTCATGGTCACTGCTGTATCTACATTTTATTTGCCCCACCACTACCTGTTACTTACATAGAACTGCTGCCTGTAAGTGTAAAGCAGGCGGTCCTGTGTAAGGTATGTTATGTATATTTTACATATGAATGCCTGCTTTACATGGAGTGAAAGGCAGCAGTCCTGTGTAAATTATAGTTTCAGTCTCACATGATAACATAGGACTGCTGCCTCTTCCTACATGTAAAGCAGTCCTGTGTACAGTAACTTTACACAGAGCTGCTTTACATGGCAGGAGAGGCAGCAGTCCTGTTGTATTTTACATAGGACTGCTGCCTTTCCCTCTGTGTAAAGCAGTCCTGTGAACAATAACTTTACACAGGGCTGCTTTACATGGGGCAGAGGCAGCAATTCTATGGTAATATTTGATTGTTGCCTTTCCCTATGTGTAAATACGGCTAACTGCTCTCAGACCAAGGGTTATCATGGAGACAGGGTCTCCCACAACCCCGCCCAGTGGCCTGTGATAGGCCAGGGCTAACCAAGGCTAGACTTGAACACTGCAGGGGAGAAATAACAGGGAAAGCTGCACACAGTGACACTTACCACAGAACAGAACTTACAGACATAAAACCCAGAGGCACACAAGACAAACACAAATGCAGTAGCGCTCTGGGATGCTGCACACCCCCCTATTTTTACCTGAGCCGCCCTCGGCGAATCTTTGCCCAGGCTAGGAAAGGCAATACAGCAGACAGGACAAGACAAACAGCATAACACATGAAACATGACAAACTATATACAGCATAAAGGAAAGGGAAAAAGCATAAAGGTCCCTGAGGCACAAATATAGCAGTGTCCAATCCCAGGGCCTCAACTGGACAATAAGGGACCCCAGGGCACAGGTACGGTAGTGTCCATCCTGGAGCATGGGGACAGGTGAATAAATAAGGAAAACGGGGGCAGTGTCCACAAGTCCGCACTGGTCAAACTGGGGAAGTGTCCAAAAGTTCGGCACAAAATGCAAAAAGGGGCAAGAACTTGGGGCTATGTACATCCATAGGTGCCCAAGGAAATCACTCCAGAAACCGTACAGGGCGTTTCCCTTTCGTGGATCTCTGGGATCTTCTTAGGGTTATTTCTCCAGAAATGCCAAGGACAACAGCTGGGCTAGCTGGAACAGGGCTGGCAGGAACAGCTTCATCCAGGTCCCTCTGTTCTTCTGCCTCAGCAGGCACAGCAGACAACTCTGACCCAGGAGGTGACCTGGGGGCTCCTCCTTTGGCAGGCAGCTGGAAGGTCAGGCAAGGGACAAAGAATTCCGGAGGCATCCCATGGCAAAGGTTCTCTGACACGGTAATGAGGTTCTCCTCACCCGCACTACCCTCAGTGGAAGGAGACAGCACTGAGGGTGTAGGGTCCACCTGTAAACACACCTTCAAACGATTTCGGTGGACCACCTGTGGTTTCCTCCCTTCTTTCTCCACCACGAAGACGTCCGGATAGGGCTGTGCAGAGATGGTGTAGGGTTCAGTCTCCCACCTGGAGTCCAACTTGCGGGTCCGGTGGTTGTTCTTCAGCCGCACCTTTGCGCCGACCTGTAGGGGAGTAGCCCGAGCATGTAAGTTGTGACCCATTTCCTGTCTGGCCCGAACCTCTTTCATTCGAGCTTCCACTACTTCGTGAGCTTCAGCCAGGCGTCTCTGATGGTCACTCACCCAGTCGGTCTTTGGCAGTGGGTTGATGTCATCAGGGACAGCCACTCCCAAGGCAACATCTACAGGCAGCTTTCCATGTCTCCCGAACATCAGGTAATAGGGAGTATACCCGGTGGACAGCTGCTTCTGGTTATTATACTGGTAAACCAGTTCAGGTAACCGTAGCGGCCAATCTGCACGGCTGGATGGTGACAAAGTCCTGAGGAGCCCAAGAAGAGTCTGGTTCATCTTTTCACACAGACCATTACCCTGAGGATGGTAAGACGTTGTACGCAGCTTCTTGCAGTCGTACAGGGCACAGAGCTACAGGAATAGCTGAGACTCAAAGGCAGAACCCCGGTAGGTAAGGATCTTCTCCGGACATCCATAGGAAAGAAGGAAAGACTTCCAGAAGGTCTTAGCAGTAGTCTTAGCCGATAGATCACGTACGGGTATGGCCACTGTGAACTTAGTGTAGTGGTCAATCATAGTCAACACGTAGGTGTATCCAGAGCGGCTGGGTTCTACCTTTAGGTGGTCCAGAGCCACGATCTCCAGAGGGCGATGGCTCTCAATAGGATGGAGTGGAGCCTTCTGATCAGCTTTCTCCCCTCTGGCAAGGGTGCAGGCAGTGCATTCTCTGCACCACTTCTCGACGTCGTCTCTCATACCAACCCAGTAGAACCGACTTCTGATAGTAACTTCAGTCTTCTGAACTCCGAAGTGTCCAGACTTGTCATGATAAGCTTCCAGGACCGTTCCCACATCACATCGAGGGATGACAATTTGATGGAGTCGGGTCCCAGAAACAGGATCAGTGGAACGCCTACACACCAGTCCTCCTTTCAGGAACAGCTTCCTCCTCTGTCTCCAAAGCTTGCGCAGCTCCGGATTGGCACAAACTCCACGGAGTCCAGTTGGCAGCCGACCCTGGTTCAGAAAGTCTCGTACCTCACGCAGAACTTTACTTTCAGACTGCAACTGGGCCCATAATTCCGTCCCAGAAATCGACTTCACCGGAGGCCGTGTGGGAGCAGTGGGTGCAGCTGGAACTTTGGGAAGCTGGCATCTCCATTTCTTCCCACTCATCCGCATCCTCACCAGGACTGGTCTCTGTTGGTAGCCGGGATAAGGCGTCCGCCCCGACGTTGGCTTTGCCAGACTTGTACTTGACCACAAAGTTGTAATTGGCCAGACGTGACGCCCATCTTTGCTCTAGAGCTCCCAGTCGTGCGGTAGCCAGGTGTGCTAGTGGGTTATTGTCTGTATAGACTTCGAAGGGAGTAGCAGCCAGATAGTCTTGAACCTGAGAGAGAATGGCACCTAAGCCCTTGGTACTGGCATCGGTGTGCAGCCGAAAAGGTAAGCTGTAATCCGGGTAGCCCAAGACAGGTGGTTCAGTCAGCAAGCGCTTCAGTCTCTGAAATGCAGTTTCTTGTTGCTCTCCCCACTCAATAGGAATCTTCTTTCTCACCTCCTCTTTAGGATGCCCTCTCAACAGTTCTTGCAGAGGCTCAGAGATCTGGGCAAACTTAGGGATGAACCTCCTGTAGTATCTGGCAAACCCCAAGAAACTCCTGACCTCCTTCACGGTAGTCGGCGTGGGCCAATCTTCCACAGCAGTGATCTTATCAGGATCAGGCCTCACCCCTTCGGCGCTGACCACATGTCCCAGGTATCGGACTTGAGTCTGCAGCAGGTGACACTTGGATGGTTTCACCTTCAACCCGTGCTGTGCCAGGATCTGGAACACCTCTGTAAGATGTTGTAGGTGCTCCTCATATGTCTTAGAGAATATGATGACGTCATCCAGGTACAGCAGCACAGTCTCAAAGTTCTTGTGTCTTAGATAGCGCTCCATGAAGCGTTGAAAGGTTCCAGGGGCATTACAGAGTCCGAAAGGCATGCTGTTGAACTCAAAGAGGCCCATAGGTGTCGTGAAGGCCGTCTTTTCTCGGTCAGCAGCAGCTACGGGTACTTGCCAGTACCCGCTGGTCAAGTCCAGGGTGGAAAAGTAGGCTGCGGCTCCCAGTGCTGTAAGGGACTCCTCTATACGAGGTAAAGGGTAGGCATCCTTGTGAGTGACAGCATTCAGCTTCCTGTAATCCACACAAAATCGAACACCTCCGTCTTTCTTCTTTACCAGCACTAGTGGCGCAGCCCAGGGGCTGTGGCTCTCCCGGATGACATTAGCGTCCTTCATTTCTCCCATCAGCTTATTGACAGTCTGATAATTAGCTGGTGGAATAGGCCTGTACCTCTCCTTGATAGGAGGATGAGTACCCGTAGGAATAGTATGCTCAATGAACTTGGTGTGCCCAAAGTCCAGTGGATGTTGGCTGAAGGCTGACTGACAGTCCTTTACCACCGCAAGAACACCTTTAATCTGTTCAGCTGGGGTGTCTGGGGCTCCAATATGTAAGTCCTCCCACCAAGCTTTGTCAGTTTCTTTCTCTTCTTTGAAGGCAACTTTCTGTGAGAACTGACATGCAGCGGAAGCAGCAACTTCAATAACATCCTCTGGAGCCACATAAGACACCACAGCCACTGGGCAATGTTTCTTTAATTCCACTGGCAGATTGCTTAAGTTCATGATGCGAACTGGCACTTCTCCTCGAGTGATCTTGGACAGACAGCGGGCAACCAACAGCATGGGATAAGCCTCTAGGGGCATAGGTTCCCACAGAGCCAGATAGTCCTGTCCCTGCACACCCATGCGTGCCCGACACCACACCACAGTCTCTGTGCCAGGTTGAAGAGTCACTGACCTGCTGTCTTGGACACGGGCCCTGCAAACTTCCCCTCTGTTGTTGGCAAATTTCTGCTGAGCAGCCAGGATACGAATGGTTTTCTGTATCACCCTCTTCTTGGTAGGCGAGGCAGTAGGAAGTGAGTTCTGCAGGGCCTCCAGCATTTCTCCATAGCAACTCTTCAGGACATTCATGCCCAACACCACAGGGGGAACTTCATCGTCACAGATGTTAGTGACCAGGACACCTTGTCCATACAGCTTGACACGTCCAACTTGCATGTCAGGGGTCCAGTACCCATTGATAGGTACGGGCAGTCCATTACTAGCAAGCACCATGGGTGGAGTCTCCCGGGGGTGCACCAGTCGATCCTCTCCCCCAAAACTCATCGAAGGTGGCTCTCTGGATGGTGGTAACCTGAGAGCCAGTGTCCAGCAGGGCAGTCAGTGGCACCCCGTCAATATGGATGGTAACCTCTGGACGGGGGCCCACATACTTAGGGGAAGGCTTTGACTTGGTTGGACCTATTGTTCTTCCTCCTGAGGGGCGGTCCTCGGCCTCAGGAGAAACCCGTTTTAACTGCCAGCATTGGGATTCACTATGTCCATATTTGTGGCAGTATCTGCAAATGGGTCTCTTTGGCTTTTCACTGGCAGCAAAGGGTAGTCTTCTCCGGGCAGTTCCCCTTGGAGCCTCTGGCAGAGACTTGGAAGGAGAGGGTGGTGCACTCCTTGATTGAGGACCGGCCTGCAGGTGTTCCAGCTTTTTGGTCAGGACATCCACACTTCTGACCAGTAGGGAGACCTGTTCTCTCAGATCCGCCACATCACTAGGTCCTGGTGTTGATACAGCCTGCGGTGCTGACAAGTAAACATGGCGGCGTCTAGGAGAGTAAGGCTCCAAGGTAATAGCCGGAGCACTGCCAGGTGAGGCAGGCTGAGCTGGGAACCCCAGTTGCTGTTCAGGGCCCAGTATTGGAATGACTAGTTCTTTAAAGTCCAGGAAGGAAACAGCCGGGTGTTGAGCAGAGAGAATTCTTAACTGTCTCTTTAAGGCCTCGTCCTCAGCTCCTTCAATGAACTGTTCTCTCAAGGCAGTGTCGGGGTTCTCTGCAGCCCGAGGATCTACTTGGGCTACAGCTTGGAAAGCCTCTTGCAAGGACAGGGCAAATTCTCGGAGGGACTCACCGGCTTGTTGTTTTCTGCTGTAGAACCGCATCTTCAGCTGAGACGCAGTTTGGACTTCAAAGATATCACGAAACCGCTGCAGCACTTGTTCTAGGGACGTCTTGTAGAAAGAGGGCCAGGATTTGACTTCCCTCTGAGCAGCGCCCTCCAGCTGCCCCACCAGAATTTCCACTTTCTGCTCCTCAGATAGGGGGTACAGCTTGAACATGGCCTGCATGCGGTCTTTAAAGTCTCTAAGGGTGTGCACTTCCCCTTTGTATCGGGGTACCCAAGGCGCACCCAGATAATACAGCAGGATGAACGGCATAATGGTGGCCATCGAGGTAGTAGTAGAAGTCACCGGTGATGCAGCACTCTCAGGCGATGCGGCAGCCATTGGAGACCCCGCAGGGCTAACGGACTCGCGATCTCCTTGATCCGACATGGTGACAGCAGACAAGCTTTTTAAGTAAGGACAGAGTTATAATGATCAGTCTATGGGAACAGTCTCACCCAAGATGGCGGCGCCCAGGAGGCTCCGATGACGCTGTCCTATAGGAGGGGCTGTCCCTCGGACGTCAGCGGCCGCTGATTTGCCCTTTTCAAAGCAGGAGGGTGGAGCTTGGCTGATGCACTTCTGACGTCAGTCTTTCCCGCCTGAGCGCTGGTCTTGCCGGGCTGGTGGTTAACCTCTGCGGAGCTGTAGAATTTTGAATGATGCAGCTCCATCTGAGGCTGGAGTTAACCCCTCGTAGGCTGGGCTCACGTGCACCGGTGATGTCGCAGCACAGTATACAGTCCGGTAACGGCTGGCAGTCCTCTGGCATGCAACAAAGTGGCTTAAACACGCAAACAGTTGCAACAGTCCACAGTCTTTGCAAAATCATCCAGGGAGATAGCGACAAACAGCTCCGGGCACACAAACGGAGTCCTCAGTATAAATCCACAGGGTAAAAGTCTCTCACACAGCCAATAAAGGTTTTCAGCTCACCCGTTGTAGAGATGATGAAATTAGGATCTTGACACGGTAGTCTGTGATGGTATAGGACACGGGAGTCACGATCCTGCCGACTACGCCAAAAATCGCCTTGCCGCAACCCAGTCGGATGAGACCGGAGGATGGGAGTCGTAGTGGCGGATGCTGTGCCACCTAGCAGGCCGAGCACACTCCCAAACGGCTCCAGTCCCACTCCCAGGCCGGACAAGGTCAAGGGGGGTCCTACAGCACTACCGGATGGTGGTGGTAGTAGTTCTTTCCCCCGGGGCACTTCCAGTTGCAGAGGAATCTCTCCTACCTGAGCCGGTGTGGTGTTGGTCGGAAGAGCCCTGATGGTAATGCAGGCACGACTCAGGAGTCAGCGTTGCAGGTAAATCAAACAGCCTTTTATTTAGGCAACTGTCACAGAAGAACAACAGCAGCTTCTTGATGGGGGTTGTAGTCCAGTGTCCAAACCCCAGCCTTGGTTCTAGGAGGCCTGACAAGGAACTGGAACCTGAAGACTAGGCCCAAAATAGTCCTCCTGAATGGGGCTGTGCTGGCTAACCGTTGGCCTCAGTGCAGCTTGTGGGGGCAGGAGACCTCTGCACACCCTCACTCTTCCACTGCTCACACTAGACTAACTGCTCTCAGACCAAGGGTTACCGTGGAGATGAGGTCTCCCAGAACCCCGCCCAGTGGCCTGTGATAGGCCAGGGCTAACCAAGGCTATACTTGAACACTGCAGGGGGAGAAATAACAGGGAACGCTGCACACAATTACACTTAACACAGAACAGAACTTACAGACATAAAACACAAGACAAACACAAATGCAGTAGCGCTCTGGGATGCTGCATAAAGTCGCAGGCCCCACCTATTTGTGCCTACTTGAGAACACCTACAAAATGGGGCCACTTTTACATTTTCTCCCAGGGTCACTTTCAGCTTCCAATCCACCATTGCCCATAAGGCTTCTTTCAGAAGACCAAACAGGTGATAGCCTGACGAGGCAAGATCACTTTACATGCACGCTCAATGTTGTTATCAGTCGTGGACGTGGATGGGCGTCCAGCTCCATCTTCATGGCTATCACTTGTGTGATGTTCTGTGAACTTCTCTTTTAATTCATATATATTTCTATGTGACAAAATATTTTCTCCAGACTGTGCGTGTCTTCGATAAATATCAGCACCAGACATACCCTCAGACTCCCATTGCAGTCACAAATGAATTGATGTAATGTGTTCACGCCTGCACGGCAGTGACGGGGAAGAAGGTGACTTCATATGGAAAGCTTTGATAGTGCGGCCAACAGAAGATTTCAGTTAACCAAAATGTGATCATTTTTGACTCCTAGTGTATTTCTTAGACTCATTTTTTTTTAATTAAATGTGTCATATGGACTCATAGACAATTCATGAGGCACCATATTGTGTCCTACAAGCCATCTTTCTAAGCAGAATACTGAGTAATACACCATGCAATGGAGCATACCACAATTTTTTTCCTCAGGCATTCTAATGAAATCTGTGTGGAAAAAAAACAGCATCTGCTTTGTTATAGTAACACAATTTTTAAGGATGAAAAAGACAGAAGTCCATAGAGTTGAGCTTATTATCCTACAATGTTGATCCAGAAGAAGGCAAAACTCCCCATAATGATTAAAGTTAGAGATAAACGAATTTCTCAAAAGTTCGATTTGGCAGTTTGATTCGAAGTTCAAAAAAAAATTTGCTTTGATCCGAATTACTTTGCGGCGAATAAACAGCTATTTCTGGTCTTCAGAAGCCGGGGTGGGTGGCAAAATTGCGGAAGCCCTTGGATGCCGCGGTCATGTCTCTCTCTCTCCAGCACGGACAACTTTTATTCATGTGAAAGGATCTGCTAACAAGCAAAGACACGCCTACCCAATCACATCACTAGAGAATATCATGTGACCATCTGATGTCACAAAGGTCCTTACTAAATATTCGTTACCGCGAAGCATCAGGAAATCCGGAATCGTGGTGAATCGAGGATTCCGTTCCGAATCGAATTCCACTTCTGCAGAATCGATTCACTCATCTCTAATTAAAATAGCTCTTTGGAAAGCTAGTACCCATTCATTTAATCACTTCCGGCTCATTGACTATATACAGTGGGGGAAAAAAGTATTTAGTCAGCCACCAAACGTTTTCTGTAAGTCTTCACAAGGTTGGCACACACTGTTGCTGATATGTTGGCCCATTCCTCCATGCAGATCTCCTCTAGAGCAGTGATGTTTTGGGGCTGTCGCTGGGCAACACGGACTTTCAACTCCCTCCAAAGGTTTTCTATGGGGTTGAGATCTGGAGACTGGCTAGGCCACTCCAGGACCTTGAAATGCTTCTTACGAAGCCACTCCTTCGTTGCCCTGGCGGTGTGCTTGGGATCATTGTCATGCTGAAAGACCCAGCCACGTTTCATCTTCAATGCCCTTGCTGATGGAAGGAGGTTTGCACTCAACATGTCACGATACATGGCCCCATTCATTCTTTCATGTACACGATCAGTCGTCCTGGTCCCTTTGCAGAGAAACAGCCCCAAAGCATGATGTTGCCACCCCCATGCTTCACAGTAGGTATGGTGTTCTTTGGATGCAACTCAGCATTCACTTTCCTCCAAACACGACAGTTATGTTTCTACCAAACAGTTCTACTTTGGTTTCATCTGACCATATGACATTCTCCCAATACTCTTCTGGAACATCCAAATGCTCTCTAGCAAACTTCAGACGGGCCCGGATATGTACTGGCTTAAGCAGGGGGACACGTCTGGCACTGCAGGATCTGAGTCCCTGGCGGTGTAGTGTGTTACTGACGGTAGCCTTTGTTACGTTAGTCCCAGCTTTCTGCAGGTCATTCACTAGGTCCCCCCGTGTGGTTCTGGGATTTTTGCTCACCGTTCATGTGATCATTTTGACCCCACGGGGTGAGATCTTGCGTGGAGCCCCTGATCGAGGGAGATTATCAGTGGTCTTGTATGGCTTCCATTTTCTAATTATTGCTCCCACAGGTGATTTCTTCACACCAAGCTGCTTGCCTATTGCAGATTCAGTCTTCCCAGCCTGGTGCAGGTCTACAATTTTGTTTCTGGTGTCCTTCCACAGCTCTTTGGTCTTCACCATAGTGGAGTTTGGAGTGTGACTGTTTGAGGTTGTGGACAGGTGTCTTTTATACTGATAACAATGTGAAACAGGAGCCATTACTACAGGTAATGAGTGGAGGACAGAGGAGCCTCTTAAAGAAGAAGTTACAGGTCTGTGAGAGCCAGAAATCTTGCTTGTTTGTAGGTGACCAAATACTTATTTTCCACCATAATTTGCAAATAAATTCTTAAAAAATCAGACAATGTGATTTTCTAGATATGTTTTCTCATTTTGTCTCTCAAAGTTGAGGTCTACCTATGATGTCAATTACAGGCCGGCCTCATCTTTTTAAGTGGGACAACTTGCACAATGTATTAGCCCCAGTTACAAGAGAAATCACCCCAAAAAAAAAAAAAAAAAAGAAAGACAGAAAAATGAAAGTTAAAATCCCCCCCGCGCTATTGTTACCTTATGGGAGGGGCACAATGTGTAAAAAATAAATAAAAATAGAAAAAATATATAGTAAGAAAGTGAAAAAAAAAACCCTGGTCAGTACCATGGCCATGTCACAGGTTCTAGACATGCCCCAAGTGACACAAACAGTAAGTGTCACCTTCGCAAAAATGAGGGTAACGGAGAGGGGAACCTATTCAAAACAATTTTTTTAGTACCATTTTGTGCTGTTAAAAAAGATGTCCCCCCTCTTTTTTTTCTCAGATATTAAAATAAAGGATAAACCTGAAAAAATTACAAAACAACATTAAAAACAACATAAAAATATCACCGAATAAAGCCACAAAAATTATTTGAATAACCCAAAGGTAAAAAATGTTATAGCCCTCAAAACCGCATATACGAATAAACCCGTAAATGTGTCTGGTCCTGAACCCTGGCTCGTTCCTGAACTGCTTAAACAGACACGTCAGGAGAGGTGACAGATCCTCTTTAAGCCGAATATTTTAGTAGTTTTAGTGCTGAATAATTGATAAGTATAATTGTTACATTTAATGTGATAGAGAGGAAATAAATACTGCATAAGTCATTAAGTAAATCAGCCAAGTATATACGATAATTACCCACTAAAGTCTCTAGAGGAACAGTCATTGGAGTGAAAGACAATTGAGGTTGCAGTAAGAATCTTGTTGCTACGCGCTGTATAGAGCTCCGGGTGGCACATTTCTTGCTGCAGTATGACTGCAGGACAGTACAGTCATGCATCACACACTGAGCAGCTCGCGGTGCTTTCTCATTGTTTGAGCAAGGGCTCTCAGGGAAAGCGGAACATAATAGTAGCACAGCTGGAGATGATTGTTCCATGGCACACTTGGCACTGTAAAGCACAATGTTATTTAGCCGACTGCTGAGTCCTGGATTCTATCTATATTCTTTTTTGTTTTCTTTATATTTCAATACAACTTGATACTTTTTCTCATGAGTATTTTTAGCATGGAAATGACATATGTGTACTTTGTAAAGAAGCATATAAACATTTATGGCTCCTGCAAATTAACGATCCTCTTGGCTTAAACTCTATCCATCATTTGTAATCCATTAATTGTATGTCATATAACTCTACGAAATCTAAAATGTATCTATGAAAAACAACAATTTTGAGGCTAAGGCCCCACATAGCGAGCCACAGCAAAAAAAGCGCTGCGGGAAAAGGCATCACGGTTGTTCCTTCAGCGCTTTTCACAGAAAGTCCACAGGACTTTCTGCTTCCATTATACCTATAGGGATACCGCCGGCGTTTCCATAGGTATCATTGACATACTGTGATTTCCAAAACTGCAACAGTTTTGGAAATCACAGCGTTTCCGCTACGCATATTTTTCCTCAAGGTGTGGATGGGATTCGCTAGTCCATTGGTTTTTGCTGTGTTTTTTAACATAGGGTTGTGTATTAATACTTTGTATTGCTTACTATTTTTTTTTGTTGTTCTTTTTTTTCCCCTTTAAATTTGTAAATTGATACAAAAATAAATGATTAAAATAGTTTTCTATTTTTTCAGTTATTTTGATACTTAATACAGTATGTTTAGTTTTAGGTGAATGGTGAGGCTACATAGAACATTTTTTCATGAGCAGTACTTTTTTTCTCCTTTACTTGTTTATTATCATATATATATTTTTTTACTTGTATGTACCATATTTTTTGGACTATAAGACGCACCTAAGTTTTAGAGGAGGAAAATAGGGAAAAAACTGTTGAAGCAAAAAATGTGGTAAAATATTTAATAACCTATGGGAGTTGTAGTTTTGCAACAGCTGCAAGGCCACATTGACATAGGGCATCTTTTTGGGGGGACCAGGTGTACTTTTTAGTTAAACCATTTTGGGGAATGTGTATTGCTTTAATCACTTTTTATTCAAATCAGAGGTGAAACAATGAAAAAACGATGGTTCGGCACTTTTTATTTTTTTTTTCCTGCTACGATGTTCACCCTATGGGAAAAATATTTTTATAAGTTTATAAATCAGCCGTTTTTGGACACAGGGTTGCCTAATGTGTATACAACTTCCTATGGGAGATTCTGTACCTTACTAATGAGTCTGGTCACAGACCAGCCGCAATAGTAATATTACTATGACAGGCCTGGGAGCCTTCATAAGGCTCCCGGCTGTCACAGGAACAGGTCGGCTCCTGAGATCTCACCGCGCAGGAGCCGGCCTGCAATGAAAAAGGTACCATCGGGCCAGCGAGCAGTTCTGGGGGGGGCTTACAGATAGAGCGGCTGCCATCATCTTTATAGACTCGGCATACACAGTAATAACACGGCGGATGCCTGGATGGGTTCGCATCGCTTCCCAGGGCCCGCAGCATCGCCCCCATTCCTGCCGCTGCAGGAAGCCCCGCTGCAGAAAGCTGGCTGCGGCAGGAGTGGGGTGATACTGTGACCCCGCTCCTCTGCTCCTCCACCCCCCCAACACCCACATTCGGACTATAAGACGGACACCCCATTTTCCTCCCAAATTTGGGGGGAAAAAAGTGCGTCTTATAGTCCAAAAAATATGGTAGGTGTTTTTGGTATATAATGTGTCCCTGAGCTCCTATATCATTTTCCATTTTTGCACAGTAATTTTACAGAGCTTGCCCACTCTTCCAATAGAAGTCAATAGATTGTTTTGGTTTCTTATATCCAAGTGCTTGCTCAAGGACATAACTTAAGGGGGTGCAGTTGCAACCAGATCCAGGAGCACTGGGGACCCAAAAAAGTGTCTCTTCCCAATATGAGAAGACTAGAGATGGGTGAACCTCTCAAGATTTGTTATGTTTCATGTTCGTGTGGCTCGGGTCCAAGATTCTTTTCAGGTCGAACAAGTTTGATAAGAACCACAAGTTTAATTGGCTTAAAACATAGTGTATAGTGTTGTAAAAACTCCTAGGAACCTATATATCCAATTTCTAGCTTTCTAAGGCAAACACAGCCAAATTTACATCAAAATGAAAGTGACATGTACTGTATGTTGATGGAAAAAATGATGGTAAGCATGGGATACAAATCCAGATTTTAACCATAAACTGCACTGCCGATCACTTTTACGCTTTTCAACATAAAAAATGCTCCAAAAATTACCCTATTTTTGGGAAAGGTGAGGTTGCACTAAGTATAATCACACATGGTGATTATATTGCAAAAAGCAATAGTTTTATAGAAAAATAAGCCCATTTTGATGACTTCTAAGTGCTACAGGATTGTTGTTATTTGGGAGAAATTGACTTCATAAAAAAGCCACCAAAATTGTCCCTTTATAGGAGCAGATGCAGCAACAATGAGTGACAATTACAGAATTAGAAGAAAAATTTGTGACACAATATCAGTGTGCCCAGTCTGCCACCTGAAAAAAGCTAGAATATGCTCTGAAATGGAAAGGATTTTATGACCCTGAGAACAGCACTGGAGTACAGGAGGCAGAAAAAAACCTGGGTTATCAAGTCTATTATCCCTATATGGGAGCACATCAATATCATGTTAGAGAAGTGACAATAGACAGCATTGTGCCTACTGCCTAGCCTGTCAGCTGAAAAAGCTGGTCTATCTCCCAAAAGTGATCATGAGGTAGAAGTTGTTATTTTTTTCCGCTCACAGTTATTTTTTTTACTCCATTGTGTCTGTGGTTTGCTGCATGCAGTCATCATTAACCATATACTGATTGTGAAACTTATGCCCCAGCATGTGCCACTCAATGTGTGCTTCAACTTATAGCCATGAAATGAGGGAGGGGGGAATGTAACCAATGGCTTACCCTGTTGAAGTCAGATGGGGCCTTAGCCTAAAGGGGTTTATCCTCTGCTCCACCAGTAGACAGTATTTCATAGAAACATTCAGTTTATCAGGAATATAAGTAATAACTTCGTACTCTGTTATACAGAGATCAGGGCGTATTCACAAACAGCAGATTTCTTGCTTAAAATTATATCACTGTCCCATTCCTCTAAATGGAAAAATCCATGTCCTTGCTGAAGAAACAACCCCAACCAGATAAATGCAACTGATTTTCAGTTGCCAAAATTTCTGCAACAAATCTGCCATGTGTGAATTCTCCCACTATCTGACCACAGCAGTCATCACCAACGAAGAAACGGCAGGTCCTGAAAGATTTGTTGAAGATGACCCAACAGGTGAGGAGTGTAATGTAGGGCACAATTCTATTTTAAGGCTACGGGCAGCACAGCTTTTGGACATCCTCTTATGTGAATGTCTAGCATGTGACGCCATCTTTACTGCAAGGTGGGAGCTTCTCATAAGCGAAGCTTATCTGACAGACAGGTTTTATCTCTCCAGGAATCTTCCACCTACAAGGATCCATCACCAAATATGTGGAGTGTTTAATGGTATTTTTGTGAATTGGTAAGTGGCAGCACCGCAATGACTGTGTGGATACTGTGATGGTAGAGGCATCCATGGCCGTAGAGATTACACCATAACATCACTATGTAATAATATATTGGAATACTGTGTGATATATGACATAGGGGAGATGCTACGGTGAGCTTAGTGCATATTATGTAACAGACCAGAAGACCACCCATTACAAGACCACCCCCTTATCCAGACCAGGTTTCCACCATAGGTTATACATACTGGCCATTTTCTTTAAGACCACCCCATTAGAGGATCACTTTTCAATAAAAGTTTAGCTGGTCATCTGAAAGAAGTTTCACTGTATATATTATCTCTTTGAACAAGTCAAGTCTACAGACTACAGAAATAAATCTGCTTACAAAATAACCGAGGTGCAAATTTTTTATCTACAGCTTGTCAATTCTTTCTGTAGATTTTCACTGTGTGTTTCACACTTTGTGGTGCAGAGGGCAAAACCCATGCCAAATCTGTGTAACAGCAGCGATTATGCTCATTGTGTTATTGTGTATGAAGAAACTCCGGACAAAAGACAGACACCAAAATATTTTTTTTTTTGTATTTAAAAAGCAATAAGCAACATTGTAATAAAACATTACTGGCCCTTTAATGAAATAATGGGTACAGTGACTCTGACTTCAGACCCGGGGGACACCGCAGTACTTGCCGTAGTCCACCATTAGCCTGAATTAAGAGCCCCTGTACCCAGAGATCCAGAGGAAGGCGAAGAAACCCCACCAGAGTTTTTTTTTTTTGTCTTGGGGGGGAAAAAAATTCCTTCCTGACCCCATATCTGGCGATCGGACTGAACCCTGGATCTCATCTGTCCTGCTGCAAACTGCTGTATTATTTTTTTTATTTTTTACACAGCATGAAATACAAACAATATCCTGCCAATAAGAGCTTACAATCTAATAATGTAATAGATAACCTGCTGTCCAAGAGGTTTTCAGTCATTTTAAGCTGCTCCGGAAAGCCCCGTCCGCTATCTGGTGACATTGTGGCTGGTTACAGCGCTGTCCACACTATAGCTCCGGCAATGGCAACGACTCCCTAAAACAGCCGACCAGTAGGTGCCAGACCCTACTATGGGATATTGGTGAGATATCCTAGGTATAGTATCGTCTCAAATGCCACGAAAACCCCTTAAAGAGCTTACAAACTAATAATACAATAGAGATCCTACTCATAGGAGCTTACAGTCTAAGAGGGAAAGGATAGAATTAGATAAATGAAAGCCTATTAATGAGGTTATCTCATCCTGATTTGGCACATTTGGACTTCATAGAAGGGGGTTTCCTGCTCAGGACCCCACTCTATGAGCCAGAAGAGAGAACACAAGTGTCTCCTGTTCAGGTGGACTCAAGTAAGGAGATTTGTCCTGCCTTATATGCATATAAGGCATGAACAAGTCACACATTTTTGTGCAGATACAGAAAAAAGTTCAACTTTTTTCACTTTTGCGCCTTCCTCACCACAATCTTACAAAGGGGTGTGACAAGGAGCGTGGCATGGGTGGGACTACTGACCCTGCCAGATTTATCATCATTTACACCAGTTTGCTAATGTAAATGATCCCTGAAATTTATGCCAGCTAAAAGCTCGGTGTGGGTGTCGGGGGTCGGACCCCACCAATTCGATATTGATGAGCCTTCCTAAGAATAGATCGCCAATATCTTTAGCCCAGGAAACCTCTTTAAGGCCTGCGCCCCACGTGGCATTTAACAGTCCCTGCAAAGTGGATGGCACTCTAGCGAATCCCATCCACACATTGCGAGAAAATACACACAGCGGACACACTGATTTCCAAAACTATTACGATTTTGGAAATCGCAGCATGTCAATTATATAGATATAATGGAAGAAGAAAGTCCTCAAAGGAAACCTCTGCGGACTTTCTGTGAAAAGCGCTGTAGGAAAAACCGCGATACGTTGCCGCTGCAGTTTTTCCCACAGCGATTTTTTGCTGTGAGCAACTACGTGGGGCTTTAGCCTAAATTAAAGCAAAATAAAACACATGCACTTCCCTGCACTCATCCTCTTCAAGATGTCTCCCTCAGTGGCACAACCTGGAATACTCTGCACCTGTTGTAATGCAATGTGCATGGTGAGGTTTGATGATGTCATGAGTGTAGTGATGTCATAGCTACTTATTGTCCCAACATTCTAACAAGCTGAATATGTGGCTGGGGTAAAATCACAGCCTGACAATATTTTTATAGCAATTAGTAATTTTTCTCAGTTTTTATAATCAATATTTCCCCACAATTACCCATAAGAATATTTTGTGAGTTTTGCCCTTACTACTGATACTCATTATATTCTATGAAGCCCCAGAATTATTTTTTATGTCCCTGGTGACAACTCTTTATAGCAAATTACACCGCCCTTCATGTTAAGTTTTGGTTTGATATTGATGTTTCGCCTCCACCCCTTTTAGTGGAATGGGCCTGATCTGCAATGCTAGACCAGAACATATGGAAAGGGGGGCGCTGTCACTAGGATCAAACAACACTCCCCTCCATACCAATATCTTAGCATACTTAGGATAGGCCATCAATATCAGGTTGTTTTGGATCCAACTCCTAACACTCCTATCAAATCCTTCCTGAGATTTTAGTGTTGGTGATGCAGTTCTAAACTTCATGCACCCACGCCCCCTCCCTCTCCAGTCATGCTATGTGTGAATGGGGCTACAGAACACATAGTGAATAAGCAGTAAATACCTGGACCTGTCCTCTTCAAGATGTCTGCTAAAAGTGACACAACCTGCTTCTAGAACTTTCCATTCACTGCACCTGTTGGGACACCATGTGCATTGTGAGGTTGTCATGCTTTTGATGTCATGGGTCAAGTCTGCAGAGGAAAACTTTGCTATCTCCACATTATGTCACTTTGCTACTCTGTGGTCTCCTCGTGCTGCTGCCACCTCCACATTATGTCACCTTGCCACTCTGTGGCCTCCTCATGCTGCTGCTACTTCAACACTATGTCACTTCTCATGTGGTTCCCACCCTCCCCACTCCATGACTGGGCCACTATTTTGCCTTTTTGGCCTGGTTGACATCATCATTTATTTGATCTGTCAGAAGGAAGGAAAAATGAGATGCACAATGGATGCTGTCTGTGTAGCAGCTGTAAGGCCTGTATGGTCCCATCAGAATTGGGTAGCCAAAAGCAGGAGTGGGTACAAAACACAGAAGACATACAAATATTCCATTGTCATCTCTGTTTTGGATCCACTCCTGTTTTTTTTGGAATCAGCAATACTGATGGATTACTGACCCAATCCTGACTAAGTGAAGGCGGATGCTCAAGAGACAGGATCCGTTTTTTTGGGGGGTTATTGTTCTGACGGATCAGATGATAATCAGTGATGTCAACACAAACTTACTGCTGCCACCCTTTCCACTCTGTCAGGGGGACTCTACTTGTATAAGCGTTTAATAGAACAGGTTCTGTATACATCTATGTGGAATCAGCAGACAGCGGTGTAAAAAGAGTGCACTCTTTCACGCTACAGTAGGATCTTGGGTCTCTGCACAGTTCTTTACACCAGGCACTAACATCGACCTGTAAGGCTGAGTTCACACTTGAGTTAGTTGGTCAGTTTTGGCCCTGTAACTGGCCAAATAAGTGAAATGTGCATCGATTCTAAGAGCGACGCTTGTCATGTCTGTGTCATACTGACTTACAGTATTGTTTGACTACCACAGCAGACTCCCTATGCGTGTTACTGCAAGGCACAGTGTTCTACACCACTTTATAGGCTCTCCACAGCCAGGAAATAGCTGTTTTTTTAACGCAATTCGCCGCAAATTAATTTGGATCGAATCGGTTTGGAAAATTCGGCGAAGCGTCCAAATCAAATTTTTGAAAAATTCGTTCATCTCCAGTAGTTATATTTTTACAGAAAAATTACCCCATTTTGATGATTGTAAGTGCTACATGGGCTTATTTTTATTTGGGAGACAAATTTGTTGCTGTGAGCCAAGTTGAAAAATGAGGAAGAAGTGGCTTCTCAAAAAAAAAAAAAAAAAAACGCCACCAAAAATTATCCCTTTATTGGTGCAAGTGTGAAATACTTTTAGTCTTTTTATGCTAACAAAGTGGCACCAACAGGGTGGCATAGGAGAACGTGAAGGAACGGGCTGCAGGACATGACTGGCTGAGTGGTGGCAGTGGTGGTAGCTGTGGCAACATCAGTGGAAGCATGGCATGGAATAATATGAATATCATATCCATCCCCTATTTCCACCATCACTGAAATGCCTTGAGTTCCAGCTCACACTCAACCTTATATACTGCATATGACATCAGCACTTTAAGGTGTCCACCTAACGCTGAATATTGGCTGGAAGGCTGTCAGGTTGCTCCAGAACATCACAGTGACTCACATGACACATGTCTATTCTGTATTTTTACTATGAAATACATGTGACACCGGCCATTTTAGTTTGGCGTTTATTTGGTTTTATTTAAAACCAAACAATTTGGAATATTTGAGTCACCTCATGATGAATCAGTTCTCCCATTTCTGGAGGAGACCAGTACTGTAAACAATACATTATTGTTGGGGGTCCTGGTATAGATTTTCCAGTTGTACCCAGAAGCTTCATGTTACACATCTGTGTTTGATGTAACTCAAATCTAGTTATCTGGTGCTGTAGCCGATCTACACCATGACGTAGGAATGATTTTGTCCTTTAATGCGTATTGCAATCTACGGTTCCACAAGTATCAGATTTTTACATATTTTCATCACACATAAAAAAAAGTCATGTATTCAGATTTTCCCCTTGTCACCTTTTTGCCTGCCTTGAGATGTCCAGAAAAAAGTGATGAGAGATGACAAGCTTTGAAAAAACAAATGCGTTATATGGTTGGATATTGTGAGTAATACCAGATTTTTTTTTTTTTCCTTTTTCAAAGCAGGTCGTCTTACTCTTTTTTGAACATCTCGAAACAGGTGAAAAGTAAAGAACGATGAGTAGGTACATATCAAAGTTTTAGAACAAAGCTCTGATAGGAATTGTCCAATGATAGAATATGATATTTCCCATTAAGGCCGGATTCCATACAGCATATACGCAGCAGCGTTTTACAGTATCTGCAAAGTGGATGGGATCCTGGCTAATTTCATCCACACATTGCACAAAAATATCCGCAGCGGAAATGCTGCAATTTCAAAAACTGTTACTTTTTTTGTAAATCGCAGCATGTCAATTATACCTACGGAAAAGTTGGCGTTTTCCGTATAGGTCTAAATTGTGGATTTTCTGTGAAAAGGGCTGCAGGAAAAACTGCAGTAGAAAAGTTACTCTAATGTATCTGTTCCCAAGTAGATTAAGGATTTTGCATTCCAAATTGCATCAAAAAGTACATTAAAATGTATTTTATGGCATTTTTAGTGGTATATATTGCATGGTTGATGCAGGGAAGTGCAAGCCGAGATGGAGATTTTCCTAAAGATAACAGCTGATCACAGGTAGTTAGAGAAGGCGGATCATAGGCAATCATATGATCATCTTACAAGAGAAAGAGAGAGAGAGAGAGAGCAACCCCTTTGGTTTTATTGCTTTACTTCTTACATACTTTGCTCCTAAATCTGCAAACATAAAAACGCTTATGCAACGCTTTGCTAAAACGTTTGAGTAACAGATTTGAACAATTAGGCTTCACCCCTTATACAACTAACACTCATTGTTATGTGATCAAAAATAAGACATACTAATGGGAGCAAACTGATAAAGGATTCCCATATAGTTTCCTGTTTTAGATGTCATCAACCAGTCTACAGCAGGGTATTGTTGGAAAAGAGTCAATGTCGCTTATTTTTAGGCTAGGGACAAACTGAAACTTTGGCTGCGACTCCTGTCACACGACCAAAGATTGCCTATGATGCTCTGCAACTCCTTTACTCATGTTAGTGAATAGAGTCGCATTGCGACTTTGAAGGTGCCGTGATCACAACTTTTTATGGCGGTCATGGCACCCTCGGGTTGCAATGCGACTCCATTCGCTAACATGAGAGAAGGAGTCACAGGACAACGTAACGATATTTGGCTGCACGACAGGATTTATGGCCCTAGCCTAAAGGGGTATTTCCATATTAGCCCTTTATGACCATGGTCAGAGATGGGCAGAATTACAGAAACAGATGAACAGTGAATAGAACAGGAGTTTCGTAAACATTATAGCACAGCCTGCTCAGCTGTTTACGTAATCTTGACCACCTCTGGCCATGGCAAATGGACAGTATTGATCCGATGGCTGAGATTGGAATACCTTTTGAACCTCTTTCCGCCACAACCATTTTTCATTTTCTGATACTAGGAAGCTGGGAAAAATTGGGTGGAATTGGAGAAAAATTGCATTTGGGCCACTTTCTTATGGGTTTTGTTTTTCTAGTGTTCACTGTGCAGCTAAAAAAAACATGTTACCTATATTTTTGGATGAAGGAATATCTAATGTATTTGTTTTTTTTTGTTTATTTATCTTTATATTTGTTCAAGGGAAAGAAGGGGTGATTAAATTTTTAGTTCTTTTTAATTTTTTTAATATATTTTTCAGCCCCTATCTCAGCTTCCATTAATACAGATGTTGGAAAAGGGAAGAAGTTCAATGCCATCTTTAGTGGCATTGGAGCGACGGTTGAACTTTTTCTGGAGCAGAGTATTATACATGAGGTCTTACATGTTTCTAAATAATGCTTTAGTCGGTTTGTGTTTTGTAAAGTTGAACTTGTTTGTGGCTTTTCTGAATAATATCAGCACCTTTTGTTCCAGGAGGACATATCTGATCTAATAAAAAGCTATTCTAGACTGGCTTGTCCGTGATTTGTTGATTTAGAGTCCTATTGTAGATGTAGATAAGCTTGTATCCTGGCAATGACTTCTTACTCAATAGGCAATGACAATTTTGTCTTTGTTAATAAATACTTTTGTTAACCAAAAGTAAACTAATAATTCTAAATCTTCATTTATATTTATGTTAACTCCTTGATGTCAGTGTAACATCTTTGCCCATTCGAGCCTCTGCGCCATCCTCCGGTCGCAGGAGGTGTGTCCATTTGTGATTCTTTGCTCCTGCTGTTTTAGCACAGCTGGGTATTTGTTGATGTGTGTCAGTTCAGCCAGTGCTATTAGTCCTCTAGTTACGATGGAGTTAAAGTCTGTAGCTATTTGATTGACATTCCTCCTTGCCAATCAAGCCTAGGGCGAATTCCCTTTATATACTTTTCCAGACCGCTCCTTGATGCTTGCTATTTCTTCTCTGTGCATGTTGGCTTTATACTTTTTGCTGTTTATATATATTTCTGACTTTGGCTATTCCCTGTGACTACTCTTTTGGATTCTGATTCTGTACTTTGCTGCTCGACTAGTTCTGATCCTTGGCTCTTTTACTACCCATTCCTGTTTGTTTGTCCTGTCTGCCTTTTGTGTCTTCACTTGCATCATAGGAAGGGACTGTCGCCCAGTTGTCCTCTACCGCCTAGGGTAGTTGAGGCAAATAGGCAGGGACTGGGGGTGGGTTCAGCATTAGGAATCACTGTCTTTGTTGTTCCCCTTCCTCCCAGGTTCCAGCAGCAGCTACTGGGGAATTTCTCAACAGGCAATTCCCTATCAGTCAGACCCAATTTTAGCCTACATGTTGCAACATTTTTTTCCTTCCATCTGAGAGCCATAACTTTTTATTATTTTTGTTATCAACGTAGCTGTATGAGGCCTTGAATTTTACATAAACTGCTGCATTTTTTAATGGTACCATTTCTAGATACATATTTATATTTGTTTCACCATATTTTGAGAGCCAGAACACTTATTTATCATGGCATTTTTTTTGTGGGCACCATTTTGGAGTATATAGGACTTTTTCATTCCTTTTCATTCAATTTTTTAGAAGCAGAGAATACAAAAGACCACAATTTTGGCATGTTTTTTTTTTTATTTATTTTTTACTGTAAATACCATACCAGATTAATAATGTGATCATTTTATTACAGATACAGCAATATAATTACTGGTTCTTTTTTTTTTTTTTCTTTTTTGGTATGTTAAAGCATTTTTTAATGGGATTTTTTTATTGTTTAGTTTTTTATTTATTTTTTATTTTTAAACATTTTTGCACTTAATCCTCTGATATAATACACTGCAAAGCTTCTATTTATCAGTATATTATTACCATCAAGTATAATAATATGGCAGACCTGGAGGCCATTGTTAGGTTTACGGCTACCATAGTAACATATTGGCACCCCGTGATTGTACGTTATCCCTGATATAGCTCCAAGCTATTTATATTTACAACTAAGCCTAAAGCATTTTGAGTCCATGATTTATAGATTTTTTAATGATTGGTATCACAGTACAGTAAATTTCTTTAATCTGGCATCAACAGGGCCGGGTAGATTTAGGAATATCAAATATATATTCAAGATTAATCTAAGCTTCTAGGAAAGCGTACCGATTTTCTTGAAAGGGCAAAAACTTCCAATCGGTCAGCCTAAAATAAAATATGTAAAGCTGCTACTATTGTGTTAAATTTAGCTGTATTTATAGTTTTTTTTAGTTTATTGATGCCAATTTGTGACTAATCTTGCCTTAGAACTATTAAACAAAGCAAATTAAAATATGCAAGAATTTTGCAGCGCTGACCAAGGACTTATTTCCAGGCATAGATCAGAGCTTTAGCTAAATTTTCTCTTGGGACAAAATTTATCTTTGTGGCTTTGCCTTTGCCAAGATAATAGCTTGTTGATGCCCTACTATTACCCAATACCCGGGGTACATGATATGCCAACCTTGTACAGGCATGCAGGCAAAAATTAAGATAGGCTTGTCCCTCTACAACATAAAGTAGGGGACAGTTGTCCAACAGTGGTTGGCTGCTGGACCAGAATGTTATGGTTAGAGACACAAGGGCACTATAAAAGCAATAGCAGGAGATTGGCTGATAACTGTGAGCAGTAGAGACAGCTATTTAAAACTAGCACACTTCTTCAAGCCAAGACCGATCCCCAGACACCTTCACCAGAGCTTGCCACAAGGCCAGATGGACTTGCGCTGAATCTGGGAATCTGAATTAGAAAGAGATATGTACCAATAATAAATGCACCGCTGCAGAAACCAAAATAAAATTCACTAAAACTTACACAGTGTCGTGGAGACAATAGAAGTCGTACAAGCACAGGTCAAAACCAGGAGAGAACGTAATATACAGAATAAGGAGACGAAAGCAGTATCCGGGAAACAAGTCAAGGTTCTCAAATCCAAATGGACATGTCAAAGCATAATCAGGAGGCAAATAGGGAATTCAGGGAGCAAGCCAGAGGTCAGTAAGCAACAGGTATGCACAGACAAAATGGAGAGCCAAACTAGAAATAGCAAACTAATTAGTTGGTGCTTGTGTCAGGAGAAAAGGGTCTTAAATAGGCCTCCTCTTCTGCTAACTGGACCAAGCCAGGAAGCCTCTGAAACTGCTAAAGCTTCCTAGGTTGACATGGTAACGTTAAAGGTACAGCAGCTGGATAGAGAATCCTGACACAGAACTGCGGGGAGGCATGCTAGTGAGATTAACAGGCCTAACCAAGATTACCATGTGAGCTTATATGCTTAACTAAAGCAAGTTTACAAAAGAGATTACTTCCATTTACCAAATTCCATCAAGGACTCCAATTTTTAACAATACCAGTTGAATGCATTATCACAACATACAAGTAAAACCCTTTACAGGCTTCAATTTCCATCACAACCACTGGGTGGCCACATATAGACACATCTAGTGTCAACAACTCCTGACACAGTATTGCAAAATAATATTTTTTCTCAAACCTGTTCATCTCATGCTACTCATTTTGGGATATGATAAGCCAAAAGTAACAATAAGGAAGGATACATCAGTAGATACAGTTAAAATACATAGAAAATTCTGGAGCACGGTCAAATATTCATTTTATTAGATTCGTGTATTATTGATATGAATGTGATCGGTTGTTGTACTACAAATTAGTAATTGAAAAACTTGGTATAAATTATCTATAAAATCAATGATCTGTTAATGTACAATAATACATGAACATGATAGTGTGAGAGTCACGAGAGGCACTGTAGATGGTAGTGAATGAGAGATTTCTTTCTATTCACTTGTAATTCTCTAATGGGTATTCGAAAATAGGTTTTCTAAAGCAGACAAGTATGATGAATATCATAGTAAATACAGTAATCTATTAAATAATGCAATAACAACGATTATAACATTGACTACAAGGAACCTTATTCTACTACTGAATCCTGAGGGAAAGAGTACATCTACAAAAATAAAAAATAAAAAATATGTTTTTGATATTAAACTTTACTTTCTAACTCTGAACTTTCAGATAAGGAAAAATTAGTGGAATAAGAATTTTTGCAACATTTAATAAATATTACACATATGTGATGCCGATATGAATGTGAAGACCTTGACTTCTACATTTTATTTTTAGTACACACGAACTGTAATTTCTGAAAAACAAAGATGACAAGAAAAATACTGTTCTGTCGAAGTGTGACAGTATTAGCCACAGGTCAGTGCAAAACGGTGTGCTGGTAACTGGTCTGTATTAATCACTTGCTATGGATCATTGGATGAATTCACCTCGGTACTCAAATACAATTTAAAGCACCGGTCTCTGTGCTCACTCAATGGCCATCTAATAGAAAGGAAAGAGATTGTGTATTCTGGAAGATTCCTTCCAGACAAAGATATTTTAGATGTAGAAATGTTATTGCGATATGAAGCAAAGCATCTACGGAATTTATCAAAGTCTGAAATGCGTCATGGACCACATTATAATTACACATCTCCCGAAAGGTGATTAGTAATTTAATCATTGTAGCCATCAAATGTAGAGAAACATTCCACAAACACTCATTATTACATTTCACAAGAATTTGGCATTTTTGATGACTTATGCTAGGTTCACACTAGCGTTCGGGTTTCCGCCCGAAATCACAGAGAGAAAATTCTCAGAATGCGGAATGGGAACGGAGTCCCCGAACAATCACACAACGCTAGTGTGACCGTAGTCTGAGCTGCATCGTATTTTGAGTATAATGCAGTTATTTGCTATGAAAAGTTGGTAATAAGAAAAAAAGACCCATATTGTATTTTTTTTTTTTTTTTTAAATAGTTTTTCTGTTGCCAGACTCTAAGGATAAGTCTTGGTGAGAAGCCACTGCTCTAGCTGACAGCCACATCCAGTTGCTAGGTAAATGAGTTCCTTCTTCTTCTCCTCTGGTCTAGATGTCCACCATGGCCTTGCTGTATCTTCTCCCCCACTCAGTTGGCAGCATTGAATTGTTGGGACCACTAAAACCTGCTCATGTTGTCTGGTTTGGTGGCCTATATAAAAATGAATCTTTATTCCTTGCTTTGACTGAAGATTAATGTATTAATCTTTGTCTGGCTCTGGTTCCTGTGCATTGTGACTCTGAACCTTACCTCTGCTTTGAACTTGTCCTTGGGCTTGTTCCTGGATATCTCTGATATCTTGCCCATGACATTGTTCATCTGGTACCTATTGTTCTACTCCTGGTTATGATTCTTGTTCATTCCTATGTTCTTATTTCATCATCTGGCCTGTAATATCCTGATTATGCTTGTGGAGACTATTCTAGGCTCCTTTCCTGACTGAACTATTGCTCCATCAGCACTACCACCACCATCAATGACTGTTTTGGATACTACCATCTGGATTCCAGCCAGAAAAGTCCATATATCCTTCACTGAGGTTGTAGGAGAACAATGGGATATTTCTTAGACTCTGCACCATAGTCTAGTCAATGCTAAATGGGTATTGGGCTAATATGGCCCAGACCTGTACCCATACAATACTGACCCCCCCAAAATGAGCTATAGCAGGGAATGTTATAAAAGAAGAGACAAAGATTCTAGTCCCATGGCTCTGGTACTTCCTGATGTTAACAATGCAGCAGCAGTGATGTCACCAAATTATCCATGTGACCAATGCAGCCATTAACTGGGGTTAGTGGTCATGTGGTGAGTTGAGGATGTCATTGCTATAGAGATGACAGTGATATCGTCACTATGTTATGACAAATAGAGATTGACACTGAGATGAGTAAAATTGAATTTATGATTTTTGCATGCAGCGGTAATGTTATCGCTGGCAGCTTATATATATATATATATATATATATATATATATATAGTACAGTTGAAACCAGAAGTTTACATACACTATATAAAAAGACACATATGCATGTTTTTCTCACTATCTGACATGAAATCAGAATAAACCTTTCCCGTTTTAGGTCAATTAGGATTACCAAAATTATTTATATTTGCCAAATGCCAGAATAATGAGAGAGATAATTTTTTGAGGCATTTTTTATTACTTTCTGCAAAGTCAAAAGTTTACATACACTAAGATTACTATGCCTTTAAACAATTTGGGACAGCCCATATGATGATGTCATGTCTTTGGAAGCTTCTGATAGGTTTATTGGCAACATCTGAGTTAATTAGAGACACACCTGTGGATGTATTTTAAGGCACACCTGAAACACACTGCTTCTTTGTGTAACAACATGGGACAGTCTAAAGAAATCAGCCAAGATATCAGGAATAGAATTGTGGACTTGCACAAGTCTGGTTCATCATTGGGTGCAATTTCCAGATACCTGAACGTGCCTCGTTCATCTATACAAACAATTATACAGAAGTACAAACAGGATGGGAATGTCCAGTCATCATACCGCTCAGGAAGGAGACGGGTTCTGTGTCCCAGAAATGAATGTGCTTTGGTACGAAATGTGCGTATCAACCCAAGAACAAAAGCAAAAGACCTTGTGAAGATGCTGAAGCTGGTAAGAGGGTGTCATTATCCACAGTGACACGAGTACTATATGGACATGGGCTGAAAGACCCCTCTGCCAGGAAGAAGCCATTACCCAGGAGAAACATAAAAAAGCCAGATTAATGTTTGCAAATGTGCACAGGAACAAAGAGCTTAATTTTTGGAGACGTCCTGTGGTCTGACGAAACTAAAATTGAACAGTTTGGCCATAATGACCATCGTTACGTTTGGAGGATAACAAAGGATAACAAAGTCAATGCTTTGGAGTAATCATAACAAAGCCCTGATCTCAATCCTATTGAAAATTTATGGGCAAAGCTGAAAAGGCAGGTGCGAGCAAGGCGGCCTACAAACATGGCTCAGTGACACCAGGAATGGGCCCAAATTCCTACCAACTATTGTGAGAAGCTTGTGGAAGGAGATCCAAAACGTGTGACCCAAGTCATACAGTTTAAGGGCAATGGTACCAAATAATAAAAATGTATGTAAACTTTTGAATTTGCAGAAATTAATAAAAATGCCTTAAAACATTTTGTCTCTCTCATTATTCTGGCATTTGGCAAATATAAATAATTTTGGTAATCCTAATTGACCTAAAACGGGAGAGGTTTATTCTTATTTCTTGTCAGATAGTGAGAAAAACATCCATATGTGTCTTTTTATATAGTGTATGCAAAAATTCTGGTTTCAACTGTATATATTATTAGATTTAGAGCTTATTTTTTCCTACTTTTTGACAATCGTTTAAGGGGAACCTATCTCCACGAAAATGCAGTCAAATCTGCAAACATCATGCTATAGAGCAGGAGGAGATGAGCAGATTGATATATCGTTCTGTGGAAAAAAAAAAAAAAAAAATATATATACATATATATATATATATATATATATATATATATATATTTATCTGTAGATATATAGATATATATATCGTGGAGACCTCTAAATGTTGCTTTTAATAAGATCTTACGTCCCTGAATTACTATATACCTTCAGCTATAAAGTGGACTTGATGCTTTACTAATGTTGTCAAATGATTTATTACTCATCTATTAATAAGATATTTTTGCTACATATTTACGTTGGGTACATAACATTTTTTTAAATTTAATTCTCCCAATAACCAGTCTTTATTTATCATCTTTTTTCCTTTCTTCTCTTTCAGCCACATAGTGGGCAGGTCTGTGAATGTATGTATATTTTATACTGTATATGTAATTTATGCTGCCTTTAATCGTGCTGAATATAATTTTTTCTGCATAGATTTTTTTAATTACTAAAAAAAATTGGAAAAAAACCATTACCACTAGAAGTCAGCAATAAATGTAGCGTCAATTAACAATAGACTATGGGAAAAAGTTTGTGCAGAACATCTTTGCAATACAAATATCTTAAGGACACTTTAGGTTATTATTGTATATGGATTGGAAGAAATTAGGTATTTCTCATATACATTCTCCTCTATACCAAGTAGTTTGGTCACTGGCATGTGCTTGCTGTAGGCAGAATATTTGCCCGTAATGAAAGTTCTTAAAAAATCATATCTGCGTTTTAAAGTCTGCATTATCCCCTTATTTCTCTGTCTCCGTCTTAATGTCTTCTTGGCATTTAATGGTAAGATTTTAGTTGTATTGTCAAACAAAGACATTACTTCTGAAATTACAGTGAATGCATCTGCATAAACATAACATTAAAAGTCAAGCATTTGCATACACGAGCGAATACCCATATAAATCCAAGTCATGGCATGCGTTTAACTATGTAATAGCAACATATAAAAACATGTTTAATGGACATATGCTAAATGATTGTCTAGTGGCTAAGTGCCATTTTTACAATGCATCAGCGCATTTCTTGCTGCAGGATTCAGAATTGAACCGTTAAGCGTTTCGCTGTAAAGGCGGAGAACAATCAATATGCCTAAAACAATATTTTGTTGCCTTTAGAATGTAACGAAAATGTTTGTTAATGCGGCACTTGTTTTCTTAAAAAATTGATCAGCCTGGCTTTGTTCACTATTAGTCAGTCTGTCAGTGATGAGTATTGACTATTGTAGCTTTAAGACATACGGCATTTAAAGGCATACACCACAAATGTCATTCTATAGGTTTTCACTCATTTAAAGTGTAACTTCAATGATAAAACAACTTTTCATAAATGAGTAGAACACATGAATATAAGAAACTTAGTGATATATCTTGTTAAAGAAAACTGTTTCTGTCTCCATATATCAGGCTGCTTTTCTCCCATCTTCCTATCACTAATAGAAACTGATGGAAACCAAATTGAGAGAAAAGATGAACCGTCAGCCTCACTTCCCGGGCAGCAATGTATGTGTGTGTCTCTTCATATCCCCATAAACAGTCCTTCACGAAAGATGAAGACACATCTGTAAGGCTAGGTTCACACTGCATCCGGTCTCCATTCGGGGATTCCATCCACGAATCTGCTTGGAAAATGTGGAGAGAAAAGTCCTTTTGTTGGTGGAAACTGGGCGGAAACCTGGCTAACCCCATTATAGTCTATGGGGTCCACAGGTTTCCATGGGTAACCGCTTTTTAAGCAGATTGGGTTTCCGAAATCCAAACACAGGAAGGTCTGTTGCCTTAGTTCTTAGAATACTTTTTCCCTTGGGGTTAACTATAGACATTGTTTGGGTGTTGATATCTATTGAAGGGAGGAAAGAGGGGTTCAAAGAGTCCAAAATTCGCTCCTGATTTTTTAATAATATCTCTGTATAGGGAAGTAGTTTAATGTCTCGCCTCCTCCCAATGGTACCCCTAGCATTTCATGTTCTGCTTCCATTGTAGGTGTGACACTGGAAGGGCTCAAGTTCCAATCAAAAATGTACAGTATGCATCCTCCAAGGCGCCATATGTATTTGTCACTCAGAGGAAGTTATTCTGTTTTGCAATTTGATGTGTCCCACATGTTAAATGTAGTGCTACATTCTCACTGTGCTACATTCCCACTGCTGCAAGTGAAATTTTCTTATGCAAATATAATTGTCTCATAGTCTGACCAGCATCAAATTTTTTGTCACCTAATAGCTTCTGCTTTACTTTGTGGCATTGTCTTCTGGCCTCTTAAAAATAGAAAGAACAAGTCGTAAGATTAACCTCTGAAGTCAAGGTCATACATTTTCTTGTTGAAAATATTTTATTTATTTATACATATATAGATTTGTGCAACTTTACTCTTGGAAAAATCAAGCCGAAAGATCCACTAAAAAAATGCATACACTCCTGGGCATATCCATGACAAAAATCCTATGAACATAGCCTTACAGAATTTGACTGATCTTTGATGTTATAGGCAGGCGACCATACACATTGCAGTAAATCCTGATTCTCCGGTAATGGCAGATGTTGAAGGAAGGAAGGATCAGGTAGTTGGATCTCAACATGGCCAATCCTTTTGCTCTCAACAGAGATAAGTCACTGTCAAAGGAGTCGGCAGTGTCTTATTCCTCCCTCCCTATTGGAACCATATGAATGGCCAACCAAGCCAAATGTGCACATTTACAAGGGACAAATGTGTCTTCCCCACCTGTCCCATTCATCTGAATGAGATTTCCAAAATCCAAGTGCTTAATGCCAAAGTAATTCCATTTAGATATCTAAAAGATAGATGGGCAAATCTCTTGAGATTAGTTTCACAAAGATTCACTCAATTTGGGCACAAAATTTGTTTGGTCTGAGTCGAAAGTGCTCTGAAAAATTGTTTACTGTACAGTGGCTTGCATAAGTATTCATACCCCTTGAACTTTTTCACATTTTGTCACCTTACAACCACAAACTGAAATGTATTTTATTGAGATTTTCATAATAGACCAACACAAAGCAGCAGATAATTGTGAAGTGGAATGAAATGATACATGGTTTTCAAAATTTTAATCAAATAAAAATCTGAAAAGTGTGACGTGCAAAAGTATTCATCCCCCTGTATCAATACTTTGTAGAACCACCTTTCACAGCAATTACAGCTGCAAGTCTTTTGGGGTCTGTCTCTACCAGTTTTGTGCCTCTAGAGACTGAGATTTTTGCCCTTTCTTCTTTGCAAAATAGCTCAGGCTCAGCCAGATTGGATGGAGAGCGTTTGTGAACTGCAGTTTTCATGTCTTGCCACAGATGCTCAATGGGATTTAGGTCTGGACTGTGACTGGGCCATTCTAACACATGAATATTCTTTGATCTAAACCTTTCCACTGCAGCTCTGGCTGTATGTTTAGGGTCATTGTCTTGCTGGAAGGTGAATCTCCTTACCAGTCTCAAGTCTTTTGCAGCCTCCAACAGGTTTTCTTCCAGGATTGCCCTGTATTTAGCTCCATCCATCTTCCCATCAACTCTGAACAGCTTCCCTGTCCCTGCTGAAGAAAAGCCTCCCCCAGCGTGATTCTGCCACCACCATGTGTCACAGTGGGGATGGTGTGTTCAGGGGGATGAGCAGGGTTACTTTTCCACCACACATAGTGCTTTGCATTTAGGCCAAAAAGTTCAAGTTTGGTCGCATCTGACCAGAGCACCTTCTTCCACATGTTTGCTGTGTCCCCTATATGGCATGTGACAAATGGCACTTCTTATGTCTTTCTTTCAGCAATGATTTTCTTTTTGTCACTCTTCTATAAAGCCCAGATTTGTGGAGTGCATGACTTATTGTTGTCCTGTAGACAGATTCTCCCACCTGAGCTGTGTATTTCTGCAGCTCCTCCAGAGTGACCATGGGCATCTTGGCTGCTTCTCTGACCATTGCTCTCCTTGCTCGATCTATCAGCTTAGGTGAATGGCCATGTCTTGGTAGGTTTGCAATTGTAGAATACTTTTTCCATTTTTGGATGATGGATTGAACAGTGCTCCTTGAGATGCTCAAAGCTTAGGATATGTTTTTATAACCTAACCCTGCTTTAAACTTTTCCACAAATTTATCTCTCACCTGTCTGGTGAGTTCCTTGGTCTTCATGATGCTGTTTGTTCACTAGTATTCTCTAACAAACCACTGAGGCCTTCACAGAACAGGTGTATTTATACTGAGACTAGCTTACACACAGCTGGACTCTATTAACTCATTAAGTGACTTCTGAAGGCAATTGATTGCACTGGATTTTATTTATGGGTATCAGAGTACAGGGGGCTGAATACTTTTGCACGTCACACTTTTCAGAAAACATTACTCACTTGTCCTAGATGCAGTTCCAAGTCTTCCAGTCTGTCTTTAGTGTAGTCCTCCATGATCATGTTATCATTTGGCCCCAATGTCAACACTGGGACTATGATTGGCCACAGCAGTCAATATGACTGTGTAATGTTATGACATGCATTGCAGTGATGTAGGGGCCAAAAAGAAGAATGGCATCGAAGAAGAAGACAGGAAAACCAGCGGTTGCTGTGGCAAAACCTAAGATAAGTGAGTAAATTTTATTTTTATTTAGAAGCTCCTTCCAGACCCTGAAAAAAAGGCAACAAAATTAATCAAATTTCTAGATTCTGAAATTATTAAGAAATATGTAACAAATTTGATTCATTAAGAATTGATTTAATCATCTCTAATCTAGAACCGATTGTCTATCACAAAAAGATTTCCAACAAGTCTGCCATAGAATCTGAAGGATAATTCACCATGCTATACAGTTCTGTCCAGCTTATTATCCACTAAACAAAGATTCTTGAACTATGAAAGTTACAAAAGTATGTGGAGTAAAAGCAAGGACACACTTAATGTATGGTATACATTTCATATCTATATACAACTACAGATAAATGAGACAAAGGAAATGGAAACGCACAGAACATTAAGAAACCTCTAAATTACCTAGTAAAACACTATGGAATTTGACACCCGCAACATAGAAATGATTGCACGATGATGCGGTGAATTACTTTATGGCAATTAAAATGACTAGATTCCGAGAAAACTCGATGCCGGCAGAGCCGAAAGAAAATTGTGACAACAAAATTGACACTAAAAATAAATATATAAATAAAAATAGAAGACATAAAAAGCAATAGAAATAAAACAATACAGGGATGTTTTAAAGCTTAGGCTGAGAACGTAGCGGGATTAAGAGAAATAGGGCAGAAAGATAGATTCCAGACGGCAGAAGATGAAAATTATTAGCACAAATACTGTATCTATTCGGTTTTGCTTTCGCAAGGAGGACAGCACAGTCATTTCTTGTGCTCATCTCCTTGCAAAGTGCAGACTGTAAATGTTAGGTCCTTCTGCCTATTATACAATCTACAGCATAGTAAGATGTCTGCAGTGACTCAACAGCCAAAGAAAGACTTACGAAAAGGTTTTGCTGCTCTTAGAAAAAAAAAGTAAAAAAAAATAAAAATAAACATATTTACGAAAGCCTAGGTAATGAAAGGGTTACGAAACGTACAATGTCATCTCCGTGGATTTTAGTGGAAGTTTGCATTTATTTCCACTTCTGTTCACTTCAGTCAATGTGAACTGATGTTTCTCCCCATCACTGACCTTTAAGACCAGAATATGGAATTATATAAACACAAATTCCCCAGGGGTCCATATCCGCAGTGTCCCGGATGATGCGCCTTTCCTCAGAAAATGTACGCAGTCTCTTGTAACTGCAGGAACGCATCAGTGCCTCAGGGTTCAGAAAGTGGCAGAGTGCCCAGAAGCCAGGAAAGACCATCAACTCAGCAGAAAACACAGCAAAAAAACAAAGGTTATCTACAAAAGTATCAGTGATTTGACAGAAACTGTTTAATGAGCGCTGAATAGTCCTCACACTGATAAAGAGTTTCATCTCAGCAGAATAATTGCTAAAATGGTTAAAGGCCCCTTCTAGGATCGCAGATAAAGATAGTACGCCTGTGAAGAAGATTGTAATATAATTAGCTCGGTGGAAAGAAAAGGAAGCCATTTGTAAATGCAACACTTCACTTACTTGTGAAGTAAAAAAAAAACTAACACTTCTTAAAATGGATTAACTAATGAAGTGAACCTGCTTATCTGGGTTATTCCACTTACTGTACATTCTACAGAACTTCCTCACACAATTAAGTACAGATGGCGGAAAACAGAAAAATTCTCAAAGTAATTAAACACAAAAGCAACCGAAGAAACAGAATGTTCAAGAAAACCAGGACAGCCGGGCCCAAGGGCAGAGCTAAAAAAAATATATGGATAAAATGGCCTACAGAGAAAGAAAGAAATGTGTTATGGTTACACAAGTATATTCTAAAGCGAAGGATGATTTAAAGGGACTGTCCAGTCACAATAACAACGGTAAAAGTTGCTATATCTGGCATAGAAGTAACTTACATTTTACAGAAGGGGTAATGACTCTCATTAGGGAGATGGTACAGGGATTTATTAGCCCATGCATGTCCTGCGAAGAATTCTGTGTAAGGAATATGGAAATAAGACCTTATTGGTGGGGGAAAAAAAGGAACTTGCTCCTACACCACTTTTTGGAAGGTAGCTCCCTGTAGATTAATGCGTGGATTACAAAGTAATCTAAAGGAATAATAATCAAGCTAGTGGAATTCCTCCAAAAGGAAGAGGGAGCCATTTACAGACAGCTGTTTCCAGGTTGTTGCCTTTCATCAGTGTAGAACAGAAGACTGGCCGATGTGGGTCAGTGTGAAGAATATCGCCTCGCCCAGCCGCCTGGCACGCCTGCGATCAAACTTCTTTCTTAACCTCCCACTCACACACTGTGAGTAGACCGGGTCATAGGATAAAATGAAATGAGCGATATAAATTTTATATGTTTAATAACCCAAGTGGGTTGGTATGTATTAATAGCATATACAGAAATATACAATATTAATATGATCAAGCATAAACATACAAGCAAAGGCGCGATGATACAATACACAAAAATAAACAGGGGAATTAAAAGATAGAGAAAATACCGGCATAGGCTCGTAGTCCGTTTCTCTAGGCCACAGCAGAGTTTTGGGCCTAGGGCGCAAGCTTAAGCAAGTTGCATAAAACAATCCTTCTACATGCTGTCCAGAACTAGGCCCTCAAAGCATTCCTCAGTAGGGCAGGCCCTCTCATCTTCTCCCAGATCAGAGCTCCTTACTGCCTCTTTGCTGAATGACCCCAGAATCCAGGTCTGCCCACAGCATATGGCTAGTGCTCCACCCACCCCTTGCACCCAGGCAGCCCCCCTTCTCCCACCTTTGCAGAACCCTCGGAGAGAAGGGTGAAGTTAAGGCTTGCTATCCCCCATCCCATCTGGCCAGGGATAATAAAAGTGCCTGGCTATAGCAAGCCATCTCCAATGAACACACATAAAACCAGTGAAGCGTATCGTCCAGCAATGTGGACTCAACTAAAGCACCGCATTCCAAGTGGGGGAAGGACTGACCTAAGCAAGTAAAACACACTTCCAAGAAAGATATAAAACTGAGGGTCGGTTCATCACACCTCCCCCTTTTAGAGCGTGTCGGGAGGAAGGACGATCCTAAGATCGCCTTCCGCGGACACCTTGGCGGCCTCACCCCCGCCGGGACTTGCGCTGGTCCCTGACCATATTCCTGGCGTACTGATACCCTCTTCCTCTCCTGTCTGAATGGAGACTCTTCTAAGGTTCAGGCTCTGAATTAAGTAGACCTGGCTACCTCCTGCTTGCTCTGGGTCCCTCCCCCGAGTGCTGGCATCCCTCAGACCCACACAAGTGGGGGAAGGACTGACCTAAGCAAGTAAAACACACTTCCAAGAAAGATATAAAACTGAGGGTCGGTTCATCACATTCAGGCTCTGGTCACACTAGCATTCGGTGACTATTCAGCAGGACTTTTCCCTCTGACGATTTTGGGTTGAAACACGGCGGAATCCATGAGGTCTGTTGGTTTCCCAGGGGGTTTCCGCTTTTTAAGTGGATAGGGTTTCTGTTTTTCAGGTCCCCAAGCAGACCCGAAGTACGGAAACCCAAATGCTAGTGTGAACCTTGCATCAGAAGGGGTAATGTGTCTCATTAGGGGGAGATAGTACAGGGACTTATATTTTACAGTTTGGTTCTGAGTGTTTCTTTGTCCCCTGGGTCACATGTAAGGAAAAAGGTAAAGCTTCCTGTGATTGCATGATGTCTATCTGCCCATCCCATCTTTCCTGCAAGCATCACCCCTCATATGGCCCATAAAGAAGAGATTTCCATAAGGGGACAGGGTTTGCCATGGCCAAGTGACATGTGCAAGAATTCACCGCAAGTAGAGATGGACTTTTCTGGATCTGGGTATCTGAATTGTCGGCAAACAGATAAATGTACTAATAACAAATGTACTGCTGCAGAAACCAACACAAAGTCCACTAAAACTTACAAAGAGGCATGAATGCAGAGGAGTCGTACTAGCAGAGTCAAAACCTGGAGACCATGTAGTAAGCAGATATGAGAGATAAAAGCAATATCCAGGAAAATAGCCAAGGGTCACAAATCCAGCCGGGGATGTCACAACAGAATCAAGAGGCAAAAGGGGAATCCAAGGAGCAAGCCAGTAGTTAGAGATCAAGCAGGTGTACACAGACAGAGCCAAACTACTGAGCAACAAAATTAGTTGGCACCTGTATTAAAAAGGAGTGGTCTTATAAAGGCCTCTTCAGCTGCTGATAGGTCAAGGCATGGAAGTATACAATCGAAAAGCTTTCCTAAGTTGTCACACCAACCTTAAATAAGCAGAAACTGAAAAGACACTCCTGACACAAGAATTAACTAAAGTGAATTTGAGCAACACAATAACCTACAACATGGCAGCTTTCAAATTTTTTAAATTTTACATTTAAAGATGTTTTTCCGTCTTTTTCATTTATCCTCTATCCATACGATGGTGGATTACTTTAAGAGGTTGTCCATTTTTTAATTCGTACCTTTGCAATTTGTTCTGCCAAAGAGTACAGTAAAATTTGGTCTGTAACCTAGTGAAGTTATGTACATTACACTAGTACCCCTACAATTGGGTGTTTTTTATATCAAAGAAAAAAAAAGTGGTCTGTTTTGTTCAAATACCATTGAACTTACATAAATTACAAATGATTTTGTGTTGCATTACAAAGAGTAAAAAAAATCCTACAGTGCAGTGTGTTATTAAACAGGCAGTCTCTGTTACCACTGGCTACCATCCGTTTACCCATAGCCATATCTGTTAGTGTCACTTTACAAGTTTGCATTTGTGTTAAAGAGCTAGAAAGGTGTTATATAGAGTATCATACACAACATTTTAAGGAAATGTGCACTTTTGGACCTGAATAGAACAGGTGAATCCTAAACAAAAGTTAACTTTGAAACTATCGCTCATCTCTAGTGGTGGCCCCAGATGATAATGGGTGCCCAGGAAGACTCCTCCAAGGTCCGGTTGCACTTTACAGCTAATTTACATATGGATATGTTGATTTCCTCTGCAGCAGAAAGACACTTTGACACCAATAAACTATGCTCACTATATCACCAACCAAACCTACAACAGCATAGAAGTGGTTTAGAAGTGATTTAAGTGCTGGTTGACTCCCAGCATATCAACCCAGTCCTGCAGTTTCTTTGGGTTGCCAAGATATTGCTGCCAATATGCAAAAGAGCTCTTTTGAGCAATGAGGACTTTATTAAGAATCATTAAAACCAAATTCAATGTAATACTTGCAACGCCATCATTGCTCCAAAGAGCTTATTTGGATATTGACATGGCGGTACTAATTCCAAAGGGAGAAACTTGTTTCATTCAGGTGACCCTAGGCTATGTATTTCGGTCCATATGCTGGCTTTCGGTGACAGCCTCCCTTTAAGAGTCATACAGGTCTTATACCAGTGTGCATGAGCCCTGAAACTGGGAAACGGAATTGCTATTCATTTTCAGTGGAACCTGTCCATGGTCCTGGAAATTGTAGACAAGCAAATGTAAGAGATAATAGCACGTGCCGCACAATACTGACAATTTAATGGGCACATTTCAAAACATCTTCAACATTAAACAGTTGTTAAAAACCAAAGTCAATGAAATATGTGCAAATGCATTGTGAAAAAATGGAAATTTGCTCCCTGCATGGAAAGTAAATTCATGTTTGTTTTTCATTTATTTGTAAAAAATTAGCAATAACAAAAATGCTTATTTACGGTCCATTCTAGATAAATCCTAATGCAGCCTAGTAAATGGTAGCACCCACGTATCAGCTGTGATAATCTGCGGCGCCGACAATACCGACCAGCTGTTGCTAGGCAAGTCTTTCATATACCTCTCGTTGCATTTTACATTGAGATATGAGATGTCCAGCTGTGGAACACTGTGTAAGACAATTTATACATACAGTAGCTGAAACTCCAGGCTCCAGAGACTTTCACGGTATATATGTAAGATTAACAAGACTGAGACCATTAAAAAGTCTGTGAAAAAAAAAAAATAACATCTAAGAAAATATGCAAATTAGTTCTCCAGAAGCAAAAACTACTGTCCTCTAGTGCTCCTTATAGGTGACTACCTTGTAAGGCAATCTATGACCCATTGAAAAGTCTCGAAATATAACTAGGGATTTCAGCCAAGCCAGAGACACCCATCTATTTAGTTGGTTCAAATTCCCAGGCATACTACAGGATAGCCACCTATAGGTAACTCTAGAGAGATAGTTTTACTTTCTCTGAATGAGTATTTTGCATACTTTATCACAGGGCACATTGCCTTCTCTATACTGGATAGATATAGAGATGGGCAAACCTCCCAATATTCGTTTTGTTTTGGGTTTTGGGTGGCTCGGGTACCCGATTTGTAAATTCAGTGTGTCACGCTGATTATGGATTGTATTACTGAAATACTGAAATGAATGAACGTTTCAAAGATATCCTAATTTATTGAGATGTATCTGTAGGTCGAGGCCCAATGGAAGTGTAAAATATTAAAAAGCATTTATGGCCACCTTCTCTTACCTCTTTTGGGCCTCCTTGCAGCATCCAACAGAGGCAAGGGAAGATGACTACAAATGTTTTTTTATCTTTTTCACCTCTCCTGGGCCTCCACCTATTATACTCTGGGGTCTGAAGAGTGTATTAATTTACCACAATGCATGTGCAGCAGCCATTTTAGTCCATCCAAGAAAAATTCCCAATTGTTCATTTAAAAATCAAACAATTTGGGACATTCAGGTATCTCTAGATTGCAAAAGAGTAAGATTACTTTGAGAAGTCACCAATTTTCAAGAAACTGTTCTACCCTCCATTTCTTTTCCACGCACACTTCCACATTATTGTTGCCTTTACACTCTGCCTTTTTTTCTCTTATCTAATAACAGCTTCTAGATTCTGTTCAGCATATCATCATCCATTCCTCATATCATTACCTTTTTTCACCCCTTGATCTTATAAACCATCATCAATGGCAGCGTCATTGCCACTTTTTGTTTTTTAGCGACTGCCTCTGCTAGAATGATGGCACTTCCACCATGTACCCTATCTTTTCTTGCTAGTTATTACTATGAAGTGGATCTGCATCAGACTATGATGCTCTATAATAGGGCATCATCTTATGCAGTCATTTCCACTCTATTAGCTGAAATTGCACAAAAATTTAGGAGTGATCAGAGAATACACCCAACACATAGTTTATGACAGATATAATACAGTAGATGACATTGACTGTGGCATCTAGTGGCCATGCCCAGTGTTATTATCAAGCAAGACCATTGCAGTTGACACTCAGTTGCTGATGTCACCAACTCAGCTATTTATCTCTACTGTATATACATAGTGTGAGCACTCCAATAGTTAATGAGTAAGGAAAGTACTACTGATGCACAGCAGTATGGCAGGAGCAGAGAGGGAGCAGGTAGACCTCACAGTGGTGAGCATTGAGAACCATACTCATCACTCACTCCTTGGACCCTCAGTGCTTCCATCATTTAGGAGATCGGTGATGGCCAGGGTCAGCAAGGGGGCAGTTTTAACCATGAAACCCCTGTTGGGGCCTCCTGCAATTAGTCAAAGAAGACAGCCAGGGGACTTGGCACATCCATGTATTACTTGGTTGACCATATGTGACGTGAGAAGATGCTGTTGCACAGGAACAACTGCTTGTATCAAAGGGCGAATTCAGTATAGAAGAAGATTAGATGCTGGGGAACATGTAAGGCTGTATGGTCATGCTGGTTTATCAAATTTGGAAATGGACAAACCTCACAAGATTCATTTTTCAAAACCTTGCGAGGTTCACCTACTCTAATACTATTATTATCTTCTGACCCCAGAGGGTAATAATTGGAGGCCCAGGGGTTGTGGAAAATAATAAACAGTCATAATCATCTCCCCTCACCTCCCTAGTGGTGTATGATGTTCATTTCCGGGCAACTTCCAACCACGTGGGTAACACCATCAGTCCAGCGGGACCCCTGATGCCTGTGATTGGACCTCAGAGGTTACATGGGACACAGCAACATCATGACCTTTGACACAAGTATCATGACATCAACAATCCCGACATGACCACTGAGGCCAGATCACAGGTTTCAGTAGCCCCCCCATGGCCACTGAAGTCACCCAGGAAGCTGGAAGAGGCAGGAAGACACCTAGAAACACATACTAGACACTGCAAGGGAGCCCAGGAGAAGTGAGAGAAGGTGAGTATGAGTGTTTATTATTTCACATCTCTACATGACCTCTGAATATTACACACTGAAAAGACCCCAGAGAATAATTATGATTCTTGGGTGCCAAACCCCCAAAATTACAGGCTGGGCTTAACCCAAAAATTTTTAGAAAGTTTATAACAAAATATCTCGCTCATCTCTATTCACATTATTTACACAGCTATGTGTGAATAGGTTATGTAGTAAAGTCAACTGTGTAACATCTGCCCAGTAGTGAAATAATAGAGATGCAGATTTTCAAGGACAAACATAGTGAATCATACATCAAGAATGTTCACACCATTCACTCCACAGAATAGAAGGAAAGAAAACCGCCATATTAAATTACAGGGATGAAACAAATGTGCACTGCATGGGTTCAGTAAAATCGGTGCATTTTCAATGCAAAATATTTGCAAACAGGATGCTGATGTAAAACATTGTGGTAATATTATCCATGTTCGCTTGGCTACTGCGTTGCAGACTCTGGGATATGTTTGTGTCCTTTTAGCAGTTATTCAGCCTGCTAGCCAAACCATCTTCACTGAGCATGATGTTAATTTGATTTGGCATGTCCCTGGAAGCATGGCATGCAGAGAGGGGGTGTCACCAGCTGAGTCTGTTTTTTCGTTTTTTTTAAGTTATATTCTTAGTACTGCATGACTGTCGTCGATTCCGAATGATTAATGTACAAGCAGAGTGGCAAAAACTAAAAATATTGTGTTGCTTGATCTAAATAAATCGCCCCTGATCAACATATATACCGTATCTACTGTCAACACACACACATACATATAAGGCATTAGCTTAAAAAGAATAAATATGCTAAAGTAGACAAAAAAAAAACAACATAAAGGAGAATTAAAAAAGCCTAAAATATTACAAAATTGCATTTCAATGTTTGCATACATTATAAAAAGTATATGTTTCGAATCTGCATAAGTGATGCCACTAGGCTGTTTTTATGTCGCTTTTTCTGTGATAAAATATTCTTCAAATGTGTTAAATTTATTTGGCTTCGTCTCTCGCAGCTTTTTATTGTGCCAAAATATAATGAATGTTTCAGAAAACCATAGTCATAATAATGAGTGGTTTTGCCTTGACTTGGATAAGTACCAGATACACTGCTGGTGGATTCCATGAGTATAATATTATATAAATACATGTTCTTTGTCAATGCTTCATTGCATGCTCATTTCTGGACTAAAAGTGTTATTTTATTACTAAATTTGGCATTTAGAATTTCTGAACATTTACACTGCCTAAGGATATACAACTTAAAGCACCTTTGTACTGATTTTATTATTATTGTTGCAGTTTTATAGAATATTTGCATCTGAAGTTAGAAAATAATAACTACAATGATAAAATGATAAGTTTCTAACTAGTCTTCGTTGAACCATGCCATGCTGTTACTATGCAGTCTGTCCTTCTCATAGCTGACTGTTCTGCTTCTGGTATCGATGTTGACAACGCACAAGCCCAGACTGCTGTCGGCACAGTTGTAGCTAAGCGTTTTTTATTTTATGTTATAAAAAATTATTTTTCCCTCCTAAAAAGAAACTTAAGATAGTACTTCAAAACCGCACACATTGATCATGCCACTATACTATACACATACAGTATATAGTATTCCTAAACAGCACTCATACAAATAAATATACACACTACATACCATACCATTTTGTTACTACAGAGTCTGCACAACTCCTTTCCGTAGCTGACTGTGCTGCTTCTGGTATAGATTTTGCTGGCATACAAGCCCTGACTGCTGTAGGCAGAGCTGTAGCTAAGCTTTTTTTTTAACTAGGGAAAATATTTTTTGTGCTCCCCCAAGCATAAAAAGAAACTTAACATATTACTACGAAACTGCACACATTCATCATGCAGCTATACCATACACATACAGAACACAGTACTCCGAAACCACACTATATAGTACTGCTATATTATACACAGCTATATGTACAATATAACAATGCAATTGTAAGAGACAGCCAATGTTGTCCTAAGCTTCATTTGTCTGTATAAACTGTTAATGTTGAATGTATTTCTGTGATTCTGTTCCTTTAAGACAGCAGCCATTGTAATTGTGACATGATGCTGGAGTGAGACCCCCCCCCTTTTATGTCAGCCTGCCTGTTCTGCAGACAGAGTGTGAGCAGAGCAGCAGGAAGTGACGAGACAGAGAGCAGCAGCCATCTTGGCAAGTGTTGTATTGAACTGGTGTGGAGATTTTTCTGTACAGCTAAGCTGTATCTTGGTCCAGAGACAAACAGAGTGTAAAGAGACAACAGGACTAGTGAGTCCATGTGAAAGGAACTGTGCTCAGTGGCTGATCAGTGAGACTGACATTGTGACTGTGTATATGGATACCACAGATAGAGACTCGCAGTGCTGTTGATGTACTGGACAGCACCTGCTAAACCCCGGCTTACAACCCAGCTCAGTGTATGGATTCGACAGGACTGTCAGTGTGCTGAGTGGAATCTGCTGTTGGATTACATTGCATTCATTGGGTTTCCCTGTTAAAGAGGACTTCATTTCTCCCAAGATCCTGATAACAGTGAGGAGAGGACGCTTCACTATAAAAGAAAGGAACGACTTTGGGCCCCACCGCGCGCTTCTACGGACTGTAAGCGGTCCACCTGGACCACTGGGGAAAAGGGGGTGCACCCAAATGTGATGTCAGGGTCAGTTAGGGATAGTTTTGAGTATATTGTTCATTCAGTGTCCATACTGCAGAAGTGGACAGAGTAAAAGTAGAAACCATTACAGAATTTGCCTTGAAATTGTTCATGCTATATTGTATATTTTGCTTGTCTTTATCCCTGTCATTTTACCTTCAAATAGCCTTTATTAACTTATAGTAAATATATATTCTTTTCTTGAACTACCGCGTGTGCGTTCATTTCTGGTTGCGGAGTCCAAACCACCTGCCTTGCTCTCGGTTCACACAATAATCACAAATAAATACACATATTACAAATACATACATAAACATACCATACCATTGTGTGTACATACTATAGAGTCTGTATAATTCCTTTTCATAGCTTACTGTGCTGCTCCTGATATAGATACTGATAACACACAGCTCCTGGATGTTGTAGGCATAGCCATAGCTACAGTAAGTATTTTGTTCTTCTGGGGGTTAAGATTAATTGTGTCCTCCCCTCCACAATATATGCACATATATCTCACACCACTAAACCACACACATATATATGTAGTTCATCTTCAGATTGAATCTGAAAACTCACCGCACTGTGAAAACTTCTAGTTGAGTAAAGTATATAGAATTTATAGAACAGCACATACAGATGTTAACCTGAACTTCTGCAATTGGCTGAACTGCTGCAGCATAATATCTTATCAGAGAAGCCAACAAAAACCAATGAAAAGTCATTGGAAAAAGATTTTCCGTGAATTTAACCAACTGCAGAAATTTGGGATAACTCTGCTATACCTGTATTTATGTATTCACACTTTAATGTTTCAATTTGTCTGTACATGAACCATATTATTAATTAAGCATGTATTAGTGTTATACTTTGCATTTACTTATCTATTGTGCAGATTGCTATGACATCACAGCAGTGGAAAGGAAACCTTGGGCAGACAACCAGAGCTTAGTACCTGCTTATATTGTTTCATTTTGTAACTTTAGTCCCAATCATATGTGCTTTTCTCTCTCAAGCATCATGACATTGGAGAGCCCCATATAACAGTGAGATCCAACCACAGGATTCAGCAGTCCCTTGGGGCTCCTTGACGTCACAGAAGCGACTGCAAGAGGCACAAAGAAGACAGACGCCGGGGAACCACAAAGGAGTCCATAACAGGTGAAGGAAGGTGAATATCAGTGTTTCTTATTTTACCGCATCTCCCTGGGTCTCCACTTAGTATACTCCAGGATCTGAAGAAACCCTGGAGTATAATAAAGGTTCATGGATAGTGAACACTAAAAATCTCAAGTTCGTCTCTGAAATTTTTGAAAAATTGGTAACAAATCCAGCTGTTAAGTTGTAAAAAGTTGTAAATTTCTGTAGTTCGAATAGAAGAGTGATGGGGAAAGAAGGACATCGAGAGACCCATGTCCTGCACCCTCTCAATATCTGTAGGTGATTGTGCCTTGGTTAAGTGTCCCAGCTTCTACTCCACAACTGCTCTGACTTTTGGCTTGGGGCTGACTATATCAGCTTCAAGTAGTATAATGTTGTACCGTGTTAGCCATAGAAAGTAGTGGAAGAGTGAAGAAATCAGGCGATACCTTTTAGAGGCTAACTGAGTATATGTAGCAGCTTCAGTGATAGCCTGTGCTTCATGCTATAGCCCTATATGATAGAGGGGGAAAATAGTGCCCATGGCAGAATCTACTGGGGAAGGGGGATTACACATACAAGCAGAAACAGTGGGCCGCTCCCATTGACTTCTATTGGAGTTGCAGAAATAGCGTAGAGCTGGACCCTGGTCATTTGAGGCCACTTATTCTTGTCTTGGCTATGAATTGAGAAGTTTGGAATAACTCTTTAATCCATTTTTGACCCTGAGAAAACCAACAATGGTTTGGTCCATCCTAGAATGTTCTTAAGCGATATGTTACAACACTTTGGCAATTCGACAAATGTACAGGCAGTCTGGATGGAGATCACTTGTAACACTCTGTTCTCTAAAAGAGAGCCGTACTGTCAACGCTATAAAATGAATAGCCAATACATAAGTGTTTGATGTGATGTTTCTTAAGATATAATCATTCGAAGGTGAAAAAAATGAGTCAAGGAGATGAATAAATGAATACTCATTTGTCTGTGCAAGATTTATAAAAGTTCAAGGAGACCTACATGGACTTTGAGTGCACCAAGTCTGAGAAGTGACACACAGAGGACTACAGACTTGGACAAACATATAATTAACAGTTAGATCCAGCTGAAGAGTATTGACCACAGTGGATGACATAGAAGAATTCATTTTTGCTTTACAATACTAAAGTCAGATTCTACAAATGATACTAAACCTACTTCTACAATATTTCACATCATGCAGCACTGGAGGAACAACAATATGATCAAGGAGGAGGGATGAAGGTAAGCACAAGAGGTGAGGGGAGAAGAACTACCAGTGGTGGACAATACACAGAAAGAATGGACTAAGAACAAGAACATAATGGTAAATGTCATGATTTCATGGCACTCGGATTGTTCATGTCACTGCTGAGGCCTGCGACCAGGCACATGACCATCATCAGAGAAGAGCGCCAGACACCACAAGGACCAAGGGTGAACCTAGCCTCTTTGCTGCCTGAGGCAAACCATAGAAAGGTGCCTCTTCCCAAAGAAAAAAAAAAAAGATACCCAACCCGACTATCTTTGGTTGCTTGATGGGCCCCCCCCCCCCCCAGTGGCAGATCAAAAAATTCCCTTATTTGGCTGCCACATAGTATAACACCCCTTTTTTTGGCCCCAACACGATAACCAATCCCCTTTTTTTGGCCCACTACACGATATATGACCCTCTTTTTATAGTTCCCATACGATATGTGACCCCCTTTTTCTGACTCCCACACTATATAACCCCCTTTTTTCTGGACTCCCACATAGTATGTGACCCCTTTTTTCTGACCTCCCACACGGTATATGACCACCTTTTTGTGGCCCCCCACACGGTATATAACCCATTTTTTCTAGCCCATCACATGGTATATGACCACTTTTTTTAGCCCACCACACAGTACATGACCCCCTTTTTTGCCCCCCACAGTATATGACCCCACTTTTTATGGCCCCACCACAGTATATTACCCCTTTCTTATGCTACCCCCACAGAAGACCCCTTTCTTATTGCCATCCCACAGTATATGACCCCTGTCTAATTGCCATCCCACAGTATATGACCCCTTCTTTATGGTCCCCTACAGTATATGACCCCCTTTTTACCCCTCCCCTCTGCTACCACCTCCAGGGCACGCTGTAGCCAATGCTGAAGAACACCAGGACACTGGACATAGAGTAAAATGCTGCATTTTTGCAACAGGCCACGGCCTTAAGGCATTATTTGATTAAAAAAGTGCAACAGAAAATTTTTCAACAAGAAAATTGTCAATTGTGCACGGGACTTTATAAAAACTGTGTACAACTCATGCTTCAACATCTTCTAATAAACTTGTATGGGACAGAATTGTCCGACTGAACTGTATAGGAAGAATTCTTCTAGATTTGAGATCAGGAACAATCTTAAAGAGGCACTCCAGTATTTATTTAGTTATTATGTGCCTATTCCCTGAATGAAGGGGATTGGCTATAGGGGATGCAGAGGTAAAAGTCGCTACTGGGCCCTGGACCCTGAAGTAGCCCCATACTACTTCTACATAAAATATACTAGTCTAAATGACACAGAAGAGGTAGGGACCCCGTTACAAATTTTACATTGGGTCCAGGAGCTTCAAGTTATGCCTGAATGTACAAAATTTAGTCACCTTACTTAGTTACAATTTTTTTATATAAAAAATCATGGGATTCATCGCTTCAGTTGGGTCATGTGATTTCATTATGATCAAAAATTTGCATGGGTTTTTCCTCAGTTTAAAGCGTGTATAAACTTACCAACAACTTTAGATTTTCGGCAGCATTTGTGTCATTAATAACTTTTGTAATATTCTTTATTAATGTATCAAGATTGGGAGCAGCTGTATATAAATATGGCAGTCCCAACTGTGCTTTAACTAGGGACATCACAATTCTACATTTAGAATGTCTGAGACGTATGTGTTTGAAGTGACACCATAGCATGAACTTCTCTCTGTGTTACTCTTCCCCATACTCAGTCAGAAGCAGGGATCATTTTTGTTGCCTATTACAGGGAAAAGAATACAGAAGGGACAGAAACCAAATTTCAGTGCCAGATTTCATAGAAAGGAGCCAAAGTTCATTAATAAAGAATATTACAAAGATTATTAATCATACAAATGCTGCCAGAAAAACAAAAATCTTTCGAAAGTTTAGGTAAAAAGTCAGACCTGCATGATGAGCAGTTCTATGCAGGCTCTCCAGGGGGGTCATATACTCCTATCACTAGCTACTGCTGATTATTAGACAGCCCCTCTCCCTTACAATTTTAGGGTATGTTTACATGGCGGAAAATGAAGAGGAATTCCTCTTCATTTTGCGCTGTCGTATTGCCATTCCTTTGCGACTTTCCGCTGCTGATTAGATCCAGATGAATGGGGTTAGTCAGCGGAGGTAGATTCCAGGCCAGAATCTGCCCCCAAATCCACTGCAAATTCCTACGTGTGAACCTACCCTAAGGGTTTTCCAGTGTAGGATTTGCTGTGAAAGGGCTATATGCTCTATAAGAAAGGGGATTATACTGATGCGATAATTTCTTTAAGGTCTTTAAGGTCATCCAATTGCCTTCTGTGATTCATTCATTTCTATGGAGAGGTTCCGTCCGGATCTGATATTGGATTGGACCTGCTCTATAATCAGAGCACAGCATCGGAGCCCCTCTCGGCTGGCACACTTGGTCATGTGCATGTAGCCTTAGGCCATACCATTAGAGGGGTTGTCCAGGATAATTTTTTTTTTTTTTTTTTTTTATATTAGGCAGGGGAAGGTGAAAAAAACATACTCACAAAAACAAAAACATACTCGCCTGTCCCCAGTGCTCCGGTGTTTCTCAGCGCAGTCCTGTCCTGCTGCTCCGCTGGTTGTGACGCCCTGTGTCCCTTTCCTTAGACCACTGATTGGCCTCAGCATTCACGTGACTGCTGAAGCCAATCAACGGCCTAAGGAAAGGACACGGGACATCACAGGTCGTGGGATTGGCCTCAGCAGTCACATGCGTCGGGGACTTCTGCCGGAAGAAAACATGGGAGTAGCAGAACCAGGCCACGCTGGGAGACACCGGAGCACTGGGGACAAGTGAGTATGTTTTTGTTTTGGTTTTTTTTCACCTGAACAACTCCTTTAAGGAAAAAATATAGTACCTTATTTTACGTTTTTATAGCCAAAAGCAGACACGTAACCAAACAACACATTGGCTCAGTGGCTAACAATGTTACCTTGCAGAGCTATCTAGACTTCAAATCTGACCAATGACAATATCTGCCTGGAGTCTGTATGTTATCCCTGTATTTGCATGGGTTTCCTCCCACAGTCCAAAGACATACTGATTTAGATTGTCACAAGTTGGAGACAGTGAGTGATGACAATATCTGTAAAGCAATGTGGAATACATTTATGAAAGAGAAATCAGTAGAAGAAAAGTATTTAAGGGATTATTTGGGGATCATTTTTTACATTGCAGACAATTGCAGAGCACAGCGGAGAGGGGAAGCCTCATTCCTGCTGCTGCTTTGGCTCCCTATGATGTCACCGGCTCCCCTCTACACTGACGTCAGTACCTTAGGGTAGAGCAGAGTTTGTTATGTGACTGAGAGTCAGAGCAGCAGCAGGGGAGGCAAAGGAATGAAACTTTTTTCAGCCTTCCTCGCTCTACTCTACAAAGCTAATCATCAAGGCAACCCGGGACCTTCTGGTATATAGTAAGCGAGTTGATGCAATGTCATAAATGCCCTTTAAAAAATTTCCGTCCTCACTCACCCTTTTTGAAAAAATTACTTTTTATACTCAGCCCCGGTTCTGTCTGGGGAAAAAAAAAACACATCAATGCAAAACATTGCACCAAATCTGATCATGCCCTAAATGCATTGCCTTCCATTTATAGGAGGCGCCATATTATCCTATTTTAATGAGCCCACCTGAAGTTTTCACTTCAAAGACTTCATGCACTGTGTGATCTATTGGCACATCAAGACAAGCTATGACCTTTTTAGTTCACGATAACATTGTATGCACAGACCCTTTATGATAGTACATTGAGTCCCTATGGTCCCTAATTACAGAACCGGAGATATTATTTATATACCGCCACATGGTACCTGCGAGGCAGTGTATTCTCTTCTGCAAAGTATGCTTTTAAGGGCGAATGCCTCCATTAGCAGGCAGTACTAATGTAAAACCATCTGCATATTCTAGCTTTTATTAAAATTCTGTTTTTGCAAGAAATATTTGTTTATTACCCTTCTTGCTTCTGCAAAGATGTCTCTTGTTGCCTTGGTGACTGTTATTATTGCTACTGATGAGTGCAACGTGACAATAGCCACATTTATATTATATGGCGATATTGCATCATACATAGCGGGGGTTCATAGTCATTTTGGTACAAGAGTCACCTTGAATTTTCTAACTTAAAAATTATTGGAAACTTTGTGACTTTGTGAAGCTGTGACTATCTGGAGAAACATGGTAAAATGGCATGTGATTATTATTATTACAATTTTTAAGACATCATATTTTTTGTAACTGTACAGTGGTACAAAATAGGTGAAATTATAAAGATTTAAGAAAATTTAATCGAGGAGGAGATAAAAGCACTTAACCAAGAGAAATTCTCCATAATCACGAAATTTTATTGCAGAATTGTAAATAGTATCCCAGGTAACATGGCAAATAATTTTCTTTAAGTTTTCATCCATTTCAAGTCACTTTGCTTTCTCAATCTTTATAAATAGCCAATAAAATATCATAATAAAAAAAATGAGTAGAAGAAAAGAAAATTGTTTATAAAGTTAAAATGTAAATTATTGTTAAATGTTATTCCAAAGTCTGAGGCTGAGGCCCTACGTTGTGGAAAAGCTGTTTTTTGTTGCAGATTTTGCTGCGGTTTTTTGAGCCAAAGCCAGGAGTGGGAAGAAGGGAAAAGTATGAGTGGTTTGGTTTAAAAAATGCAGAAAAAGCTGCAACAAGAAAAGTAGCGTTTTCGCAACGTGAGGCCTTAGCTTAAGGCCCCTTACAGACAACCGTGGCGTGGTTCAGTTTGCCATTTGTTTTTTTCCTGGATAGCACATTGATCCATTCATTTCTGACAGCCCACACACATGACCGTGAATTACCAACGCTGGCGTTTTCCGTATTGGTATATTAGGGGCAGAAAGTCCGCAGAGGAAAACTCTGCGAAATCTCAATAAAAAACGCTGCGGAAAAAAAAATGCAATACTGCGCTTCGCCATGTGGGGCCTTAGCCTAAAAGGGTTTTCTGAGCTTTTCATATTGATGTCTTATTCTTAGGATAGGTTATCAATATAAGATCTGTGGGGGGGCCGACAGACAGAACTCCCACCAATCAGTTGTTCTCAGAAGCCTGCCAGTGTCAGAACTACACAGTAGACAGAGCTGGAGGCAGAAGTGTAGTGACTGTGCTAAGATACTGGGATCAGCTCACAATCTTACCAGCAATTTTTTGAACTATATAATATTATTAATTTTGATATTAATTATTAATATTGGGATATTATTGGTTTGTTTGAAAGCCAAATTGACCCCGAGGTGATCTTATAACAGATTCTGTAATTTTTCCCTTTGTGTTAATATATTATTTTTCTGGGAGCACCATGCTAGGAATATAAAAAAAAAATGAGGCACTGAAGAAGTTTTAGAGAAACTTTTTTGATATAAATAAAGCGCAAACTTAGCTGGTGTACCCTTTGAGACAAGAAGAGAGTTTGGAGGGACACTAGGTGTTTTGATGGTAGGCTGCAGATAAGAATGTGATAGCCCACAGCCCATTTAATAAGGGAACACAAACACATATTTTGGTCAACCATTGGTGGTTTGTCTTTGGATGCGAAGTTTTAAAAACAGTGCCAAACTGTGTCGGACTGGCCGAGCAGAGTACAAGAGGATCCTCCGGTGGGTCCAGACTCTAAGACAAGAATAGTCTAACTGAAGACACCCAAACTGGAAGGGTAGTATGGACTTTATTCTTGGCATTCATGGAGGGTGGGGACACAGAATCATTTTATCTAGTTGGTCCAAGGAAACTCTGCCGGACCCTTTGAGTAGCTATAAGATTACACATAGCTATAGCTATATGTCACGATGGTTAATTCAGATTAAGAGGACACTTTGTGATTCTGTTTTTCTTCATGGTGAGTTTAGTGGGATTAGTTGGATGAAATAAAAGAAGATATGTAGTAGGTGATAGAGATGTCATCACCTCTCAGCATTACTTATGCACCTGCGAACAGCTAAAGCTCATAGTAGCCGAGACATGATGGAGTACTGCAGCTCTATAGTTTAGGAAGCTGGACATATAAAGATACAACAGGCAGATTGTTCCATTGCTGTGCACAATATTATAAATATTATATGCTACACTTGGTATTGCTATCTGCAATGTAACTTGCTCAAATGATGCTTTAATCATGAACATATGTCATATAAAGAAAATCATATTTTGTAGAATACCAGTCAGATTCATTATGCTAACCAGGAAAAAAGTAAAAAAAAAAGTTTAAAAAGTTAAAAAATAAAGTATAAAAAAATAAACAAATAAAAACACCTTTTAATTTCAAAAATACATAATGTAAACAAAAATAAAATAAACAAACATATTAGATATCGCCATGTACGTATCAGTCTACATCATCCAAAAGTAGCGCTATTTATTCTGTACACCGTAAAAGACATATACCCCAATGTCCAAACTTCGCATTCTCCTAAAAATGCAATAAAAAGTGATCAAAAAAGTCATAAATATCAAAAATTGGTACCAATAAGAACTACAACTTGACTGCAAATAAAGAACCCTGAAATATCTCCGTCTACAAAATAGTAAAGAAGTTATAGGGGTCAGAAAAGGGGGATCCCATGAAAATCGGTAATTTTTAAAAAAAATTACATTTTATTAGTAAAGACAGTAAAACATAATAAAACGAATATAAATATGGTATTGCCGGAATCATATTGATCTGCTGGACAAAGTTGCCATGCATGTCAATATTAATGCACAGTGAACGCTGTAGGAACAAAATGCAAAAATGAATGATAAAATTGTGGGTTTTTCACATAGACCCCCCAAAAATGTTAATAAAAGCTAATCAAAACTTTATATGTACCCCAAAATGGTGCCAAATGAAAGTACATGTGTGTAGCTCTAGCTTTATAGATGATGGCCTGGTCACATGTGCACCGCTGTGACAGGAGGTGGAGGCCATACTGACCAGGTATACTTTTTTACTTTCAGCTTTTCATTTTATTCATTTTTAAAACTTTTACTGAAGTTTTCATTGTACAAGCAAGTACTAAAAATGATAAAGGCGTTATATACAGAATATTAATGCAGTATTATTTTTTAGGCTATGTTCACACAACAGATTCCAATTGTGCATCTTTAAGCTATTATCTTTTCATATGTAAAGGTACTGTTGATAGATGTAATGACCTTTCCTATCCTTGGGACTGTGAAGCTCTTCCAATTGCGAGTCATGGGTAATTTTGCTATTATGAAAATTTTACAAATCAGAATTCTAAATTGTGGGGGAATTATGTGCATTTCTGTTTTATCTCCAGCCTCTCGCTGTGATCTATCTGTATTTTTGCTTCAGTACTGACTGTTTTGTACTTGCTGCCTGTCTGTCGATGCTGTTACTGCATCCCTTATGTGTATGATCCAAAGTGTTGACCTCACTCTTAGTTTGATGTCCATTCCTGATGAGATATTCGGCTGTTGACCTCTGCCTGGAAAAGATGCTTCTACTGTATTTTTTGTTCCAGCATCAAGCATTATACACTGGTCTGATTCACTGCAGCTTCTGCCTTGTGTCTTTCAGCTTCTACAGTAAACGTTATCCATATAGACAACTACTTATAGAATCTGCCAATTTTTTGCAGGATCTTTCTGTTGTTACCCAGTAAGTGGCCAATATTTCTAAGATGATCTCTAGATACAGTGGGGAAAAAAAGTATTTAGTCAGCCACCAATTGTGCAAGTTCTCTCACTTAAAAAGATGAGGCCGGCCTGTAATTGTCATCATAGGTAGACCTCAACTATGAGAGACAAAATGAGAAAACAAATCCAGAAAATCACATTGTCTGATTTTTAAAGAATTTATTTGCAAATTATGGTGGAAAATAAGTATTTGGTCACCTACAAACAAGCAAGATTTCTGGCTCTCACAGACCTGTAACTTCTTCTTTAAGAGGCTCCTCTGTCCTCCACTCATTACCTGTAGTAATGGTTCCTGTTTGACATTGTTATCAGTATAAAAGACACCTGTCCACAACCTCAAACAGTCACACTCCAAACTCCACTATGGTGAAGACCAAAGAGCTGTGGAAGGACACCAGAAACAAAATTGTAGACCTGCACCAGGCTGGGAAGACTGAATCTGCAATAGGCAAGCAGCTTGGTGTGAAGAAATCAACTGTGGGAGCAATAATTAGAAAATGGAAGCCATACAAGACCACTGATAATCTCCCTCGATCAGAGGCTCCACGCAAGATCTCACACGGTGGGGTCAAAATGATCACAAGAACGGTGAGCAAAAATCCCAGAACCACATGGGGGGACCTAGTGAATGACCTGCAGAAAGCTGGGACTAACGTAACAAAGGCTACCATCAGTAACAAACTACGCCGCCAGGGACTCAGATCCTGCAGTGCCAGACGTGTCCCCCTGCTTAAGCCAGTACATATCCGGGCCTGTCTGAAGTTTGCTAGAGAGCATTTGGATGTTCCAGAAGAGTATTGGGAGAATGTCATATGGTCAGATGAAACCAAAGTAGAACTGTTTAGTAGAAACACAACTTGTCGTGTTTGGAGGAGAGTGAAAGCTGAGTTGCATCCAAAGAACACCATACCTACTGTGAAGCATGGGGGTGGCAACATCATGCTTTGGGTCTGTTTCTCTGCAAAGGGACCAGGACGACTGATCCGTGTACATGAAAGAATGAATGGGGCCATGTATCGCGAGATTTTGAGTGCAAACCTCCTTCCATCAGCAAGGGCATTGAAGATGAAACGTGGCTGGGTCTTTCAGCATGACAATGATCCCAAGTACACTGCCAGGGCAACGAAGGAGTGGCTTCGTAAGAAGCATTTCAAGGTCCTGGAGTGGCCTAGCCAGTCTCCAGATCTCAACCCCATAGAAAACCTTCGGAGGGAGTTGAAAATCCATGTTGCCCAGCGACAGCCCCAAAACATCACTGCTCTAGAGGAGATCTGCATGGAGGAATGGGCCAACATACCAGCAACAGTGTGTGCCAACCTTGTGAAGACTTACAGAAAACGTATGACCTCTGTCATTGCCAACAAAGGATATATAACAAAGTATTGAGATGAACTTTTGTTATTTAACAAATACTTATTTTCCACCATAATTTGCAAATAAATTCTTTAAAAATCAGACAATGTGATTTTCTGGATTTGTTTTCTCAGTTTGTCTCTCATCGTTGAGGTCTACCTATGATGACAATTACAGGCCGGCCTCATCTTTTTAAGTGGAAGAACTTGCACAATTGGTGGCTGACTAAATTCTTTTTTTCCCCACTGTATATCACCAAGTCCATTAAATTCATGTATAAATTTTTCCTTGCTTATGGTGCTCCCCAGAACCCAAGGTTTGATCATCTGACATATATTCAATTCCACTTCTTCATCTACAATTGCTGCTTATTATTCTCCTTTGAGCTTCTTTCATACTTTACCGACCAAGTTAAGGTTGGAACAATGATTTGATATGCAACAAATCATTAGCCTCGGGGCATGGGAAGTCGAAAGTAATTGCTTCCTTATTGTAATGTCTTCCTTGATATCATGACACAATGGGGAGAATTTATTAAGAATGGCATTTTCTAAGTCAGTCTTAATTCATTCCCCCACAGGCGCTAGATGAGAAATAAATACTCAGAGGCTCTTATGTGTGTAGGTGCACCTCAACTCAAATCAACACCCCCGAGAGACTGGCATAGATTTCTGGTATAGCTCACACCAGATTTCTCAGTACTAGCTGGGACTTTCTGACTCTCTTAATGGCAAGCTTCTCAGGATAGACAATCCAAAGACCTTGGAAGAATTTATTCTACTCAATGTCTTTGTAAACAACACTAGGGACATCTTTTGTTACTTCTTCTTCTATTGTCCAGGCTGTACAGTTCCTCGTAAACTAAGCTTCTGGTTACAACGCTGCCTGAAGTGTGGTACAGTTTACCTTTCATATACCTTTTATTATAGGAAGATGCCTACCAAGATCCCTTCTTGAAGAGCATCATTCCTTCCTTGACGTTTGGCTTAGCTGCTGAATTGCTTCCTGTTGCTGAGCCTTTTTGTATGAAGGTTACTCTCAGGTTTTGTACAGACCATAGGCAGAAAGAGGAGGTAGGCCACTGATTTTAAACTTTTTTATTTATCACCCGTATTAACCAGGAAATTAAAAAACAAACAATCAAAAACGATTTTCTTCGACCATTCTTGGTCCAATAGTTATCTGCCAAATGTTTGTTTAGCTGAAAGCTAATTCTGTCATCTCCCCCATACTCATGAATACTCGACTTGGCCAAATGTGCATATGTTCTGAATAAGGAGAAGAGATTAAGCCGTTGCTAGAAGAGCCTGGCAGTGACTTTCCTCTTCTGAGAAAAAAACGACTGAGTATATTGAAATCCAACAACATCATCCTTCTATCCCCAATATCTGTTGTCAGGAGAAAGCTGTGAGAACCTCCATATTTATATTAGATGTTATATTAGGCCAGTCCTGCCAAAATCAGCAGCTTTGACTTACAATAATCTAACGTTTATAGCAAGCTTAAGGCATTATCTGTACATTATTACCTTGATCTGAGTCTATGATTTTGGTTTTGATGAGATATTAGGTTTCTTTCCCCTGTATACCTGCCACTATTATTGTACCATAGCCATCTATGGCATCCAAAATGATACTATTCTCCATCACTACAGCTGGCACTGTCTGTTCAGCCATTAATAACTGCTTTTTAGGCATGTGATATAGATATAAAGATAGGTAAATATATATCACACAGAACAGATAATAATGCACACAGTGATGTCACAGTACAGGAATATTGTACACAGTGGTGTCAAAATACAGAGATAATGCACACAGTGATGTCGCTGTACAAGGATAATGCACACAGTGATGTCATAGTACAGGGAGAATGCACATGGTGATGTCACATTACAAAGATAATACATACAGTGATGTAACAGTACAGGGTTAATACACACAGTGATTTCACAGTATAGAGATAATGCACACAGTAATAGCACAGTACAAGGATAATGCACATAGTGATGTCATAGCACAGGGATCATTTAAGGATATTTTATGCAGTTATATCACAGTACAGGGATATTTTATGCAGTTATATCACAGTACAGGGAAAATACACACAGTAATATCACAGTACAGGGAAAATGTACACAGTAATGTCACGGTACAGAAATAATACACACAATGATGTCACAGTATAGCGAAGATTCACACAGTAATCTCACAGTACAAGGATAATGCACACAGTGATGTCACAGGGATAGCACAGGGAGGGATAAGGTACAAAGTGATATCACAGTACAGGTATATTGTACACATTGATGTCACAGTACAGGGGTAATAAACACAGTGATGTCATAGTACAAGGATAATGTACACAGTGATGTCACAGTACAGGGATAATGTACACAGTGATGTCACAGTACAGGGATAATGTACACAGTGATATCTCAGTACAGGGATAATACAGTGATGTCACAGTACAGGGATAATACACACAGATATGTAACAGTAGAGGATAATGCGTACAGTGATTTCACAGTACAGGAATAATGTTCACTATGACATCATAGCACTGGGATAATACAAATACATAAACATCATTCTGTACATTGTGATATCACAGCATATGGATAAAGTAATTATAATGATGTCATATGCAGACATTTTGATGTTTCAGTAAGGCAATGGAGGTGTATTCAGTTTTCCACATCCCTTCCATCATCCATAGTTATTATTAATTGCACCATTGGTCTCTTAGGTCCCCTCAGTTGTTGGGCACCATATGATCTGCTATGTTTGCTACTCTGATAGTTACACCAAGGCTACAGAAAACATTGATAGTGCAATTCACTAATTTTGTTAACAGTCTTCTTACACATGTGTGCTTTGTTACCTTTTATCTTGACTCAACATATCCCCAAATAAGTGATACAAGATAACTTTGACATGGCCACTCATTGGTTGTGATGGGAATTGTAGCCCGTACTGGTTCTGCTAGAATGTCCCAATTATGGATTTTATTTCTATTGCGAGAAATGAGTATTTCACAAAATTTGCGGACACATCTGCACCCAGATATATGATTGACCTTTTACCTGGTATTCAGTACATGCCTATCTATCACACAATCCAATAAGTAGAGATGAGCAGGTCTTAAATCATTAATTCTTTGTTGGTTCTCTGAAATGTGAACCACTCTTGTTTTCTACAAATCTCAAACTTGGTGAATTGATTTTACCATCTCTATAAATAGTAAAAGAATCTTTTAAACTTCTCTTTTACATCGGTTCTGAAAACTATGAAATACTCTGATTTGTTTCAGTTCTTAAAGGCAGGCAAAGGAATTGTGCTGTTTCTGGGCAGAACATGCTGTATAACATAATCGTATAGTTACCCAACAATTGGAAAACACAACATTTCAGTTGAGGGAAATAAATATCTGCTTTGTGTTCTTTCCCATCCTTTTTTATCTGATATTGAATGCATTACTGTAGTGTTATCTCCCACCGGATATCTGTTTTCAATTTTTATTCCTTTATAATTCTCTTTTTTCAGAGATAATAATAATTTTTATTTCCTTTGCTGATTCCCGTGAGAATAAAAGAAGAGAAAATTATGGATTTCCATTCATAGGGTCAAAATGGCCAATCAAAATGGTAGAGGATCTATTGGTGGTCCCAGATTGTGACGGAGTAATAGACCTAATGGGGTGCCTAGATCCTACCTGTAAAATTCATTCTGGGGCCCACTCTACAGTTACATTCAACTATTACCTATTTTTTTCCAGTAGTGGCTTGTTAGATATGCTTCTGAGAAGGTGGGGCCTAGAAAGGGAGGATACAGGTTTTACTCATTTCTGTACCTATATGTCACCTGCCACCCGATGTGTCTGTATATTAAGCAACTGGGTCATATGTTAAATATTCAATACCCAGATTAGGATATTGATGTGAAGGATCATTGAGATGCTATACACTGCCTGTCTTTATGTTGTACAGTATGTGTATGTGGCCATGTACTGCTTGTGCAGGACATGAGAGGTTAGGGGCACACAATGACCTTCATCCCCGTAGGCAATCTGAGTGCGACTCAAACACAACAGGGCCCTAAAGGTTCAAGATAAGGCCACCCCACTTTATCTCATTTTGGCATCATTTGGCATCACAATGTAAATTATTAAAGGGAGTCTAACCAAAATTAGTTGGTGGTAATAGGATCAGAATGAGTTAAATAAAAGAAACTTCTGCCACTACAGCTTTGATGTGTGCCAAGCCCCTACTAGTCTTTTTTTTTCGGGTCCAATCTGTGCCAGGGAAGGTCTCATCAGCCAATCAGTGGCCACAGCTATGAACTACCTAAGCCAGTGATTGGTGAAGTGGGCATTTCCTGTGTATCAAGGAACCAGGAAGTAGAGTCCAGTGGAGACTAGAATTGGATGAACCTTGCAAGATTCCTTTTGTGAATATTTGCGAGGTTCGTCTGGCAGTTTAATTTTAGGCCGAACTTGTTAGGGTCAAACTGGAGCTTCTATTATCTTACTCTGGGGTCTCCTCAGGCCCCAGAGTATAAGTCAAGGCCCACGGGAGGTAACAAACAGTCTTGCTCACCTCTCCTGGGCTCCTTGCACTATCCGCTGCAGGTTCTGTTCTCTTTGGGACTCTTCCGGCCTCCATACACCAGTGAAGGACCGCTGAGGTCTATGATTGGGCCTCAGCAGTTATATGGGGCATGCCAATGTCATAACGCTTAGAAAAAAGCATTATGATGTTGGTGCACCCCATGTGATTGCTGAGGTCCAACCACAGACCTCAACAGTATCCTGGAGCCACTGACAACAATCAGGAGGCCGTAAGAGGCCCAAACAGTTTGGGAACCTGCACCTGATGGTGCAAAGGAGGCAAATAGAGGTGAGTAAGACTCCCCTGGGCCTCCACTTTTTATACTCTGGGGTCTCTTCAGTGGTTTGTGGGTGGCAAACACCCACAATTTCTGGTTCAATCAAACCTGAAATTTTTGGTAAACTTAAACCTGGTTTGTTACAAACTGGTTCTCTCATCCCTAGTGGAGACCTGCTAAGGCTTGTAAAATAAATTTAAAGGGAGGGAGGAATGTATTTTTTCTTTTCTTTTTTTTTAAAACCCACTATGAGCCCTTTGCCACGATTTTTTCCCCCCAGACAACCCTTTACTAATTTGTCCTGTGTGTACTGTAAAAACACAGATGGCAATGCAGTTAGAAGAGCACATGTTCAGTATAGATAGAGGATAGGCTCTAGAAATGATTTCCTTTGATGGGTCCAAGGAATTCTAGTCCAAGTAATCTTAAAACATGCATATTTTATAATAACCCATCAGATAGAAATAATACAGCGCATTATACATTTATTCAGGATTCTGAAAGCTTGCCTATGTATATAACTTCCAAATTAATTTTTTTAAGACCTGGAACGGCTTGGCAGACACATCCCACTTATTGTTTTTAATATGCGGGAGTTATATTGTTATATTTGCTGGAGACATTAAAGCCTCTAGAATACAACATCCCTGTCTCCAAGGAAACGGAAATTTAGTTTGAAAATAGTTTGCCTATAAAGATAAATGTCTGTTTTCTTTTAACTTTAAGTACAGTATGTAAGTTGTGGGATTTGTTCTTATAGAAGGACATTCTATAACTTTGTTCTTGAAATACAACCTCTGTTCGAGTACGCCATTGTATCACATGGTCAGCAATCCGTTGAGAGAATTCTCACAGCATCTTCTATGGACTTGAAGTCATTTTCTAATATGACAGTCTAAGGGGCAGTTCACACTGAGAAATTTGCAGCTGATTTTTGAAGCACATTCCACTTCAAAGTCAGCTCCAAATTCTGTATGGAATCTACCTCTCATTGTTTTTTGGGAAGAAGTGGTGGACATCTCTTTTTTCAGGATGCTGCTCAATCTTCCTGAGGGCTCTATGATGGCTTCAGAAGCAGAAGCCTCAGAGGGGATTAGCCCAGAGGGGACAACCGTATTATACATAACACACGGGAAGTAGGGGTCCTGTTAGAGATTTTGCATAGGGACCCATGAGTTTCACGTTACATCTCTGGCCAGGGATTATACAGAGCCAGAATTTGGAGAGGAATCCCATGTGGAAGACCACCTCAAATTCCTCTCTTTTTTTATATAACTGTAATTTTATTGAAAAATTTTTCATTAACAAGGAATAAAGAAAAAACAAAAAAACAATAATAATCAAACAAACAGGAAGCATTGAGGTAAATAGAGGCTATCTGCCTCCTCCCCCTTAAGCAATATGCATTTAAATTAAGCAGTGAACAAGGGAGAGGGGAATGGAGGGGTTAAGAAGACAAGGGTAGGACCAAAGGGAAGGGGGGGGAGGGAAGGAGAGGACTAGAGATCAGAGACCCTGTGATGTACAATACATGTCCCAGGGTGCCCAAATAGCCCCAAAGGCTTCCCGTGAATTATGTAGGCCAGCAGTCAGGTATTCAAGACTCCTCACATCCTTCATTCTAGCCACAAGCTCAAGACTAGATGGGGGACTCACCTTCTTCCAGTTTCTAGCTATGAGAGTTTTAGCTGCAGTACAAAGATGCAAGAAAAGCCTGGATGACTTATTGCTCAGGTGTCTGGGGGGAAGGTTCAGGAGATAAAGAAGAGGGTCAAGAGGAACCTCTTGCAAAAAGAGAGCAGTCGTCAGAGTCCTGACCTCCCTCCAAAAACCGAGGATGAGAGGGCACGTCCAAAAGATATGGTGCAGGGTACCCACCGCAGCTCCACAGCGCCAGCACCATGGGGGAACTAATGGGTTTAAAGTATGAAGGAGAGCCGGAGTATGATACCAATGCATCAACAGCTTATACTGCGTTTCCCTAAACGTAATGCACTGAGATGATTTCTGGGCCCGAGACCATACAATCCGCCACTGTTCCTGGGAGATGGGTTTACCCACCGCCTCCTCCCATTTAAGCATATAGCGATGATTAACAGGAGAGCCTGTAGTTTGTGAGTTAAGAAGTTGGTAAATAGAGGATATAAAGCCCCTAGTGGACGTGCCTGCACGGCAAATCTTTTCAAAAGCGGTGGGGAGTGACACCTTAAGAGACCCATGGAGGGAGCGGACAAAGTGAACCACCTGCAAGTAATGGAACCATTCAGTACCTGGCAGGTTTTGATTAGCTGTAAGATGAGCAAAGGACCTGAGTTCCAAGGTTCCAGGGTCAACCATATCAGCAATCCGGTAAAAGCCAGCTTCAGACCACACTTTAGTCATGGCAGAAGTCAGGCTCTCCGGGAGAAGGGGGTTGTATAGTATGGAGACCATAGATGAGCGCGGGGACATCAGGGAGAATCTAGCACAACAGGTAGACCAGATAGAGCTAGTAAACCGAATGGGGCCCAACAGGTACGAGGCAGGGGGAGTGGGGGGGGAGCTGACCCACAGAAGCGTGTTAGGGTGCATGGGTGCCAGCCATAGCTTCTCTATCTGCACCCATCTGGTGTTTGCTGGCATAGCCGCCCAGAATGGGATATGGCGTAAGTGGGCCGCCCAGTAATAATGTAACAGATGTGGGACAGCCATACCCCCAGACCCCCTATCCGCCAGCATAACAGATCTAGGTATTCGGTGTTGTTTTGCTTTCCAGATAAACTGGAAGATAGCTTTCTGTAGGTTCCGTAATTCTCCCCGAGGTATCGCGACTGGGAGCGTCTCGAAAAAATACAGTAGCTTCGGGAGGAGAGTCATCTTGACCGCAGCAATTCTCCCCAAAAGGGAGATAGGCAAGGGTTGCCATTTGTCCAATAGGGCTCTTAGCTCACAAAACAACCGCGGGTAGTTTGCCGAGTAGAGGGTCGCATAGGAGGTGGATATATGGACTCCCAGGTAGCGGATAGAGGACTCCCGCCACTGGAAATCGTAATTACTGCGGAGGAGAAGGAGAAGGTCCCGTGGGATGTTAAGTGGGAGTGCCTCAGTCTTCGCGGGGTTCACCTTATACCCTGAGAGATCACCATAGGTCTCTAGCGAGCGCAGCAAGTTTGGAAGGGTAGTATGAGGGGAGGTGAGAGTGAGGAGTACATCGTCCGGGAAGAGAGATATCTTAAATTCCTTATCTTGGACCATGATCCCCTTGATATTAGGGTCTCGCCTAATCTTGGCCGCTAGCGGTTCAATGCAGAGGGCAAATATGATGGGTGACAGGGGGCAACCCTGCCTAGTGCCATTTCGAATAGGGAAGGAGGGCGAAGATGCATGGGGAAGCTTAATTGCTGCTGAGGGTAAGGAGTAAAGGGTCTGGATAGCTGTGAGAAACGGTCCCGTAAGCCCGAACGCCTTAAGCGTAGTATGCATAAACGACCAATTTATGCGGTCAAAAGCCTTTTCAGCGTCCAGGCTCAAGAGAAGGGCCGGGGTAGAATAATGATTGGCCACCTCCACCAAATCCACAGTCCTCCTGGTGTTGTCACCACCCTGACGACAGGGGATGAATCCCACCTGGTCCTTATGGACAAGCAGAGGGAGCCAAGAATTCAGTCTATTGGCTAAGAGTTTGGTGAAAAGTTTCAGGTCCGTGTTCAGCAAAGCAATCGGTCGGTAGTTAGCACAATCCTGCAAGTCCTTACCCGGTTTAGGGACCAATGTGAGTAGTGAAGAGAGCATAGTCGGGGGTATAGGGGAACCTGAAAGGAAGGAATTGAAGAGGGACAATAGATGAGCAGAGAGTTCACCCTGGAAAACCTTATAATAATTGTAAGTGAACCCATCTGGGCCTGGGGCTTTCCCATTTGGGAGGTCCCTCAGGACCCCTTCTAGTTCCTCCCTGGTGATGGGGGTGTTCAGGGAGGTTAAGGCCTCAGGAGGAAGGAGTGGGAGACAACAATCCTTTAAATAGTCTTCCAGTAGTGTTGAGTCATCCCCAGGGAGTAGTGCTCGTGGGGGGGGGGGGTAAGTCATACAGCTTAGAGTAGTAAGAGTGGAACGCCAGCGCCACAGCATCAGGGTGATGTTGAAGAGTACCCGCGGGGTCACGGACAGAGTGTGGTGTGGAAGAGGCCCGATGATCCCTGAGGGGTCCTGCCAGGAGGGTATGAGATTTATTACCTCGTTCAAAAAACCTCTGACGGGTATAAAGGAGAAGTCGTTCCACATGGCGGGTCTCCAAATCACGAAGGTCCGCCCGGGCCAGGACCAAACGGCGAAGAACCCCCAGGGATGGATGCGCTGCCAAAGTCGTCGTAAGGGACCGAATACGGGCTTGGAGGAGCTGTTCCTGGGCCTGTCTGTCCCTTTTAAGCCTAGAAGCCAATGCGATACAGCATCCTCTCATGACCGCCTTATGGGCTTCCCAGAGAATGGCAAGAGAGTCTACCGAGCCTAAGTTGTCCCTAAAATAATCTATCAAGTGTGTGCGCAGGGTCTCGAGGGAGGTCGGCGATTTGAGCAGTGTTTCGTTAAGACGCCAATGACATTGGCGAGTAGGCACTGGAGTCGTAGATAAGGTAACCACGACTGGGGCATGATCAGACCAGGTGAGAGGGCCAATGTTCGTGTCCCTAAGCAAACGAAGAGCGGGAGCATTTCCAAAGAAGTAGTCAATGCGGGTGTGAGTGTTATGAGGGTGAGAAAAGAAGGTGTAGGAGCGCGCCGTAGGATTGTCCACTCGCCAAAGGTCATACAAAGAGTGGGCGCGGATCAGCCTGCGGAACTCCCTTGCAAGTTGGGCCAACCTATGGGGGGTTGGGCCCTGGGGTAACGCCAGACGATCCGCCCGTTCAGAGAAGACCATGTTAAAGTCTCCCCCCATCAGCCAAGCTGATGGTGGGAGAGCGCGCAGACGGGAGAATACCCGGCGCAAGAACGGGATCTGTGCTGAATTGGGGGCATAGACATTGCATAAAACAATCGGGGCACCATAAAGGAGCCCCTCCAAGATAACAAACCGACCACCTGGGTCTATGTGGGAAGTCGTCACTGTAATTGGGCAGGATCGAGAAAGAAGGATAGCCACCCCAGCTCTGCGTCGATTGTGGAAGGCCGAAAAAGCTACGGGAAAATAATGCTTAGCGAAGGCAAAAGTACCAGCGCGGTCAAAATGAGTCTCCTGAAGAAACGCCACATCCGCTCGTAAGGAGCGGAGTTCTCTAAGGACATGGCGCCTTTTAATGTTGGAACCCAGGCCCTTGACATTAATTGTCACGCACCTAACCATTGGGACCCAGGATTGGAGGACAGTGGCGGATTGCAATAAGCTCACCCATCTCACATGACGCTGGCAAGTTTCCCTCGGAGAGGCAAAAGGGCAATCCACAAACAGGAACCCAAAGTCGAGGCAGGGTCTCTAGATCAGGGAGGGGGGGGGGAAAGAGAGGGAGGGAGGGAGGCAAAAGACATCATAAATGACAAAGTAAAAATAAAAACAGTTAAACAATACTTTGTGGGCGAGGCTAAGTCACTCGCCTGGGGACCAATGAGGGCAGCCAGAGGTCCAATCAGGATCAATGGCCGCACAGTCCAAGTATCCCCTTAGGGGGGAGAGCGTGGACAGGAAGTCGAAGGGGAGTCACCGGAACCCCACCCCCGCCCCACTCCGCTAAAACAATCCAATAATAAGCATAATAGATGAGACCCGTAGACCTAAAAAAAGAAAAAAAGAGAAGCAAACATAACATTAAGGCATGCAGATTCCAAAGCACCACCGAGAAAAGGGAGAACGTCTCAAGGGGGGGCAGCCTCCTCAGGGATCAGTCTCCAGCCGGGGCCTCCGAGTGGTCACCACCGCGGAGGATGCATGACGTCGTCTGGACTCCAATCGTTGCCAAACCGGTGGTGGGGGAGGGGGTGGAGAGAATAGCTCCCAGTCTGTTAAATCCGGCAGGGGAACATCCAATAGGTCACAGAAGAGAGGCAAATCCGCAAAGGAGCGAAGCGTAGCGGAGCGACCATCCCTACGAGCAATGAGAGCAAACGGAAATCCCCACCGGTAAGGAATTTGGTGCTCTGAAGAATCTGGAGGAGGGGTCTGGAGGGTGATTAGCGACAGATCCTGATAGAATTGTAGTGGAGCTCCCTGAAACTCGAAGTCTTTGAGTTTGCGCACTTTGCTCATTATAGCCTCTTTAAGGGTGAAGTCGTGGAGGCAGCAGATGACATCACGGGGTGTGGCGGAAGATCCTCTGGGTCGAAGGGCTCGATGTGCCCTATCAAACTTAATCTTGTGGGACGGGGGCTCCTGCAGTATAGTGTTGAAGACAGCCTCCAGCAGAACAGGCAGATCCTCAGATTGGTCAGCCTCTGGGAGTCCCTTGATGCGTATATTGTTGCGCCGGCCCCTGTTGTCAAGATCCTCCAAGTGGCGTTGCATGTCCCGTATAGCTGAACCCTGTTCAGTGGTAGTATCATGCAGTGAGGCAACATAGTCCCTGGTAGTGTCATGGTCATTCTCCAGCGTGTCCATTCGGTTAGCAATGGAGTGTAAATCAGTGCGGAGGGTAGCAATTTCAGATCGGAAGGATGCTGTGATTTCCACAACCATACTTTTAAGGTCTTGTTTAGTAGTAAGTTGAGGAAGAAGGTCCGCCATGGATGATGGTGCTGAAGATGGGCCTGGGATACAGCTCTGGGGGTACAGGACTGGAGGGGGGGAGCCATAATCCTTGGGAGTGCGGGGCAGAGGAGCCCCTACGCCAGCGTCCCTCACCACGCCATCCCCCTCTGAGCCATGGAGGGGGGGGGTGATGGGGGAAGATAGTAGCCGGGGGGCCACAGAGACCAGCTCTGTGGCCACAGGCTGCAACTCATCAGCGGTGCAGGAGGGAGCAGAGCCACTGACCTCAGAACTCCTTGAGAAGCTGGAAACATCCGGGGTCCTCTCATGCCGCTCTGCCAGGAGTGCTGGTGAAGCAGAATGTAGTTGCTGGGACATCCCAGGGTGAGGAGACTGTGGGAGTACTCGTGCTGGGGAAACTCTGGGTTGTCCAGGCGCCGACAGGGATCTCTGTTGAAGCGGCGCTCCGCTGGCTGACAGGGGGAGCGCGGGAGGAGAGAAGCTGCGCTGCGACCCCTGTGCCTGGAGAGCGGAGGAAATCCAAGATGGCCGCCCCGCAGCAGCCTGGCCCGGTAGAGAAGGCCGCTGGGCCAGAAAGACGTCTAGGGTGGCCCCCCCAGACCTCTCCACGGGCGCTGGGGTGCCCGGGGCCACCTTCCTCGGTAAGCGCTTGCCCATACTGCGCTTGCTGAGGGGTCCATGGGTCTCAGTAGCGAGCGGAGGAGCGGAGAAGGACCTGCGCGCGTGCTACTCCATGCGCGTCCAGGCCACGCCCCTCCTCTCCAAATTCTGTTGTGTGAACATACCCTAATAGATGATTAGCATGAATCTAACTAATATGCTTGGATAGAGAAATTGACTTCCTAACCACCCTAAGAGCATGTATGAATAGGCGCTTCAGGCTGCCGACACTACATCTAAATGAAGGCTAAATTCTAATGGGTATCTTGCAAACACTTCAGCTGTTTCCAAGATACCCATTACTAATAAGCAGGAATAAAATGAAATATTCTGTCCCATTAACATGCAGTCCAATCTAACAAGCTACACTGTTACTTTCAATGGTATAATGCACTGCAATTACACTAATAATCACACTGCCAAATAATTTTTATAAAATTTAAAAAATACATAATATACACATAAATAGCCCTTCTAGTTAAAATGTGAAAAAATAAATACAAAGTAATCAAATCTGGTATTTATACGCCCACAGCAACTTATAATTTATCCCGCATAGTAAAAGATGTAATAATAAAAAAGAAACCAAGACCGATTTTTTTTTTTTGACAAATCGCCTCTAAAAATTTTTATACAAATTCATAAAAAAATTGCATGTACCAATAGAAACTAAACCTCACAAAAAACAAGCCCTCAGGCAGCTCATTCGACAGATAAATAAAAAAGTTATCACCCTCAGGATAAGGCAACGATATGTCAAACGAATTTTGGCAAATAAGTGTTTTTATTGTGCAAGTATTACAACGTAAAAAACTATACACATTTGGTATGCCATAATCAGACAGACCCACAGAATAAAGATAATATGTTATATATTCAACACAGTAAACGGTGCAAAATTTAGAACAGAAAAAACAATGGCAAAATTGTTTTGGTTTTTTTTCCATCCTGCTCAGAAAACTGTTTCTTAAAATGTTACAATAGAAAAATACAACTTGTCAAAAAAACAAAAAAAAAAAAACAAGCCCTCATGTAGTGACATAAAATGAAAAAAAATATGATTTTTAAGAGGTAAAAATTAAAAAAAATTTGAAAAATGGTCAGATCCTTAAAGAAGTTGTCCAAGCTAAACAATATTTTCTAATTAGGCCGGAGGAGGTGAAAAAAATAATAAAAAAAAAAAAACATACTCACCTATCCCCGATGCTCCGGTGTTCTCCTAAGGCAGTCCGGTCCGATTGGCTGCCTTATTGCTTTTGAATTTCTTGCTGGTTGTGACTTCCCCATTCCCTTAAGCTCAGGCCGTTGATTGACCTCAGCGGTCACGTGAATGCTGAGGCCAATCAGCGGCCTCAGTGGACTCAGGAAGGGAGCCAGAGACATCACAGGTAGTGACGTTCCCAGTTCCCTTCTTGAGGTCTCTGATTGGCCTCAGCTGTCACATGTGGCGGGGACTTCCGCCGGAAGACAAACAACGGAGCTGCAGGAGCGGACCGAGCAGGGAGGTGCCGTAGCATCAGGGACAGGTGAATATGGTTTTCTTATATTTTTTTCACCTCCCCCAGCCTAATTAATAAATTAAAAAAATTTAGCCTGGATGACCCCTTTAAGGTGTTATGATTAGGCGAAATTTCTTGTGAATAATTGAGGAATCTCACTGATGCAATGCATTCTTTATTGATGTCCACAAGAATCAATGATTCTATCAATACACTCTGCTAAGCCATGCATTATATATAGTATTTATTGTATGTGCTCACATTGCCTCATCAAAGAATTGACTTGAAAATTATATGAAACATGCATTTCTAGAAATTGTTCAATGAGCAATTTCTCGTAAAATTGGAAAAAACAACAATTTGATCCATGCTCAACAAAATAAGAAACGACTTTAAAATAAGCTGAACAGACATGTCAAACCAAGACTCCAGTGACTAGATTTATATATTTTTGCCAGGGTTAGAATACTCAATGCCAGTCAAACATATCACTATGGAAAGGGGGATATATCTAGGCATTTGGATGACATTGCTGTCATGTGCCCTCATTTCTTGAGCTGCCTTTGTACATATAGTGCAATTCCTTTGGGACATGAAGTATATTCGAGGCCTTCATTTGTAGATGACTATAGGGAATAACCCGCAAGTAGACTCATATTTAAATAAACACAAGGCAAAAAAAGAACCTATTAAAAGATCCCATTTGCTATGCAGCAGCTGCCTCGGAAGAGTTGGGTTGTATAATGAAAGCCTGCTTAATGATTACACGTGGAATAGGCAGTGCTGCAGGAGAAACAGATTTATAGTACAGCAGAGCTAGTTAAAAGAGATTCCCTCCCTTCTCTCCAGCAATAAACCGCTATAATGCTTGTTCTCCTTGCCTTTTACTCTCTTATGCCTTCATGACTCTCTCATCCCTCTTCTGTCACCTTCCAAATTTCTTCCGCAGCCTGCCTGAATCTTGCTTATTTACTTAGAAGAAACCTTCTGTGCACTCTGTCATTTATCCCGAGGAAATACGGCAGCTTGGACAGAGTGTCCATTACGCTCTCTTAACTGCCGACTTAACAAATAGCCACCTGCCTCCAAGAGCCTGTTCTTTCGCATTTCCGTTGACAGGTAAGCCATCATTTTGCGGGGAGTTAACAAACATTTTTTTTTTTTTTTTACGTAATAAAGAAATCTTGTCCTATGTTTGTTGCTAGATGTTGAGCCCATATTTCAGCGTTATAACCGTATTCTAGGGAGACCTTGCCACGATGATCCAGATGGATGCCGGCAGTTAATGCAACCCATTGTACGACATGCTCTTTTGTCACTTAAGACGTTAAAAAGAAATTTTGTCACGTAGATTTACAGGAAGTTTAAGCCAACAAAGTTGCCCTCAGCGCTCGGAGTGTTTAGCATCAGATTAAAGTCACCCTGAAAGGAGTCGTCGGATGGTTAATTAATTGGAGTTACTGTATCTATTGATGCCTGAATAACAATGACATTTTCTGTACTGCATTTAACATGACATATGTAAAGCAACCATCATTCTTAATACACACATTGTATATAACCTGATAATTAAAGACTTGCGCTAACTAATTACCGACGAAACAAGGACTCGGGGCACATATAACATATGGCTGCTCATCAGTTCTTCAGCTAAATCAATGTCGGCTCTAGATGACTAGCTAGCAAAGCTCCAGTGCTACAGTGTTAATACATCATCTTATAGCTGAAAGAAATCACTGAAGACTCCAGCATTGATTGAGAAAAAAGGAAACAATTTCCTAAAGGAACACAAAACATAAAAAATACACATAATAATTTTAAATATATTCTTCCTCTCTATATCTCCCTCTTTCTTCGGTTCTACTATATTTAATATTTCAGTTAAAACTACATAGGCGTTAAGAAATATTATTTGTGTGTGTCAGAGGTTCAGCCATGTCCCCCTTCCTTCTCATCGCTGTCTGGTGTCTGGTTGTAAGAGGAGCCTCCCTGCTGTGCCCTGTCTGCAGTACAAGAAAACAAAAAAGAAAAAGATTAAGTCCTACCAGTTTCCAACCGATGGTGGAGCAGTTCTCCGCAGGACTAGTACACAGAATGCTGCAGATGCGTAATGAACTCCTATAACATGCATGTATTGTATACCTTAGTATAAGGTATGCAAATTTGTTCTTGTACAAAAGGAAAAAAAAATATTTCTCTAATGCCAGCAAGTGTTACTGTATGTCAAAGGTAAGTCTATTTATTAGTAACCTGCTTTATACTGACAGGGGATGTGTGCTACAAAACAGCTTTTCAGATAAGACTGGGTTGGTTGATTGGTTGATTTACTGGGTCATGTTTTAAGGTTCTTTAATGGTTTGGACATTGACATACATGACTAGCTGCCTATAGGTGACACAGCTTTTAAGACAGCTTAGATAAATCCCATCAATATTTGGTGTGACCTTTGCCCTCCTGGAAGTGATGATTTGGCCCCCACAGATATAGCCCTGATCTCATCATCATCCAGTCTGTCTGGGATTACATGAAGAGACAGAAGGATTGGAGCAAGCCTACATCCACAGAAGATCTGTGCTTAGTTCTCCAAGATGGTGGGAACAACCTCCCTGCTGAGTTCCTTCAAAAACTGTCTGCAAGTACTGAGGAGAACTGATGGAAGGCAAAGGTCACACCAAATTTTGATGGAATTTACATTTCTATTTCCTTAATACACTTCATTTTGTTAATTGACAACAATAAACTATTAACTCTTCTATTTCTTAAAATATTCTTAGTATGCAGCATTTTTTCCACACCTGCCTGAAACTTTTGGACAATCCTGTATATAAAATATCCTTGTAATAAGCGATTGGTGCCAAAATCAACTCCGTGAGGTTGCCAGACTTTTGGGACTCTATTCTATGGTCATCCGTAGACTGATCCCTATTATGTGTTAGATGAATGTTGATCAAATGAGCTGATAGCTATCCTTCCTGACTCCCTATCGCTCATACAGATAGGAGGAACACAGCTTATCTCCACTGAGACCAGAAGGTTCAGTCACATTGAAATTCTTTCACCTGACATCTGTCTTTGGCGAAGAGTAGAAAGGGCCCCTTACACATTAGACAGTCCCAAAATAAGTGGCATAATAGATTCATGTGTAAGAACATTCTGTAATTGCACATGAATCTAACTTGCGATCAGAGCACCCCTGAACCATCATGTACTCATACCTATATCATATAATAGCTGAAACATAGAAGTATACTTATCCTTAGTAGGTATATCAGTAACACCACCAATGAGGAGTCTTGTGCATTTCTGGGGTCATTGACTAAGGTGATCACATTGTGATCACTCAGCGTTTCCATAGAGATGAACTCCAATTATTAGTCTATGTATAGTCTAGAAGGTGGGATTGTTAATATTATCTCATGGAAACATATTGTATGTACTAATGATGAGAAACTGAACACAACATGTGAACTGTTAACTATTTAAATACAATTTGTAACACGTCGTAAAACCAAGTTTCAGAAAGACTCATCCACATTAAGGACTGAAATGTTTAGCCATTTGTACGGACTTGATATTGCCCTTCTATTTTTATTTGCAAAATTGGAAAAGTCATCACCTGTCTTGAAATAGTCATCTAATACAGTATTAATTCCTTAGGACTAGGCCATTTTGGTCTTTCAGGACCATACAAAATTGTTTGATTTTTTTTTTTACTTTAACATCTTAGAACTAAAGCACATTATTTATTTTTGCATGACTGCAGCAATGGAGTGTTTTACATTTTTCAAGATAAATTGCAGTTTTTTAAATTTAATTTTTGCCAATTTAATTTTGGAGGGACAAGAAAAAAACAAAACAATACCCTAAAAGCATACATTTTACCATGTACAATAGGTGTATTGTGTTACAATATCGTATGTGTATTTTTTCAAATAATTGTATTGTATTCCGGTTTTTTTTTATTTTATTTTCGTACAATATTTAATTTAAGTTCACATTTTTATTTTTTCGTTAAAGCGTAGCTAAACTTAAACAACTTTTGTTTTTCTGGCAGAATTTGTGACATTAATAAATTTTGTAATATATTATATTAATGGATTTTGGCTCCTTTTAATGAAATCCAGGAGTAGGAGCTCTTATATATAACGCAGGGAAGCTGAGGCTGAGGAGCCACTTCAAACACTTATATCTCAGGTCCTATAAACATAGAACCATGGTTCTGGTGTCATATTAAAGATGAGATTCTTCTTCTTTTATATGACACCTAGGTTCTGCCTTTGTTACTTCTGGAGATATCCCCAGTTGACATAAACTTTCAGAATTGGCATATTTATATTGAACTGTAGCTGCTCCTATTGTGTTTTCAACTGGTAAATCTCCAGAAGTAATAGAACCATGACTTGTGTCTTTATGTTCTACATTATACATTATACATTCTGTATAATGTCTGAGCTTCGCTTTATCACAGCTGTATTCCCCAGTACTCGCACTCAGGATTTTTGCTGCCAATAGCAGGAGAAAGAATATAGAGAGGAAATAAAGTGGATTTCAGCTTAAGATTTCATGGAAAGGTTTCAGAAACCATTAATAAAGTATATTGCAAAATGTATTAATGACATAAAAGCTGACAGAAAGTCAAAAGTTGTCCAAAAATGTAGGTACACTTTAAGCCTCATTTTATTTTTATGACAATGTCCAGGATGTGTCCACACTTAACTGATATCCAATTTGGTTAAATTTGGTTCTAAATATCTCAATATCACGACAATATCTTTGCAAGGCAAATCTATGCAATACACTCTTCCTCCGTGGGTGGTTATACATAGACACATAAAGGATAGTTAGCATATCACTTTGTGATAACTTGTCAGAAAGACAAGTTGTCTTTTGGAAGGGGTAGTTAAAAGGAACATTTCACATGAAAAATGCTGTCCAATATGTAGGTATCGTAGGCTGAGCGGATTGATGTATAGGTTTGAACAGATTCAGTATAACCTTTCACTTATACACTGGAGAGCTTTCCTCTTTCAATGCTAAGAAGTCAACTAGGCGGTCATCTCAATGACAGCTTTCTCTGTATGTACATAAAAGGGAAGGCTAATAACAACTGGCTAAGGAAGGCTGAAGACCATTAAAATGTGCCCCAGAGGAAGACTACCACCATGATCAGATATCTTTCAGGTCCCCTAAGCTCTGCACCAGCCCAAGATGTGAACTGGAGGAGTTGGTTGAGATTTCTAGCCACAATGACAAGTACTTCTACTCCCATTCACCAGGTTCCCTCTAACGCGTTGCTGTAAAAGGACCGCTTCCTTGACTTCTCAAAATAGAGGGAGTAAATAATAATAATAAATTTTATTCATATAGCGCCAACATATTCCGCAGCACTGTAAAGATTTCAATACAAAAGTTACACTGGATCTTTTCCTACAAACATATACACCAAATTGCACAGTTCCTCCTGCTCCATAACATTTTACCTGTAGATTGGAAAGCATTTTCCATGTGACAGGTTTGCTTCGATTTGTAACACACATATCTGAACAAGTTTGGTACAAACCACAAGTTTGGATAAACAAGTTTGGTACGAACCACACTTTAAATTGTCTTAAAACATAGTGTAGAATACTCTTTGGGCTCCTAGGAACCTATCTATAAAACATAGTGTAGAACACTGTCAGGGCTCCTAGGAACCTATCTATAAAACATAGTGTAGAATACTGTCAGGGCTCCTAGGAACCTATCTATAAAACATAGTGTAGCTCACTGTCAGGGCTCCTAGGAACCTATCTATAAAACATAGTGTATAACACTGTCAGGGCTCCTAGGAACCTATCTATAAAACATAGTATACAACACAGTCAGGGCTCCTAGGAACTTATCTATAAAACATAGTGTAGAATTCTCTTAGGGCTCCTAGGAGCCTATCTATAAAACATAGTGTAGAATACTGTTAGGGCTCCTAGGAACCTATCTATAAAACATAATGTAGAACACTGTCAGAGCTCCTAGGAACCTATCTATAAAACATAGTGTAGAACACTGTCAGGGCTCCTAGGAACCTATCTATAAAACATAGTGTAGAATACTGTGAGGGCTCCTAGGAACCTATCTTTAAAACATAGTGTAGAACACTGTCAGGGTTCCTAGGAACCTATCTATAAAACATAGTGTAGAACACTCTTAGGGCTCCTAGGAACCTATCTATAAAACATAGTGTATAACACTGTCAGGGCTCCTAGGAACCTATCTATAAAACATAGTGTAGAATTCTCTTAGGGCTCCTAGGAGCCTATCTATAAAACATAGTGTAGAATACTGTTAGGGCTCCTAGGAACCTATCTATAAAACATAATGTAGAACACTGTCAGAGCTCCTAGGAACCTATCTATAAAACATAGTGTAGAACACTGTCAGGGCTCCTAGGAACCTATCTATAAAACATAGTGTAGGGCTTCCATTTTAGTACTCCTGAGACAAATCACCATTTGTTTAGTTTCATAAAAAACAAACAATTTGTAATAATCGGGACGACCCTAGCTCGTTACGAGCCGATTCCCCCATCTCTAATATTTATGTATGCTCCTATGTATCTATATATAACATGCATCTATTAGGGCATACTGCAAGTATGTCCTCACAGGATTTTTACAACATACAGCTCTTGGCATTATATTGCAGTGCGAAAACATACTGTTGCTTATATGGTTGTTTTTGTTAAAAAAAAAATCTGATGGATCCATAGAGTGCAAACCACTTACGTTTCTTTAGCTCCAGTAGACTGCAAAATTATATGTTTAGATAATCATATACATAAATTCTGACACCAAGCAGGTCCATTTTACATCACATATTAAAGCATATCTAAGAGTTCAGATGACAAATGTGACTTATCACCAATTCAGCGAAACAATGTGACGTTAATGATGGAATAACAGAAAGCAAAGCACAACATATACAACCAGCGCTTGAGATCATAAATGATGCATTTAGTGAATCTCAAAGAGTCATTCTAAATCATATCTCATGCATGATAGACAAATGTATGATAAACTGTGAGATTGGGCAATTTGTGTTCTCTCATGACAAGACACAAACAATTGGTAATAAATATATACCATCCTCTGATCGTTGGAGCAGATAGACATAGCTATAGAGATTTCTAAATCAAAGATGTCTTTTAATCTTTATGGAATATCTTTTGTAAAGTCTTTGGAATTAAACAAACATTTCATTAAAGGGGATGTCTGGTTAAGAAAATCCATATTCAAATAGCCTATTAGCAAATTCTGATTTAATTGAGGGGAAACGCTAAGTCATTAAGCAAAATGAGAGCAACAACAAAGAGCATTTCTCGCTCTGGAGCACCCGGAACATTCATATACCATATATATATATATATATATATATATATATATATATATATATAACTGTGAAATGTAAAGCCTAATTTCACCTATGGTGGCGCTGCAGGGAAATGGAACACTTGCAGCTGGGTTCTATTATAGATTACAGCTGATTGGTGGGTATCCCAGCAGCAGGATGTCCAAGGAACATCTACCAAAAGAGACTATCCAAAGCTTACAACCCCTTTAATGAGAGAATGGGGTGATGAGCTATCCTTAGGAATGGTCTTCAATATCTGACCAGTGGGGTCCAACATCCAGGACTCATAAAGACCAACTGTTTTAATCATCTCTATATAACCATATATTGTGTAGCAGCTGTTCTTAGTCCTATTCACTTGAATAGAGTTAGGCTGCAGCTGTACCATGTGACCAGTAAACATGATGTCATCACCACATGGAAGAGGACACAGTTCTCTTTAGCTCCTCTTCCCAGGAGTTGGACCCCCCCTCCCCCCCACTGTTATTTCAGACTTATCTGAAAGATAGGCCATAAATAATTTAGTCCCTGGATGATGAATGATGATAAATTCAAAGGTGGCCGTACATATTAGATTTATGTCAGATGGATTGGGCCCATCATTCTAGCAATTAATGGGATTCCCAGGAGTTGGTCACCCACCAGTCTAGCATTTATTCAGTGGATAAAATAAAACATCAAAACAACAAAATAGAGTCTTGTAGTTAAAACAATAAAATATTTTGTCGAGTACTAAGAAGAATAAATGAGGAACAGACTGATTTACCAGTTATCATAAATTTGAATTTTTTCTCCAAGACTGGTTATATTACTCCACTTATCTCAGGTTACGCTAGGTTCACACCTGCGTTGGAATTTCCATTCTTCGGGTCTGCTTGGGGGCCCGATCTGCTTAAAAAGCGGTTACCTGCAGAAACCTGCGGAAACCATAGACTACTGGTTTATGCCCGGTTTCTGTCCAAAAATGTAGAGAAAAAAATCTTGCTTGCAGACTTTTTCAAGCGGAATGGGGGATGGAATCCCCGAACATTGATCGAACGCAGGTGTAAACCTAGCCTTAGCTAAGATAGCTAAACTCAAGTGGAAATTTCCTATTATTTTGTGTCTTCCATTCCTAAGCAGATTTGTGTCTCTCTGACTACCTACAAACATAATTCAGTGTTGAAATGCCACCCCCTGCCCCCAAAGATCTAATATGACCTTATGGGGGGGCACCCACATCATAGGTTCTAGCCCTGCCCCTTGCAACACTTTGCAACATTTGTCACCTGTATAAAAATAACCGTAATGGAGAGGGAAAACTATTTTTTTTAAATTGCAAAAATAAAAATTACATAAAAATAAAGCTTTGATTTGATTTGATTATGCAGATGAACACTGAGGGTGCTCCAGATTGCTCCCGCCCACTGCATTTGCATTGGTCGCCTTACTGCCTTGCCACTGCTCATGCCAGAGTGAGTCAAGTCACAGTCAAGCCACGATTTGCAAAATCAGCGCATGCGCACTACAGCCCCTCCAGCCTCAAGTGTAAGGAACGATTGATCTGATCAGCTGACTCAAGGTGTGACCATGAGACTACAGGGCCAGGCAAGACTTTGGAATCTCTACTTGACCCTGTCCCTCTGGCATGAGCAGTGGCAAGGCATCTAAGGAAAATGCAGCAGGCGGGAACGGTCTCACCCTCAGTGCTTCAGACTACTCATTGGCATGATTGAATTTATAAAGTCATCTTTGGAATGGAGGATCGAATTGGGAAATTAAAACCACCATTACAATCTGGTGACCTTAATCTATAATCTTAATCTATGGATAATGCAGCAAGACAGGGATCCAAGGCAGAAAATCCAACAAGGTAGATCCCTCACATCCATTTGTACAGTATGCTGTGCTGTAATTGGTATTGTTGATGCATTTTATTATCTACTTGTCCCTCTTTACCTCTATATTTCAGCAGCCTGAGGTTAGGCTCACATCTGCATTGGAGTCTTTGTAGGAGACTCAGCCGCAGATTTTGCCTAGCATAAGACACAGTATATAATGCTATTTTCTCTACTGGAAAGCACAAAATACCATACTGTAGATGCAAATATTAATACAAAGAACATATTGCTTGCAAACAATATAAATCATGTTCCCCAAAGGGGCAGTTCCACCATTAATAAATGCATCCACAGTTCATAACTGGGTTGTTTGTTTGCTATCTCCCTAATATTACATTTTGTCTAGTATTACTTACTGTGGATATTTTATAATAACTGTACCTCTCCTTACAGGTAGATTGTACTGAAGCTGTAAAACGTTGGTATACTTAATTAACCTTTTGTGCCCTGCCATTGAGCTACAGAGATATTGATATTGAGATAATAAAGTAAGGATGAATCCACTTGTCATAAAGAAGCCGGGCTCCAATCAGTGTATGTAATAACAGGCTGTAATCAGTCTATTCAATGACGCCTCGCCGCCTGACACGTCTATGACATATCCACGCACACACTGCACAGGATCACATAAAGGGTGACCTTGTATGTTCCAGAAATATTTCTCTCCACAATGATTATTTATTGCAATATTAACTAACAGAAACATTGATAGTGTTGAGAGTCGGATGTATCCATGAGTTTATCTGGTTAGCAGGGCTGAATCGTACTGCTGTATAGAGCTCCAGGCATTAAAGTGAAATTTTTGGATGAGCTGGGTCAAATTACCTATGGGGCCGACGATGGTTATTATTTTCTCCATAGGGAAAGAAAGAGAGCACGGAGGTGTAAGCTTCACAACAGCGCTGGTTTACAGTAGCACAGAACAGAATTGTGAGTAATCCTCTAATTATATGAATGGGTAAGGCTAGGTTCACACCCTGGCAGATGTGATCACACCTTGATTCAGCTGATCAGCTCAACTGCTCCTTACACTTAAGGTTGGAGGGGTTGTAGTGCGCATGCGCCGATCTTGCAAATCGTGGCTTGATTGTAAGACTGCAGGGTCAGGCAAGACTACAACATCTCTGCCTGGCCCAGTCACTCTGGCATAAGCAGAGGCAAGATGGCCAATGCAAATGCAGTGGGTGAGAACATTTTATTTTTCAGATTATTCAAATAATGTTTGTGTGATACAGAGGGCTTTATTTTTATGTCATTTTTATTCTTTGCAAATTTAAAAAAAAAAATTTTAACCTCTCCATTACGGTTCAGTTCCACCAAGGGACCCAAAAGACAGAGAGCCAGACTGCTAAAACAGTGGTTACCCACAGACACCAGTGGATCCCATAGACTATGATGGGGTCTGCTGGGTGTCCGCCAATTTTATACTGAAACCAGCAGAGAGAAAAGCACTCCGTGCTGGACTTTTCTCACTGCAGATTTCTGGTGGTTTCTGCAACGGAGGCTCCATGGGTGCAGATGCGAACTTAGCCTATGACAAATTGGCTGGGACCCACTTGACAAAAGATGTTGCAGCAGCAGTTGTCTTTGGGGTCCTGGTAGCTGATATCACCTTATGTTTGTCTTTTATAACAGCAAGTAAGGATATGTAATCCTTAGGCTAGTTACAGGCATAACATATAATTTGCAAAAATGCTAGTGCAGTTTTTGATGCAGTTTTCTGAGCCAAAGCTAAAAGTGTATGCAGCAGGAAGGAGAAATATAACTTCTTTGTCTACACCTCCCAGAATCCTCTTTTGGGTTTGACTCAAAAACTAAATATGGAGAACTGCCATAAAAACTGTGCCATCTTTCCAAAAAAATACTGTTTGTGGTACTAATAGTGCTCCCAGGGCCAGTTCCAAGTTTGTGTTTCCCCTTGGGCTGCCAAATCATATGGCAGCAGTGTTTCCCTGCCACAGCTCTCTGTTGACATTGCAATGAGCGCTTCCATCTGTATTGATAGAAACGCTCATTGCAGAAACCAAGTGGGCCCCAACAGGCACTGTGCACCCGCTGCCTGCCCAGGTTTGCCAGGTGTAAGTGCCAGCCCTATTATCCTGTGGTTAATGTAACAGTCATCTCTTCAGAGAGGCAGTGAAAGAGTTATCTAGTTTTGCAGAAAAAAAAACCAGACATAACAAACCCAGTAAAAAAAACTGCACCTAACAAAATTGCTAAAAAAAAGCTGCCACATACCTATTAGAATGCAAAGGTGTAAACGGTTTTACTTCTTTTTTGAGCCCAAATCAATAATGACATTAAAGAGTTGTCATTCATTCACAATTTCATGATGCTTTTTGCTGAGGCTCAACGTTGCCAAAAGCTACTTTTTTGAGCCAAACCCAATAGTGGCTACAAAAGGAATGACAAATATATAAGAAGTTCTTCTACTTCTTTCTTCTGCTCAACCCACTCCTGGCTTTGGTTCAAAAAGCAGCAACGAAATAGGTTAAGGTCCCACATTGCGGAGACGCAGCTTTTTTTGTTGCAGATTTTGCTGTGGTTTTTGGAGCCAAAGTCAGGAGAGGATTGAGCAGAAGGGAGAAGTATAAGAGCGTCCTATATATTTCCCATTCCTTTTGTAGCTTTTGGCTCAAAAAAAACGCAGCAAAATCTGCAACGAAAAAAGCTGCGATTCCGCAACGTGGCTGATTCATCTGGGCCCAATCAGCGTTGCAAAGCCGCAATGAAATGCCAATTTATTAAATATTTATTATGCTTTCCTGTTTAGCCAACATATTTCGCAGCACTTTACAGACATTGCCAATGCTACAAGGCCAATGTCCACCTCAAATTCCTCTTCCTTTTCCACATACCTCATACCTGATTTCTACGATATGTTATAATACCATGTTACATACAGTAGTTACAAATGGCAGATACAGTTCTGTGATATTGACTCATAACTACTTACGCTAGGGTTCACACTAGCCTTCGGCTCTCCGTCGTTTGGGTCCGCATGGGACAGAGAGCATGTCCGCTTAAAAAGCGGTTACCCATGGACACCCGCAGACCCTATTGACTATAATAGGGTGCATCGGGTTTCTGCCTGCAGAACTTTTCTATCCGCTGATTTTAGGTGGAATCTGTGGCCGGGTCTCCTAAGCAGATGTGAACCTAGCCTAAGTTGCATAATTTTTGGGGGGCTGCATTTTATTTCATTATTTGTAACACTCCAGACAAACATAAAATACACATTTGCTGATATATCATATATTAGTTGTGGCAAGAGCCAACTCACAAGCCATGTCAAGAATTATGACCACCATCACTAATATAACTTGAGTCAACACAATGTGACCTTGAGAATTTCCTGTTTTATGTCCACGGTCGCTGTATAGCTTTAGGTACGTCATAATCTAATTTCAATTATAAAGATATATATATATGTTTTAATGTGGTAACATTTGCAGATCACACATCACATTTTCCAAGCTGAAAACCTTTGATAAATAATTAATTTTCATTTCCATTTATAAATTAGGATCCTTGTTCCAATGGAGAATTGTATCATTAGTGTAATACTCTCCTAGCAGTGTGTAATAACATTGTTGAAGTCTTTAGCAAATAGGATTTAATTAGATAGATTTCAAGTAAATTCATAATCGTATTACCGATATTTGCTTCATTATAAATAGATGCTGCGTGACATTTCATTTACCTTATAAAAGACATGGTTTGTACATTATGGGTAGAAAATATAATTCTGGGCATATTTCAGATGTGTTCTATACACATTTCTTTGTCTTTTTTGTTCATATAGCACTGACATATTCTGCAGCGCTGCACACATATTGTCATCATTCACATTATATCCTAAAACAGCTGTCCCCAACCTTTTCCCCGCCATGGCCCGGGAGAGGGGGAGGGGTAGGGAGTGGGGGGCGGGTCAGTGGTTTGGGGCGGGGTTTTTGGTCATATGGGGGCAGGGTTATATGCTAAACAGCACTGTAGACCAGGGCCGTGCTGGCGAGACCTCAGTGTACAGCGCTGTAGACCAGGTCCCCGCCATTAGCTATGCTAGGAGCATAATGTGCTGGGAGCCGCGTTTACCCAGGCCAGCCCACCACCTTGCAGACCGGCAACAGACCCCCAATGGCCCAGTCTCTGAAACACTAATTCACCAGGGGAAAACGTTATTTCATTCAGTTGACCCTAACCTAGCTGGGTTTACATGCTGGATTCTGGTGATAGACTCCCTTTAAACCAGATCAGACTAGTCATACATTTTTCTGCCCCATGCCCAAAGCATTCTGTGTTACTTGTACATGACTTATAGTGCCACTGATGGCAGCTTTTTGTCATTACTTTGGCTCTCTTTCTGGTTGATGCACCTGGCTACAACTTACAGTTATTTTTGACTCTTTGTTTTTGGTTCTTGGTTTGGACATTTGGCTTTGTTCGTGAACTTTGACCCCCTCCTGACTAAGACTTTATCCTGCTCCACTCCCTGCTTCACATTTGATTTGTACACATCTGGCATTGACAAGAATGAAACATGAAGACGTCCATTAAGAAATCCAAACACCTTTGTGTGGGTCAAGGGTGAAGATCAAGGAGTCACTTAGACTCTGTATCCAGGTTGACCATGGCATAGAAAGAGTGGGCACATTTATCTGGATTATAATACTTGCATCAAGTTACCAGAAGTTAATACCTATGGTATAAATATAGATATGGGTCCACTTCTGAGGCTACATCAGCCGCTTCTATTAAGTCACAAGATTTTATAGCTGTTGTATAAGGTTTAGGCCAGGGCTTTGTGCTGTGGAGGCCAATCAAGTTCCTCCATATCAAACCCCATCTTTATAGACTTTACTTTGTACACAAGGGCATGATCATGTTGGAACATCTAAGGACTTTACCCAATTCCAGGTCTCAAACTGATAGCAAAACATGATCCACCACTACAGAGGACATGTTTCTCTAGAGTCCATTGATGGTGTGCTTTTCTCCAATCCAAACAACCCTTGTCATTGCTCATGGTAATCTTCGACTTGTGCTTGACCATAAAGCAAATATCACTTTCAGAGACAGTTTTGAGTTTCATAGTAAGAGATATAACAGAGGATCGGAGGTTTTTGACCACTGCATGCTTCAGAACTTAATGGCCTCTTTGTTAGTTTGTATGGCGTGCAAATCAGTCAGAGACCCCCATTAGTCCTTATTTGACCTTACTGATGGCTCAGTTGTGACTCAATTGGCCAGCCATGACCTCAGCAACAAACTAATAGGAGGAAGATGATGAAACAGCAGGAGAACTCCCACGGTTCATAATACTGTATTTATGTTGTAGATATTTTAGCTTCACGAGGGGGAAGGAGTTTTAGGCCTTTTAACATCATGTTCGCGAAGTTTATTCTTTATACAGTAGCTTGCAAAAGTTTCAGGTAGATGTGGAAAAAATGCTGCAAAGTAAGAATTCTTTAAAAAATTATTGAGTTAATAGTTTATGTCTGTCAATTAGCAAAAGGAAGTGAATGAACAAAAAAAGAAATCTAACTCACGTCAATATTTGGTGTGATCAATAATCCTACCAAATTTCAGTAAATTCCCATAGAAAGAGACATACAAAAACATACCACTGATTTCCTATAGATATGTCACCCAACAAATGCCTAATACCCGTAAATAACAACACCCAATGCAGTTAAACTCATGAAAATTATTCAATATCAATAAATAAAAGCAAAAAAAAAAATATTAAATAAAAACATGTTAAAACTATACCAAACCGAAGAGGGAAGGAGGTCAGGACTGACAAACTCCAAACGCTACTATATTATTCCAATACATGAAATAGTAATAATTGATGAATAACAATAAATACAAAGTACACAAATTTCATATTCTTATACAACTCTATGTAGGGAAAGCGAAATATATAAGGATCAATTCATCAAATGCCCCAATATTGATATATAATTCATTAGGTAAATAATATTACCCATAGTACAAAAAATATACAAATATATCAAAGTACAAAGTGCTAATAGTAGATATAATAAATATCATGTAAATCCATACAGAAGGGCAACAGCCCTTCAATATATATATATATATATATATATATATATATATATAATAAGTATATATATCTGTGTACTGTATAATCACAGCCACGACCTCCATTTCGCCCCGCCACTTCCTCTGTTTGGAGTGATCACCCTTTGCCTTCCAATTCTTCTAGGTACCCTCGCAAACATCTTGGAGAACTAAACACATACAGTATGTCCTACGGATGTAGGTTTGCTCAAATCCTTCTGTCTCTTCATGTAATCCCAGACAGACTGGATGAAGTTGAGACCAGGGCTTAATCTGTGGGGGCCGTATCATCACTTCCAGGACTCCTCCAAAGGGTCACACCAAATATTGATGGGGCTTAGATTTATCTTTTCTTCATTCACTTCATTTTAATAATGGACAAAAAAAAAAGTATTGACACTTACATTTCTGAAAGCATTCTTTCTTTGCCGGGTTTATTCCATATCTACCTAAAACTTTTGCACAGTATTATCTTTTTGTTTTGTAAAAACAGACACTCTCCTTCCCTTGAGCCAAGAAACATGAAGTGTTTTACATTATAGTGGCTCTACAAATCGGACAAACCCTTCATGGGGCCAGCTGATCATCTAATGTGGCTGGTCATGTCCTGAGTCTCTGGGAAAGAATAGTTGGACATGTTGGGTTTCAGAACATGAACGCTTGGCCCAGCCAAGCATGGATGTTTTGGGGAGAAGAGTTGGTTTTTCCAACATCTATTCAATGTGTATGACTGGCCTTCACTGTCCCTTCACATTTCCCTTAATTTTTTCTCGAGGTATTATTTGGACTCACCAAGTAGAGTACCGTACATTTAGCCAATATTTACTGCACTAGAACATTTTCTTTTATCATTACAGTGAAGAACAATTAAGCTGTCTGACAATTCTGCTAAACATTTTATTAAAACACTTGGTAATCTTTTTCATCACTTTATGATCATTCTTGCAAAATTAATTATAAACTGAATATAAATTCTTTATTAATATCTAATCAGGTCTTATAGGTTTCTAGAGATTCCTCATTAAAGGTAAAAAATGAATTTTTTCCTTCATTTCCGATAAAATTTGAGCAAATGATAAATTCTACAAGTGTGACTTTCATCCATTCTGGGAAATAGTCTATCAAGAGCAATATACAAGATTTACATATAATCAATTTGTTAATGGACAGCGTAAAAAATGTGATCTTAAATAACAGACAAGCTCATTTTCTTTAGTAATTTGTGCACTTTGGATTTGAGTGCTTTGTCTATAATACCGATGTTACTGGGCACAAAATACAACAATGGAAATACAGACAGTAAAAATCAGTCACCCAGCAAAGAACAAAACAGGCCGTACAACCTCCCGCAACCTCCTCACTTCAGCAATCACCGGGAAAGATTTGCTACATAATACTATTATGCTGGTTTTATCTTTGAAAGATTTCTTTGATATCCTAGATAGCTTCTATGTGATGCCGAAATAGCTTTTACACTTCAGAATAGAAGATCCGTATAATAACAGGATTTAGAGAGCTTTTTCTCCTGCTTTTGCTACTTACGAACATAAGTACAGTATCATACATACGAGACATATGGGATATATAAGGTCACTTGATACAATTTAGACAGACCTGTACTGAATAGGTATTGAATTATTATTTTTTTTAAGTTGTAATTTAGTTGTAAATATATCTTCAGCTCATTAGTGGGATGTAATAGGCATGAAAAATTATTTCATGACGTTTAATGTGGAAAAAGGGCTTTCCAACCATCAAAATTTTTTGAAAAAATTCTTAAGAGAAAAAGGTAATGCCCACCTTCCTGTTACCAAAAATTCCCATTCCAATACCCACCATTCTCTAGTCTTCTTTTGGTTTGGACTCCTAGTGTCCAGATATAAGACAATGGTGCAGATTTATTAAGACTGGTGTACTGTATACCTTTCTTAATAAAGACCTCGACCTCTTCATAAATCAAGTACACACCCAAAATGGAGATTTTCCAAGAATGTACCAGAATGGAGATTTTCAGTATAATAAATAACACTGACATAAAGGGGTTGATAAATTCCATCCAATATGACTCTTACTCCATATCTGATTGACATCTCAATTTTTTTCTTTTTTCAATAACTTACATTAACCTTTACACAATTGTATCCCTTTATATAATTCTATCCTAACAACTTAATCCTTTAGATGTTGCTATTAGTAATGATTGTAGCCGCTATTGAGAGAAAAATAAATAGAGGGGGCCCCAGTTGTCATCTTTCTCTCAGCTGGATGGTCACATGAATGTTTTATGGACAGCCTGGCAAAGTTCAGTAAGATGGTAGAAGCCAGTTCCTTCCACAATGTTGCCTTAAGCAGAAGACTTATAGTTCAGGAAGTTTGGAGTCTGGGTCTCGGAGAAGTCCGTGAGTCATCTCAGTCGGGGTCAGAGCCATGTCTGAATCAGAACTTTGGAACCCTGTCTAGGAGCTAACAGTCAGAAATCTAATGATAGCTCTGAGTAGCAGAGTCCATGTGAGCTTAGCGTGCATGTGTGAACTGGAATGTGGCTGATGTCTCTGCCGGCTTCGCAATTCTTATGTTGTAACTTCAACCACCTCAAGTAGAGTACCCTGTAAACCCAAATCCTGCTAGAGTTTGTGTGCTTGTTTGGCCACATTTTATCAGGAAGCACTTAGGATAAGTAGGTGCTGACTGCCCTGAACTACACCATTGGGTTAGCTCCCATGGCAAGAAGCATGGTAGTGGTGTTTCGATATAGGCCCAAGGTTTTTCCAGTAGGAATCCTTGCTTCGCTTACAATGCCTCACAATTAACTGGACACTTATAAAAAGATAAAGACTGATCAAATTAACATACAATTAGCCATTTCATGAACACTATTCCTTGACATACACAATCGCATGGGCATTTCTGTGTTCCTGATATTGCAACAAGAATGAGGAATATCTGCAAGGTGGCACAAATGTGACAACTGAGCCCACCACAGTGAGGAAATATTGCCTTCCTCATGATCAACCAGAGCCGGTAACAGGAAAAGATGGTTTTGAATGTTAATCTGTAGAATTTGTGTTTGATTGGTTGCCTATGAGTGTGGGGTCGATGTCAACTATAGATATGGTCAGCATTGTGAAGAACTTTGAATCCTTAGGTCATATAGAGGCCCTATATTGGGGAGGTATAATTCTGCAGTTCTCATAATGGGTCAAGGTGTTGGGCTATGGTATGATTATAAAGTGTCACAGATTTTAATGGTGGTCTTTGAGATATAGATTATTATGAGTAATGAGGTTGAAATGCCATTTAGTATCCAGAGAACCCTGTGGGGTAGAAGAAAGTGACTCTTCCATATTTCCAACCAAAGATAGTCTAGTAATATTTTCACCAGTTAGGCAGGGGTATGTGCAAGGTCAATGCTCTAAACTTAATACAACATGTTCTGCCATGCCATAGGTAATTGGAAATAGTTAACTATAATTGGAGGAAGAAGGAAATTTTCGAAAGAAAAAATTGGGGGTCAAAACTTTGGAGAAAAAAAAAAGCATTTTGGCAAGATAATTGTTTAAAATAAAAGTTAGCAAAGTCGGTCTCTATTAATACTTTTTAGTAAAATGCATAATTATAATTTCACTGTAGCGCCTTTGGCAGTCATTTGGCTAAGTTCTTCCATTTCTTACATTGCCAATATGTGATAGGATTTTGTGCTGACCAGTTTATTAGAAAATTGTAAGATTAACATAAGCATATAGATGCAGTAGATGCCTAGCTGAGATTGTCTTCTTGTGGTTAACAGATCTTACTGTTAATTGGAAGGCTTTCAGAAAAGGCTTTCAGCATCGTCCTGTGTTTAATACTAAATGACTGCTGTGCCCGTTCTATGTTTATAATGGTCTTTTCTGGAAGTAGCCATCCCCGTTATGTATAGGAAATGTTCTGCACGCCGTCTGAAGTCTTTCCGTTTGTGGTTTAAAAGTAATGAAAATAGCGCGTTGTGAAAGCATAAAGCATGGCGAAGATAGAGCCTCTCTAGATGTGTACTTACATTTTTGTAGACACTTCGTAAAGGCTTTTAGTAATACTGTATGCACATTATAAATAGTATTATTTTTCTGGGCAAACTTAATGGCGTGACTAAGCTGAAGACACAAAGGTCTTTAATCTAAAATATGAACCAGCAAAACTATTTTTTCTGGTGTTCAGTCTTATCCTAAATATAACTTGATTTCTGTTCAAGCGGTTAAAGGTCCACCCAAGAGAAAAGTCCTCCAAACCATCCAATTCCGAGAAGATCAGACAACTGTGTTACTTATATGGATGGAAGGACGGGACATGATGAATCGCATTGCTTGGGAGATATGTCATCACAAGAGGTGTTGTGCAGTGACATTCCTTGATTCTATCCATTGAAAAAGCAAAGGGAATCGAGCCTGTATGGGTTAAGGGGGTCTAGAGAGATAGCTGTAGGCTGAGTAAATATTTGGCTTAGAGATACTGTATCTATGGACACTTTTTTGGAATAACATATAGTAGATAAATAACGCTCCTCACTAGGAAAATAGTAAAAAATGGAAAAATGTTATCAAACAAAAAGTATATATATTTTAGTTTTTGTACCATTTAATATTATTGGGTTTAAAAAAAGACATAAGTCCATCAAACCATGGTTGATCATGAAGAGGGTGGAAAACCTTGCTTCAAAAACATAGGCAAATTTTCAGTGGAGTAGAAAAAATTCCATTAGGCCAGGGCCTCACGTGATGTAAATGTCACTGCAATCCCATCCACACATTGCAGAACAATACGCTCAGCGGCAGTTCAGCGATTTCCAAAATCATCGGATTTTTGGAAATCTCAGCATGTCAATTATACCTATAGAAACGCTCATGGTTTTACTGTAAATATAATGGAAGCAGAAAGACTGCAGAAGAAACCTCTGCGGACTGTCTGTGAAAAGTGCTGCGGGAAAAACCGCGTTGCATTTCTAACACGGTTTTTCCAACAGCGCTTTTTCACTGTGGCCCGCTACGTGAAGCCTTAGCCTTAAAGAGGATCTGTCACTAGGTCTAAAAAGCTCATCCATCATCTGATAGTCACTGTCACCCACTGAGTATTTTGTTTATCCAAACCTGTTTAGCCATTCCAAAGATACAAGCCCTTTAGAGTTTAGAGTTGATGCAATTTAGAGTATAGTAGTCAAGGGAGCGGTAACAGTGCATGACATATAGTACACAGACCCCAGAGAAATCACCGTGTTATCGCCTACTTTGCTTGTAGAGCCTAATTTGCATCATCACTAAAAAGGCTTATATCTTTGGAATAGCTAACAGATTTGGATAAGCAAAACAGCAAACTCTTCAGGCATTGTTCTTTTTCAGACCTAGAGACAGGTCCTACCAGCAAATGGTTAAATCCATGGATCAACACTCCATGTTAATATTGGTTCCATAAATCCATTTCCATTTTTAAGGAAGATATCTAACTCTTTATTAAATGTATTACTCTATTTGGTGTTAGCTAACTTTATGCTTTTGACATTAAAGTGACAATTTTGAATTTTCATAAGAAATCTTATTCTTTTATCTGTAAGTGGTGATCACGAGGAATAACATATCACATTGCGTTTAATAGGGAGTCAGAGCTATTTACATATTTATATAAAGATTTAAAGGCAAGAATTTATCACATTTTCATATATTTATAATTAAGGCATATATGTTTTCATAAATATATATGTACACATTGATGTATATATAACATTTTGTTTGGTGGCTTCTGAACACTATTTTTTTGGTGGGGGAGGGACTGATTTCCCCTGTAACTGGGACTGATACCTATAGCCCCAGTTACAGGAGGAATACAGCCTCCTGCCCATTACCGCTAAGCTGATCTGAGTCCTCTAGGACCCAGCAGCTCTAACAGAGGGGAACCGCATCATGTTGGCTCCCATAGCTGTGTATACAGAACTCATTGAGCACTATGTACACAGCGATTGGGAAGGCAGGGACAGTAATAAACCTTCCCTGCCTTCTCTAGAGGAGCTCTGGCTGTATGAAAAGCTAGCTCCATTTTGTGCAGCTGCTTAAAACTGCAAGGACGCACACATATGTCCTTGCAGAACAAGAGAGCCACCACACGGACGTACATACCCAATGGGCAGTCCGGAAATGGATAAAAATGGAACGTCGCAAATTTTCTTTATTTGGCATGGATGCTCGGAAATAACAATAATTTTACAATTAGCGTGAGCTATAGACAAAAAATTTGTAACGTTGTACCTGTGAAAAAAAAAAATTTCACTAATTCATGTAATGAATATTCAAATATTTTTTACAGGACTATGTAGTTTATTATGGCACAGGTCGAAAAATATAACAAAAATGTAACAAAGTTAACATTTTTAGAGCGGTTTACAAAAATAACTAGAATTGCTTAAAAATCCAATTATTGAAAATAGTATGTGGTAAGTCATATGTAATTTCTGATGCAAGCTTAAAGTAGATATTGAGCAGCTACTAAGCTCTGTTCAAGTCCACTTCAATGCTGAAAATTGTGTAAGGATGAAACTGCATTGAATATTATAGTAGCACTGTATAATGTATCAGAACTCTGACAACAGGATTCACTGAGGAAGAATTTGCAAATATTCTTCTTTCTAGTCAAAAAGTTCTGTTAGCAAAATTTCACGATGAATTTTAAACCCTGTGAAAATTCTCCCTGTCTATTCTAGACATTGTGCTAAAATACAGTACTTAGTTTTGTGTAACTGGTGGGACTTTAATAGAATACAAGGTTGTACAGCACTCCAACTTAATGCCGGTGCCAGGATAGATTCCTACTCCATAAATGAAATATAGACAAATAATCCACCACTCAAGTTACAGATTTTTATAATAATATCTGGTTTACTGGCATACAATCCACAGTAAAAACAAAAAAGTTCCATTTCAGACCCCAAAACGGACATTTATCAAATTATCTGGATTACCAGGATGCAAGGAACGAGTAAGGCTATATTCACACGTCCGCATTTCATGTACATGTGTCATCCGTATTTTTCATGGACAGCATATGTCTTCATTCAATTCAATGTCTTCATTTAGATTATGGGTCCGCAAAAAACAAAATCAAGGCAGGTTTTTTTTTTTTTAGTGATGTGGATGCATTACGGATACATCGCATCAATGCAAGTCTATGAGTCCATGAAAAAACTGATGGTATCTGGTCCCCGAGACATAGAGAGTAAAGAAAATGAAAAAAAAAGTTGATCAGTTTTTCACAGACATGCAAAATGGATCAACTGTCGCCAAAACACCACCAGCAAGATAGCAGGGTGATGCTGTCCATGAATAGCACAGACTTTACAAAATACAGAGTTGTGAATACAACATAAGGTGAATAGAAGACAATGGAGTAGAGTGGTAGCAGCCACTATGGAATAGCATTGAATGGTCAATGTCATCACCAGGTAGACGTAGCGGCATCACACAGGAACCACACGATATGTGAGAACAATGCTGACTTCCAGTTTGCTCTAGCCACTCTGGTCTATAGCCTTTTATTGACCTTAGTGGTTCCTCACATCCAGGCAACCTGGATGGTTTGATAAAGATCTCTTTTGGGTACCAAAACTTTTCCATTAAAGATGGGCATACCCCAGAAGATTAGTTTTGTCCTGTGTTCAGTTTGGTCTGAACTTGTTCAGATAGAACCATAAGGGAAAATACTTTACTCTGGGGTCTCTTCAGACTCCAGAGTATAATAGCTGGAGGTCCAAGGGAGGTGACAAAAATAAAAAACATTTATAGTCACCTTCCGTTAACTTTTCTGGGCCTCCTTGTGGTGTCCGGCGCTCTGTGTCTTCCTCCTAGCATCATCTGGCACTATTCTCTGAGGTTATGTGCCTAGGGTCACTGCTGAGGGCTGTGATTGGGCCTCAGCAGTGACATGGGCACATTGAGTGTCATGATGTGAGAAAAGAGCGCCAAACGCCGTGAGGGGAAAGGCACAGACCGCCAAACGCCATGAAGAGGTCCAGAAGAGGTAACGGAAGGTGAACATAAATGTTTTTTTATTTTTGTCACCTCCCCTGGGCCTCCACCTATTGTACTGTGGTGCCTGAAGAGACCCTAGAGTATAATAATTTACTGGCCGTGGCCATTTTAGTTGATCCGAGAACAAATCCAAATTGTTCGGTTTCATTAAAAACCCAAACAATTTGGAATATTTGAGTCGAACCCGGTTCGTCGTGGAACAATTCACCCATCTCTACTTACTGTTTCTTTTGTTCTTTTTTTGTTTGTTTTTCACTGTGGATTGTAGATCAATAAAACTTCAATTACTATGGAAAATCCCAACCTGAGTGCTGGATTATTTGTCTATATTTGGTGAGATTCTAAGCTTTACATTTCTATTGTTGAATTCTAACTTCTCCCTGTTTGACTATGTTCTGCTGATGCCAATGGTGAGTGATTTCTTTCCGTTAGTCTGGCCCATTTCACTTGGATTAGAGACAAGCAGAGCCGTAAATTCATTTTGGCAGAGATTCTACAAATCTGATCACTTAGTCTGATTTACGGTGAACAGTCAAAAAACAATTTGTGAATAATACTCATGTATTTGGACTTTTAAATGTCACATTTGTACTATATCTTGATTCTTAAAACTCTCATTTCTGTTTTTTCTATATCACCCATTAATTTCTTAGGAAGTGGTGAGAGGTTTATAAAATGTTATTGATGTCTGTCATGTTTTTACAAGCAAATCTGATGTATCAGTATGGGAGATTTGTACTAACATCCCCTGCTTTTTATGTAAGATGTTATTTTTTTTTTTTTAGAAAAAATGCACAATGTGTTAATAAATGTGGCACATGTAATATAAAACAATATACAAGGTAATCTCAATTTATAACACATTATTATTATTATTAATTATAATTAATTTTTAAAGGGAACTTTTAATCATAATTTTACATATTTTACATATTTAAATAATTTTATGTTATTTTCACAAATTTTGAGGCATTTTTTTAAATTCTCCATGTCACTTTCAAAACAAGAATCTTAAATTCTTGCAATAGTCACACTGATCACAGAGCTTCATAATAGGCTGACACTTCTGATCACCTCTCAGAAATCATCTTATTATCATCACAGGTAGGATCACAATGAAAGATAACACCTACATACATATAGATAACAAAGGAAACATTTATAATAGATGAATAGTGAATCGTCTACTTCCCCTCTTCCTGCACAGGTCAAAGAATGGCCACAACACTCTCACAGATCTCAATCAGTAACCTTCAAGCTACAGGTTCCCAAGGTTCATGTAGCTGTTGTTAAGCAAACCTCTGAAAGCTGTTTACAGCAGTGCAGACAAGATGGCTGACCCCACATTTGTGTACAGAAAATAGAATTTAAAAAAAATCAGAAAGTAAAAACAAAACAGATTAGAAAAAAAAAGAATTTGCATCAATATCTGGTTTTATTACTTAAAAATAATATCCAATACAAGCCAATACAAAACAAAAATCTAGAATCTTTATTACAATCCGTAAAGGTTAGGTTAATATTGAGTTTCACAGACATAAACATATACAGTGGGGAAAAAAAGTATTTAGTCAGCCACCAATTGTGCAAGTTCTCCCACTTAAAAAGATGAGGCCGGCCTGTAATTGTCATCATAGGTAGACCTCAACTATGAGAGACAAAATGAGAAAACAAATCCAGAAAATCACATTGTCTGATTTTTAAAGAATATATTTGCAAATTATGGTGGAAAATAAGTATTTGGTCGATAACAAAAGTTCATCTCAATACTTTGTTATATATCCTTTGTGGCAATGACAGAGGTCAAACGTTTTCTGTAAGTCTTCACAAGGTTGGCACACACTGTTGCTGGTATGTTGGCCCATTCCTCCATGCAGATCTCCTCTAGACCAGTGATGTTTTGGGGCTGTCGCTGGGTAACACGGACTTTCAACTCCCTCCAAAGGTTTTCTATGGGGTTGAGATCTGGAGACTTGCTAGGCCACTCCAGGACCTTGAAATGCTTCTTCAGAAGCCGCTCCTTCGTTGCCCTGGCGGTGTTCTTGGGATCATTGTCATTCTGAAAGACCCAGCCACGTTTCATCTTCAATGCCCTTGCTGATGGAAGGAGGTTTGCACTCAAAATCTCACGATACATGGCCCCATTCATTCTTTCATGTACACGGATCAGTCGTCCTGGTCCCTTTGCAGAGAAACAGCCCCAAAGCATGATGTTGCCACCCCCATGCTTCACAGTAGGTATGGTGTTCTTTGGATGCAACTCAGCATTCACTCTCCTCCAAACACGACGAGTTGTATTTCTACCAAACAGTTCTACTTTGGTTTCATCTGACCATATGACATTTTCCCAGTACTCTTCTGGAACATCCAAATGCTCTCTAGCAAACTTCAGACGGGCCCGGATATGTACTGGCTTAAGCAGGGGGACACGTCTGGCACTGCAGGATCTGAGTCCCTGGCGGCGTAGTGTGTTACTTACGGTAGCCTTTGTTACATTAGTCCCAGCTTTCTGCAGGTCATTCACTAGGTACCCCCGTGTGGTTCTGGGATTTTTGCTCACCGTTCTTGTGATCTTGTTGACCCCACGGGGTGAGATCTTGCATGGAGCCCCTTATGGAGGGAGATTATCAGTGGTCTTGTATGTCTTCCATTTTCTAATTATTGCTCCCACAGTTGATTTTTTCACACCAAGCTGCTTGCCTATTGCACATTCAGTCTTCCCAGCCTGGTGCAGGTCTACAATTTTGTTTCTGGTGTCCTTCCACAGCTCTTTGGTCTTCACCATAGTGGAGTTTGGAGTGTGACTGTTTGAGGTTGTGGACAGGTGTCTTTTATACTGATAACAATGTCAAACAGGAGCCATTACTACAGGTAATAATAATAGTCCTTTAATAGTCCCACAGTGGGGAAATTCAGTGTGTTACAGCAGCAAAGATAAGATAAGCAGATACAAATACAAATACAACATGTACAGGAATGTTCCAAGGTGAGAGGCATTACATTAATAGCAGACAGACAGATAGGACGTAGCAGGGGGGGGGGGGGGGTGGATTTAACAGGCAGAGAGATATTTCAGTTCTCTGTATGTAATGATCTCCGCTTAGGTCGGTGTTGGTTGTACAGCCTAACTGCGGTGGGGAGGAAATACTTCCGATAGCGCTCCTTCTCACACCTAGGGTGGAGCAGTCGGTCACTGACAGTACTGCCCAGCGCAATCACAGTCTCATGCATGGGATGGGAGTTATTCTCCCGCATGGAGCTCACCACGGACAGTATCCTTCTGTCACCCACCACCTGCACTGGGTCCAGTGGGCTTCCCAGGACAGAGCTGGCCCTTCTAATCAGCTTGTCAAGTTTATTTCTGTCCCTGGTTGATATACTGCTCCCCCAGCAGGCCACTCCAAAGAAGATGGCTGATGCCACTACCGAGTTGAAGAAAGTCCTAAGAAGTGCCCCCCGGATTCCAAAGGCTCTCAGCTTCCTAAGCAGGTAGAGCCTGCTGTGGCCCTTCCTGGACAGGGCCTCCATATGATCTGCCCAGTCCAGCTTATTATTAAGGAGCAGACCCAGGTACTTATAGGTGTTCACAATCTCGATGCCCGTCCCCAGGATGTCCACTGGTTTTGGAGGGGATTTGCCTTTACGGAAGTCCACCACCATCTCCTTGGTCTTCCCCGCGTTAATCTTCAGGTGGTTCTGGTGGCACCAGTCCACAAAAAACCGGTTCAGTTCTCTGTACTCCTTGTCATCATCGTCTGTGATGAGGCCTACTATTGCAGAGTCGTCAGAATACTTCTGTAGGTCGCAGCTGGATGAGTTGCACCTAAAATCTGCAGTGTACAGTGTGAAGAGGAAAGGGGAGAGAACCGTACCCTGAGGTGCCCCCGTATTACAGATCACGGTACCTGACACACAGTCTTGGGCTCTCACGTATTGAGGTCGATTTGTGAGGTAGTCTAGGATCCAGTTGGAGAGGTGGTGGTCCACTCCAGCAAGGCCCAGCTTGTCTCTCAGTAACCTGGGCTGTATGGTGTTAAAAGCACTGGAGAAATCAAAGAACATTATTCTCACCGTGTTCCCTGGTTTCTCCAGGTGAGACAGAGCCCTGTGCAGAAGGTGGATGATGGCATCATCTACCCCAATGCCCGGCCGATAAGCAAACTGGAGGGGGTCCATAGCGGGGCTCACTAGAGGGCGGAGATGTGTGAGAACCAATCTCTCTAAGATCTTCATCAGGTGGGATGTCAGTGCTACAGGTCTGTAGTCGTTGAGGTCCATAGGGTGGGGTTTCTTTGGAACTGGTACCACACAAGAAGATTTCCATAATTCAGGGACTATTTCCTGCCTCAGGCTCATATTATACATATATGTAATTATACCACACAGCTGGTCCCCACAAGTCTTAATTAGCCTTGCACTGATGTCATCTGGCCCTGCGGCTTTCCTCGCCTTGATCTTTTTCATCTCCTTCCTCACCTGGGCCCGTGTGAAGGTCAGACTGTGGTCAGATAAAGACAGATTTCTGGATTTACTGGTCTGTTGGGAAGTAGCCACATGGGGTGAATGGGGTGAAGTCATTGTGGTGAGGGGAGCTGAAGGACATTCTGGGGTGGGAGGAGCTGGTGTGTGATCAAATCTGTTGAAGAATAGGTTTAGTTCATTAAGCCAGTTAACATCTGCCTCAATCTGGCAGACAGACTGTTTATGACCCGAAATTGACTTAAGCCCCTCCCAGACCCCCCTTATGTCTTTTCTTTCCATTTGCTTTTCCATTTTTTCCTTATAACTGGCTTTTCCTTGCCTGATTAGATGCCTCAGCTCCTTTTGTACTTCCCTCAACCCCTCCTTATCTCTTGTCCTGAATGCCATCTTTTTCTCCTTAAGTAGTGTTTTTATATCAGAGTTAATCCATGGTTTGTTGTTGGAGAAGCACCTCACCACTTTTGTGGGTACTGTGTTGTCCACACAAAAATTAATGTAGTCCGTTATGCAGTGTGTGAGTCCTTCTATATCTTCTCCATACGAATCCTGCAAAACTTCCCATGCGGTTGTGTCAAAACAATCCCTCAGAGCCTCATCACTCTCCTCGGACCATATCCTCACTGTGCGGGTGACAGCTGGTTCTCTACGTACAAGTGGCTTGTACACAGGTCGGAGATGTACTAGGTTGTGATCCGATCTCCCCAGGGGCAGTAGGGCTGATGAGTTATATGCCTCCCTCACGTTGGCAAAGAACAAGTCCAGTGTTTTGTTGTCTCTTGTGTGGCAGGTTACATACTGTGTGAAACTGGGAAGTGTGGATGATGGAGAGGCATGGTTGAAATTGCCAGACACAAGAAGGAGGGCCTGGGGGTGCTGAGACTGTAACTGGCTCAGCGTGGCTTGTAGGACCTCGCAGGCAGCGTCAGCTTTCGCAGAGGGGGGGACATATGCAGCTATCACGATGACATGTGATAGTTCCCTTGGTAGATAGAAAGGTCTCATGCTCACAGCTAATAGTTCAATGTCCTTACAGCAAGTTTGCTCCTTAATCACAATGTGCCTAGGATTGCACCATCTATTATTCACAAACATTGCCAGCCCCCCTCCTTTCCTCTTACCGCTCTCCCTTGTCCTGTCTGCCCGAAGGAGTTTAAAACCATCCAAGGAGACCAGAGAGTCAGGAGTAACTTCAGTGAGCCAAGTCTCTGTAAGTAGCATCATGCTGCACACCCGAAACTCCTGATGGTGCCTGGTGAGCGCTGTTAGTTCATCCATCTTGTTTGCAAGAGATCTCACATTGCCCATAATGATGGAGGGAACAGTTGGTCGGTAACGCCTCTTTTTAATCCTCTGAAGAGGTCCTGCTCTGCAGCCCCTCCCCCGCTTTTTCTTTCTCCAGAGTTCTTGGGGGATGGGTGGCCAAATGGTATGCAGCCCTGTTGTTGTGACTCTAAGCTGCAGTAATTTCTCTCTTGTGTAGACAAAAGAAATGCCTGCAGACACAAGAGTCCCCATTTCAGCAGGACAAAAAGACAGATAAAAACAAAAAAAAAAGTATCACAAAGGTCCAATTCCAAGTCTTTGTTTCTTCATTTCTTCATAGTGTAAAGTCCAATGAGTGGAGGACAGAGAAGCCTCTTAAAGAAGAAGTTACAGGTCTGTGAGAGCCAGAAATCTTGCTTGTTTGTAGGTGACCAAATACTTATTTTCCACCATAATTTGCAAATAAATTCTTAAAAAATCAGACAATGTGATTTTCTAGATTTGTTTTTTCATTTTGTCTCTCATAGTTGAGGTCTACCTATGATGACAATTGCAGGCCGGCCTCATCTTTTTAAGTGGGAGAACTTGCACAATTGGTGGCTGACTAAATACTTTTTCCCCCACTGTAGATGGGTCCTATAGATAATACAACCAAAATTAAAGGGATTCTACCACCACCACCACAATTTCTCTTGAACTACTAATATGCTGTTGTAGGACCACTTATTGGCTTAGTGAACATAACTTTATTGTGCCAAATGCAATTTTACTTTCGGAAAAAAATCATGTTTAAATCCATATGCAAATGAGCTGTAGTGTGCACCTGGTGTGAGCCCGGAGTGTCTATTTTCACCTGTGGTTTCCACCACCACTGCCCCTTAACAAAAATATTGGTGACCACTGGCAAAAATGTGTACTTTGATCTTGGGTGTAACAAACAGCTAATTCAAGTTACAAGTAGATTTTCGCAGCAGCAGGATTGCACCTTAACAAAAAAAACATGTCCACAATGTCACTGGACCTACCACAGCATGTGAGAGGTTTTAAGGAGATTTTGGTGGTGGTAGACTTCCTTTAAAGTGTAATTAGACTGTTATTTTTTTCATAAATCAATAGTGCATGTCACTAAGGAAAATTTCCTGTGTCTTTAAATATTACTTCTGTCTCCTTATCTGAGTCATTATGTCCATGCTCCATACACAAGAAGTGTCCTTTGCAATGAGGTCTATGGAGAGGGGAGGTGGAGGAGGAGAGACTGACACAGAGATATGAGGCCATCTTCAGAATTAAATGAGTCATTTATTACTTTTTTTTAATCAAGATTTAATTGCCTTTACATCATACAAACATGAACTCTAGAGATGGGTGACCCTCTGAAGATTCATTCATGTTGGGTTCAGATGGGTTGGCCCAAAAATTCTTTAGTGACAAACCAGAACTGAAATGATTATTCTCAGATCCCAGAGTATAATAGGTAGAGGCCCAGGGGAGGTCTGGAAAAATAACCAACAATTATATTCACCTTCTCTCACCTCATCCCACAGTATCCAGTATTCCCTCTTCTGGCTTTCTTAGTTATGTCATGTACTTAGGTGGTCACTGCGATTGGGTGTCATCTGTCACATGGGGCAATATAGTGAGGCTATCCAAGTCACCCAGGAGGCAGGGGACCCTTTTACTTTAATAAACTATATTAAAAAGTTTATTTCTTCATCTGCACTATGGATTTATGAAAAAAATCAATCAACATTTATTTACACTTTAAGCAGTCAATCTGACATAATTCCACAAAATAGCAATAGTACTGAATATTTAATATACATTTTTAACAACTTTTCATTGGTTTTTGTTGTCTTCTTTGATAAAATATCCCACTGCAGCAATTTATCAGGTTGTGCAATTATGGACACTTTTCTATCCACAGAACAGGGGATGTGTCCAATTGCCGGAGGCTCGATTGCTGGGTCCCCCATCAATCAGGAGGGTGGCAACCAAAAATCCCCCTACAATCTCCTTTTGAATGGAGCGCCAGTGCACTTGCATGACCGGTGCTCCATTCACTTTTATGGGGCTGCCGGATATTATAGTCCCGGCAGCCCCATAGCAGTGAGTGGAGCACCGGTCACGCAAGCACACTGGTGCTCCATTCACAAGAAGGCTTTAGAGGGACTTTCAGTCCACCGTACCCTTGATTGGTTGGATCCCCAGTGAGCAGACTCTTATCCCATCTTCTGGATATCCCAGGTCCATACAATCCCTTTAACTCTGTTACATCTGTGTAATATATAAGAACAAGTGTAGAGAAAAATATCAAGCCAGTCCTTATACTATATAGGCATGTCAGAGAAATAATGCAAGTAACAGACCCCCTCCATACTGATAACTCAATATTAGTATATCATAACACAATTTGGTTGGGCACTGGATTTGTGTATATACCTTGCTGTATATTTTGGTAAATGGTAAAATCCTAAGTACAAGGTCTGATACAGTTGACTATATTGTAGCTTTATGGGAAACTACGAGAAAACTACTTTGTGTTCAGTTTTTTCCATCAGTTTATTATTATGATTGATTATTTTATGCATTATTACCACCCAGTTCAGCCTGAACAACTTTTTTGTCTTCTTGTTTTGTTTGCTTCTCTCCATTATGTGCTGAATTTTGTGACATAGAATATATTAGAGTTATTTCAGAAAATGAAATATGAAAATGTTCTACTTTTTTCATATACTTGTATGTGTACAAGGGATTATATTGCTCAGACAATTCTGTTTTTACAGACTAGTTTGACTTCACTAACTATATAAGCAGGATTTAGCAAGAATATATGAAAGGGTTTTAGACCTTTTTCCCAGTAGATTTTCGGTAGACATGGATCTTCATAGATGTTATTACTTTCTATGCTTTTTCAACACCTTGAAAAATATGATTATCTTCATGCTGTGAAGTCCGATGGTGATCTTTACAGAAAATTGCTACAGTATGTCTGGTAGAAATATAGCTAAAGAGATGTGCTTTATCCTGATAAAGGAAAGATATACTAAAGGGTGGTCCAAAGGTATGTAGAAAACAGGATGGTCCAAAGGTATGGCGACACCTGAATAAATGGAAAACGGTGGTTGGGAATGCCATCGGATTTCACAGTAATCATATTTTTCCAGGTGTTGAAAGAATAAAAAAGTAATAACATCTAAAAAGTTCCATGTTTACCAAAAAAATCTGTTAGGAAAAAAGTCTAAAACCTGTCTCCATACCTTTGGACCACCATGGCGTCTCCATAACTTTGAACCACCCTGTACATTAAGTTACATTTTGATCTGAATCTAGCATAGCTTATCTGAAATGTAGTTCTTCTTTATTTTTATTTTTTTATTTTTATCTGTGTATATAACTGTTCAAAATTCTAAAAAATTGCACAAAAAGGGGGCAATTAGCAAGAAGTTTAAGGCCTCATGCAAGCAGAGGGATCAGGACTATAAAACTCAGTCCATATATTAGTCAGATTTCCTGGCCTGAACTTAGTCCAAAGATCCAGATTCCCTGTATAATAGTGATCTATGATGCTTGGGGTTCCTGCTTCACCATGACTTCACTGTCCCATATAGTATAGGACAGTCTTGGGGAGAAAGGGATTCCTAACATCATGTTGTAGATCAGTATGATACAGGGAGTCCAGGTCTCTGGGTTTGGGCTGAGGAATTCAGCCAGTATACAGACCATATTTTCCGGTTTGGAAAATATGCATGGAGCCTAAAACCATGCAACGATCAAATGAGAAGAGATAATCGCTTCAATCGTCGTGATCACATCTTTAACGTTGACATAAAATTCATTGTTCGGCACCACAAGGTTGCCAGACACATAGTCTGTTAAGTGATCAAAATTAGGATTAGGGGTAATTGTCAAATTTCTGTGAGTCCACCTGCTGGGTCCCCCAGCGATGAAGAATAGGAACTGCCCTATATGTCTTCTATGTAAATGAAGGGCCAGTTCCTTATATATGAAGTGTCTATAATGGGTCAACACCTTCAAGATGACTTCACTAAACTGTTCTATGAGATTGATCTTTGCATTATTAAATATACACTTCCTGTTAATAATTTTAAATATGAAATATGAGTAAATATGAGTAGTAAAAGGGGCACAAACATGTATTATCTTGGCTATGTTTGATACAGAATGCTTGCTTTTTTAAAGAAAAAAAAACACCCTGGAAAATATTCAGTATCACTTGTAAATGATTTATTAAAATCTCTGCTCAAACTATGCCTAGTGGGCGGTTCTATTCAGTGATTGACAACCTTCCCTGTAACACTGTGCATATAGAGATTGATGTCAGTCACTGGACTGGGCTCCTAATGAGCAGAAATATACAGAACATGAATGAATGAATGAATGAATGAATGAATGAATGAAAAGTTCTAATAAATCTTTTACTACTAAGCTATACATCAATCTTCTCCGCAACTCCTGCTCTATAACATGTGGGCAGACCAGATGCAGAGTAGTTTGTTTTTTAAGGCTTGGCGACTTTTTTCATATTTTTCATCTCTGCCTTACAAAATTCATAACTTGAGTTGTACTTTTAGTTGTCATCATTTTGGGGGTGCATGTAATGTTTTGATTAGCTTTTATTTACATTTTGGAGGGGTCCATGTGAAAAAATGTAAGGGCTCCTTTTTTGCAGGGGAAGTTGCAATTTTTATTGGTAACATTTTCTGGTATGTACAAACTTTTTATTGTTTTTTTTTGGGAGAAGGCACATTAACACATTAATGTGCATATTGCAGTATTTAATTTTTTGTGACGTTCACCATAGGGGATAAATAACATTATTTTTGGATAGTTGATTCCTAATATGTTAGTTTTTTCGTTTACATTTTTTTTAATTTTTTTTTTTACTTTTTATTATTTTTTATACCTTTTTTCAACATTTTTACACTTTTCAAATTTTTTTTTTTTACTGTGCCATAAGGTAACTCGAATCTGGGATCGCTTGAACTCCTGATCAATATACTGCAATACCTCTGTACTACAGTATATGGTACATAGAATATCTTTGTGTAATAGTGAAAAGGCAGCCAGGAAGTTGGCAGAAGTTGGCACTCACAATCTCATTGACTGGGGGTTAAAGGCGACCGTTTGTAGATTAGGAGTTAAACTCTGAAAAAATGAGGTATGGAAACTGCGCTTCACCAAAGGAGACTCAATACTCATATACTCATAAACTCAATACTCATAATCAATTAATACAACGCGTTTCAAGGATTAACGTACCCCTTTTTCAAATGTATATGAGGAAAGCCTTAAGAGTGGAAGGAAAGAAGGCTGGATAAACTGAGATATCTCAGTTTATCCAGCCTTCGGGGTACGTTAATCCCCAAAATGCATTGTGTTAATTGAGTATAATAAAGTCTCCTTTGGTGAAGCGCGGCTTCCATACCTCATTTTTTCGGAGTTTTACTCCCAATCTACACACGGTCCATCCACCGCCTGGATCTATGAGATCCCGACGCTAAAAGGTCCCACAGCTTCCTTATACAGAATTACCATCTAAACAGGCCTACATAGTAGTTGTGACTATTCCCAACCAATTCAGGTGAGAGCACAACCACAACAACTTAAAATCTCCCACTCATTCCATCTCTGCATGTCCGCCTTGTGAGAGGAATCACCCCCTACCCCAACAGGTGGGGACAGACCCCCACCCCCACACCACCACCCTGAGGCACAGGCATTCACCCTCACATGGGAAGATCACTACTATTTGTGTGTAAGTTCTTCACCTGTGTCCTGTGGGCAAACCCATACCTCAATTATATGTGCGAGTGAAAATCCACAATCTTTTTATCTATTTGAGCACCACTCATTACTTTTGATTACAAACATTATTATGCTATGTGCCGCACGGCGTTGTTATTTTTTTCTTTTTATTGGGGGTTAAAGGGGGTATCAAGGGGACTAATCTAATGGAGTTGGAGTATTTTCTAACTCCAGCAATAATCCAGCCAGAACCTGGAAGTGATGTAGCAGGTGCCTGCCCATGTCTGTTACAGATCTGTGCCATAGAATTCTGGTGCTGAGTGTTAACTATATACTCAATATGGCACAGAGTGGAAAAGGGGTTAATTAATGCAAGGAGTTCCCTTTAAGATATGTGCTATCACAATGATAGCGACAGTTTGGCCACAGTTTGTTAGTGTCAGACGACTCACAAAATCAGTGACACTACATTGATATGGACGCTACATTTTTCATTTGTCTCATTTCTGATTTATTACTTGTCAGCAAAAAGAAGATGAAATTGTAATTTCTTATAGGAAATCAGACATTTTTCAGACATTTAAACAAAAAATTATAATCTTCTTACAGGTTTCTCTCAGGGAATGTCTAAGAAAATGTAATAAGATATTTCCTCATTGAAAGGTTGCTCTGGGCCCGATATATGCTATTAACTTCCTCAGGCATATTTAATAACATGGTGCAATGTTTAAAAGTATGCTGTAACCAAGAGCAATAAATCATATAGTTATGACTACCTTGCTTTTGAGCTTTACGCTACAAAAATGAGAGGTACAGTTTTCTTAAAGACTTTAGATTATATTTCCGCACTAGTTATCAAACTATATTAAAATATTTCATTTCTATTCCTTTAAATTATCAAGTGTATTAGGCAGAGATGAAGCCTTTAATCTCAGGACCCTGTACTAAATTTGGGAATGTTAACCACTGTAATAGAAAACAAGCAAACACAATAGGGGAATTTAAGGGTTTTTCCCATGATCAATGATCATAACCATATTTAAATTTGTAGACAATTAAAAATTAAATATTTTTGAAAATTTAGCAGAGTTTTGAAGATTTTTTTTTCTAATAATCTAGGTGATGACAGTCTTTTGTCTTGATCAGATGCCAATGGATGAAAACCATGAATATAGGAATTTTTTTGGTTTGACACATCATGGCAAGCTGGTCATGTTTCCTTTTTGTGGTCAGTTATATAGCGCCCATGCCATAGTAAGGAAGTCATGGATGGGTCTCTGACAATTCCCAGATCATAGAAAGTTCCTGCATTCATGGTCAAATCCACTGGAAACCGATCAAGGCAAAAGACTGTCACAACTAAGATGGTGACAGAAAATCTTTAAAGGGAGTCTATCACCAGGCTCAGCCATATGAAACCAGCCCAACAGGTAGATAGGTCACTTACCTGAATCTAGCACAGTTTTCTCATGTTTTATTGCTGAGATGTACAGTACATTTATTTATATATGCAAATTAGCTGTGTGGAGCAATGAGGGCATCACCGTTGCTCTAGTTGCTCCAAAAAGATATGCCTCCCATTGCCCAGGACCACCCTCTGCCCCTCTATTCTTTGATTGACTGGGCCTAGGAACTTAGCTGAAATCTCACCTGGCCCTGAGATCTTACACTCACATCACTGCTATAATAATTGGCGCATGTGCAGAGCAACTCTGAATCAGCTGTACTGCGCATGCGCCAATTATCATAGTAGTAGAGTGACCATGAAAGCTCAGGGCTGGGTGAGATTTCAGATAAGGTCCCTGGCTTTATCAATCAGAGGGAGGGAGTGATGGAGGGTGGACCTGGACAGTGGGACGTGTAGCTTTATAAAGCAACAGTGACACCCTCTTTGTTCCAAACAGCTCATTTGCATATTTAGAAATAAATTGATATCTCAGACAATGATGCTTCCATATAGCAGAGATACTATTTTTAAGAAGTCAGAAATATAAGCACACACAAATATCTAGAATATCACATTTGCAGATAATAATATAAAAAAAAGTATTTTCACCTACTGGAAGTAAAAAGAGTAATACAATTAATCCAAAAAAGGTAAACCAATAAAATGTGCCAAGCAGTTAGAAATTATGCTAAGGTAGGATTTTTCAGCATAAACCTTTGCCCAAAGGTTGTCAACTCACTTAAGACAGAGCCTAAAAATAGCATAATTAGTAATTACCGGATCCGTCATATAAATCAAGTTATACCTAGACAAATAGTAATTGGCTTGTGTGATGGTCAGCAGCCCATCTATCAGTTCTTTCATGACTTCTTGAAGGTAAAAAAAAAAAAAAAAAAAAAAAAATGCCCCACTCATACATTATATCCATATTCAAGATATTCAAGTGTTTTATGGATTTTGTCTATCATGTTTTTATTATACTGTACACAGGTTACTTCTTTATATATTTTGCCATTTAGTAGAATAAAGCTGAATAATAGTTTTTATGTTGAGCTCAACCTCCTCTTCTCAGGCAGTACCAAGCAGAGCCACTGTACAGTGGATGGCGCTGTTCTTGATAAGTAGTGAAGAGGCCACAGCAATCAATATCATAGTCCCAGTCATCCCCTCTCCCCATCTCTGCAGGTTGTACTCAATGGCACCTGGATCGTGTTAGTCGTCAGACCTGCACTGCATAGTACCATTTATCATTTATAATATTAAAGGGGTTTTCCATGAACATAACCATTTTTAAATTTGTAAACAAATAATAATTAAGTGTTTTTGCAAATATAAATAATTAAAAGTTAAACATTTCTCAAAATATAAATATTTGGAAGTTTTTCAGGGTTGTAAAGATATTCTCTAACCATCTTAGTGGTGACATCTCTTGTCTTGATCATTTGCCAATGGATACGACCATGAATGCCGGAACTTTCTATGGTCTGGGACTTGTCAGAAACCCAGCCATGATTTCCATATTGTGGTTATGGCCGCATACATGTAGTGTCCCTGACTAATAATCTGTCCATAATAAGGAAATCATGGTCGTATCCGGTAGACAAATTTTATTTTATTTTTTATTATATGTATGATGAACCCATTCCTGAGTCCAGCTAACATTCTGTGATAATGATTCAGATTTAGTTTTTGGACTATTGAGAGTGAGACCCTGAAACAGTCCCATATTTTGGAGAATTTTTTTCTTCTCTGAGAAGACCCCTACACCTTGATATATAGTGATCGTACATCAACCTAGCCTAAGGATAGTCTACTTCCTCGATGCTGTGATCAAACCTGACATGGGTGCTGTGTAAAATTCAAAGATTGCTGTACTGTAAAGGTTTCTATCCCAAGTATTGCTTTATTATACAGTACAATGTGCTTTGACCCTGGACTTGACCCATTGTTTTTATTTTTTCCACAAAATTGCACAAATCCAATAATGAAGCATACTGTTCACTAAAGCAATACTAGAATTTTTTATGGTGAGAAAATCTTTGAATTACTGTGTAGTCAGAGACTCAACAGCAGCAATGTCTCTCTTCTTTGCCGAACTACTATAATAAGACTTGTGATGAACCATAATTTGACATTGTTCGTAGAGAGACACTGCTGCATACAGTCTGGCAGCAAGCCCTTTGAAATAATACAGAGCAGGGCTGGTAATGGCTTAACAATTCTCTGTCACTGCCAGACTCATTCAGGCCTGGGGGGGAGGGGTGACTAGAAGGACCCAACTTTTCTTGGTTGAGATAGAACAATTCATGCCTCAATGAATTAGTTCATACCCCTACCTCAGGGAGTAGGAGGAGGTGGTGCACTCTGGCAAGAGGCATGCCTAAGCACAAGCCAGGAGCTTCGATTTTCAAAAGATTGAGTATATTTTGATACTTTTGTCATATCTTGGAGCCAGCAAAAAAGCTGGGTGTGCCCATTCCATCACAAGAGACCCTCCAAGCACCATGGAACCAAAAAGTTTCTGGGTTTATTCTATATTTCTCCTTTTATTTTAAAACTGTTATGCTTGTTTGTCATCTTGTTTGACGCTTTTTTCTATATACAGCATTGAACCCTTTGGGTAGTAAATGATTAAACTTAATGGTACTTTGTGTTTTCTCTATGAACTTTTTTGAACTGTGTTTGCATCTGACTGCTGGGAGCAGTAGTGCATGTCTGGGATTCCTATTGATCCTGATTCTGAATACAATAGGTGGTGGAAGCATGTATTCACGGTGCATGGAGTGTGTTGGTTGAGATCTATGCTCAATTTGCAGTTGCAGCCTGAGTGAAGAGTGAGTGCAAGATTAAGTGAGGGGAGTGAGTTGACCCCTGAAATCCACACCCACATCATGTGCTAGAATGGTACATACATGACAACTCCATTAGTGGTAATTCAAAGTAACACTTAGAATACATACTCTTCATAGTATAGATAAACTACACTAAACTACACACATAAAGGGTGCACTCATATCACCCATATACATACAAATAGTTTTACTATACCACAACACACATAAATACCCTTTAAATGCATATACATTACATATCCCTTTCAACATAGCTTCAATTTGGATCAATTTGCCCCCTGCTCAAATACCTAAAAAATACCCTGACCATCCCCCTCCCCACTCACTAGGTTTCCAACATCATCAACATACTCTTTACAGTGGAGAAATATTGTCTCTTAAGATGGGCACTGGACCAATTTTCTGTCTTTCACATCTTGCGATATTGTTCTATAGAGAGGCGCTCCGCAGCTCGAATGTTTATTTTTTTTTTACATGAAATTCCACTTCAGAAATTGTTAAACTCTGTAAATGCTCAGTTATTAAAGAGAAAAACTCTCAATATGCCACTAAACTGAATGCAGCTTCAACAGTTAGTGAAAAGGAGTGAAAATAACATTAACAAATTGACTTAAAATAATACTGTGAAACACTTGAGCAATGGGAAAATACCAGTAATGTATTCATATCAGAGCAATGTGATGATTCACTCAAGATCCTTTTCTCACCTAGCGATGGAAGAGGGTGATTTTAACACAGTAACAAATCTGATTAAACAAGAGCATTTTAATTTCATTTGCAGCTTTTCCCATCATCCCGTGCACTGATAGCTGTATGCCGCAGCTTTGTCTAAGAGCGTTCATCTTGAACATGGCGACCTTGTACAAATCCTTTTACGAGAGAGACTGCCAAGCAATTACAGACACAAAAGACTAATAGTTCCACTTGTCTGTAAGACTCACTTCTTGTTGTGCCCAGTGCTTACCTTGAATGATCCGTCAAGGTAGGTGATGGACGGTGTCACACTTCCTGTCTCGCACCAAGTAGAGTGTGCAAGCCCCATTCTTGGAGGCCTTTGGAGGATCCAGTTGCGGTGAAATAATCTGATGCAAAGAGACACCTTCCTACACACTTTATTATAAATATCATGTGTCACTGTAACTGTGTCTGACACCAGCTTCCAGGCATTTCCTCACTTCATGCACAAAAGCAGAGTGTCAGAGAAGAGACTCCGAGATGACCTGAATAAATATTTATTAGCGGTTCCTCAAAAGGAGACAAGAGCCGATAAGCTCTCATGATGTAAATCTATGTCAGTAATGGTAAACAACCTATGTTAAACGTCACATTTCTCACGGATGCTCAGCTGTAAATTTCTGCTATGTAATGCAATTCATTTGGCGTTATAATGGGGAAGGCAGTATAGTAGTATAGGTACTATACTAAAGAAAACTAAAAATAAACAGTACTCATCCGGGAAACTCTCCATCCACTCCAGTGCCGCCGCGCTGGTGCCTCCTACCTATCCTGCAACAATTACATCACATGCTTTACATCAATCACATGACCATTGCTGGTGATGCTTAAAGGGAAAGTGTCAAAAATGACCTAAATTAAGAATTTTAAGAATTTTTCCTATTTTTAATTTTCTATGTTATTACCTATATTTAAAAAAAATCCTAAAAATATTGCAATTCCAACTCTTGCGACTAAGCCTAAAGTAATCTTCCTGTTTAATAAAGATGCGCCATGAGCCATAGACACAATGGTCTAAAGCAGACTCTATGGGAAAGGTTTCTAGGCATGCTCTGTGACTTGTGCAGGTAAGCTTGCACTTGTGTAGATAAGCTATGAAATCAGTTATTCTGACTGGTGGATTCTGTGTCTTAGCTACGTATACATGATAGCTGTGAGCGTCAGTGTGCTGAGAAGTGAGGTGGCTGCTGCAAAAGAAATCTACAGAAAACAAGAAGTCTCAGCCTATTATTTGGCTTAAAGGCCAGAGTCAGAACTGCAGGATTTTTAGGATTTTTTTTAAAAACATAGATAATAACATGATGCCTCTTAATAATTCATGTGCACCTCACGCTAGTCAAGGACTTTATTAAGACTGGCATAAGAAACGCCAGTCTCAGTAAATTTCTGCCATTTTTTAAACTTTGCCTAAGTATTCCTTTACTTAACCTTAAGGTCCACAATGATTTCTCCAGCATAGCCTTAAGCCAGCCATAAACCTTCAATATCTGTCAGCAGATAGCTATTTTTTTTGGCTTCTCCATATACATACATAGTGTTGGCCGAATAGTTTTTTAACAAATAGTTTTTTAACGAAACTGAACAATTTGGCATTCGTCTCGGATAAACTAAAATGTCTGCATGACATGAATTGGGGTAAATTATTATACTCTGGGGTCTCTTCAGACCCCAGTGTATAATAGGTGTAGGCCCAGGAGTGGTGTAAAAAATAAAAAAAACATTTATACTCACCTACACTCACCTCTTTCAGGACTCCTCATGGCATCTGGCGATCTGTGTCTTCCACCTCTGGGTGCTCTGGCGCTCTTCTGTGATGTTATGTGCCAGCGTTCACATGGGCATCTCATGACATGGACACATCATGACACTCGGCGTGCCCATGTCACTGCTGAGACCCAATCACAGACCTCAGTGGTGACCCTGGGTGCATGATATCACAGAAGAGTGGCAGACACAGGCTCTGGTGCTCTTCTGTGACATCACGTGCCCAGAGGAGGAAGACAAAGACCACCGGACGCCGCAAAGAGGCCAGAAAGAGGTATAAAAGTTTTTTTTTATTTTTTACATCTACCTTGGACCTCCACCTATTATACTCTGGAGTCTACGGAGATCCAACAGTATAATAATTTCACCAACAAGATCGGACTGAATCGTAGAATCGTTTTGCCCGAACACCGGAAGAAAGGAATCTTCAGAGGTTTGCCTATCCTGACATTTGGAAAGTCAACATGTCCTATTCTTCTTTACTTCAACATCATCTGTTGGGAGACATGACTATATATAAGATAATCGTCCGATGCCACCAAAACTGGCCAGTTTGTCTGACTTTCCTTTTACACGTATGAGGAACCTAAATGGCAGCAAAAAGGAAAATTCCAAATATATAAACGGGTTAGAGAAGTGTCAGGTCAAGAAACCTGTCCAGTGTGCATTTTCCGTCTTACTCAGTGCTCTTTGCAGGTATTTAGAAGAATCTGTCTTCAGATATCAGTGTCTGCACAGCAGGATGATAGATGATGTAACTCTTCATTCTCACCAAGTAATAAAAGATAAGCTAGACATGTTTTACTGTATGTATTGGTTGGTTGGTTTTGAACAACTCACCTTTTTACAGTCTATCATTTCCCTGTCCCCGGCCACTGCTTGGTTCTGTGTACACTTTTACTGATGCATATCAGACTAAATGATTAAGAAATCTGCTCGATATGCGCTTTTTTTTAAGCCTACCAATTATATATAGCATTTTCCTTTTTTTCTTTTTTTTTTTTTAAGGTTGCAGCAAAAAAAAAGACAAAACTGGCATGTGTAAGTAAATAGGCCATAAAGAAAAGTGCTGACCTGTGCCCAATCCTATCTAAAATCCAGGAAAGCTAGTAAGATGAGTCAAATAGTAACTTGTGGCTAAACACAATACATTTCATACTCTAGGCAATATCAATTCAACAAGCAATAAAATGTACAGAAAAGTAACAGCTCTGCAATAATGGCCACAGAGCGTGAACCTGCAAAATACTGACCAGAATACAGATGTGTCCTTCCTTACCTCTCCTTCATATTCCAAGATAAGTGATGCGAGATGGTTAGTTTAAGAAAAAAAAACTATGATTTTGCAATAATCTGTAAGGAGATGGCCTGTATACACCGTATTTCCCTAGACTAGGCTCAACGGTGGATGTGATTAGTAATAGACACATTCATGAATATTTACAAGGTTCACCCACAAGTTTAGGAAAAGAACCGAAAGTTCTATCATTATACTCTGGGGTCTCTTCAAACCCAACAGTATAATAATCAGAGGTCCAGAGAAGGTGCGGAAAAATACCAAACCACTCATACTCACCTTTCCTGGTCTCCATCATGGCATCTGGTCTTTTTTTCCCTGGTTTCCCTAGCTTCTTTGGCCATGCCCATTTCAGCTCTCAGATAAGGCCCATCCATATCAATAAGAGAAAAGGGACCCAGCATCATGTGCCCCTTTCCGAGGTGAGTAAAAATAACAAACATTATCTTTAGGACTTCAGGTGACGGCACGCATTCCGAACTGCTGAGGCCAGGCCCAATCACAGGTGACGTCCACAACGCGTGACATCAGCCGCAGAGAAGAGGAAGCCGGCGGCGGTGGTGGTGACAGCGGAGCAGCGCGAGAGACCAGGAGAGGTAAGGCAAGGTAAGTATAACTGTTTGTTATTTTGCCTCACCTGCCCTGTGCCTCCGTTTATTATACTCTGGGGTCTGAAGAGACCCCAGAGTATAATATAATAATATCACTGAGGGAGTCTGTGGGGAGCATATTATACTGCGTGGGGCCCACTGTGGAGTATTATACTGGGGAGACACTCTGGGGAGCATATTATACTGTGGGCCACAGTTTTATACTGGGAAAACCCCTCTGGGGAGTATATCAAACTGTGTGGAGGCCACTGTGGAGCGTTATACTGGGGTAGCACTGTGGGGGTGCATATTTATACTGTGTGGAGCATATTATATTGTGTGGGGTTGCTGGGGAACATATTATACTGTCTGGGGCCACTAAGGGTTAGTATACTGTGTGGGCCACTGTAGAGTATTATACTGTGTGAGGGCTCTGAGGAGAATATTATATGTCTGCATCACAGCTCCCTCACTATAATCTTGCACATACATGTAGTGCTCCATGGCCATGTCATTCCCCACACAGTACTGTGCATGAAATGGCCATGGAGCTATTGGGACCTGCACAGTACTATAGGGGCTGATTATACTGGGAACATATTCAGTAACAACAGACAGTCAGCGCATATGTAAGATTTCAGTGAAGTATCTGTGGTGTAGGCTATTAGCAGGAAGTTGTTGGGTGGGGCCCCAGAACAAGTTCATCTGGTGGGCCTAAGGCCCTTCTGTCTGACACTGTATAAGGGAGAACTATTATATATAAGGGGGCTCTTATTTATAAGGGAGGAACTATTATATACAGTGGGGAAAAAAATCTAGAATCTTTATTACAAGCCGTAAAGGTTAGGTTAATATTGAGTTTCACAGACATAAACATATACAGTGGGGAAAAAAAGTATTTAGTCAGCCACCAATTGTACAAGTTCTCCCACTTAAAAAGATGAGGCCGGCCTGTAATTGTCATCATAGGTAGACCTCAACTATGAGAGACAAAATGAGAAAACATATCTAGAAAATCACATTGTCTGATTTTTAAAGAATTTATTTGCAAATTATGGTGGAAAATAAGTATTGGTGGCTGACTAAATACTTTTTTTCCCCACTGTAGGTCTGAAGAGATCAGAGAGTATAATGATGATTTATGGGTGTCAAACCTCAAAAAACTCAGGCTTGGCCAAATCTTGGGATTTGGAAAATTAGTAACTAACCTTATTAATGTAATAAACATATTTTGTGAGAAATTGTAATGAATTCTGTGGGAAATTAACGGTGGACTTATCTGTACTGTCACAAGAAATTTTGGCATCTCCTTGGGTGGAGATGGCAATAAAAGGTCCACATCCAACTTAACCTGATTCCTGATGCTAGGCACGACTTCAGTAGCAGGGAACCTCACAGTACAACTAGATATTCTATAATGGAGCTGGCAGTTCTCTTCTCCCCCTGGGCTCTTTGATCATGTGATATGCAGTATAGATTTTGGCTACTATCTAAAGAGTATAGAACAAGAATCTCATATTAACAAGTGAAAAGACATTTAGGTTCAGTGTTAATCATTTTTGCTTTTTTGTTAAAAGTGAACAGATGATAGGTTTAACCCAGACTGCATTAGTCTAGAGTATGTGTGAATATGTAACAATATTTAATTAAGATAATGTTATCTCAGCAAGAATGAAGGGAAAGAACATATTTTCAGACTGTAGAATATATCACCTCTGATCTCTACAAATTAACAAAACATTATGAAAGTGTTAAAAAGGGGCTGCACCTTCCCAAATCCAAAAAAGACAGTGCCACACTTTAGTATGTTCCATCAGTTCTTCTCGGTACTTGCAGACAGTTTTAGCAGAACTTGGCAGGGAGGTTGTTCCCGCCATCTTGGAGAACTAAGCACAGATCTTCTGTGGATGTAGGCTTGCTCCAATCCTTCTGTCTCTTCATGTAATCCCAGACAGACTGGATGATGATGAGATCAGGGCTATATCTGTAGGGGCCATATCATCACTTCCAGGAGGGCAAAGGTCGCACCAAATATTAATGGAATTTAGAATACACTTTTCTTCATTAATTTAATTTTATTAATTGACAAAAATTAAACTATTAACACTTATATTTCTGAAAGAATTTTTACTTTGCAGCATATTTTACACACCTGCCTATCATCACTTCCAGGACTCCAAAGGGCGGTCATAGCAAATATTGATGGGATTTAGATTTCTCTTTTCTTCATTCACTTCAATTTATTAATTGACTAAAAATAAACTGTTAACTCTTCTATTTCTGAAAGCATTCTTACTTTGCAGTATTTTTCCCTCCTGCCTAAAACCTTTGCACAGTACTTAATGTATGGTGTACTGTTGATGTGATGATGTGTCACGCACTCACTGTGCACGTTGAGGTCCTGGGTTGCCCAGACCGGCAGGATACTCTGTTATGGTAGCTAATAGTAAGGACGATGGTTTCTTAGTTGTTAGGTAATAAGAGGATGTGCCAGTGTCAATGCAGGCCCCGAAAGAGCCTAATGCTGACATGGGTGTGCGTTGTGACTCTATAATGCTGTGACAAAAAGCTAAAAGTAGCACACTATAGGATTGGAGCGATTTAGTGGCAAGTGATGAGTATAGAAAGTCTACGTGTGGTGTCTAGAAGATATGTAATTAGCCTAATCTTATCATTTGGTAGCATGTTGGTGATCTGGGGGCCAGAGTAAGTGACAAGCAGCTCGTGGAGATGCTACATAGTGGGATACCTGGTTTGCTTTCGAAGGACCTATAGGCAAGAAGTCCTAGCCAGGACTGTAGATCATCACTGGGGAGTAGATAGTGAACCCTCAACCACATCTTTACAATTTCTCTGCAAACAAAAAATGTTTGCTGTACAAGTATTAGGCATTAGATCAACCAAGACAGATGGCCTTCAAAATGGATCTTTTTCAAGGAGACATCCTTTGTGCTGTACTCTATCTCCAGGTTGTCCTAAAAAAATACAATTGCTGAAATGTAAAATGTAAAATATCATACGAAACTGGTATAGACCCAAAACTACTTAAAAAGATGGAGGACAACATTTAGCACTAGAACATGATGTATTGTAGATTCGTGGTCACATACGTCAGAAAGTCTAGTTATTAGACAATGGAGACTGGATGACTGGAGAAGATAAGAAACCAACAGTTTAGGTCAAGGATGAGTAATAGTGCCAGATCATGAGATAGAGCTGGTTAGTTTTAGGATCTCCAGCCCAGGATTGCAGCCACATAAGCACCATTTGATGGGAACTTCATGCACTGTAGCTATATAGCTTGTAGCACCTACACACGTAGACAAAATTGTTGGTACCCCTCATTTAATGAAAGAAAAACCCACAATGGTCACAGAAATAACTTGAATCTGACAAAAGTAATAATATATAAAAATTCTATGAAAATGAACAATGAAAGTCAGACTTTGCTTTTCGACCATGCTTCAACAGAATTTTTAAAAAAAGAAAACTCATGAAACAGGCCTGGACAGAAATGATGGTTCCCTTAACTTAATATTTTGTTGCACAACCTTTTGAGGCAATCCCTGCAATCAAAGGATTCCTGTAACTGTCAATGAGACTTCTGCATCTCTCAGCAGGTATTTTGGCCACTCCTCATGAGCAAACTGCTCCAGTTGTCTCGGGTTTCAAGGGTGCCTTTTCCAGATGGCATGTTTCAGCTGCTTCCAAAGATGCTCAATAGGATTTAGGTCAGGGCTCACAGAAGGCCACTTCAGAATAGTCCAATGTTTTCCTCTTAGCCATTCTTGGGTGTTTTTAGCTGTGTGTTTTGAGTCATTATCCTGTTGCAAGACCCATGACCTGCGGCTGAGACCAAGCTTTCTGACACTGGGCAGCACATTTCTCTCTAGAATCCCTTGATAGTCTTGAGATTTCATTGTACCCTGCACAGATTCAAGACACCCTGTGCCAGATGCAGCAAAGCAGCCCCAGAACATAACAGAGCCTCCTCCATGTTTCACAGTAGGGACAGTGTTCTTTTCAAGATATGCTTCATTTTTCCGTCTGTGAACATAGAGGTGATGTGCCTTGCCAAAAATTTTGATTTTTGTCTCATCTGTCCATAGGACATTCTCCCAGAAGCTTTGTGGCTTGTCAACATGTAGTTTGGCTAATTACTTTTGTCAGATTCAAGTTATTTCTGTGATCATTGTGGGTTTTTCTTTCATTAAACGAGGGGTACCAACAATTTTGTCCACATGTGTATATAGTACTGCTATGGCACATACATACATACATTAAATTATATGATATACACATTACTCACACATACACATATATTACCTTGAATAAACTATTTGCTCTAGCATAATTCATTCTAATCTATTGAAAGACATCATACACTAACATGCATTGTTATTCCTTTGACCTAGACATGTAGTTTGGCAAATTACAGTTTTGCCAGATTCAAGTTATTTCTGTGACCATTGTGGATTAATAACAATTTTGTTCACGTGTGTACATGTTCCAGTCATGGTGAACTATATAGTATGTCACATGGCTTCATACTATTCTAAACAAAAAGGAAAGTCCAATCCATATATATATATATATATATACATATATATATATATATATATGGACTTGCACTGTACTGCACCTGCTAAAGGGAGCAGTTCTTGTTGCTATGCAAATTTTACAAAATTTTATCCAGCATTTAATTTTGACACTATTAACACTTTTCCATTAAGCCTGCTAAACTGTCCAACCCTCAAATCTGACATTCTGATATTTTACCACTGAATGCAATGAATAAACGGATCGAAAAATACCCACTATCATCTGCCTAGCTTTTCTGTTTCAATCCATTAGTAGCAGGAGTCAGAAGTTAGAGTCAACAGCTTCTAAATGAAATTTTTCTGCAGATCTACGTGACATTGTTCCCTCTAAAATTACAACAGAACACTCGGCAATAAATTTTGTAAAACTAAAATATGATTTATGGCACATTATCTCCAAACCTTTCCTGAAATCACATGCACTTAGTATCCAAGTAACTATATGTTTCAGATAGTTATGTGCGTGGATATGCTTATAAAGCCTGTAACTGACTCAACATTTCAGAAACTTTCAACCACTTGCTGCAAGTCTGATCCTATGTCATGCTGCAGTTGTGGCTTATAATTGTATTTATCGTCATTGACTTCTCACAAAGGTTTTTTGAACAATTTATGTATATTGGAAAGGAGCTAAATACACAGAATGAATAGAGGGGGTTGTTCACATCCTTGAAAGTAAATGGGGCTGTGCTGCAATATTAAGAACAGCCACTATACAATGTATGGCACTGTGCATGGTAGGCAGAGAATCGGCCACAGCGCTCATCCATAAGCTGAAACCACTTCGAACAGTTGATTGGTGGGGAGTCCTTGGTGTCAGACCCCTACTAATGTCGAGATATTGATGCCTTATGCTAAGAATAGGTCGCTGAGGCAGTATGGAGAGTACTCATCAGGTATGTGCTGTATTATACAGCAGTCACCCACTGCTAACAGGCACTGATCGGGGCTGCTAACCCTTTAGATGCCTTGGTCAATTGTGACCAAGGCACCTAAATAACAGCGGTGTATGGGCGTCGCCATATTGGACCCGATTGCCACCCATTGGAATGTCATCGGTGGGTGGCGATAGGTTGTCATGACAGCCGGAAGGCTATTGAATGCTCCCGGGCTTGTCATTGCTGAGATTCTATTACATACTGCCATACGTAGTGTGTAATAGAAATTAATAAATTTCACAATATACTAAAATACAGTTGGATTATAGTAGTATATTGTATTGGCGATCAGACCCCCTAGGATTCAAGTACCCTAGGGCATCTAAAAATAAAAAAGAAATAAAAGGTTCAAAACGTATTAAAAAAAAAAAAAAAAAATCACCCCCCTTTCCCTAGATTACACATAAAAATAAACAAGCAACAATTAACATAAACAAATTAAGTACGCCCACTTCCGAAAAATGCCTAAACTATAAAAATACAATAAAAATTTATCCCATACTGTGAACAGAGTAGCAAGAAAAAAAAACCAAAACATGCAAACCAACATTTTTTCAAACTTTCCCATCCTACAAAAAACTGAACAAATAGCAAACAAAGCATCATACAATTCACAAAATGTTATTAATAAAAACTTCAACTTGTCCCAATAAAAAAGGGCCCTTACACAGCAACGTACATGGAAATATAAAAAAGTTACAGGTGTTACTATATGACAAAGGAATTTTTAATTTCTGTAAAGGTGTTAAAACATGACAAAAACTATCTAAATTTGGTATTGCCGTAATTGTACTGACCCACAGAAAATTGGATAACATGTCTTTTTTACCGCACAATTAACATCATAAAAATTAAGCCTGTAAGAAAATTGTGCAATTGCGTTTCCAAATTCTCTAGTTTTGCTCCATTCTGATTTTTTTTTCCACCTTCCTAGTACAGGGTATGAAAAATTAAATGGTTCCAATATGAATTACAATTTGTTCCGTAAAAAATACGCCTTCATATGACTCTGTGAAAAACAAAAAAATTATAGCTTTTGGAAAGAAGGAAAAAGCAAAACACAAAATCGGAAAACTGATGTGTCTTAAGGTGTTAAAGGGGTTGTCCAGGCAAAAATGAACACCCCTTTTAACTTTTAAATCAGCTGGGAGCATTGAAAAAAATAAAAAAATTCATACCTGTCCCCAATACTCCGATGTCCTCCTGGCACGTCCCGATTCTTCTGCTGAAAGGGTCTCTTCTGGAGGTCCCCTGAAGCCGCTGATTGGCCTCAACGGCCACGTGACCGCTGAGGCCAATCAGCAATGGCATGCGATGTCACTACCTGTGACATCACGGGTTCTCTTCCTGAGGCCTGCAGAAGCCGCCAATCATCGGCTTCAGCAGAACTCTGGAAGAGACCCGGGAGAAGCCGCCGGAGTAGAAGAACTGAGACGCGCCGGGAGGACACCGGAGCACCATGGAAAGGTGAGTATGCATTTTTTTAATTTTTTTTCAATCCCCCCGGCTTATTTAAAAGTTAAAAGTGGTGTCCATTTTTGCCTGGACAACCCCTTTAAGGGGTTGTCAGGTTTCAGCAAATTAATGTCATTGTTTTTAAAATGAAAAGTTCTATAATTTTCCAATATACTTTCTGTATCAATTCCTCATGGTTTTCTAGATCTCTGCTTGCTGTCATTCATTGTTTACTTCCAGTAGATAAAAATCAGTCCATGGTCATGTGATGAACACACAGGTGCACAGCTCGTAACAAGGCAGATTACTGTGCTGTAACGAGCTGTGCACCTGTGTGTCCATCCTATGACCATGGACTGTCCATCACATGAGCATGGACAGTTCATCACATGACTATGGACTGATTTTTATCCAGTAGAAGTAAGCAATGAACTACAGCAAGGAGAGATCTAGAAGACCGAGCAGAATTGATAAAGAAAGTATATTGGAAAATTTTGAAAATACATGAATGGAGGTCCCACAGTGGTTGGGTTATCTTCTCATGCATGTGGTGCCCCTACCTGATAACCCATTAAGAACCTATATGTGCTTGACCACAACTCTATGGGACGGTTGGAGTTAGTTGAGTACAGCACATCATTTGTATCCATTGAATGCGGGTAACAATATAATGGACATTTTATATAAATTCATACATTTTCCTAAATTCATAAATTTTAGTAAAGAAAAGGTCTGTTTACAGGAAGGCCATTATGAGACACATGGGATTTTACCAGAGTGTCTGAACTGATGATTCAGCTATGGAATCTGTACTGAGCCTTCATTACGATGCTTTGTTACTCTTAGTGGGTCTTGCCCCTGCAAGGATGTAAATTAACTAATTTTAGCATTAAAAAATCATTGCAGTCCAGTGATAAATGACTCTGCAAGCTATAGAATAAGCAAAATGAACTAATCTTGTGTGAGAGAGTCAATAATTTCAGGGCTGCATTAATCTCTCCTTCCCCTGGGCTAACATGATAAGGAATGTCTACCCAACACCAAGACTATCCACCAGGCATCTAATTCTCTCTAAGGAATTGACATTCCCAGAGCCAGTAAGTTGCTTATCTTTGAGGAACTGATTCACGACTTTGATTAACTTACGGTATATGTGTCTAAGAGGCGCCATTTACAAGACGTACGTCACCCGGGGGGCATGTAGATTGCAGCCTATATATACTATATGCTGGCTTGATAGTATGAAATACACATGTAATCAATGGCTACTCTGCGTAAAAATTAATGCGATAGATTGAATAACGTACATGTTGCCTAATGGGAACTGTAGTCAATAGAGTTCTGAATCTTCCTAGAAAAGTCATTTTGATTTTTATCAAAAAAGCAATAATAAAAATTGTTATGTAAAGAAGGCGTTTTTACAGGCGACCTTTGGAGCCAAATAAAATAATAATCATAATAATAGTTATAATACGCTACAATGTGCTAGCTCTGATTGAAGACAAGAAGAGACACAACAAAAATGCCAGCTATTTCACTGGTCAATCTGCAAAGAACTTGGTGGTCAAGTGCCTGGCAAATGGTATGGTGACCGTAGTTTTTGTGGGTCCGCAATTTCGGATAAAAGACCCATATAGGGAAAATCCCAGTGTTTCCGTATGTGTAATTGATATGCTGTGATTTCCAAAAACACAACGGTTTAGAAATAGCAGCATGTCTGCTTCGGATATTTTTCTGCAATGTGTGGATAGGATTAACCAGAATCCCATCCACTTTGTAGGCTCTATAATACGCCATGGCTAAATTGCACTGTTTACGCTATGTGAGGCCCTGACCTTAATCTGGTTTACACCTTAGATAAACATTAGCCAAACCTGCTGACTTTGGCCAGACCAGACAACCATCTAATGTGTATGAGGTGTCCCAATTCTCTCCAATGGGAGATGTCCAGAGCACGATGAGGAAAACATAATGGATTTTAAAAACACATGGTCAGGCTACATTGGTCTGCTGTGTATGGCCACCTTTGTCAGTCATATCTGTGTAAGGCACAGAGTTCACCCCTGAACTACTAGAGGATGGCAATTTGGGTAGGTTTGGATAATCTGCTGGTGTTGGGGTTTTAGAGAGATCCCATGACATTGCTGGTTAGAATACTGATGAGAGTAAGAAAAAAAACTTCTGCCTGGTTAGGGAGCGAGGCCAGAGTTGAGCCTAGCGCAGGGTCTGGAGTAAAGGACAAGAGAAATGGAGAACTCCCCAAGAAGTGAAGCCAGACAGGGCACAGCAAATAATGGAGCGATATAATGGAGAAGAGACAGAGGCATCACAGTGGAAGAGTATGATTGGAGGCAAAGTCATACTCGATGAGGTAGAGGAAGAAGACAACTGAAGACTAAGAAGACAGCTGAAAACTGAAGGCAGCTGAAGACTAAGACGTCATCATGGAGAAGTATTATTTCCATATTGTATTGCTCAATTGTATCAAGGATTTTAGCAAAACCTGTTTATACCATTACCAATTTGTTGTCCTTGTGTCCTAACCTGCATGTCACATCTACCCAGGGCTAAATTATATCATAGGTAAAAGGGGCAATTGGACTGGGACTTCCACCATTTGGGGGCTTTCATTCCTTTCTAGCCACCATGATCTAATTTTATAGAAATCAATATTTAGGAACCACTTCAGGACTGATACAATGTTATTATTCGGGAAATACACATTTCTGTTATTTTGGCATTATATGGCACTTTTTGCTTTTAGTACCTGGAATTGTCATATAGGCACTATTTAACAGTATGACCCTATTTTCACATGACAGAGAATATCGGAATGTTTTTTTTAACAGCCATCACATGGCCGCATTAATTTCAATACCTGTGAATGGGGACTATTCATTTGACTGATATTTTGATGGTCTGTTGTAATGGACTGTCAAAGTATAGGTCATGTTCTATTTTTGTCTGTTTTCCCTGAACTCTCCATGCAAGGCAGTGTATGAGGGATGCATGAAAATGGGCGACCCTTGGGTGCAAAACAGCTGGAAAAAAGGACGGTTTTCTCTGCCGTTTTCACCCTCGATCCCAATTTTCACAGTGTATCTGCTGCACAAATTCGGCCTCCTATTCATTTCAATGGGAGGCAGATTCTTCATTTTCCACTAGTTAGAAAAAAATTGCCTAGCAGAGAAAGTAAGCGTCATGTTAGATCTGCTTTGGGCTGATTCTGCCCAAAGCTTTCATTGAATGGAGCTTTCCCACCGCAGAGTCCTCTGTATGAACCTAGCCTTATGTGAGCCTTATGTCATTTAGCATAGTACAATGACCCCTGTGGCCATTCAGGGGGCATTATATTACTTTTAATCCCCTCCCTCCACAAAACAGTACAAGCCCCCAGCTTGAGCCAGCCATAGTTCTGCATACGGTATGTGTTAAAACAGGTTAATAGTAATACAGTGAGTATAAATGCATATAGCGCTAATATACAAGTTTTCTCTTCAGGTATATCAGGAGCAGCAAAGCAAGGGCAGCTTAGAGAGGAAACTTAGTGATGACATAAACTATAAAGCTTTATGATAAAGGCTGGCGTACAATGAAAAAATTTATATAGTTACATAAAATTAATGTACCAGAATAATATTTTACTTTCGCCAGGGCTCAGGTATTACATTAGCTGAACAATGGCCCATTATCAGGAAGTTTCATAAAGTGTCTGTACTGAGTGTACGCATGATAGTATTTTAGGAAGATGTGATGTAGTTGGCAGACAGGACACTATCAAAGGGAATATCCAGCATTTTCCAGTTAAGGGGTACACAAGAGTCCTCTCTCTTACACCAAGCCCACCCCTGAAACCAGCAATACCGAATTCTTTCCTCCCCTACTTACTCTCTGCCATTGTTCTCTAGAGGTCTTGCATCGCCACCACTACTGCACCAGGATATTAAGAGAGTGTCCGTTTTTTTCCTGCACATGCTCAGAAAGGAGAAACAAACAAAAAAAAACGGACAGTGTTAAAAAACGGACACTAACGAACACTAACTGATGCTAATGTGTCCGTTTATTTAACTGAACCATTAATTGGATCAGTTAAAAAAACGGACACATTAACATCAGTTAGTGTCCGTTATGATAGGTGTCCGTTTTTTTTTTTTAACGGACACCTTCATAACGGACTCCAACGGTAGTGTGAACCCTGCCTTAGATATAATGGGTGATGAGACATCAATTTGACCATCAATGTAGGGGCACAGCTAGGGTGGGCTAGTGAGAAATGTATCACAATTGGGCAGAAATAAAGGGGCGTTAAAAAGAAAGTAGAGCAGTAGTAAGGAAGACACATTAGGAGATGTGATAGCCCACATATAAGAGGATAAATACAGTATCTCACAATCATTTCAGCTGTGACTTACAGAAATACATGAACCTTCTGCTTTGACTGCTATGCCTGGCCTATGTTTTTTTTTCTATAACTGGTTTTTAAGGAGCTGAGAGGGCCCACATTACTATTAACTATTGAATGGAGGCCCCTACAAATGCAACCAGAGGTGTACTACAGCAAAAACTTTCTTAAGGCTGAGGCCCCACGTCACAAAAATGCAGCATTTTACAGTATCTGTAAATCTCAATTATACCTGTGAAAATGCTGGTGTTTTACATATAGATATAATAGGGGCAGAAAATCCGCAGAGGAAAACTCTGAGCTATTATAGCTTAGCTTTCATTCACTTCAAGAGGAACAGAGCTGCAGTTTGCACTGCCACTGTGAAATGCACAAAGCCATCTGCTTCCATCTCTGTACACTGTATACTACCAGGCCTAGCAGCAGTCCCAAAAAGCTGACTGGTGTGGGGGGCCAGGTGTGCCTCTTCTCTACTCTGCTCAGATATTGATGCCTATTGATGCTCTAGTAAAAAAAAAAATCAGGAAAATGTCTTTAATGTCTATTGGAATTGTGGAGAAAGCAGAGCACAGCACCTAGTTACTGTACCTTTGTCAATTCCATAGATTTTGAATGGAGCAGAAGTGTGCAAGATGGAGCAGAAGCTTGCATGGTGGAACAGAAGAGTGCAAGATGGAGCAGAAGTGTGCAAGATGGAGCAGAAGCTTGCATAGTAGAGAGGGAGCATGCATGATAGAGCATAAACAAGCCTAGCGGAGCAGAAGCGTCCATGGTGGAGCAGAAGCCTGCATAGTGGATCAGAAGCATGCATGGTGGAGCACAAGCATGCCTGATAGAGAAAAAGCATGCATAGTGGATCAGAGTGGAAGAGTGAAGAAATCAGGCGATACCTTTTAGAGGCTAACTGAGTATATTTACAAGTAAGCTTTCAGGAGTACTAGCTAGCTCCCTTCATCAGACATGGTGTGATACAAGAACTGAAAATTCACAGATTTTTATACACATGGTTTTCAAAGCATTTTAGATTCTTTTAAAAAAATGCAATCTAAGTAGAGAAGTTATTTACAACAGGTCAAAAAAACAGTCTGGAAGACTTGTGGTGCGTGACGGAGGGATCAGTAATTCTTGCTGTTATCTGTTTGCTATCAGGAGGTGATTTGTGTCCCTCACAGGTCATACATAGTGTGATTTGAAGCTGGCATGAATATTGAGTTCAGTTCATGGTTCATACATAGTGTGACATGAAGCTGTCATGAATATTAAGTCCAAATTGCAGAGTTTGAAATTTTTGCATAAATTTATACTCCCATTCTTTTCTTTTCTCCTGCGTCTTAAAATGTCCCATTAAAACCACAGAAGCGTGCATGGTGTATCAGAAACGTGCATAGTAGAGAAGAAGCATGCATGATAGAGCAGAAGTGTGCACATATGTGTGCCCAGTTGAAATATGGGACCCAAAACCTCAATTATTATTATCAGTTGGGGATCTTAGAGATCAGACACTTGGTAATACATGTTAATTTTTGGAAAACCTCTTTAATGATTTTCCTTGAGCCATTATCCAAATGCCACTTGTAGCAATAATCCTTTAAATGTCTACTTCCTGGTGATGTATATGGGAAAGAGCAGTCAGATAAAAGCATCCATGATGACTCCCTAATGACCCAGATGGAGACTATGCAAATCTTGTTGACCTATAAGATATCATTCCCAAAATACTCCAGGGAAAACAACTGGCGACTACAAAGAGATAATCGGAATGACTTCTGTAATGGAGACTCTCTCTTCTCAGTTTAAGGGAAGCTAGATATTCGCTAAAAGGTTTGTCTACAACACAAATACCATTCAGTACATGAACAGTTAATATATTGTATATTAAACTGGAAAAATTCTTAGGACTTTCTTGCATTACACTACACCGACTGAAGAAAAGCATACTAAAGTCCAATAAAAATTTATCGGAAAAAATATGCAAGTAAACAGATTAAAGGGAACCTATGTTATTGTATGTATGATCATACAGGGAAGGCTGTCAATCACTGAGTCACTCCACCCACCGGACTACTATGTATAGAATGAGGAGGGATTTACATCAATAAAATACAAAATCTTTTCTACAAAACTACATAAATTTACTCAGCTCCTCCTTCTTTTGGCATTTTGATGGCATTTTCTTGGTCTACACATAAAACAAAGGAGTAAAACAGATTGAAAGCTAGTGGATATCGTGCACACAAAGTATATACTTATGATTATACTTTACTGATAGTAAAAACCTATCAAATGGTGTCCTATGTTGTGACTCTGCGCATGTGTCGGTCCTCTTAGTTACAGGGGTTTTCCAGGCTTTTATGACTGATGACCTATCTGTAGGATTGGTCGTCATTGGAAGATCAGCAGGCGTCCAAAACAGAGGATCAGCGCCTATCAGATATTTGAAGCAACAATGGAACTCCTTGATAACCTTTCCACTTCACATACCATGTGTCATCCCTGGACAAAGCACTGTACACAAAATGCCCATCTCCCCAGACCCTTCCGTCTGCCCAGATTGACATTTCTATTGGTCTCTTGATTGGATTCTCCGGGGCGTAGACAGCGGGAGCAACCAGGGAATGTGCTGTTAGTTAGGAGGGGCGCCAACGGTGTCCCTCGCCAACAAATGACTTTTAGATATTTAGGTATGGACTAAGGGCTATAAATTGAATCTTTGTGAAGGAAAGTCTAGCCACAGCCCGGAGAGGATGGGCAGGTGAGTGTTCTGTGCTGAGAACTCGGGGCACTGCACACAAAGTAGCCATCTCCTGGGCATTCACCATTGTGGTAAAACATGAATTTCTCGGTCATGCAACTTTCCTGACCATCACCCAGGTATGTTTACCCTTCTCTCCCCATCCTTTATATAGCAATGCCAGTGGACCGAGTTATCTACATTACTGACATACTCCCCTTTGATTACCTTACTTGTTTTTATATAGTTATGGATGCTGAATCAATAAATTTATGAAATTTTATTGGACTTTGGTCCATCCCGTTTCCCTTTTTGTCAGACCGTTATTTATCTGGGAACTGATGTTTTTGTTGCATTGTCCGTAACAAGCCTTGTCATATCTCTAGGCACAGCAACATAAAAAAGCAAGGTAAAAGGACCTTTGTGACTCATACAGTATACCATTCTATGGAGACTATTAATCACTGTCTGAGAAGTCAACTTCATAAATCAGGATTGTTATTAAAAAAAAAAAAAAAGACTTTAGAAACATTTTCTCGCAGCTTGATGGATCTGCGTCTCTGTTTCTTAACTTCATAAGAGCTGTGATAATAAGGGGGGAGTAATTTATACGCTGCACTAACTATTGATTAAGCTTTCAGCCGAGCCGCAGGAAGCGTGTGCACATCACTTTTATACCCTCTAACTTAGCACACATATTATTTCATTATATCCCTATTGTTTTTCTTTTATACAACCACCATGGCTACCGTTCCGTCTTCTTAAAATAGAGTCTGTCCCTCTCCATGGCTCATGGACTAAACACACTTATGCATATATTGGCAAATAAAAGCTAAGTTTTGCCTAAGGTGTTGAAACTATGTAGCAGAAGTTTAATTCTCCAGGGTGCGTGTAATGGGATATTAATATCTGTCAATCAGTCATGCTGTCATTTATAGGGCTCCCATTATATTGAGGCAGAAATCCAGGACACTAGTTTTTTTTTCGAGCCTATAAATAATATTCATGTAGGACTCAATACCGGCAGACTGGTTATAAAATGTAGACTTATTCTAAGATCTAGCGTTACGGAGCGACACACTCATGCTCAGAAGTGTGTGTAGCACAGGGAGAATTTGCAGGATGTGTACAAATTAGAGATGATCCAATTTCTCAAAAATTCGATTTGGCTGCTTCGCTGAATTTCCCAAAAAATTCACTTCGATCCGAATTACTTTGCGGCGAATCACATTAAAAACAGCTATTTTCCTGGCTGCAGAGAGCCTGGGGATATACATTTTACACTATGAACACGTCGGAATACAGTAGACTTTAGAAAGACTATTCTACTCCTACCATTGCCGTGGCATCACGCCCCCTGCGATGTCCTTGTACGCCGGACATGCGCAGAGCCGCTCGGAATAGAGTCAAGATGGCCGCCGGACATGCGCAGAAACGGTCTTGTATGGGATATAATCAAGATGGTTGCTGGACATGCGTAGAGCTGCTCGGAATAGAATCAAAATGGCCGCCAGACATGCGCAGAGTCGCTCGTGTAGGAATAGGATAAAGATGGCCGCCTTGAGCGGCTCGGCGCATGTCCAGTGGCTATCTTGATTCTATTCCGTGCGGCTCTGCATATGTCCGGCTGCCATTTTTATTATTTTACTAAACAAGCGAGAAGGATCAGGACATCGCAGGTGGCGTAATGCAACGGCAAAGATAGGAGTAGAATAGCCTTTCTAAAGGCTATTGTGACTTGTCCTTAGTTTAAAAGGCAATTCAATACCACAAAGCGTGAGGAAATCCGGATTCGATGCAAATCGAATATTTCCTGAAATTCGGATCAAATTCCACTTCGTCAGCTTCGATTCACTCATCTCTAGTCCTATTGTTAATATCTGTCATATTTATCATCGGTTCAGGACAGAGCCATTTTTCCTGGTTCAGGACCAGACAAACTTTTTTTTTTACAAAAATGTGGTTTGGAGGGCTATAACATTTTTTCCTTTGGGTTATTCACATGATTTTTGTGTCTTTTTTTACGATAAACAGGGATTTATTTTTATGTTGTTTTTATTTTTGCATGTTTTTTCTATATATTAATATTCAAGACAATGTAAAAAAAAAAAAAAAAAGGAGGGGGAAGATATCTGTACTTCACATTTTTCATATTTTTTCTAATAGCAAAAAAAAAAAAAAAATTTTTATGTAGGTGACACTTATTATTATTATTGTATTCGCCTGGGGGTGGGGCTAGAACCGGTGACTGGCATGGTAGTAGCATTTGTTTTACTTTATTGTTTTGTGTCTCTTTATTTATTCATTTTTTTACATATTGCAATATAGTTTTGAGGGAAAAAATTCAGTATAACTTTATTTTTTTTTTAAATTTATTTACAGTATATCCCTGATAATTCTGGACTTAGGAGTCCGGGGGGGGGGATCCTACACTTATACAAGGAAGACTGGTATTCACTAACATTTTTAATTTAAATTCTTGCTCATTCTGAGCTTAGGAGTCCAGTGGGCGGTCCTACACATTGATTGACAGCGATCTCCCACTTGTACAAGGAAAAATGTCAATCACTGAGACCGCCCACTGGACTCCTAAACATAGAATGATGGAGATTAAAATTAATAATATAGAAGATATTATTATGTGGGAGGGCACTGACAGCTGATGGGAAGTTTGTGTGCAGACATGTTTTGAAGAAGTTTTCATGGGCGCGTTACGTCACCAGGAGAGCACTAGATGCCACGAGGAGGCCCAAAAGAGGTGAGGGAAGGGGAGCATAAATGTTTTTGTTTTTTTTCACCTCCCCTGGGCCCAGAAGAGACCCCAGAGTATAATAATTTAATGAAATGCATGTCGCGGTGGCCATTTTAGTTAATCTGAGACGACTCCCCAATTGGTTTTGTTGAAAACTGAACAATTTGGGATATTCAAGTTAAATCCTGGCTCGTGTCAAAGCAGTTCGCCCATGTCTAATGACTAAGTATTGAATGTATACTATTTTCTGTATTTATTCCCTAGCATCACCAATATACAGTACATACAGTAGGCATCCATTACTTTATACAGCAGTACCTTGTAAGGCTGTATGAACCCGAAAACCATTGGTAATAGTCTTAAGCAGCTCTAAGAGACAGATCTACTGAGGTCGCCGTCTTGTTAATGGAAGATTAACATCTTTAAATGTTTAGCCCTGGAGTCAAAAACTTGTTTTAGCCTATAGAAATCTATCAGCTACTTAACTACTTGTTCCGTCATTAGTATTGGAGGCTCATTGACTCCCTCCATCACCTTCAGGCATCATTTCTCCAGGGCCCCTGTTCCTCATATTGCTGTTTCTTACCAATGTTCCTCACCATTCTATGTACACTAATCCCACTTCCAGCTTCAATTTCATTAACCCCTTTAATGGCAGCATATTTTGATAGCGGAAGGTGCAAGTCCCAAGTCTATTGTGATGTCTTTTGGTAATTCTGTAAAAATTTCGGCCTTGCAATCTAATAGGAGAAGGTCGGAATCCTAGCTTTCAGAGACAGCCAGGGATTCAGAGAAGAATAAAGAAAAGATTTACAGCAGCTCCTATTTTCTATGTTTCATCAATATTGGACATGTCACTCACGTCAGCAAGTATTGGATATGGTAATCACGTGATCGCTGGATGTCCCCAAGCATATCACAGCTTCTTGGTCTTAGCAGACCCAGATCAGCTCATGCGAATGACAAATGGGACAACAGGGGGCCGTTATCCCCTGTAACAAAAAAAAAAAGGTTATAAAATGTAAAGTGTCTTTTATGACCTCTTTGTTGTTTGATCAAAGCAAAAAAGGAACTCACTAAAAGAGAAACTTTCACCACCTCCACCAACTCATACTTAAAGAGGCAGCGCTCCACTTATTCAGACACAGTTGGAATTTTTTTTCCTATTTAGATCCCACCATTACTGAGCAATCAGTGCAGCTAGTTTCAGCACCCAATATGCTAATTTGGTACTCTACTGTCAGGTAGGTGGTCCTAGACTGTCTTCTTCAACCTCTGACTGCCCACCTGACAGTAGAGAGTGTAATTAGCATATTCGGTACTGAAACTAACAAAAAATTGCTCAGGAACGGTGGGGGCTAGAGAAAAAATTCCAACTGCTTTGGAATCATTGTGTACACCTATTGAAGGAAGCAAAGAGCTGGTGGAGGTGGGGAAAGATCTTCTTTAATACAGTACTTTATGTCAATTTACAAATTTAACAAATAAAGTATAAATTGATAAAAAATACTTAAAAATTGTTATACACTTTACTACTAATAAAAGTAAAACAGAAATAAAAAAATTCTCATAAAATTGTATTAACAAACAACCCCAAATGTTATTCTGGTAACAACATATAAAGGGCTGTTTAATCATGTTGTGTGCAAAATGGCTAAATTCTGGTCATTTAGGACCAAAATACTGGTCTTTAAAGGGTTAAATGTTATAGCACCATTTGTATATATCGAGAACCAGCAAGCACTGGAACGTTATCCTCTTATCTATTCATGTGTATGTGTATAACCACTGACCTAGAAAAAGCTCAAGTGACACAAGTTTTATCCAACTTCGAAGCTTTGCTTAAATCTGAGCTTAAAACAATGACCATTGTATTCATTCAGGAGGATAACTATTACCGTGGTCTTCAGGATTATGTAGGTAGTAGGTAGGTAGTAGTAAGTAGTAATGTACAGTCATGGCCAAAAGTTTTGAGAATGATACAAATATTAATTTTTACAAAGTCTACTGCTTCAGTTTTTCTAATGGCAATTTGCATATACTCCAGAATGTTATAAAGAGTGATCAGCTTAACAGCAATTACTTGCAAAGTCAATATTTGCCTAGAAAATGAACTTTATCCCCCAAAACACATTTCAACATCATTGCAGCCCTGCCTTAAAAGGACCACCTAACATCGTTTCAGTGATTGCTCCATTAACACAGGTGTGGGTGTTGATGAGGACAGGGCTGGAGATCAATCTGTCATGATTAAGTAAGAATGACACCACTGGACACTTTAAAAGGAGGCTGGTGCTTGCCATCATTGTTTCTCTTCTGTTAACCATGGTTATCTCTAAAGAAACACGTGCAGTCATCATTGCACTGCACAAAAATGGCCTAACTGGGAAGAGTATTGCAGCTAGAAAGATTGCACCTCAGTCAACAATCTATCGCATCATCAAGAACTTCAAGGAGAGAGGTTCCATTGGTGCCAAAAAGGCTCCAGGGCGCCCAAGAAAGACCAGCAAGCGGCAGGACCGTCTCTTAAAAATGTTTCAGCTGCGGGATCGGGCTACCAGCAGTGCAGAGCTTGCTGAGGAATGGCAGCAGGCAGGTGTGAGTGCATCTGCACGCACTGTGAGGCGGAGACTCTTGGAGCAAGGCCTGGTCTCAAGGAGGGCAGCAAAGAAGCCACTTCTCTCCAGAAAAAACATCAGGGACAGACTGATATTCTGCAAAAGGTACAGGGAGTGGACTGCTGAGGACTGGGGTAAAGTCATTTTCTCTGATGAATCCCCTTTTCGATTGTTTGGAACATCTGGAAAACAGCTTATTCGGAGAAGAAGAGGTGAGCGCTACCACCAGTCTTGTCTCATGCCAACTGTAAAGCATCCTGAAACCATTCATGTGTGGGGTTGCTTCTCAGCCAAGGGAATCGGCTCTCTCACAGTCTTGCCTAAAAACACAGCCATGAATAAAGAATGGTACCAGAATGTCCTCCAAGAGCAACTTCTCCCAACCATCCAAGAGCAGTTTGGCGCTCAACAATGCCTTTTCCAGCATGATGGAGCACCTTGCCATAAAGCAAAGGTGATAACTAAATGGCTCAGGGAACAAAACATAGAGATTTTGGGTCCATGGCCTGGAAACTCCCCAGATCTTAATCCCATTGAGAACTTGTGGTCAATCATCAAGAGACGGGTGGACAAACAAAAACCAACAAATTCAGACAAAATTAAAGCATTGATTCTGCAAGAATGGACTGCTATCAGTCAGGATTTGGTCCAGAAGTTGATTGAGAGCATGCCAGGGAGAATTGCAGAGGTCCTGAAGAAGAAGGGTCAACACTGCAAATATTGACTTGCTGCATTAACTCATTCTAACTGTCAATATAAGCTTCTGTTACTCATAATATGAATGTAATTATATTTCTATATGTGATAAAAACATCTGACAAACACACATAAAAACCAGAGGGCAGCAGATCATGTGAAAATATAATATTTGTGTCATTCTCAAAACTTTTGGCCATGACTGTAGGTAGTAGGTAGGCCAGGTGTCACCTTCAGCATATATGAGCACATAATACTTGTAGGTACATTTGTGAGTTATTTTACATTGGTTACAATAGATGAAACTTGTTATGGACATGTTCACATTTTAATGCATCTTTTTTCCAGGTTCATATACAGTAGCTGGATCTCAAAGTTAGCAGTAGAGTTGAGAATTGCATCACTACTGCACCATAACATGCTGCAAAAAAACTGTTGACCCTACTAACGCTAGATTCACACTAGGGTTTGGCTTTCCGTTTTTCGGGTCCACTTGGGGAAGGGGAAAGCTAACCCGCTTAAAAAGATTATAATGGGGTCCACCGGGTTTCCTCCCAAAAAATGTGGAAAAATGCGAAGAGAAAAGTCCTGCTTGCAGGACTTCTTTCTCCGCACTTTTTAAAGTGCTTTCGGGGACGGAAACATAGTTCAAGCGCTAGTGTAAACCTAGCATAATATATACGGCATCATTTACATACACTGGACGATGACTTTATTAGAGACCCATCTAATAGAGCATTTGACCTTTTTTGGCCTTCAGAACTTCAGTAGTATGTCATGCAGTTTTCGTTTGCGGACTTTCTGTTTCAATTATCCCTATACGGAAAACGCCAGCACGTCCGCAGGCAGGGGCGCACCGCTAATGAGGCGAGGTGAGGCGGCCGCCTCGGGCGGCACTGTCCGGGGGGTGGCATTTTACTATTTAATGTAAACCAGCCCAGGACAGGCCGCTTTAAAAAAAAAAAAAAAACCAGAGCTGAGCGCGGCCTGTCCTGGGCTGGTTTACAAGACGTCGCATCTCAGCGCAGGCGGCGACACAATGACGTCATCACGACGCCTACGCTGAGACACAGACATCGCGGACAAGAGGAGGAGGCGGCGGTGGCTGCATCAAGGCATCGCAGGTGAGTATAGCTTTTTTTTATATATATAAATAGACCGTTACCTGTTGGAGTATCCCCGGCAGGTAACGGCCTATTTATTTACCTACCCCGCGTCTGCTCGTGGCCGCCCCCGCTTCCCCTTCTGCTATGGGCCACAGAAAGGGAAGTGGATAACGCTGTGAGCGGCCGCGGGTATCGGTAAGTTAGGCCGCGGGCTGCAAATACTACTATTATTATACTCCGGGGTCTATTCAGACCCCGGAGTATAATAATCGGAGGCCTAGGGTTGGTGAGGGAACATAAAAAACAGTGTTACTCACCTCCTGCGATCCGATGTAACTCCGAGCAGGCTTGAGGCCTGTGGTGACGTCATCAGGTCGCGTCGCCGGCCTGATCACGTGACGTGTGTGCGCAATTAAACAGGGCCGAAAGCTGCAAGGAGTGCACCGGTGTCCAGGATAGGTAAGTAACTCTGATTTTTATGTTTGTATTCTCCCCCTGGGTCTCCAATCATTATACTCTGGGGTCCGAAAAGACCCCAGAGTATAATAATAGTTCATGGGTCGGCCACTATGGGGCATAATACCCTGTGCAGGGACCATTGTAGAGCATAATACCCTGTGCAGGGGCCACTCTGGAGCATAATACAAGAGCAGGGGCCACTATAGAGCATAATACCGAGTGCAGGGGCCACTATAGAGCATAATACAAGTGCAGGGGCCACTATGGAGCATAATAGCAGTGCAAGGGCCACTATAGAGCATAATACAAGTGCAGGGGCCACTATGGAGCATAATACCAGTGCAGGGGCCACTATGGAGCATAATACCATGTGCTGGGGCCACTATAGAGCATAATACAAGTGTAGGGGCCACTATGGAGCATAATACCAGTGCAGGGGCCAATATGGGGCATAAAACTGTGTGCAGGAGTTGCTGCGGAACATAATACCGTGTGCAGTGGCCAATGCGGGGCATAATACCGTGAGCAGGGGCCACTATGGAGCATAATACCGTGTGCAGGGGCCGCTGAGAGGCATAATACAGTGTGCAGGGGCCGCTGCGGGCCATAACACTGTGTAATACTGTGTGCAGGGGCTGCTGTGGAACTTTATAGTGTGTGTAAATGGGGCGCTATAAACATGGGCTATGGCACCTGTTTATATTATACGCTGTCTGTTTATAGTGACCGTGTGATGTAATTGTAGCCTTGTCACATACTGTAGACATGTACAGGACGAGGCTGCAGTTACATTACATGGCCGCTATGAGATGAAATACACTATGTAAACAGAGAAGCGGTCACGGCGCTTACACAGGTAACATTCAAACAGCTGATCAGTGGGGGTCCTGGCTTTTTGAACCCCACTGATTAGTTTATTAATGACCTGGAAAACCTTTTAATTAGTTAACACCTGGGGTATTATTAATAAGGGGCACTATTTATACAGGGTACACACGGACATTATTAATATAAAGATGCACTTGGGAGTATTATTCATTATGGGGGGTTATATCATATATTATATAATTGGGGGTAGCAGCAGGATGGGGGCTTTGTGCAGGTGAGGACAATGTGGATGCCTGGAAAAGTGAGGAGCCAAAGATGTCTGTGTTGCAACCTTTACAGAGACAAGTCACAGCTGGAAGAAGTGGTCATGGCGGTCCAGAGGGAAGAGAAGGGAAATGTGAAGGATTAGTCAGAGACGTCACCTGTAAGTCACAAAATGTTACTGCCCTGTATTCACCTAAATGATAGAGGATAAATACCTGAGTGATGGGGGTCTGTCTGCTGAGACCCCCACTGAGCCTGAGAATTGGGTTTTTCCCCCCACTAGGTGGGAATTCAGCCTGACCGCAGCCATATATATAGGTTTGTCACTTGGTGGATGGATGAACCCGCGTGGCTCTCATTCACTTCAATGGGAGTGCCAAAGATACCCGAAGTCCAGTACTCAGCTATCTGCGGCGCTCCTATTATAGAGAATGGGGGCCACGTGGGCTCGTCCATCCACCAAGCAGAAGATGTGTGAAGTTACTTTCATTGTTAATGCCGTGTTGTTGATCTGATACTGAAGTAATACAGGAAGAAGAATTCTTAAAAACTGTTTTATAACTTTGTGTATTGTGTATATTGTGCGACGATAACAGTGTGTTAAACTAGTAGCATGGAAACTCAGTTTTTTTTTTTTTTTTTTTTGGGGGGGGGGCGTCTTTCTATAGTCCGCCTCAGGCAGCAAAGAGGCTAGGTTCACCACTGTCCGCAGGTATAATTGACATGCTGCGATTTATAAAATCGTGGTCCTTTTTAAAAACACAGATTTTCCAATGCAGATTTTTTTCTATGATATGTGGATCGGATCAGCCTGAATTCCATTCACTTTGCAGGTAATGTAAAAGGCCTGTCCCCCCTGAAGGGACGACCAATTGTTTCAGGAGTAAATAGCTTGTGTCAAAATGCTGGGATTTATCTTGATAAAGTTTTAAGATCCTTTGTAACTTTCCTCCCGTCCTATGTACAGGATACCTCTGATTTACTTCGCAAATTGGAAGGCATAACCCTGGATGAGGGGGTTATTTTATGCTCTATTGATGTGGAGGCATTATATTCATCAATATCGCATCAATGGGGTCTAAAAGCCGTGGAGTATTATCTTAAATCACGGGATAACCAATATCGTGCCCACAGTCAATTTATCTTGGATCTTTTAGAATTCTCATTGACTCATAACTTTTTTTCATTTAACGGTAAGCACTTCCACCAGCTCAGGGGCACTGCCATGGAGGAGACTATGGCATTCATAGATGAAAGAGAGAATTTTATAACTAAAATTGAACTGTGGGCACGATATATTGATGATATCCTGGTCCTTTGGAGGGGAAGTGCAGAGTCTTTTTCAGCATTTGTAGACACTCTAAACGTGAATAAAATTGGTTTATCTTTCACATTTGAAGTTGGTGGCTCTACCCTTCCTTTTTTAGATGTGTTGATTTCTAAAGGTTGTGGTGGTACACTTAATACCAAAGTGTTTAGGAAAGCTAGAGCCACCAATTCCTTTCTTCAATGGAGGAGTAATCATCCTTATCCATTGAAGAGGGGAATTCCTCGTGGCCAGTATCTGAGACTCAGAAGAAATTGTTCTGGGGGGCAGGACTTTGTGGACCAGGCTGCCGACCTTAGGTCAAGATTTATAAAACGTGGGTATCCTGATAGGATCATAAGGGAAACCTATAAATCTTCCCTGAAATGTGATCGTATGCAGTTATTGACCCCTAAAAAGGTAGAACAAGCTAGTTCAGAAAAGATTGTCTGGTTGATTGGAACCTTTGACAATGGGGCATCACAAGTAAGGGAGATCTTACAGCGTCATTGGGATATTTTAATCATGGATCCCGATATCAAGGCAGTTGTAAGTGAGAGACCACAGATTACTTTTAGAAGAGGAAGATCTTTGAAAGACCGTTTGGTTCATAGTCATTTGGATGTACAGAAGACAACTACATCATGGCTTTCCCCACCAAAGGGTTGCTATAAATGTAGCAGTTGTTCCTCATGCCCATTTATACTGGCAGGACGAGAATTTTTCTCAGAAAATTTAAAAACCTCTTTTAAAATCAAACACTTTATATCTTGTCGATCTAGAGGAGTGATCTATAAGATCACATGCCAGTGCAAATTGGAATATATCGGTAAAACCAACCGAGAACTGAAGAAAAGAATTGGTGAACATCTTGGGGATATACGGCATGAACGGGATACCCTAGTGGCGAGACATGTTAACTCATGCCACGGAGGTAATGTTAACTGTCTACGTTTTACAGGAATTGATTTAGTTAAACCCCATCCAAGAGGAGGGGACTGGCATAGAATGACATTGCAATGTGAATCCAAATGGATATTGAAAATAAAAACTGAGATTCCAGGTGGTCTTAATGAACGCCTTAATTTCTGCTGTTTTATTTGATCTCCCCCTTCTTCCCATTTATTTAGACAAATTTCATGGCTAGGATATTTCCTTCATATCTAAATACAGGTCTAGATCTACTTGTTAGATCTGGTAGACTATACATTTTGGTGCTATAATTAGGTAACTGTGGTATTTTATTTGCATATATATCTGTACAAGATGATATGTATATCCATCCTTAGAGAAATCTTTGTGCCCCTGACCAATTTTGCTGACTCAGTCCAGCCCTTAATGTTCTGGGGCTACAGTACCTGGATAGAGACTGACAGGGTCTCTCCAGGTTCCTTTCATATTGGTATACTTTGCTAGCAACTCACTGGTTGTGGTATAGCTTTGTCTAATAAACATTTCTTATCCTTCCAGGCAGTTTATGCGCTTTGTGGGACCTTTATTATTCAGTCCCACAGCGCATATCTGCCTTAGGTCTCTCAGCGCCGTCTGTAGGAGGATATGCGCATGCGCGGGGTGTTTTCTTCACGCATGCGCACTTTCGACTGTGATCGAGTGCTTCTGCGCATGCGCGGAGATTTTTTACTTTGCGCATGCGCAATTTGGTTTTTAGCGCTCGCATCAATATGGGCAAACGTGACACTATGCATTACATCATCAATGTGCGCGTTTTTTAGCGCCATATTCAAACAAACATCATTTTATGTGAACTTGAGCACACCTGTTTGTAGGCAGAGTTTATCGCTATATAAGTTGCCCTGATTCACTTTGCTCTTACTGCCATTGTCACTACATGGAGTCAGTTAGCATCTAGCGGTTTTCCTCCATTGTGGGGTTTTCTTTATGTTTTGTTCTACCACTGTAGGCAGCATGTATTAGTATTATTTTTTACATATATTTGACCAAGTTTTTTGGTTCTTATGAGTAGTCTAATAAGTCCCCTGATGATTGGTGCATTACTGTACCAGGAAACGCGTAGGGATTAGGGTTCTATAGGGTCACTTTAAGGACAGCTTGGTACTGCCCTTGTTAGGGCAGGAGTCATTTCGGGTGTTAGTGGAAAGTACAGGGGCATGAATAGTGACTTAGTTCATCCTCCTGTTTTGCACCATCACCTGCCGGGTTCTCCTGCCTCAGATGTTGGTAAGATCGTTCCATTTTCTAATTATTTAACCGCCATGATGTTTTATGGTATATGGTGGTGAATGTTTATATACTTGTTATAACGTTGGACTCCATTGAGTGGCTATGTTAACTTTGATGTTTGTTCTACATTTTTTGACATTTTTTAATGTTTAGTAATTAAATGTTAAGTTTTATTATTGTTTGCATCAGTGCTTTCCTGACTAATGTAAAATGCAGCACTTTTTGCCACAGTGTTTCCGCTGCATTTTTGCAATGTGGGGCTTCAGCCTAATCCACAGAAAACTTTATCACTTGCTGCCATCTGGGGTCATGTGTTTAAAGGGAGTCTATCATTCGCAAAAACACTTTTAAACTAATGGCGCGTTGGAATGGCCTTTAAAAAGGCCATTCTTCTCCTACATTTCCTTGTTGTCTTCTCCCAGTCGATTCCAAGATAATTAGTTTCTTCATGTATGTAAATGAGCACCACAGAGCACCCGAGGTGTACCTTCTCTTCGGCGAGCACCCGTCGACCTTATCACTTCTTACCACCCCTTTAGCTGTTGCGGTGACTCCCCTCTTGGCCTTCTTTCTTCTTACTTCTCGCTTGCAGCGAATTCTCGCGACTGCGCATGCGCAATCGGCTCTGCCACGCTCTTGTGACAGACCACGGGAAAATGGCGGCCCGATTGCGCTTGCGCAGTCGCGAAAATTCGCTGAGAGCAAGAAGTAAGAAGAAAGAAGGCCAAGAGGGGAGTCACCGCAATGGCTGAAGGGGCGGTAAGAAGTGATGACGCGATGGGTGCTTGCAGAAGAGAAGGAACGCCCCGGGTGCTCCATGGTGCTCATTTACATACATGAAGAAACAAATTATCTTGGAATCGGCTGGGAGAAGAAAACAAGGAAATGTAGGAGAAGAATGGCCTTTTTAAAGGCCATTCCAACGTTCCATTAGATTAAAAGTGCTTTTGTGAATGATAGACTCCCTTTAATAGAGGTAAGCTCCAATCATAAAAGGGCAGAGGTCTCTAAACAGTGACCTTTTGATATATATGTTTGTAGGCTTTTAGCAATATAAAGATCTATACTGGAAGTTCTGTAGGTGCCGACCACTGTAGGGTGTGATCAGATCTTTATGTATATTAGCTAGTTAATAAGGCTGGTACATTTGTAGAATCACCATTGCAGAGTGTGCTATATACATCATGGCACTTACTGTATTATTAGATGACTACAGTGTCGCCCCTAAGCTATACCACCTGGTGTATACTACTACTACATTTCTGTGCAGAAAGTTTGCCTGTGAATGAGGCCTGGCAGCGGAAAGTTAAGCTGGCACATGGTCAAATTTATTGAGAAGGCTGCAAACAATCAAAGTTAAATAACATCAAAATAAATCCTTCCCGGTTTGACTACACCGATACATTCCCTGACTAACAGCTGGAGATCTCTCTGCCAGTCTACAAAAACAATAACTTTTCTGAAATCTGTATCTACAATAATTTCTACATTCTTCTCACACTGATTGTCTCTCCCTTAAAGGGACCTGTCATGCTGACTAGAGTCCTATTTGCTGGCTGCATGTTATAGAGCAAGAGGAGCTGAGCAGATCGATATATAATTATTTTGGGGAAAGATTCAGTATAACTTGTAGTTTATCCATTGTTCTATTTATACTTAGTGGTCCAGTAGGTGGAGCTACTCAGTGATTGACAGTTGTCTTTTTATGAACAGTCACTTATAGGACCGCCCACTGGACTACCGAATGTAAAAAGAACATGGATTTAAATGCATGAAATACTAGTTATCCTAAATCTTTACCCATATAACTATATATCAATCTGCTCAGCTCCTCCTGCTCTATAATATACTGCCTACAGATCAGACATCATGTTCAGTAGGACAGGTTCCCGTTTATTGCCTTATCTCCTTCTTTATAAGGTCACACTCCTGGAGTCAGAGATCATACTATTCTGTTTGCTACAGCTGACATCATCCATACTGCAATAGGTACAATGATCCCAACCATTTAACCTGTTAGAAGCTGCCGTCAATACTGGCCATTACTAGAGCTGAGCGAAGTATTCAAAAATTCGATTCGGCAACTTCGCCGAATTTTCCTATACGATTCTATTCGATCCAAATTAAATCGCAGCGAATCGTGTTAAAAAAACAGCTATTTATTTGCTGCAGAGAGCCGAGGTGAGTGGGTGGGTGGCAAAATGGCGGAACCCCTTGGATGCTGCGGTCATCTTTGAACGTGGCATCCAAGGTGTTAAAACCCCGATCGGTTATGGAGCAGGGTGTTAGGTATCAGTTACAGCTAACACCCTGCTCCATAATGATTGGGGGTTTTAACACCTTGGATGCAGCAGTCAAACATGCCGTGGGCGCTCGCAAAGGAGTTAAAGGGCTTTGACATCACAGGGCTGGCTGCTGATTGGCTGCACGCATGGCATTGTGGGTGATCCCGCGTTCCCAGAGTTCCTTGCCCCATGTCCTAAAATGGGCAGCAGCCATTTTGAAAAAAATGCGATTCGTTGCCACGAAGCGTGAGGAAATCCAGATTCGATGTGAATCGAATATTTCCTGAAATTTGGATTGAATTCCACTTCATCAGCTTCGATTCGCTCATTTCTAGCCATTACCTTTTCTTTTAAAGGGTCAGCGTGGCAAAACAATAGATTTGATACCTCCCCAATATCCCACCTCCCATAGGAAACCAGTTAGTTAGTTATAGGGGTTGTCTAGGCAAAAATTTTATACTTTAAATTGGCCAGGGGAAGTGGAAAAAAAAAAAAATAATTCTCATCTTTTCCAGGTGCTCCAGTGCCTCCCGGCTCGGTCCGGTCCTGCCAGTCCATTGTTGTATTTTGGCGGAAGTCCCCGCTTTGAGGGTGGCAAACACAAAAAATTTCAGGTTCAGTCTATCCAAAAGTTTTGGACAAACCAGCTTGTTATGAACCTGTTCGCTCATCTATAACAGAGATCCATCTCAGGTATTGATTGGCTGAGTGATCATTTCCTGTGTGGAGGGAAGAAGCAGGAAGAACAAACCAGAAGGGGCCTAAAGTAATGAAATGGGAGCAGACCCTTTAAAATAAAAATAAAAATGTACCATCCAGACAACATCTTTAATTTCCATTTTCAAGACTGGCAATATACTGTAATTGGAAGCAGTGGAGTGGATTACAAGTTTCTCCCATGGTATACATAAAAAAGTTATTAATTGTTAGTTACAAAGTTTCCCTCTCATGTTCTTCTTACTCTGTAGAAAATCAGCTAAAGAGTTAAATACAATATTAAGCAATGCCGAAAATATTATCATGGAAATCTAATACCTATAAAATCTCAGTCTCTTTATTAAATGTAACTTGTGTGTGATACTGGTATAATATAGGAGTATGCGTACACTGACATGAAGGTAATGACATTGCGGAACCTTGTAAAACAACTATAAACTGGGGAAGTGGCTGAGTTACTGAGCTGGTACATTAAATGCTGAACCGAAAGGTAAATGAAGCAAATCTCACATATGCTGCTTACTTAAATCTATGTTATACACTGTTGTTTTACTGCCTGCTCTTCATCACATAAGTCATCTATGGTTAGGAAAAGCCATCAATAGCAGATTGGTGACTCAATTGATATCAATATTTGCTGATGGTGGGTTTGCCCCATGTAGGATCCCCATCAATCTGATATTCACGACCATAGGTTATCAATATCTTAACCCTTTAAACAGGGAAAAGACACAGGCCCAATAAGTTTAACCAATAATCTTATAATTTTCATCCATGGAAAGACAGAAACCTTTACAAGACAGATGCCAATATCCCCAAATTAGCTTAACAATTATCGAACAAGAACTGAACAAACTATCAATATTCTGATCATGAATATATAGAAAAGTCTGCATACATAACATTTTTTTTTAAGTTTAGACCCTGTGGTGAAAAATTGATAAAATTAAATTGTTTGCAAGTAAAATTTTAGGCTACTTTTATAGCTGCACTGTTATTTTTGCATTTTTTTTCCATTATAGGAACAGAAAAACAAAAATATCGGTAGAACTGAATATGCTGGGCACCAACAATGCTCAAAAGACCATACTGAATGTAATGAGATCCATTGGGTTTCTGTCATAGCTTCTGTTGTGTTAACCGAACAAAATAGTTCAGCATACAGCCCCATTATGTCCACCATTTTTGATGGAATCTGCCAAAAAGGATTCTAATGGACACAGATATCAGCATAGTCATGCACAAAAAGCGTTACTATTAGTGTTGTTGATGTTGTTGTTGTTACTATTCTTATTATTAGTATCATAATTGCAGTGTTGTTATTAATAGTGTTACTATTGATGATATTATTGTTAGCATTGATAGTATTATTATTATAAATATAATTAATGTTGTTACTATTCTTGATTTTGATAGTATTATTATTATTAGTGTTATTATAGTTGGTGTTGTTGATATTAATATTATTATTATTAGTAGTAGTAGTAGTAGTAATGTTGATGTTACTATTAATGTTGTTCATTTTGTTATTATTATTACTAGTGTTGTTATTATTGTTAGTGGTGTTGATGTTACTATTGTTGATATTGTTAACATTGTTGTTATTAGTGTTGATTTTTTTTATTATTACTAGGGTTGTTATTATTGTTGTGGATGTTATTATTGTTGTACTTGATATTGTAATTTGTTTTGTTGTTGTAAATATTATTGTTAATATTATTAGTAGTCTTGTCATTATCAGTGTTTTTGTTGATATTATTGTTGTAGTTGATATGGTTGTTATAGTTGATTAGTGTTAAATAATTATTATTATTATTAATAATTATTATTAATAGTAGTAGTAGTAGTAGTGTTGATATTATTAGTGTTGGTCTTTATTTTGTTATTACTAGTGGTGTTATTATTGTTAGTGTTGTTGATACCATTTTTGTTAACATTGTTGATAATAGTGTTGTTAATATTATTATTAGTGTTGTTTATGTTAATGTTGTTATGGTTGCTATTACTGTTGATTTTATTATCACTAGTGTTGTTGCTATTGTTAGTGTTGCTGATTTTGTTATTATTATTATTATTATTATTTCTAGTGTTGTATTTATTGCTAGTGTTGTTGATCTTGTTGTTGATGTTATTATTATTAATGTTGTTGTTTATTTGTTATTATTATTATTATTATTATTACTAGTGTTGTTGTTCTTGTTGTTCTTTGTTATTATTGTTTGTGTTATTATTATCATTGTTATTTTTATTATTATTGTTGCAGTTATATTATGTAATGTTACAGATACTACAAAATATTTTAAATACTTTGTATTTTATTTTTATTTTGTATCATAGTTTCCACTTTTTTTTTCAACAGAAATTATTATATTCTAAAGAGGAAAAACAAGAATATAGACGTTTAATAGGAAGCAGATTATAGATGTGCACTGACAGGGGAGATTTTTGTGACCCACTTTCTGATGACACCTTAATCACACTGTAAATTTAGGCAGAGATTGGTGCAAATAGACAATGCTGTTATTGATTTGGACGCTCAAAATTCTGGTCATGCTGCACCCTAGGGACATGATTAGCTAAACACGAACACACAAACATCTCAAATGCCACTGAGCGCTGTAATCTTGTGTGTTGTCCACTGACCCAGACATCATCACAAAGACATATCTTATGCAGCCAGTTGGAGCCAACTGACTTCAATTATCCCCATTACAGCATGTCAGGGAAGGAAGGCATCGTAAATACAGTGTGTTAAGCAGGCGTTGAGGCCCTGGAGCTGGGGTAATGATGCTCACATGGATCTGTGAGACAGCTTTGGAAGTAATCTTTTCTCTTCATCATTCCCCGAAACATTAGTGCACAGAAAACAGCATGAGTTATGGGTTTCATACAAGATTTATGTATCCAAGGAGCAAATATACAAAATACAGCCATTTTAGTATTATTTCCAAACTGTACATTGCATTTGATTTGTTCCATGAAAAATATGAACTCCTGTTGACTGCATTTTGAAATGAAATCCAAGTTGTTAGACGCAATGAGATTTCTGACATAAAACTTTAGGACATTCATATTTTGCTCACTAAATATGGAGATATTGTTATATAGCGGCAGATTGGTATTTTGCTATATTAATATAAATCTCTTCTAGCACCACAACATATTATACGCTTCATAATTAGTTCTATGGCATAGCTGTTATCTATACAGAATGATTTAATAGGCTTTCTGTTCCAAACAATAGCAAGAAGCGCCCATGTATAATGCTGGATATAATTGATATTTTATGGTTTGTTTGTTGTTTGTTTATAAACTTTCTCTTAGACAACTGATTTATGATGGCGCAATGGAGGGCACAAAAGAGACTTTACCTTACAGGACTATATGCAATCCTACATGCATAAAGCACAGGATCATGTTTGGTTCACCTTCCTTTATCCTGTATGATCAACCCTGGCATCAGTTTTAGTGGGGCGAATAGTTTAATGGTTTAATGTGAGTTCTAACAAAGACACCAAGGACAGTCTATGTAAGTGCAGTGAATCTGTCAGGGAAATTTAAGACACTAAACCAAATTGCATTACAACAGGGCGATCTGGGACACTAAACCCCAGGTCTATAAAGACCTGTGGGTGGTTTAGTGTCCCAGATTGAACTGACAGATTCCCTTTAAGTGTGCCCTAATGCATGTCTCTGAATGTTGTACACACAGGTAATAATATATTCTAAAACATTAAAGTATTTATTAGTTAGGCAGGGTTCACACTACCGTTGATATCCGTTCTGATAGTGTCCGTTAAAAAAAAGAAAAACAAAAAAAAAACGGACACCTATCATAATAGACATTAACGGACACTAACTGATGTTAATGTGTCCGTTTTTTTAACTGATCCAATTAATGGATTAGTTAAAAAAAAGGACACATTAGCATCAGTTAGTGTCCGTTTTTTAACACTGTCCATTTTTTTTTTTTCTGAGCATGTGCAGAAAAAAACAGACATAAAATAACAGACAGTAACTGATGGCTATCAGTTACTGTCCGTTATAAGTCCGTTACCCATAGACTTCAATGTTAAAAAAATAACGGACACTTGCTGTCCGTCAAGAATCCGTTATTTCAAACGGACAAAAAAGTCCTGCATGTAGGATTTTTTGTCCGTGAAAAAAAAACGGACTTCTGACAGATTGGGTGTAAACGGACACTAACGGATGCAATATAAAAACCCATTGAAATGAATGGAAATTTTAACGGATTTCTGACGGTTCAGCTAGTGTCCGACGCTAAAATCTTGTAACGGACAATAGCAACGGACACTACTGACGGTCACCAACGGTAGTGTGAACGCCCCCTTAAACAAATTAGTTACAAATTGTAAGGCAGATTAACAATTGTAAAAAATAATGATGGAAAAAAAAACCCAATATATATATATATATATATATATATATATATATATAACAATATGAAAAGTAAATAACAAATAAAAAGCATAATATATATATATATATATATATATATATATATATATATATATATATATTATTTGATATCTCCCCCCCTCACGCTTATAATGGCCAGTACAATAAAATTATGTCAAAGGATTTTTCCGCTTTCAGAATAGGCTATCAATATCAGATAATGGTGGGTCCAATTCTCAGCATCTCCATCGATCAACTATTTGAAGGGGCCACAGTGCATAAGCAAACACTGCAGGCTCTTCATTGTTTACTGATGTGTCCTCCTTAACCTTATTCGCTAGACAAATCTAGATATGTGTATCACAACGTGAGTATCCTTTCCAGATATAACATGGTGTCATGACAAAGTGATACGCTAACTATCCTGTTGGTGTCTATGTGCAGCTACCTATTGGGGGCAGGGGATTGCAACCATTCAAGGCTTTTGTTAACATGTTGTGATATTGTGTTACATGATTTCATGTCAATTTGGGACCCTTAATGAAACTGGATAGGTCAGTTAAGTGTGAACACATCCGTAAATCAATCTACCTGCATGCCACTTAGCACAACCAGTGCAAAATATTGCAGCATCATCCCATTCACTTCAATGATACAAAGCTACAATACTTTGTATAGTCACTACAATATGTACAGTGGGTGATTAGATGAACTTAGGTAAGCAATGAAGAGGCCATGAGTGATGTGGTTGCTTTAAGGAACTGATCAGAAGGGGTGCCAAGGGTCAGACTCTCCTCAGTACAAGACAATATAGTAATCACAATATTAGATGTTTCCTTCCAGATGCTCACCAATATGATGTTTATGATCTGTCCAAGCAATAGGCCATCAATGTCCTTATCTCAGAATACCCCTTTAAGATAATCAGTAAATATAATTAAACATATACAAATTAAATGTTACCATTTATATAATGGAAAAAAAAAACACAAAAGAATAGGGCTAATCACAAAATAATGAAAAAAAGTGAAAAAAAGCATAGAATCAAAAAACAGTAAATAAAAAATTCCACACAAAAAAATTACCCCTGACGAAGCCAGTTTTGGTGAAATGCGCATCGGGGCACGTTTTATACGTGATATTTGGAGAGGTTTTTTCTAATTTTTCTTTTGTGACATTTCCTGGGTCTCTTTACCTGCTGTTACATGTAGGGACTATTTACCTATTCCCTGTATATTTATTGCACCACTATGGCTAGTATGTTTCCTTGTTTGGGAATATTTTCTCTGCAATTACTTATTCTTTCTCTTATTGAGAAGCTTATTTGATTACAACAGGTGTTTATAGTTTTTAGTCTCTACGCTTATTTAAAATGTTTGACCCAATTGTTATTGGTTACATTCCAATTCCTATGTAAATGCATAATACGTACCTGCACTACTACGTAATGATTCAATGTGGATATATTCCTTTGTTTCCCCTGTGATTATGGATTGTTTATGAATTTTTTTGTATTTAATAAATTGTACATTTATATAATGGAAAATGATGTCTTATTATGTATTATATAATATGTAATATATCCATTTATATATATTATGCTTTGCTTCATGCGTAGATGCTATAGTTATAGCCTTTACTATAGTCTAAAAGCACTCTGGTGATTTTTTTTTTTTTTTATTCATTCTGTACCTGTTCCCCATATGTGTGTGTGTGTGTATATATATTATGAGAAAGTGAAGGGTGTGGTTTGGGAGAACAAGTATTTTCCAGCCAGGCAGTTAAAGGGTGTGTGGTAGAAGCCCACAGCAGGGAGGTCACCTGACTAATTAAGGCCTGATATAGGCTGTGTGTCAGTACTAGGAGGTGTGGCACTACACTGAGGAAAAGTGTGAGCTGTGTAGCTGAACCTGCATCAAGGTAACTCTGTGCCACCCGTTTTGAAATAACCAGAGCGAGAGTCTGGCAGCCAGGCAGTTAAAGGGTGTGTGGTAGAAGCCCACAGCAGGGAGGTCACCTGAATAATTAAGGCCTAATATAGGTTGTGTGTCAGGACTAGGGGGCGTGGCACTAAACTGAGAAAAGTGACATGTTATCAGAACCTGCACCAAGGTAACTGTGTGCCAGAGCGAGAGTCTGGCAGACAGGCTCCTGTATAGATAGGGATCGTTTCTGTATTAGTTCTTGACCGAGAAGGTTTTTTTTGTTGTTGCTGTTTTCTGTTCATGTCTTTGTAAAGGCAACCTGTTTATGCACCAAGTGAATAAACACCAAACTTGAGTGTGATCCAGTCTTTGTGTCCCTGTTTCCTGCACTGCTACCAAGCATGTACCTGAGCGGTTCTCCACAATATATATACAAATATATAGATATAGATATAGATAAATATATATATATATATATATAATATATATATATACACACACACACACGTGGACAAAATTGTTGGTGCCCCTCGTTTAATGAAAGAAAAACCCACAATGGTCACAGAAATAACTTGAATCTGACAAAACTGGAATTTGCCAAACTACATGTTGACAAGCCACAAAGCTTCTGGGAGAATGTCCTATGGACAGATGAGACAAAAATCGAAATTTTTGGCAAGGCACATCAGCTCTATGTTCACAGACGGAAAAATGAAGCATATCTTGAAAAGAACACTGTCCTTACTGTGAAACATGGAGGAGGCTCTGATATGTTCTGGGACTGCTTTGCTGCATCTGGCACAGGGTGTCTTGAATCTGTGCAGGGTACAATGAAATCTCAAGACTTTCAAGGGATTCTAGAGAGAAATGTGCTGCCCAGTGTCTCAGTTGCAGGTCATGGGTCTTGCAACAAGATAATGACCCAAAACACACAGCTAAAAACACCCCAGAATGGTTAAGAGGAAAACATTGGACTATTCTGAAGTGGCCTTCTATGAGCCCTGACCTAAATCCTATTGAGCATCTTTGGAAGGAGCTGAAACATGCCGTCTGGAAAAGGCACCCTTCAAACCTGAGACAACTGGAGCAGTTTGCTCATGAGGAGTGGCCAAAATACCTGTTGAGAGGTGCAGAAGTCTCATTGACAGTTACAGGAATCGTTTGATTGCAGTGATTGCCTCAAAAGGTTGTGCAACAAAATATTAAGTTAAGGGAACCATCATTTCTGTCCAGGCCTGTTTCATCAGTTTTCTTTTTTTTTAAATTCTGTTGAAGCCTGGTTGGAAAGCAATGTCTGACTTTCATTTGTTCATTTTCATAGAATTTTTATATATTATTACTTTAGTCATATTCAAGTTATTTCTGTGAACATTGTGGGTTTTTCTTTCATTAAACAAGGGGTACCAACAATTTTGTCCACATGTGTATATATATCCATAGGGGAGATGGAAACTTCTGTCACTAACTAATGATGAGCAGACAATTCCTGTCACACAATTATAATGAAGGAGATCACAGCTCAGCCTCCCTGACTATACTTGTAGTCTGCGTTATGCCAATAGAGGTGTAACTTGAAGCTCCTGGGTCCCAATGCAAAATCTGTAATGTGGCCCTCCTTTACCATGAACTATCTATAATATTGGTGTTTTCTTATGTTGTACAGAGGTCTATGGGCCCCCTCAGATTTCAGGGCCCCGTAATAATTGATACCTCTGCTGCACCCCTGCATCTAAATGTATGGGTCATACATGGATGGGTCCACCATGTTTATAGTGAAGGATCCAAGGAGGGGCCCCATTTTCTATGATACCCACATACTCTACTTCTGTGGTCCTTGTGGAGGATTAGCAGTGTCCAGGTTTATTGCACCGACCACCATAGATATAAGAGTGCTGGTGACATATGTACATTATTCTTTAACTATTATTCTTATTACCTTTAGTGTAAATGATTTGTGAACACGCAAAGTCAGAGAATAAACAGATTATCATGATGGAATTAAAGATGGCTCTGAAGGTCTTGGATTATTGGTATACTTTTGTGGCATTCTTTACACTACGTTACTGTTGGTTACACAATTCGGCATAATGATACGCGTGTTACATTTATGGCAAGCACTTTAGAATCCTTGAATGAAACATTAAGAATCAGCCTTGTACAAACTATAAACTTTCTTAAATAAACATTTCACGGACTAGAAGCTGAAAAATGTAAAGATTTAATCTTACGTATACATTCATGTAATAGCTATCCTACAAGGTCATAAGACAAGCTAATGTTTAATACAAGTCTATTCATCTGTGGCTACTCCCTTTCACGATGCAAAAAGATCTCTAAAGACCTCAATTCTTAAAGGGGATGTGACGTCAATATAAATGGTAGAAAGTAAATTGAAGATGGGTTTTTATACTAATTTTGTAATGTATTGTTAGAGGTAGAAATGACGTGCTTGTAACAGTCCTCTCTGGTGTTCAAAATGTATAAGTCTGTGTATGTCATTCTAGTGAGACTGTTAGTCAGGCATGCCCAGTAGAATGCAGTACAGCTTCTGCTATATCCTCAGTGAAAGAAACAGGAATATCATTTAGGCTGGATATAGGCTTTCTTACTGCTTCTCAGAGAGTAAGCCCAACATAGGCTAGGCTGGTCTGCTCTACCTTGAACAATCTGTATCTCTGCTATGGAAGGGAGCAGTATGGAGTGATAAGGTGCATAACTAATGGCTTCTCTCCTCACTGCTTCCCTTCTATATCAGGATACCTAACTTTTACTGTTATAAATGCTGCTGCCCATGCTGGACTTTCACTCCAAGAAGCAGAAAGAAAACATATATCTATATGATATCCCTACTTCATTCACTGCAGATACAGCAGAAGCTATACTGTATTCTACTGGGCATTCATGACTAACAGAGCCTCACTAGAATATGTACAGACTTATACATTTAGAACACCAGATGATGCTATTACAAGCAGATAATTGCACTAATTTTTTAAGAAAACATTTTAATGTTTATCCATAATTCTGTCAAAATTTCTACATCACTTGTGGGAGAATAATGCAGGGTCTCCCACACGCTCAGATGTGGCCGACCAGCGTCCAACCCCATAGATGACACAGCCATGGCCTAACAGAATGCCTGCCATAAAATGTCAGGTAGTATAATGCATTGCACTACATAGGTAGTGCAATGCATTATAATAGCGATCAAAAGATCACAAGTCCCCTAGGGGATTAAAAAAAAAAAAAAAAAATGGTGTTAGAAAGGTAATATAATTTATTTTTTTTTTTTAAACACAGCAAAAAACACACATTAATCCCCCAGTCCAAAATGTTTAATAAATAATAAAAAAATAAATATATAAGATAATAAAAATCAAAACATAACACAAATCGGGTATTGTCACATCTGAGCAATACAACTGTAATATTACTGTATATTATTTTACCCGCACACTGAATGTGGAGAATTGTTGTTTTTGTCTGTCACACAATCCCTTTAATGTATAATTAAAGGGATTGTGCCATTATGGACACTTATTCCCTATCCACAGGACAGGGAATATGTATCCGGTCTTTGGGGACCTCGTTGCTGGGTCCTCTAGAGATCAGGATGACGGGGGACCAAAATTTCCCCTAAGGCCTTCTTGGTAATGGAGCGCCAGTGTGGTTGTATGGCCGGCGCTCTATTTACTGCTGGGGCTGCGGGCACTGCCGGTATCAGAAGCGGCCACGCTGCACCACCAATGTCTCACATGGTGTGACTTGTGTAACAAACAGAAGTTTTCACTGCTCATTCATCGGACCCTTGATGAAACCTATTTGAAATGCTTAGGGTCATTTTGATCTATTTTTGGTGGAGATTTGTTCCTCCTTTATATTCCAGCCTGTCTATCTATTGCCTCTCAGTTTATCGAGTTGGTGTGGCATTAGGCCAGTATCCGCAGATGTCACGGGCAAGTTATTTCATCTGGCTTGTTTATGCATTATTGTGTAGTGGTGTAACATTTCTGCCGCATTGTGCATCACTGGCTAGGGAGATTAGAGTCAAGGGATATTATAGCACAGGGAGTGTGGATGTGACCATCCCTAGTGTATCATTATCATTATACCCTTTGTCAGTGCTTTTATGCATTGTATTATAGTGCAAACGCCACAGATATTGGGTGGTTTGTATCACACCATTTATAGATTTTTTATTCTATTCTAATTAAAGGTTAAGTTTTATTTTATTTTGTCCTTTGACTTCTATACTTGGTGAGCTGTTTGTTAAGTCAGGAGAAAATATATGTCCAATCGATGATTTTCTTCGCAATGCATTTACAGCATAAAAAGGCATTTTTTACTTTTTCTTCCCAGAAAGAGTTAATAAAAATTTAATCAATTAGATATCTACCCCAAATTAGGGCTACTACAAACTACAAAAGCAATGCTGTCATACAGTTATATTGATGGAAAAATAAAAAAAGCTATAGGGCTTAGTATGTGACGACAGAAAAACGCAAAAAGTGGTTTTGTCATCAAGATCTAAAACAGGCTGGTCAATAAAGGGTTAATAACATTACTTTGCAAAGTTAATCTAATATAAAATTTTACTTATTGCCATATGTATTGATGTCACAAACCTTTTAATCCTATTAGTAACATAGTAGATAATAATAGGGGGAAAATTTCTTTCCCAACTCCAACAGTTACAATCCAAATAAATTCCTGTGTCAACTTCCCATCTACAGCAATTTAGTTCCCATAATTTTTTAAGAAAAGCATCCGAGCCCCTTTTAAACTCATTCAACAAATTAACTATTGCAACACTGAGTGGCAGAGAGTCCATAAAGAGACTGTCCCTGTTAGAATACGTAGGTGTAAAATTGGTGGGGTCCAACTGGATTGGCCAGGGCGAAGAGTGGAGGTGCTACCACCTACATATTATATGGTCATCCATTTATTTGAATGGGTACCATGTAATACCACCAAATATATCAGCAGCATTCATCTGACAATGTCTTCTAACTGGGAGGGACTTAAGCTGCCAGTCCCAATCGGAAAATCACCAACAGGTCATTACTAAAGATGGGCAAACTCCTTTGTTTTGAGTTTCAGATTGAACAAGTTTGGTATGAACCACACCTTAAAATGGCTTATAACATAGCATAGAATACTCTTAGGGCTCCTGGGAACCTATTTATAAAACATAGTGTAGAACACTGTCAGGGCTCCTAGGAACCTATCTATAAAACATAGTGTATAACACTGTCAGGGCTCCTAGGAACCCATCTATAAAACATAGTGTAGGACACTGTCAGGACTCCTAGGAACCTATCTATAAAACATAGTGTAGTACACTGTCAGGGCTCCTAGGAACCTATCTATAAAACATAGTGTAGTACACTGTCAGGGCTCCTAGGAACCTATCTATAAAACATAGTGTAGAACACTGTCAGGGCTCCTAGGAACCTATCTATAAAAAATAGTGTAGAACACTCTCAGGCCTCCTAGGAAAATATCTATAAAACATAGTGTAGAATACTCTTAGGGCGCCTAGGAACCTATCTATAAAACATAGTGTAGAACACTGTCAGGGCTGCTAGGAACCTATCTATAAAACATAGTGTAGAATACTCTTAGTGCTCCTAGGAGCCTATTTATAAAGCATAATGTAGAATATTCTCAGGGCTCCTAGGAACCTATCTATCTAATTTGTAGCTCTCTAAGGCAAGCACAGGAGATGTAAAAAGTAAAAAAAAACATTCATACTCATGTCGCTCATCCAAACCCTCAACACCTCCTGCCGCCTCCAACTCAAGAACATCCATCGAATCCGCTCCTTCCTCACCCCTGAAACTACAAAGATGCTAGTCCATGCCCTTATAATCTCCCACTTAGATTACTGTAACACCCTTCTCCATGGCCTCCCACCAAATACTCTCGCCCCCTCCCAGTCCACTTTAAACTGTGCTTCTCGCTTAATACACCTCTCCCCCCGTTCATCAGCTGCTCCCCTCTGCCAATCCCTTCACTGTCTACCCATTGCCCAGTGAATAGAGTTCAAAATGCTAATGATGAGATACAAAGCCATCCACAGCCTGTCCCCTCCATATATCTTGGACCTAATCTCCCGCTACCTGCCCACACGTAACCTCCGATCTTCCAAAGACCTCCTACTCCGCTCTGCTCTTATCCGCTCTTCACACAATCGTCTCCAAGACTTCTCCCGTGCATCCCCCATACTCTGGAACTCACTACCAAGACACATCAGACTGTCCCCCACCCTCACAAGCTTCAAGAAGGCCCTGAAGACTCACCTATTCAGGAAGGCCTACAACCTCCAATAACACTACTGTCACCACACCACCACCTGAGCAGCCTCTCCCCTCACCTTCTGTCTTTATCCCTCTTCCCTCATAGATTGTAAGCCCTTGCGGGCAGGGCCCTCTATCCCACTGTGCCAGTTGGTCACTGTTAGTATTATATGTTTTGTATATCTTGTGTACCGTATGTAAATCCGCAAATGTAAAGCACCATGGAATTAATATAATAATGTGCAGCACCATGAAATTAATGGTGCTATATAAATAAATAATAATAATAATAATAATTTTCCATTACCTCTTTTGGGCCTCCTCGCGGTGTCTGGCGCTCTGTCTCCACCTCCGGCCATTTTAGTTTGCCTGAGATAAATCTCGATTTGTTTGGTTTCATAAAAAAACAAATAATTTGGAATAATCGGGTCTCAGTACATCTATCTCTAGTTATTACTGAAGGATTTATCCATATGTCAGAGTCCCTTTAAGAAATATTATGCAAGTAATAAAGTATGCATACAAACAGCATGGCATGTCTGAATTATGCATAACAAATAGCATATCCACCCCAGCACTCTGATACTTGTTTTGCCTCCTGTATAGTTTGCTGTGTTCTTTGCTTCTTAGCTTGTGCAAACTTCTGCCTCTCTATAAACAACGCCATATGGACATATCTTTTACACTTTAGCATTGTGCAATCCAGGCTGGAGTAGAGCAGGTTTTGCTAATATGCTTTGGCTATTCTGTACTTTACGAATGACCTCCTCAGCAGTTTATACATTTGTGTTTGAACAGATGGCATATTCTGTGCCTACTTCATTTCAATGTAAAACTGAAAAGTTAGTTACATTAAGCAAGGTTTTTTTCATTGATATCATATTGATAAAATCTATAATATTCTGCCACATTGACAACATGAATGACTAATCATAGAAAGTTGCAAACTGAACTGGTCAATGGGCTGTCATAGCGATGGTGTCTGAAGAGTTGACGTGGGATCTGAGTATAATAGCTGGTAGTCCTTTGTGGGGGACCCTGGTAAAAAGTGATTCCAAAACATCCTTGTTTTAGAACATATTGATGTAAAAAGTTTAACTTAAATTTATGCCGAGGGATAACTTGCGGCAGTGTGATAACCTATCACAGAAGACGACAAAAGTCCTTGAAAAGTCCTTGAAAGAGTTCTGTACCACTGTATACTGATAGCTTTCTATCATAGCCAGCAGTAGCTTTCAGCAATTTGATCTATTATGTTCTTCAGATCCCAGAGTATAATAAGTGGAGGTTCAGGGAAGGTGCGGTAAAATAATTACACTTATACTCAATTTGCTTCACCTCCCCTGGGCCTCCTCATGAAGCTCAGTCCTGGGCATCCTCTTCCAGTCTCCACCATGTTCCTCAGGGGACCACTGACGCCCAATCAGGGGGCAATTACTTAAAGAGTGCTTCTGATTTATGCCAAACACAACAGATGGGCCAACCCATAGATATTCGTTGAAATGAATCCCATGAGGTTCACCTAGTTGTTCTTCCATGGACTACATTTGGGACATACTAGCCCCTGCATACTGAGAACACGGTATACGACTTGTCATTTTGGAGACAATTTGACCCAGTTGTCTAGGCAGCAAAAAGTTGCAAAGATCCTTATACTTGCCCCATTTTATATGCCCCCAACACAATAACTTCCTAAACTGACTGTTCACTTGCTGCCTAATGTATCCCAGCTAGTGTCAGACTGGCCCACCAGAGTACCATAACACACTTTGGTGGGCCCAAGCTCTAACATAATAGTGGTTGAGCAGAATACACCACAATTTGAAGGGTACGGTGTATTTCCAAGGGATTGATTGCTGCAGGTTAGCTTCCAAGAATAATTTTATCTGGAGGACCCAAGGAACGTCAGTCCAACACTGATCCCACCCCTTCACAGGTAAATGCTTCACTTGTCAGTATTCAGATGTTTGCATGTCTTTTTTGAAGCTAAGACCAGGTGTGGATCATAAAGATAAAGACAACATGGAGGACAAACACTGCATTTTCTCTTCTGTTCAATTCACTACTGCTCTTGGCTTCAAAAATGAGATACAAAAACATGAACATGGAAACCCCGGCTTTATGTTATGGCTGATCGGTGTAAGTCACCGTTTGGTTGTTGACTTGTTGAGATTAACTCCCATTGTATTCAATGAGGCAAACGCCAATATTATACTAATAAACATAAATATAACCATTCAACTTTTTCCATTTGACTCTCTCTCTATCTACCGGAAGCTCGGGCACAATATTTAACAAGAATTTTTGAGCCAGTTGTAGATGACACTACTCTGACATGGCCTCTTCTCAGCGTCCATCTGTTACCAATAATCTGTAAATGTTAAGTGCCACTAATTCAGTTGGAATGAACGCTCACAGATGGCAAATCCTTCATCTCCTGCACTTCATACAGAGATCAGCAATATTCTCTTTTTTTGCTTACTCTATCTGCCAAGTGAAAATTTTGTTCTGTGCCATAATATTCTCTATTTTAACAATTAAAAAATACAATACACATAAATCCACATAGGCCTATAAACAAACAAAAAAGAGAGGTTATTATCAATCTGTTGTATGAAGGCCTTGTTTACACAGCAGAGTTTTGACGCAGTTTTTAATGTGTTTTTTTCACCCAAAATTAAGATTTGATCCAAAGAAGAAGAACATTTTTCTTATTAGATTGTGAATACTTATCTTTTGGCTAAAAGACAAGCAACAACTGCACCAAAAAAACCACAACGTATAAAGGATCTAAAGGATATAACATTCAATTCTAATTATTAGTGTATTGGGTTTTATAACAGGTAAAAGAAAGGTACAAATGTATAATACAACGCGGCTACTGAGGAAAATCAATACAACTCAGTTTCAGAACATAGGTTTATGGAGCAAATAATGAGTAGCAATTTCACTTGCACAACCGGTATACAAAAAAGTCACAAAAGAAGTCTCCAATCCATACTGGTAACATCAGAGGACAGAGTCTTTACATTGAAAGAACATAAACTATGCAAGCAAAATACAAGCAGTAGCTGAGTTAACCATAGCTCCGATCTCAAAAGACAAACAGTATTATATTTTAGTAGCAACAAAAACCAAAGCCACTGTCAAAAAGGACATTTAAGATTGCTAGAAGGGATGGTCAGGTTAATGGTCTAGAATATGGTGTAAGAAGAAAGATATGAAGACAAGTGGTAGTATGGTGGCAAGTGGTGGTGGTGCTGGTGGTGTGGTGGTGTTGGTATGGTGGTAAGTGGTGGTATGGTGGTAAGAAGAAAGAAAGACAAGATTGAGTTGTCTACTTTTTGAGCAATCCAAATAATCCAAGGCCTCTTATGAGACCTCTTGGGGCATTATAGCTAGCCTTAATTTTCCCCATGCATATAGTGAGCCTAAGGTACCCATAATCCTGTCATTAGTTCACCAGCTGTCCTTTCTTGGGTCACTTTTGGTAGACACTAACCACTACATACTTTGAGATGCTCTGTCATCTAGTCATCTAGCCACATTTAGGCCCTCACCCAGATCCTAACACTTGCCTATATTTTATACTTCCAACACATAAACTTCACGAACTGACTGTTCACTTGCTGCCTTACATATGCCACAAGGTTAATGTTCTAGAGTATGCATAAAGTAGAGAGAGACAGCAGAGACAAAGAATCTCTCATGCAGAGGATGTTTACTGGAGAGACTATCCACAGATCCCTGCTGTAACCTCTTGGGGCACTGAGGCTAGCCTTTGCCCCTCACTTGAAACATAAAGTCATGGGAGGCCATGACTATCATCAATTTACCAGTTGACCTTAAACCACTTTTGGTAGGTACTAAGCATAACATAATAGAAACACCCCACCAAAATCTTTTGTTTTGGAGATCTTCTCATCTATCCATCAGATTTCGGCCCTCACTCAGATCCTTACACTTATTTTTCCTGCTTCGGACATATAAACTTCAAGAACTGACTGTTTCTGCCTAATATTTCCCACATCTTTGACGGCTGCTATTGTATGGTAGACATAGTGAGGCAGATTTATAAATACTGTCCTAAACTTAGACCAGACTGTAAGGAACGGTATTAAATTCATCACAATGGTGCACACTGTGCAAAAATGTTGCATCTTTACAAAATTACAAATTAATTTGACAAATTAATTATCTTTCTTGCACCACTTCTTGGTTTGTTTTCGTTATACTAGTACAGTGAAACCTCTCCAGAAGACCACCTCTTTGAGAAGACCACCCTCTATCCAGACCATATTTTATGCGATGGATATGCAGTTTTCCTTACTAGTCATCATCTTTGAGAAGACCACCCCCCCCCCCCCAGAAGACCACTTTTTCATGCAAATTTTGGGTGTTCGTCTCAAAGAGGTTTCACTGATCTTTTGTTAGGAAACAGATGCAGCACCGAGCAAAATAGTGAGTCCCAGCACCAGATACACTGATCAAATGGCACTAAACTGCACTGAGCCTCCTGCGTACTCCGAACCACACCAAATCCTACCCTCCAGAGATGTTCACCAGAGCCCCTGATGGTGGGGACGGACTTGGAAGCTACCTGTAACGTCTCTGCCTGTTCGGGTCTCGGCGCCACCCTCCGCTCGCACGCTGTGGCGAAGGAAGCATGTTCGTTTTGATTCCTTACGTAGGTTTCTTGTTGCTCAGTCTGAACATGGTCCTAGACTATGTAATGGATTTCCGGCCACACCCATGTTCTGAGCATTTCTCTCTGGACTGCATAGGGTTAATCTTTTCCTGGCCTGAGTGATTGACAGCCTGTGCACCTATCAGGTCTGGGGCTGGTCCCAGTCTTTCTATAAACAGGTTGTCAGCCCTCACATGGTCACTGGTTATTGCATTGTCTTTGCCTGCTCTCCTTGTTATATCCCTTACTACTTTGTTACTTGATTCTCTGACCCTTTGGCTTGCCTTTTGACTATTCTCTTGGATTTTGACTTTGTACTGCATTGCTCGTTTGTTACCGACCCCTTGGCTTCCTGACCTCTCTTTTGTCGTTTGTTTTGTCTTGTCCTGTTCTGTGTGTCACTTACCCAGTATAGGGCTTGTCTTCTAGTTGTCCTTTTACCGTTTAGGGTAACTGAGGCAAAAAGAAGGGACAGTGGCTGGGGTGAGATTAATGCTCACTTGTCTCTGTCCTTCCTCCCAGACCGCTGCAGTAATGTCAGGGTATTGCTATATTTGGCAAGACCCTTACACTACCGTCGGGAAGGGCAGTTACGGGTCAGAGAGCACCGGAGGCACAGTGCACCACTAGTCACAGCAGACCCAGAAACTGAAATCACTTACCAGAAGGCTTCCAGAGGCGAGATGAAAATCTGAAGTAGCAAAAGGCAGCAGATGGCGGTGACCAGAAGATGGCAGCAGTACACCAAAGATTAGTTGTCCAATCCTAGTCGTCAACGTGAGGTTAGCGCAGTACAGAGGGATAATCCAAGAGAGAAGTCAAGTAGGCCGGGTCGGTAACAGGTGAGCAGAGTGGTACCAAGTCATGTTCAAGGAGCAGGAGTCTGAAGGCAAGTCAGGGTCGTTAACAGGAGAGAGCAGAGTACAGAGTCAGTAGGCAAAAGCAGGGTTAAGAACGGAACCAGGAGATCAAGACAGAAGACACACGGGACACAGCAGAGGAGAGCTAACTACCAGAATGGACCAAACAGCCAGCGGTGAGCGGGAGCGAAAGTTCAGAAGATATAGGCTCTGGCAGGCCCAGCATTATCCCTGCGCCTGAAGGAGATAGGCCGCGGTCCTTGTCAGGAGAGGACCAGCAACCTCCGCATACCGCCATTTAGGCTTTGGCCCCACTCCTAACATCTTTGCTCCAGAAAATGTAACAAACCCATTCCCCATTTAAGACAGCTTTCAACCCTGTCCAGTAAAGTATAAAAAAAATCTAAAACACCTAATAAATTTGGTGAACACCATGGATGCCATCAATTTGTGCAGTTTGAGTTAGAATTCTGGTGCACATTGTTTAGTAAATCTCACCCACTTTTTTAAAATTTCCATTGGCTCTATTCATATCCGTACTATGTGTAGATATTTACCTTCTTTTCTTCTTTTGCTTTTTCCCTTTTCCTGCCAAGCATTCTTTGACTTCTTCATAAATGTTGAGATACTGAGAATTTGCCACCTGTCATTGGCGATATCTCACAAGTGTCAGGTAATGTCAGGGGAAAGTGTATCATGTATGCCGATCACAGCATGTCACTTATCACACATGTCCTGTGGCATTAGCCTTCCTGCTTGCATCAGATCTCTCAGAAGCAATGGTTGTTATCAAGCTTCAGTTCATCTGTGCTCATACAGATGGAAAAATAAAGAACATTAGTCGTGTCCAGATTGGCTGCTTTATATCTATACTGGATAGACATATATGTTTGCATCTTTTCACACTTTTTGTTTTCTCTCGGTCTCAGGTACCGCGTCCAGTTTTTCTACTTTTTTATTATCAAGGGAGAAGTTATCGCTAATTTTTAATCTGCTGAAGCTTTCCATGATAACATATGGCAAGTTTTCATGCAGTTGACAAACAGCCAAAGTGAGTTATTTCCGAATGCTTTTCCTAATCGCAGCTCTCCCCAGTACATTTCTGATTGAATTGTTTCTAAACCTTCCAAATATATGGCCCCATTTAATATACAGTACAGCAGTGTCAAAGACATTGAATAGAGTGACATAGCACATACTCCTCCATTGCTCCACTCATGCTCATCCTCACTGCATTGATAAGATTGAGGAGGAATGGGGGGATTAGGCGTCCTTGATCTCGTGATCGGCAGGGGATCCAGTGGTGGAGTTCTCAGTGATCAGATATTCATCATCTTATTTCGGATTTGGGTACAGTATTTCATATTCTTTCATTAAATAGCTGAGCATTCCTAGCCTAAGGCCGGCTTCACCTGGGTGTATTCTATCTGCGAAATACAGGCCATATTTTCCCTGACCAAACTCTTAGTCTGGCCCTGGACTCCAAGAATTATAATCGTGACACTAGGGGTCACTGCCTCCACATATGATAGCAGTCCTGTTTTCAGTAGCAATAGTCCTGAGGCAAGGACTCTTTACATCATAGATTACTATGCTGCTTGGAGTACAGGTCCTCCTGGCTCAGTGTTCAGTCCAAGAAATCTGGCCGACATATGGTCCGTATTTCACAGACCAAATATACCCTTGTGAAACTAGTCTTACACATTATCAACACCCAATTCCAGTCAACATAAAATAAATGTTTTTCACTATGTAAAAGTAACGCATATTAAGCAATTTGACCTACAAAGGACAACTAAGACTAAAACAGTGGCATAAACCATACGAAAATTAGCCTTACTTCTTTTCATTCACTTTTATCTAGATAATGAGAAAATCATATTTAAAGGAGTTATTTCCATCTCTGACATTTATGACATAGCCACCTCTAGGACTGGCATCTATCTCAAGTCCCCTGACCCCGGTATGGCAGTTGCAAGGAGTAGAGAAGTGGTTGCACATGCGTGACTCTTTCCATTCTCTGCTATGGGGGTTCGAAGAACAGCCAAGGAGGTAAGCTTAACCCCTTCCATACCAGGCACATTTTCAAGTTTTTTGTATGTGTGGTTTTGGAGGGCTATAACATTTTTATCATTTGCGTTATTCAACTAATTTCTGCGTCTTTTTTCGGTGACACATAGGGCTTTATTTTTATGTTGTTTTTTATTTTTGCATGTGTTTTAATTTTTTTTATATCCAGGAAAATATGAACAAAAGAGGAGAGAAAACGTGTCTGTTTTTCACTTTTCATTTTTTTTTTATTTAAAAACACAAAGTGCTGCTAAAAAACTTTATAAAATAGTTTTTCCTCTCTGTTACGGTAATTTTTATTTTTTATGGTGTCGTCGGGGGTGGAGCTATAACCTGTAATAAGGGCGTTTTATTGGCGTATTATTTTATTATTTTTTTAATTATTTTATTTACATTTTTTTTTTTACTTTTCTATACTTTTTTTTTTTTTTTTTTTTTTTTTACATTGTGTCCCCATAAGGTCATAATAGACCTTTGGGGACATCTGATGACTTTTTTTTTTTTTCGGGAGGCTGATTTCCCCTGTAACTGGGGCTGGTACATTTAGCCCCAGTTGCAGGAGAAATGCAGCCTCCTACACGTTGCTTTCACATAACTATAGAGCTGATCTGGGTCCTGTAGTTTCCAGCAGCTCTAACAAATGCTGATCCCGGCGAATCACATGACCGTCGGGTCAGAGGGGAGCCGCAAGATGGCGGCGCCGTTAGCGCTGTATACAGCGCTCATTGAGCGCTGTATACACAGCGATTGGGAAGGCAGGGATGGTAATAAACCTTCCCTGCCTTCTCTCTGGGAGCTCAGGCTGAAGTTACAGCCAGCTCCCCGTTTCAGCAGCTGCACTATTTTGTGTAGTTGCTGAATTCCTTCTGGACGTATATAGTCTATGGGCGGTACGGAAGCAGTAAAATAATTTCCAAAAGCACCATTGAAATGAATGGAAACAGCCATGCCATGGGTTACCTCTCAGAATGTTGTCTAAGCAGCCTCTCCAGTACTCACCCTCTTGCACAGGGATCTGATCTTTGCTGCCATTTGGGAAACTGCCTGGCCACTTTCTCCTCAGTTAGAACGAGTATTGGTAGCAGCTGGCCCAGTGGGCCAAAAGGCATCAGTCAGGTACAGGTAAGTAGTCAGGGCAGGTGGCAAAGTTGCAAAAGTCAGAATCAGGTTAGGGTCAGACACAGGGCACAGGTGAGAAGGCAACAGCAGACAGATACATAGCCTTGAACAAGCCAATGATCAAAGCACAAGTTAGGTCACTTCAGAACACAAGAACTAAGAATCTTATTGTTAAGGAACCAAACAGAGGGCTGAACACACTTATATAGAAGGCGGGGAGAGGCGTCAGGGAAGGACTAGTGATACAATCACTTTCCTTATGAAACAGAGAGAGAGTTGGTATGCGCACCCTATAGGTGCCACTAATAGCAACAGAGGATGAAGATGAAGATGACGATGGAAGCAAGAAGGAGCTGGATGACTAGGAGTCCTGACAGTGTTCTACACTATGTTTTATAGATAGGTTTCTAGGAGCCCTGACAGTGTACTACACTATGTCTTATAGGTAGGTTCCTAGGAGCCCTGACAGTGTTCTACACTATGTTTTATAGATCTCTAATCATAATCAATAGTATTTATGTAAATTAATTTGTGCCAAAATTCTAATACTACTACACCACAATTCTGGTGCAACAGCTCATCTGCCCCATTATGGTTTGATGCACTAAAACTATTGTCTTAATTCATTTTTTAGCTTTTTTCTGCAGGAAATTCAGTATGAAATCTAACAAGAAGTGTTACTGAGAAAGGTGAGGAGAATGCGGAGCGAAGAGAAGAATCCATTTGTTCTGTAAGTAGACTGTGAGCTGTAGATCTGCTAACCTGCCCGCTGACAGTACTAGATAGTGGACCCAGCTACAAGGGGAAGAATAAGGAGAGGTCACTTCCATAAGTGGCCAATTCAGAAAGAAAACACAGGACACCGACAGACAATAAGAGGAGGTCACAGTTCAGTTTTGATATTTTTTTTTTTATATCTATTTTACATTGCATAAGTATTTGCCATGGTCCCTTCTATTGACATTTTTGCTAAAGTTTAATGGTTGGTGTCTCCTCACAGAGAAACTTTACCCTCTGAGAACTGAAAAATCTGAAAACCTGTTCAGATGATAATGCTCTGTAAGCTAAACAACCTCTTATCCCAGAGCACTGGCATAAGGATGTGGTTTTGCAGAAAGTATCAACACTATTACCAATATAGATTTGTACATTTTGAAATTTGCTGTGCCTAAGTTTTGTTCCTCACCTGTCCTCTATCCAGCGTCATGTGGTGCCTCATTTTCCTCCCGTCACTTTCCTGCTCCACTGCGTCTAGTCTGTGTCTTAATCTGCTAGGTTATTTAATCCTGGCTCACATGATGGGATGATGGATGATTATACAGTTTGATACCAAGAAGTCTGTTGGTGTCTTATAGTCTGTACTCTGCTAGCACATCAGTGCTATTTTGTTGTCCTCTCTACTAAACCATTGGATCTGTTCAACCTCACTACCGATTCTGTTCAGCTTATCTGTTGGATCGCTCTGCTGTACCACTGGACTACCATGCTAAACTACTTGTCCAGTCCTGCTATACAGTGGGTACGGAAAGTATTAAGACCCCTTTAAATTTTTCACTCTTTGTTTCATTGCAGCCATTTGCTAAAAGCAAAAAAGTTCATTTTATTTCTCATTAATGTACACTCAGCACCCCATCTTGACAGAAAAAAAACAGAAATGTAGATATTTTTGCAAATTTATTAAAAAAGATAAACTGAAATATCACTTGGTCATAAGTATTCAGACCCTTTGCTCAGTATTGAGTAGAAGCCCCTTCCTTTTCAGCTAGTACAGCCATGAGTCTTCTTGGGAATGATGCAACAAGTTTTTCACATCTGGATTTGGGGATCCTCTGCCATTCTTCCTTGCAGATCCTCTCCAGTTCTGTCAGCTTGGATGGTGAACGTTGGTGGAGCCATTTCCAGGTCTTTCCAGAGATGCTCAATTGGGTTGAGGTCAGGGCTCTGGCTGGGTCAGTCAAGAATGGTCACAGAGTTGTTCCGAAGCCGCTCCTTTGCTATTTTAGCTGTGTGCTTAGGGTCATTGTCTTGTTGGAAGGTGAACCTTCGGCCCAGTCTGAGGTCCAGAGCACTCTGGAAGAGGTTTTCTTCCAGGATATCCCTGTACTTGGCCTCATTCATCTTTCCTTCAATTGCAACCAGTCATCCTGTCCCTGCAGCTGAAAAACATCCCCATAGCATGATGCTGCCACCACGTTTCACTGTTGGGATTGTATTGGGCAGGTGATGAGCAGTGCCTGGTTTTCTCCACACATACCGAAGTTCAATCTTCGTCTCATCAGACCAGAGAATCTTATTTCTCATAGTCTGGGAGTCCTTCATGTGTTTTTTGGCAAACTCTATGTGGGCTTTCATATGTCTTGCACTGAGGAGAGGATTCCTTCGGGCCACTCTGCCATAAAGCCCCGACTGGTGGAGGGCTGCAGTGATAGTTGACTTTGTGGAACTTTCTCCCATCTCCCTACTGCATATCTGGAGCTCAGCCACAGTGATCTTTGGGTTCTTCTTTACCTCTCTCACCAAGGCTCTTCTCTCACGATTGCTCAGTTTGGCTGGATGGCCAGGTCTAAGAAGAGTTCTGGCGCCCCAAACCTCTTCCATTTAAGGATTATGGAGGCCACTGTGCTCTTAGGAACCTTGAGTGCTGCAGAAATTCTTTTCTAACCTTGGCCAGATCTGTGCCTTGCCACAATTGCGACTGCTTGGCTCTGCTACATTAGGTACTTCCAGTACTGCTTCGTCTTCTCTTGTCTAGTCTACCACTTTCCGCAAGGTTATCTCCCCCACTTCGAACTCTGCTATCTACACCGCAGTGCTACCGCCGTCTGTTTCCTTTCAGGTTTTGTCATAATCATCTGAGCAGATCTACTGCACCCAGTGTGAATATAATATGTTTTGCTAATGGTAAATTTCCTATTGCAGATTCATATTCCAATCATGCACAATAACAGAGGATGAAATAGGGATCTGTACTGTATTCTAGCTTCCATTGTCATCTTCATAGAGGGACATTTTTATTTTTAGCTGTATTGATGGTATCTAATACGTTACATTCCCAGCCTCGAGTAATTAAGAGGAACATTTCATGTATGCGAGAATCCATCTCCTAATACCCCCTGGAACACTAAGAACTCTCTGTTACAATTGGGTGAGCCTATATTGATTTGAATGGCCTCAAGAGAATCAGTACCAAATCTGCCGCTCTGAATATTAATATTAATCTCGGAATCGGGGCGATTGTAATTTTAAATCTGCACTTTTTAGACGTAATTTAAGCCTTCTCAATTCTAAGACATCTTACATGTATATTACATCTGCCTGAAACTTTCTTTGCTGTAAAGGGCAAGAAAATGACAGCTGCATAATAAGTAACCTAATGGCTTTTGGTCAAAACAGCAACTATGACGAATCCCCTTCTACCTACCCTTCACTATATACATGCACATTTGCTTTAGTCAAGCATGGATGTGTTTTAAATGGAAAAACAGAAAGCAGCCCCTGCCAGATACAGCTGGTGGTGGGTTATCTACCTTGAAAACAAAGGACCAGGTATGTTGAAATAGGGTCGTACAAGGACTCTACTTCCCATTCATATCTATGCGACTGTCGAAGAATCATAGAGCACTCTAGTATCTTTAGAAGTGAATGAAGTGACAACTTGAGATGGAAAAACCTCGTGAGATTTGTCTCGCGAATATTCAGAAAGTTCCCCTTGTGAGAAAAGCACATTACAAATGTTTGTCATTTGTCATTGTCATTCAACCGACAGTTCCCAAACCAGAAGTGTTATTATTATACTGAGGAGTCTCTTAAGACTCCAGAGAATGATAATTGGAGGTGCGGAAAATAATAAACAGTCATAATCACCTTTCTTCATCTCTCCGGGGGTTCCTGATCTTCAGTCTTCTTTCCTGGTGTCTTCTGGCTTCTTATGATCTTCCTGGGTAATGTCAGCGACCCAAGTTGACCTCTGTGGCCTGTATTTGGACCTCAGCAGTCATGTGGGCTGACACTTTGTCGCAAGCAAGGGGTTAGCTTTATGACAATGATGCGTGCCACATGAGAAGGGGCTCTTGACGTCACCGGTAGGCTGCAAGATGCCAAGAAAAAGACCTGATATTGCAGCAAAGCCCAGAAAAGGAGTGTGAATTGTTTTTAATTTTTCTGTACCTGCCATTCCATTGTTACAGGACACATGGATCCCAGTTCTCGTGATCAATGGGGGTCCCAGCAATCTGACCCCCTATCCTGTGGATAGTCCTTTCCACCCCACCTGAAATACTTTGTACAGAAATGTGTTGGACTGTTGAACTGTTAAAGGTGGCTACTCTCCGTATGTGGGATAGGTTAGTAGGCACAATGGTTTCCCTTTCTACAGGTCCATTCACAAAGACCAATAATTGTTACAATTTGTTTCCAAGTGACTAAGAATAAGAATAATTGGCCAGTATAAGTAGAGAAAAAGATAACCACTGTCATCCTTATACATAGTAGCATACCAATAACCGCAAAATAACATGAACAGGGGAAGTAAAATGAGTCACAATCTGATGAGTTTTGTGAAATATCAAAAATTAAAAAAAAAAAGTCAACCATTGTCACATATTAATCAAAATTCCCAGAGACTGCATAAAATCTAACAAAATGTATCATTTTTAAGTTGTTTTTTTCTATCCCTTCCTTGCCTGAGAACTGAGACATATTCCAATGTTTGACACTGAATTGTAAGACTGTATGTCTCGCCTGATGGAAATGGGATGAAATTGGTGACATAATATTCTTGCACCGTATTGCAGATTTTCTGACCACTGCAATATGTTTACATGATAATGACAGATTCTTCTCTGAAGATATGCACAACTTATTTAACCCCTATAGGATACGGCTAGTTTGATCATTAATGATAGAGCAATTTTTTGTCTTTTTCATCCCCACATTTCGAAAGCGCAAACCTATGCCATACTATGGGTTGTGATGTCCATGTTGACACCATTTTGAGATAACTTTTTCTACTTTTTCCCAATAAAGTTTTATATTACTAAAATATTTTTCTTTGCTGCATTCAAAGACCAGTAACAGTTTTATTTTTCCATCGTCAAATCTGTATGAGGTCTTGTTTTTTGCAGGATGACTTGTAGTTTTCATTGGTACAATTTTTGGAAGAACAAAAAACAGCAATTTGGATTTTTTTTTTTACAATGTTCACCATGTATAATAAATAATGTGTTAATGTTGTTATACGGGTCACTAGAGGTGTGTCAGTAATTTTTTTAACCTTTTTTATTTTTTTCCAATAAAAAAGGGATTTACTAAAAGAAAAAGGCAATCTTTTTTAATCAATTTTCTTTTTTTACTGTTTAAAAACTTCTTTTAAACTTTTTAAAACTTTTTTAGTCTCAGTAGGGGACTGATGTATGTAATCTTCTGATTATTCATATCATACACAATGCCTTACTGAAAGGCAACCTCTTAGGCTCTGCCACATATGCACATGACATGGCAACCCATGAGCATCCCACAATCACATTGCCTGGGTGCCAATGGGTAGACAGATAGGGACATTTCCTCTTTCTAACCACTTAGATGCTGTGGTTAAAATGATTAAAGTGGCCAGCATCTGAGTTATTTCCAATACCTGCCATTATGACAGGGTGTCAGCTGAACAATGTAGCCACAAGTAATGGTATATGATAGAGAAGAATGAACGGATGACACTTACTGGGTAATTCCACAAAGCTTTATTAGGGCAGTATAGGCTTTAAAACACACATGACAGTCCCTTTCTCAGAGGCCCTAGAGCCTTTGGGTCTTAAAGGGGTTGTCCACCTTCAGACCAATATTGAGAGACAAATGTTATTGTTTGTATAATAAAAGTTGTACAATTTTCCAATATACTTTCTGTGTCAATTCCTCACGGTTTTCTAGATCTCTGCTTGCTGTCATACATTCTGCTTACTACCAGTGGATAAAAATCATGGTCATGTGATATACAGTCCATGGTCATGTGATGGACACACAGGTGCACAGCTCATTACCAAGCAGATGTGTGATTACTGTGCTGTAACGAGCCGTGCACCTGTGTGTTCATCACATGACCAGGGACTTTACATCACATGACCATGATTTTTATCCACTGCGATTAATCAGAATGAATGAAAGCAAGCAGAGATCTAGGAATCCGTGAGCAATTGGTACAGAAAGTATATTGGAAAATTGTGCAACTTTTTCTAATACAAACAATAACATTTGTCTCTCAATATTGGTCTGAAAGTGGCCAACCCCTTTAATGATAGAAACGAGATTATATATATATTCCATTATTTTTATATGTTATTAATTTATGGCACGTTAGAATTGCTGTATAAGGGGTGGGCATATCAATTTTTTGTATTTGCATTTTAATGCTTTTAATTTCAATAGCAATAGTTTATACAAGCAAATTGACATATATCTTTTCACAGCCAATTGTAGTGCTGCTCCACCTAACATTCATTCTTACCAAGTCATTGTTCACTTTTTGGATTTTCACACTCCGATCACTATAGTGGGGATGTTGCCGGCTAGTGGTGCCAAGTTCAGCATCCCCAGAATCAGTGTATGTGTTTTCGGATATGTGGTTACCTAGTAACAATACAGGGGGAAGTATTTAAGTGCGATGTCTCTGCACCATAAAATCATCATTCAGTGGAAGTGCTTGTAGCGCGAAATGGGACAAAGCACTGAGGAAGTGCGTTTTTATGTCTGACCTGCCCTAATAAAGCTTTGTGGAATTATCCGGTGAGCGCCATCCCTTCATTCTTCTCTACTTCACATATTATGCACTGCATCTGGATCTGAGCACCTCGGTTCCCCTTGGGTTGGACAATGCCTTTGAATGTCTCACGGAAATTACGGCTAAGACCCCACATTGTGGAAATGCAATTATTTTTGTTGTGGTTATTTGAGCCAAACCCAGGAGTGGATTGAACAGAAGGTAGAAGTATAAGAACTTTCTATATATCTCCCATTCCTTTTGTAGCCATTCTTGGCTTTGGCTCAAAAAACCGCAGCAAAATCTGCAACAAAAAAAGCTGCGTTTCTGCAATGGGCACAGGGATATTAACAAATAACAATCACGTTTTACTTTGGGCTCTCTTGTTCTGTTCATAAAATGGCCATGTGATAATCCAGGATATCTGATAATCCCGCTTCTAATCTATTCCCCAGGCCCATTATTTAATTGGGTTTTGTTGAACTGATCAATGGAAACAAATTCTTTATACAAGAGTGCAAACAAATGTCTACAAAGTGATTCTAAGTATAAAACAGGACATAATTGACCCTCACCCCATTACTGAGACACACCAGACTACGGATCTCATTATAACCTCAGTAGCTGCTACATCACAACTGAAAGAGCATTGTATTCCAGCCCTGAGCGCTGTATTTCCTAAGGGTCTTTGTGTTGCCATCTGCCACTAACTGTGGCTATAATTAGATGATTAGACTGATTATTTAATCACAGGTTACACATCGCAGTCCTGCCGAGAAGTAAAATGTGCTGCTTTATGTATAATGCTGGTTTTATGTTTGTAGCTTTGGTTGTAGTACATGAGTTCTGGCGTGACAAAGCTACTGCAGGAATGTGCGCGAATGCTTCTTATTCCTTTTCCTCATTAGGCTGACCACCTTATGCTCTATTTATTCCTCTCCGGGGACACTGTAGCCAAACGGAAGAAATGTTCACAACAATATGAGCTATTATTACATTTCTGCGTAAGATTTTTTACTTGTGGCTATAGACTTCTAATAGTGGTTGGCCAAAAGTTCTATTTGTCTGAGTCCTTCATACACATACCAAGGGGGCCAAGTGGGGAAAGAGAGTGAGGCCGGGGCCCCACGTGGCATAAACGAATTCTAGCGAATACCATCCACACATTGCAGAAAAATACATGCAGCGGTAATGCTATGATTTCCAAACTGTTGCAGTTTTGGAAATCACACCATGTCAATTATACCTACGGAAACGTCGGTGGTTTCCCTATAGGTATAATGGAAGCAAAAAGTTCGGACTCTGCGGACTATCTGTGAAAAGTGCTGTGGGAAAAACCACAAAGCGCTTCTGCCGTGTTTTTTTCCACAGTGCCTTTTTGCTGTAGACTGCTACATGGAGCCTTAGCCTAAGACACTTACAGACACTCCTATGGCAAACTTACCTTCCTCGAAAACAAAAGGATCGAATATTGAAATTCAACATACCCAGCCATTCAATGTGGCATACCCCCAAACACAGAAGAGTTGAATGACATAGTCATTCGGTCCTGCCAAATTGGTATGTTTGGCGAATTTTATTTTTATGTGCAAAGCTACTAGAGATGAGCGAATCGATGCTGCAGAAGTGGAATTTGATCCGAATTTCAGGAAATATACAATTCTGGACTTCCTCACGCTTCGTAGTAACAAATCGCACTTTTTCCTATAATGGCTGCTGCACGTTAAGACATGGGGCAATGAACTCTGGGAACGTGGGATCACCCACAATGCCATGGTTGCAGCCAATCAGCAGCCAGCCAGCCCTGTGATGTCACAGCCCTATAAATACCCTCAGCCATCTTGGATTCAGGCATTTTTCAGTGTACTTAGTGCAGGTGCTAGGGAAAGTGGTAGAAAAGACTTGAAAACTGATATTTTGCTCAATCGACGTTAAGAGAAAGAGCATTAAAAGTGTAGGGAAAGGATAGGGAAGAATTTATACAGAGTATTGAAGCAGAACAGTGTTCATTTGGGGTGTTTGCAGCATGGGTAATAGGAACAATCCTACTACACCTTGCTGCACTGACTGCCATTATACTGCTGCTCATTGCAGGTTTGTGCACTCACAGTATTGTTTGACTACCACAGTAGACTCCCTATACGTGTTACTGCAAGGCACAGTGTTCTACACCACTATACAGGCTCTCTGCAGCCAGGAAATAGCTGTTTTTTTAATGTGAGTCGCCGTGAATTAATTCGAATTGAATCAAAGCGTTTCTGAAAATTTGGCGAACAGGCTGAATGGAATTTTTGAAAAATTCGCTCATCTCTAAAGACTACCCCAAGAGGCAGTATAGCTGCAAATATAATATTATATAGTAAAGTAAGCCTGGGATTGTGGAAGTTTTTTGATTAGTAAAGAATTTAAATTGGTCTACGGCTCCACGTTGCATAAACGAAGTAGAAAAAATGTTGCGTTTTGCAGTACCAGAAAAGTGAATCCACACATTGCGGAGAAAAACCGCGGTGGAAAAGCTGTGTTTTCAAATACAACTGAAAAACTCAGCATGTCAATTTTAGCTTCACAAATGCAAGAGATTTCACAATAGATTTAATAAGGGAAGGAAAACCGCAGACAAAAACACAGCAAAAATACAATGAAAATTAAATTTTTGCTGTTTTTTTTTCTGCATCGTTTTTTACTTGTGGTTCGCTATGTGGGGTCTTAGCCTAAAAGGAAACAAATGAACAGTGATCAGAAGTGGATGATTGTGAAGACTGAAAAGTGGTGCTATTAACCTGATGTTTTCTGTAGAATTCAAATAGTCTGTTATTTTAGGATTTTGTTGTGGAAATTATCAACATAGCAATTTTTGCTTGAAAGCACTGCAACATAAAATAAACAAGTTTGGATCATTTTTTGACTTTACAAAATCCCATGCTTCACATATGGTGTAGGAAGTGGGGTACATTTGAAGGGGGATTTATCATGCATTGTATGACAATTTTCTGGTATACAATGCATGAAAAAATTGTTGATGTTTTTGCACATGTTTGTGTTTTCTGCAAAAAATTTTTCCACTTCTACCCTCCCTAGTCACTTTTCTATAAGGAGGCATGGTATAAATGATCAGTGAAATCTACACCATAGATTTCAGTGCAAACGGACAGCTGGTTGAAGGTGCGGATGTTTTATGAGGCCGAGGAGGCCCCCTCTGCCAGTGTAGGGGATATAAAGACTGGCCTTGAAAATTCCAGTCTTCGTAAATCTCCCCCATTAAGTATGGTTTCAAAAACAACATTCCGAATTGGAAGGAAATAATGGAGTTATGTTCAAGACCCATTCTTGGAGTATTGAAACAAAAGAAACTGGACCTGCCAAGTGATCTGCTCCAAGAAAGTCCAAACAAATGGAAAGTCGAGGTCTTAGACTTACTCTATATTCACACAACAGTGAAAATCGTCCGTTGTCATGGACCGTCAAACTATAGGCCATGCTCTATTTTTGTTCATTTTCACAGATCCCTCTATACACTGTAATGTATGAGGGATCCGTTAATACCTCGGGTGCAAAACTGTAGTTCCGAACGGCCGTGAAAAACATCCATTTCTCACAGCCGTTTTGAACCACAGTGGTGTGAATGTAGGCTTAAAGTCAAATAGCCTGTATGGCTATTTACTGTTGCAATTGTATAAATGCCAATGGTTATCAGGCTACAAAAAATATCCGCAAATTACCCCAGAAAGAGACAAAGTTCAGTTTGTTTTCAAGGAATCTTCTGCAGAAGGCAATCCCTAAGTACACTCACTATTAGAGTAAAGGACTGTAATGGAGGAAAGGGGGTAAATGTAAAACTGGCAGTCATAAATGATGTGTCATATGTCAAACCAACATAAAAACACATGCCTTATCATCATTAGCGTCCTGCCAGTATCCTGCAGGGGGCAGTCATTATTGTAAAATGACACTGTTAGATCTATAGTGTTTATCTGCAATATCTGGTCACTACTTCTACAGCGTGACTTCTTTATAATGATACTAGTAGATTATTTATTTATTATGCTTATTTGTATAGCACCATCATATTCCACAGCGCTTTACAGACATTGTGGTTACTGTCCCATATAGGGCTCACAATCTATATTCCCTATCAGTATGTCTTTGGTGTCTGGGAGGAAACCAGAGTACCCGGAGAAAACCCACGCAAACATGGGGAGAACATACAAACTCCTTGCAGATGTTGTCCTTGGCAGGATTCGAACCCAGGACTCCAGAGCTGCAAGGCTGCAGTGCTAACCATTGAGCCACTGTGCTGTATTCACTGCCTGTTATTTTGTGGCATGTACTATATACTGTAACTCACAAGTGTATCTGAAGCTCAGTCTCCATTCACAGTGTCATACTCAAGTTAGTCCTGTTTTGTCAAGTATTACATATAATGCTCAGTACTAAATTACTAGGCGCAAAAAAGTAATTTTAAGGTATTTTCGTTGTGTCCAGAGATTTTTTATATATTGGTTGGACCATCGATGTTTCTGAAATTCATTGGTCTACTGTTCGCAGTCAACTATTTGGAGCATGGTGTTAGCCATGGTAGTCATATTGCACTATGGCAGCTTAGCTCTCATTCACTTCTACACTCCAATTACAAGACTAAAGCTATGCCATAACAGTGTTGTGTGCGTGTCCTGTTTGGTGGCATACAGTGGGGAAAAAAAAGTATTTAGTCTGTCACCAATTGTGCAAGTTCTCCTACTTAAAAAGATGAGGCCGGCCTGTAATTGTCATCATAGGTAGACCTCAACTATGAGAGACAAAGTGAGAAAACAAATCCAGAAAATCACATTGTCTGATTTTTAAAGAATGTATTTGCAAATTATGGTGGAAAATAAGTATTTGGTCACCTAGAAACAAGCAAGATTTCTGGCTCTCACAGACCTGTAACTTCTTCTTTAAGAGGCTCCTCTGTCCTCCACTCATTACCTGTAGTAATGGCTCCTGTGTGACATTGTTATCAGTATAAAAGACACCTGTCCACAACCTCAAACAGTCACACTCCAAACTCCACTATGGTGAAGACCAAAGAGCTGTGGAAGGACACCAGAAACAAAATTGTAGACCTGTCCCAGGCTGGGAAGACTGAATGTGCAATAGGCAAGCAGCTTGGTGTGAAGAAATCAACTGTGGGAGCAATAATTAGAAAATGGGAGCCATACAAGACCACTGATAAGCTCCCTCGATCAGGGGCTCCTCGCAAGATCTCACCCCATGGGGTCAAAATGATCCCAAGAACGGTGAGCAAAAATCCCAGAACCACACGGGGGAACCTAGTGAATGACCTGCAGAAAGCTGGGACTAATGTATCAAAGGCTACCATCAGTAACACACTACGCCGCCAGGGACTCAGATCCTGCAGTGCCAGACGTGTCCCCCTGGTTAAGCCATTACATATCTGGGCCCGTCTGAAGTTTGCTAGAGAGCATTTGGATGTCCCAGAAGAGTATTGGGAGAATGTCATATGGTCAGATGAAACCAAAGTAGAACTGTTTGGTAGAAACACAACTCGGCGTGTTTGGAGGAGAGTGAATGCTGAGTTGCATCCAAAGAACACCATACCTACTGTGAAGCATGGGGGTGGCAACATCATGCTTTGGGGCTGTTTCTCTGCAAAGGGACCAGGATGACTGATCCGTGTACATGAAAGAATGAATGGGGCCATGTATCGTGAGATTTTGAGTACAAACCTCCTTCCATCAGCAAGGGCATTGAAGATGAAACGTGGCTGGGTCTTTCAGCATGACAATGATCCCAAGCACACCGCCAGGGCAACGAAGGAGTGGCTTCGTAAGAAGCATTTCAAGGTCCTGGAGTGGCCTAGCCAGTCTCCAGATCTCAACCCCATAGAAAACCTTTGGAGGGAGTTGAAAGTCCGTGTTGCCCAGCGACAGCCCCAAAACATCCCTGCTCTAGAGGAGATCTGCATGGAGGAATGGGCCAACATACCAGCAACAGTGTGTGCCAACCTTGTGAAGACTTACAGAAAACGTTTCACCTCTGTCATTGCCAACAAAAGATATATAACAAAGTATTGAGATGAACTTTTGTTATTGACCAAATACTTATTTTCCACCATAATTTGCAAATAAATTCTTAAAAAATCAGACAATGTGATTTTCTGTATTTGTTTTCTCATTTTGTCTCTCATAGTTGAGGTCTACCTATGATGTCAATTACAGGCCGGCCTCGTGTTTTTAAGTGGGAGAACTTGCACAATTGTGGCTGACTAAATCCTTTTTTTTCTCCACTGTATGTCACCCATACAGGTGTGTACTACTGAGCTGTAGGCACTTTTTAGTGCCATGATGTGGTACCTCCATACAGCGCCATATTACAGAGATATTCTGGCCCCATAGAGTGATATGGGTGTTGTACCACAGATCTGTACAAGTCAGAGGTTGTGTATATTCACCACTGCTAAAAGGGAGTCTGTCACCAGCACCCAGCATATCAACCTAGCCTAGCAGATATATAGGTTATGGTCACCCGAATCATACAGTGTTTCCCCCTTGTGAATTGCTGCCTCTTTGGAGAAATGGCATTGCTAGATTTATCATTTAGCATTAGACACTTTGATAAATCTAGCACAGTTTAATACTGTCTTACTTGTAGATGCCATTAATAAATTTGCCCCTATATGTACCACTGTACATGTTGGACTTGTTATATTTTCCCTGTCTGTTTTTATATTTATTGCTATATACAGACTGATGCTATTAGATATTTCTGTGCCTGGTGCTTTATTCTCTGCCCCTATATACATTATGTGTGTGTAATCTTTGACTAGATATATACAATCTCTTTTGAGTGTGTTTTTGCCTGCTTATTTTTTTAATTGGATTTAACATTTTTAGACATTAGCCTGCTTTTTTTTTTTTTTTTTTTTTTTAGCTTTTGTGATTTTCTTTTTTACCAATTCTTTATAGGAGATTTGTTATAATAAAAATATACAATACATACAGATGTAGTAAAGTTAACCTGACTTTTTGGGAGTTTGCCACCTACAAATTATTATTATACTCTGGGTCCTCTGTGGGGTCCAGTCTTCTTTCCAGGGTGTCCCTGTTGCCTTCTATCCTACCCCCTGATTTCGGCAACTCCAATTCACTGCTGATTCCTGTGATTGGCCCTCAGTGTTCATATGTGGTAGACAATGTTATGATGCTGTTGGGTGAAGGCTAACTGCCACACAGTAAGTAGAGAAGAATCTGCACTATAACTGTCACTCAGAAGTAGCCCCCAGGACATACATAGAGAAGTACTGACCTGTACTGTTATGAAAAGTGCACTTTGGTTGTGATAGAAAGCTCCTACTTAGGTCCAGTACAGCACTAAATCTGTATTGTCTGGTTATCTCTCCCTCTCCTGTCCATAGAGGTCTATAGACATGTGTAATGGAATTACAGCAGAGTTTTTAGAGTGAAAGTCAGTTTATCAGAGGGAAGGAAAAAGGGAAAGCCTGATAAGAGAAGAAAGAGGCATTTTACAAAGTTTCTTATAGTCACTTCTACTATTGATTAATGCAAAGTTTGTTGAAAAGTTAATGACCACTTAAGTATACAGTCGCAAAGAAATTTTACTTGACTTTTCAATGGCTTTTGAAACCGCTAGATGCAAGTTAAAGCCTGCTACATCTGTACCACACATGACAAATAATTGAATTGTTATATTTCAGGCTCCACAAACACAAGTTTTCTTTAGAGTAGAAAGCTATAAATTGTATGGAGAAGTTGGAGTGGGTACTTCAGACGTAATAATGGAAGGGTGTTTGAAAACCTGATTTGAGGTTATCTAAGGAGAGCAAGTAATTAGTTGTGCACTTTCCTTTGGATGCCTATTAGCCATCCTCATAATTAGATTATGACACTCATATCTGCAGTCTGCGAGCCGAGCTCCTAGTCTGCATGCAACAATACTGTAGGATAATTATTTTACTTGATGCCTTATGAAAAGCTTAAAGAATCAAACAATTAAGCGTTTCATCTCATGGCTAAGCAATAACTGGCAGAAGTAGGACCATTGCATGCTGTTCGCGTGATATCGGGGAAGATGAAAATTGAGGATGAAAAGGTGTGATCACACACATTACTCCATGTCACCTTATATTTTACATTTTAAGCACTGCAATGTGACTTTTTCTGCCCTTTTAAAATGTACAGTAACACATCGGAGAGCTGAGAAAATGAAGCACGCAACATTGGGTGTTATGTACAGTACACTAAGCAAAATGCTTCTTCCTATAACTACGTGTTGATATGAAAAAATGGATTTATATTTCTTTTTATATCTCAGATGCAGCTTGTTTCCTTGCACAAACACAGTGGTTTTTGCTTCCTGTTAAATAGACTTCACTAGACCTTCAGGTTAAAGAGACTATCTGACTATTCTTAGGATAGGACATCAATACAGACGTGCAAACCAGTTCGTTACGAGTTGTCTTCTGTATAAATTTTCCAAACATTTAAGGTTTGCCACACACAAATCACTATTATACTCTGGGGTCTCTTAAACCCCAGAATATAATAAGTGGAGGTCCATGATAGGTGCTGAAATATAATAAACACTGATACTCACTGTCCCTCACCTCTTCTGGGCTCCCTCACAGCATCTAACCTTCGGACATCTTCCATCCTCTTGGGTGATGTTATGTGCCTCAGGAGACTACATATGGCGCATGATGCTGAGAGAAGATCTCATCTGCCTTACAGTAAAAAAAATCTAGTATCCATGTCCCAGATGAGCCCTATATTTCTCTAAGAGTGGCTGAAACTAAAGACCAAGTTCTGGGGAATCATCACATATTCAGCTTCCACTCCTTTGTCTCATTCACACCTAACATTAAGAGAACCCCAAAACAACCAACAGCCAGGGGTCACACAGCAGGGTGTGTCTGGGGGAAAAAAATTCTCTACTATCAACCACCTAGGTATGACCCCCTCAACATTGTGGCACCCCGGGACTTGTAAGAAGATGTTGGGCTAAAGCCACCATGACAGGAAAGGTCAAATCCGGACACCATCTTAGACCTCCCTCATTATGCTATCTCCAAATTACTATCCCCAAGACATTTGGGTAGGTCATATCAAAAGTCAAAAAACCCTTTCATTACCAAATCTTGGCATGTGCCATTGGACAATGTATAATGGAGGTATGATCCTCTAGAAGTATTAAACCTAGACAAGTTTATCTTCAACATGGGGCACACCCAGGAGCACTATATGGTGGCTGGTAATACAGGCATACATCCTTCTGTACATGGTTCTGCTGTGTGCATGATACCATATATGTGAAATTGGAACATACAGTATATCTGCAACGGTCTCAGATCAAACTACAGCTGATGTTATGAGGAGTAGGAAACTGGCAGTGCCATAAGGAACAGATAAAATCTTGCTGATCCAAAACCATGTAATTCAGATCATGCATTACATAAATTCCAAGAAAGACTCTTCAATGCCTCCATTCCTTCAGTCTGCTCTAAAAACACTTGTGAAAATATGCCATGTATATGCCACTATGGGGAGTAGTGCAGCCTCAGACTGATAGGCCAGCCACACTCAAATGGCCCATTTACATGTCCTTCCGATCAGCCGACCATCGAGGAGTAAAAGATGCAAGATTATTGCAAGCACATTGCCCTTTGTAAGTGGAATGCATTGCCATAGAAGCTGTTCCATCCCCATTTACTTTCCTTGTATAAAAGACTGATGCAACTAGCTCAGATCGATGTATTGGGTTGTCGATCGACACTCATCAGTCTGACATTTGGGCTGTGTAAACCAATCTATATAAGAGAACATCTACAAATGGATACAAATATTCAGCTTTAGCTATCATTGCTCCTATGTGCCAGTTGCCCCTTGTGTTAGTTAATCCAAAATTTTCATGTTTAAAAAACAATCCATTTTCTGAAAACCCTTATACATTCATGTTAGCATAGATGAATTTTTGGCTGGTAAAGAAGGCAATACATCTGGACTTTTGGGACTACCGAAGCATCTGAAGCATCGGCATTTGTGAAATCTAATATGGTTTTCCGAAAATCTGAAAATTTACAACAAAATTGACACTAATACTGTATGACAATGGGCACTTTCATGGAATTCCTGGACTAACAACTGATGGGTCTTCAATTATTTTATTAGTTTGTGTCATGTACACATGAACATGAGAGTATAAACCTCAGAAAACAAAAGAGCATAAGGTGTATAAACCATACCACCTGGATCCATCCCAAAATGTTACTTAAAGTAATGAGGCATATGCATGGACAATAAGGGAATTGTGAAGGAGACTGAAAGAAATCCTGATTATGCCTAAACCTGAATAATTGATAGAGTCAGCCGCATCTAGGTTTGAGAAAAATAGCTCCCATACAGTATTCATGGAAAAAAAAAAACCTTGGACAATTCTCTAACATCTGGAATACTCAAGCACAGCTTCATCCTATAGAGCTAATAGAGCTCTACCTAATTTTGGGAGAATATCTTCAGTGAAAACAAGTAAATCTACACATTGGTATCTGACTCGCTGTATTCTCTCAAACATGTTATTGTCTATACAGTCTGTCATTGCTCACATTGCTCCCTGTCCCCATTGAGGTCCACAATCTAAGTTCCAATGTGTTTTGGAAAATAGAGTACCTGTAGGAAACATGGTGGAGGATGTATAACTCCAAACATATGTTGCCTGTGGTTGGATTCTGACTCAGGACTCCAGTACTGCAAGGAGATGGTGCTAACCATTGAGCGACCATGCTACTGTCTATCTATAGGTAGGGATTTGTTAGCTCTGTAATTGACAAATGGAAGCCTAATAAGTTACTGATTTCTCATGTCAGTCACTTATACAGTTGACACTGTTTTCGACAAATCATACAAACTTTAGGGTCAAAAGTAGAGGGCCTTAGGGCAATGTCAATTTTACAGTATGGAGCCCAAAATTTTTTTGATGGCTTTCGTTATTGTGGCTAAAAATATTGCAGCAAGTTATATCCTTGCTATAGCTATGCTGGTCACTAATTCCTCAGAAAGTCTCAGATTGGTTCTGCACAAGAGCACAAAAATAAATTTTACCTATAATAGTCATCTTTCCCACATATTAAAGGAGTTTAACGGACCCATAGGCATCATACGGATGGCCTATGCTCAGTATCTGATGGATGGGGTTAAGACATTCATACTCGGGCGCATAGTCATAGGGGCTGCTACTTGACCCTGGCGCCTGAAGGGACCCAATGGCCTCTTTACAACATAAAAAGACACCAGTATTACATATAGAATATGGTAACTGGAGGCCCCATTACAGATATTGCATTGGGACCCAGAAAATTTAAGTTACGCCTCTTCCCAAACCCCAGTCAACTGTTCTGGCTGTCACTGGGTGTCAGATCTATACAGGGAATGGTGGCAGAAGCAAAAGGCACCATATGCTGTATAGCAGCCGTGCCTCAATTCTGCAGATAATGAGCACAGTTGCAAAGTGTATTTTGCATCCAGCTTCATCCCCTGTATAGGGTGCCGGACTTGTACCAATAAGATACTGATCCTATCCTGAGCAAAGGTCATCAGTATAAAAGTTTTCTGGGGTTACAAAAAAAAAACCTGTTAATTGTGGCTTATGGCACTCACATACCCTCAGGACTTATCAGTAAGGATGAATAGCACAGCACAACACATTCCAAAACCAGATTTATGAAGCACACATCAATGCTGACAAAAAGCAGCACAACACTAAATAAACTGATCAGTGGATGAGAAGACCCAAATGCTGTGGGTTGCAGAAGGAGGAGATGATATGTGGGTTATGCCCCTATTTGTAACATGATCAGCACATAACATGCTCATGGCGGAGCATTCCTCGGGGCCCGAGAGACTTGCCAGCTCTTCCTTAATTTGGAAGCCTCCCAAACATAACAATCACAGGTGGTCATTTCTTCCGCTATCCAATTCTCCCGGAACGTCAGGAGGCTCCCAAAATAAGGGTAGACCTCCTGGACTCCCAGAAAAGCTAGCAATTCTCCTGGACCCATGTCCAAGTCAAACCAGGTGGGTTAAGGTTATGCTTACATTTAGGAGAGGCATATTTGCCTGCTGTCCCTTGATTCACTCTTCGCAAGAACCGATGGGGGTGAGGTTGTGTTAAGTGAAGGGATGGCAGCAATGGATGGCAGCTTTGATCAGATCCACAAGTGGAAGTGTCCGAAGTTCTGAACTTTCTAAAAGCAACTATATAAATAGTTGAAATGCCCCAAATTCTCCTCTGCAATTGGTGCCCAATGTCTCTTCCTTATCTATGATTCAGCCTTTGTCTGCCTCATGGCTGTCTGTAGTCAAATCTGATAAATCAGACCCCGCCCACAGTGCACTTGCAGCTGATTTGCATACTCAGAAAAAGATGATTATCTCTGCATTGCATCATTGGTTTCTGGTCACAAAGATATAGTTCTGACCCTATTATAGACCCCCTACATGCACTATTATTGATTTGGGAGTCCAGACCGACTCCCTTTAATGAATGTCTGTTGACCTACATACATTATATAGGTCTACAGAAAATAAACCAAGCTGCTATTTGCAAAGTCTGTAAATAAATATCCTTTTTCCATATTATGTCACTTACACATATGATGGGATATATTAAATGAGACAGCGGAGACGCCGGGTTATTGATTGATTAGCTCTGCTAAGTTGTGGTAGTGACAGAGAAAAACTGTTGCAAAGAAAGGATTTACAATGGATCATTAGTTTTGATGCATTACATTCTCAGGGATTGAATTTTGATAATGATTTATCTGCTGTCACTTAAAATGAATGGGCTTTAAGGAACCTGACATTCTGCTTTGTTCTTTCGCATTTTTTTTTCGTACCCTCGCCATGTAGTTTTATGTAGTGTTTTTTTATTTTTATATATTTTTTTTAATTATAGGCAGTTAGAGTTCAGTGGACCCGTGAATCTAGTAACACAAAACATGTGGTGCGATTATTATCATGGCCAGTCACATATAATACTCAGCGATAAGTAATAAATTATCATCTATAAATACTAATGAGTCACAGTCGTGTGGTTCCGGTTGGGAGGTAGATCAATGTGCATAATGTGTTTCATAATTAGCAAATTCCATGATTCTGTAATGTAAATGAGAATTTTACATATATGCTCCATTGATTCTACTGGACGGTGGCACTTTTTATGGAGACATGGAATCTTCTTATAACAAATACATTCATTAGAGTCTATTTTATGGCCCTTTGGGTTATATCCATCATATCATTTAGGCTGTAAATTTGAGAGCAGATATTCTGGTTGAGCGTTTGCGGCAATGTTTGTCAATTGTGCTCATAAAAATTTGTTCTCAATAAGCATATTAAAAATTGTATAATTACACAAAAGGGCATGATGAATTTTAGGCTAATCGTGTCAATTCTTTATTCATTCTCTTTTTTAAATTTTTTGCTTTTCATTTTCATTCAAAATCTTACTTTCTCAATTTCCCTCTTGGCCTTCTGTCCATCCTTTCTTTACTCATTCCCTCCCTTCCTTTCCTCCTTTGTTCCTTCCTCCCTACCATTCTCCCTTCTTCCTCCCACCTTTCCATCCATTCCTTCCATCCTCCTCCTTTCATATTACTTTTTTCCTACCTTCGCTCCCATACTTCCATCTTTCACCACCACCCTTTCCTTTTCCACTCTCATCCTTCCTTCCTTATCTCCTCCTTCTATATTTCCTTCCATCAGCCTTCCTTCACTTATACCTCTTTTTCCTTCCTTCATACCCCTAATTCCAAATTCTTTCACTACCACACTTTATTTTTTTTTCTTTTTCTTCCTCCCTTTCCCATTGCCTCTCAACCTTCCATCCTTCGATCTTTCCTTCTTCCCATCCTCATATCTTTCCTTTCTTCACTGCCATCTTTCACTCTAAAGTAATTATTTAATTACAGGAATTCAGGATGAGGTTCCTCATTTGGCCTGATGAAAATATAAACTTTTTTTTACTGCAACCTATCACTACTGTCCTTCTTTCCTTTCTTCCACTCTTTCCACTTACTTACTTACTTCCATCCTTGTCCTTCCCTGTTACCATAATTCTCTTCCTTCATTCCTACCCTTCCATCTATCCTTCTTTCCTTTCCTCCACCCTTCCTTCCTACCCCTGTCTTTCTTTGAGCTTACTGTATCTACCTGACCTTTAAATAGATCATCGCATGTATACTGGGTTGTCCTGACTTTCCCCTAGAAATAAAGGGTAAGATATTTTGCATTTCAACACACCCAATCTGTTGTTCTCATGGGAGATACAACACCAGAGATGTCTGACTGTGGCTTATTCCCTTCTACTGATGTGTATGGCCAGTTTTATGCATTGTATCTCATTGACTTGTACGCACGTGGACAAAATTGTTGGTACCCCTCGTTTAATGAAAGAAAAACCCACAATGGTCACAGAAATAACTTGAATATGACTAAAGTAATAATATATAAAAATTCTATGAAAATGAACAAATGAAAGTCAGACATTGCTTTTCAACCATGCTTCAACAGAATTTTTTAAAAAAGAAAACTCATGGAACAGACCTGGACAGAAATGATGGTTCCCTTAACTTAATATTTAGTTGCACAACCTTTTGAGGCAATCCCTGCAATCAAACGATTCCTGTAACTGTCAATGAGACTTCTGCACCTCTCAACAGGTATTTTTGCCACTCCTCATGAGGAAACTGCTCCAGTTGTCTCGGGTTTGAAGGGTGCCTTTTCCAGACGGCATGTTTCAGCTAATTCCAAAGATGCTCAATAGGATTTAGGTCAGGGCTCATAGAAGGCCACTTCAGAATAGTCCAATGTTTTCCTCTTAGCCATTCTTGGGTGTTTTTAGCTGTGTGATTTCATTGTACCCTGCACAGATTCAAGACACCCTGTGCCAGATGCAGCAAAGCAGCCCCAGAACATAACAGAGCCTCCTCCTTGTTTCACAATAGGGACAGTGTTCTTTTCAAGATATGCTTCATTTTTCCATCTGTGAACATAGAGCTGATGTGCCTTGCCAAAAATTTTGATTTTTGTCTCATCTGTCCATAGGACATTCTCCCAGAAGATTTGTGGCTTGTCAACACGTAGTTTGGAAAATTCCAGTTTTGTCAGATTCAAGTTATTTCTGTGACCATTGTGGGTTTTTCTTTCAATAAACGAGGGGTACCAACAATTTTGTCCACGTGTGTATATGTTTTCATCACTGACAGCCCAGATGAGGAACCTCATCTTGAATTCTTGTAATTAAATAATTAGAGCATCCTGAGCTCATACTCATACTAAAATCCCGTGGCCCTGAGATACTTGGTATTGCCTGGCCGTGTAGCAGATTGCAATGTAATGTATCTGTAAAGATGAGGATTGTTTTTAATATACGTCATATCTGGTGGTAATATACTTTATCAGCTCACATTATTCTGTAGGCCAAAAAATTAAATTATACAGTTGAAGAAGATAAAGTTTTAAAAGAAAAATGATGTGATGTAAAATAAAGTACTTTCATGTCACATGGGGTTGTATCTTTATCGGATAACCAACAAATATATAGCACTGTGCAAAAGCTTTAGGTAGCTGTGGAAAAAAAAATGATCAATTACCAAAATAAGTGAACAAAGAAAAGAGAAATGTAAATCCCATCAATATTTGGTGTGACCTTTACCCTTTGGAGGAGGAGTCCTGGAAGTGATGATATGGCCCCCACAGATATAGCCCTGATCTCATCATCATCTAGTCTGTCTGGGATGACATGAAGAGACAGAAGGATTGGAGCAAGCCTACATCCACAGGAGATCTGTGCTTAGTTCTCCAAGATGGCGGGAATAACCTCCCCGACGAGTTCTGCCAAAAACTGTCTGCAAGTACCGAGAAGAACTGATGGAAGGCAAAGGGTGACCACACTAAATATTAATGGGATTTAGATTTCTCTTTTCTTCATTCACTTCATTTTGTAAACTGACAAACATAAACTATTGACCCTTTTATTTCTGAAAGTATTTTTACTTATATAAAAGTATTATTTCCACGCCTGCCTGAAACTTTTGCACGGTACTGTATTTTTGAAATTTTTATGAGCACGATCCCAAATTGTCCCCTTCATTGGGCAATTTTACAAAGGAATGATTGAGAGAAGAGCATAGTATTGAATCAAGGAATCTTTACATCTGGATTTATGACCCATTAAATAACACAAATAGTACACACTGTACACCCCAACATGCTGACTTCTAAGTCATCCCCATGTTCAATTCCTATCAATACTCAAACTTGTCTTCGGTGATATTTTACTCACATCTCTCTTTTATGCCATATATTAAGTCACTTGCCAAATTCCATCTTCCCCTGAGGAGCACCTACTATAATTTATCTAATATATCATTGCTTGAAAGATTACTGTTACAGCCACTTACCAGAGATTGGAATAATCTAAGCTGCAAGCTGTTTAGCACTGGGATGTAGGGTCTAAACGACCTCTGATCTTCATCTTTAACCACTGCAAGTTGGGAAGGTCTTTGCTGTAGCAAGAAACGCAAAATAACACAGGACTCGTGGGTGATAGTGCAGATAGAGCAGTTGGGGTTTTCAGGAAAAGAGTCAAGGTTTAGTACTAAAAGGGAAATCATAATATGACAAGCCATAAGGTAAGTCAGGAGTGTAGTCAAAGTTTGGCACCAGAAGAGCAGCCACTATGCGACACACTAGTGCAGGGGTCGGCAACCCCCGGAACACATTCCAAGAGTGGCACGCAAGGCTTATTCCCCTGGCACGGCAGCCCGAGTCCTCACCCAGCAGTTTCAATTGGACCAAACACGGCCGAAACGAAACTGCTATTATTATACTGTGGGGTCTCTTCAGACCCCTGAGTATAATAAGCAGAGCCCCCGGAGAGGTGACAAACATAAAAAATAATGTTAACTCACCTTCCCTGGATCCGCAGCCGCTCTGTGCTCTTCGGGCGCTTCTGCCTGAACTAAGAGACCACTGACAGGGCCTGAGGGGTCATGTCCGAGGTCATTACGCATAATGACGCAACGTGACCCCTAAGACTCAATCAGCAGTCGCTGACTACAGGCAGAAGAGCACAGAGCTGCTGCGGAGCGCAGGAAAGGGTGAGTGACATTGTTTTTTATGTTTGTTACCCCTTTTGGCCCTCCGCTTATTATACTTATAATTCTACCCCACAGTAGAATTATAGCTAGTGAGTGGCAACAATTAGAATATTATAAAAGTTAGAATATTATACTGTGTGCAGGGGCCACTATGGGACATAATACCGTGTGCAGGGGCCACTATAGGACATAATACCGTGTGCAGGGGCCGCTATGGGACATAATACCGTGTGCAGGGGCCGCTATGGGACATAATACCGTGTGCAGGGGCCGTTATGGAACATAATACCGTGTACAGGAGCCGCTATAGGACATAATACCATGTGCAGGGGCCGCTATGGAACATAATACCATGTGCAGGATCTGCTATGGGACATAATACCATGTGCAGGGGCCATTATGGGATATAATACCATGTGCATGGGCCGTTATGGGACATAATACTGTGTGCAGAGACCGCTATGTGACATATACTGTGTGCCGAGGCCGCTATGGGACATAATACCTTGTGCAGGGGTCGTCTCAACTTTTTTTAAATTTTTTAATCTAAATCGGCACGCCGAACAAAAAAGGTTGCCTACCCCTGCACTAGTGGATAGTGCATAGTTAAGGATAGCACGATAAGAGGCAAGGGTTGCAGTCAGGAATGGAGCCAAGTAGTAGGAGTAGAACTACAGGTAGCAGGATAAAATCCCAAGGACAAGGCAGAAGTCAGGATCCTACTCAGTCAGGACCAGAAACATCTGCAAAGAGAAAAGACTTCAATCAATAGACAGAGCATTGGTTAATGATTCCCATTAGGGCATTGGCAAAAATCCAGTTTCGTTGCTGGGGATAAAGGAAAAAGCTATGGCTGTCATAGGGTGGTGGAGGAGTCTCAAGGCATCTGCTCACTCAGTTCTGCAACCAGGCTCAGTGAATAACTCTATCTCTAGCCAAATTAGCTCAATCGATCCCCAATGCAGCTGCAGGTCTTATTTTATGGTGAAATGGTTCACTTTATAATATATCTGTTGAGATTCTTCCCCAGCCCTATTAGATTTATAACCTTACTGCAGCCCGTCTTTTCCTTTTGATCCATTCTGCAACCGTTGTATCAATAATTGTAAGTTTACACGCTACTTCCCTGAATTATACAGCACGGTGTCATTGGCATTACATATAGTGTAATAATTGGTCTGGTTTACCGATTTCCATTGATTTGCAGGTAATTACAGTTTTCTTAGTGATTAGACAATATAAATTACATATCCTGAAATATAAAAAAAAAAAAAAAAAAAATTTTCATTTTCTATCATCGCGGTTCTTTTCTTGATTTAGAAGACACAGAGGATTTAGAGTGTAACGCAATATATCAGAGCAAGTCACTCAACATTCATTTTCATTGTCTAGCTAGCACTAAAGTGATCGAGCGAACGGGTAATTGGTTGCTTTGGGTCGCTGCTGATTTCCACTTTGTTATTTAATAATCCCAGAAATCATAAAATAACGCACAATATATGATCTTAGAGAAAATAACTGTAACGGGTTATAATGATAACTGAAGTTATAACATGGGAAAACCGATATAACTCAGTATCAGCAACAGGAAGCAAGGAAAGTCTGATGAGTCTTCTATGTTGAGTACAATTTACTTTACGGATAACCAACAGCTATGCAAAAGACAACACATGAATCAATGTATCTTTTTCATTTCCTGTCATTTATAGACCACATTTTGCAGCAGTATACAGAAATTGAAAAACTGCAGTTGCCCTCATGAGTCCCTGTCCCCGGTGGCTGACAATATTATATCCCTATCTCTCTCACACACACACCCAGGGCCAATTTAGTGGAAACCAATTAACCTATCAGTGGGCTAGTGGAGTGTAGAAAATATAGAGAAAATCAATGAAAACTCACACAACTACACAGAGAATATGAGAACAATGGAGATATGCCAGCCGTTGGTTTCAGTGCTATTAGTACTAACCACAGTACTGTGGTGATACTCAAAAATCTACTTTTTCTTTGTAATTTTTAAGTTTCTTAGGGATTTATGGTCTTTTCTATGTTGACTTAGACTAGCTATACACATTTGGAAGATAGTTGTTTAAAAAAAATTTTGGTAAAATTTTTGCAATCTATAGGGATGGCCAGAAGTGGTCTGTAGAGATGAGTAATGAGCAGGGTTTATTATTATTATTATTATTATTATTATTATTATTATTATTATTAATTATAATAATAATATATTTTATTTATATAGTGCCAATATATTTTGCAGCACTTTATAAAAAATAATAATACATTTTAATTTATTATAAATTTTCCAAAAAATGTGGGTTCTACCAAACCTGAAATTTTTTGGGTTCATCTAGCACAAATCCATCAAAGTTGATTATACTTTAGATCAGAGAAGGTATGTAAACAAAGCAAAAAAAAAAAAACACAACAATATATTCACCTTCCTGGACTCTACATCTTCCAATGTTCTGATGTTCTTCGTGGGCTGTCCACCATTTCTTCTAGTACCTAGGTTACTGCTCAGGTATGTGATTGGGAATACCAGAGGACACAGTGTCGGAACCCAGGAAAGGTGAGTAAATGCTTATATCAGATCAGTGAGGGTCCGACACTTGGCCTCCCCACCGGTCAGCTGTTCTAGAAGTCATCTGTACCGAAACATAGACATAGAACAGAGTCTGAAGAAAGCAGCGCCATTTCCTGTGTAGTGGAAAGGCAGGGTTACTGCAGATCAGCTCCCATTCACTTGAACTGGATGTAGGCTCCAGGTGTTACTTGTGCCAGATTTCTTGTCTGTAAATAACCTTAAAGGGTTTGAAGGAGGGATTGGATTCTCACTGCCCTCTACATTTAAAGATATTGGCAAGAATTTTTTTTGGTCTATGCTATAAATTTCTAAAGGAAGGGAGCCAACAGGGGGATGCTGGCTGGATGCTGGTACTACAGAGGAGCTCCCATTGAGTGTTCTGCCGCTATATAGGGCACAGAACCATCTGCTGTGCAGTGTATAGTATGGGGGCCAGGCATACTCCCGAACAGCTGATCCATACAGGGGCCAGTTGTATTCCCCCCACTGATAGAGATAGACAATAAAAATCCTGGCCAACCCCTTTAAATGTAGAGGGCATTCCTCCCTGCTTGGCCTCAGCCCCACTGCACCCACTTTTTTTAGAAAATGAAGAGAGCATCAAAAGACACTTAAAGAAGACACAATTATTGGGGCACAACTGATGTGCAGCAAAAATTTTAACTTTTTTCACAGTTTTTGTTTCATGAATGTTTTTTAAGAGAAACCGAATACTTATTTACCAGTCAGCCCCTTTACGTTTTCTCTATAAGTTTAGTTTTTCTCAGTTATATACCTTATAGTTTATGTAATAAGGTAAGGAAGTCAATAAGAATAATACAGGTTATGATAGCGCACGCTTAGTCTATACTCTGTATACCTTACCCCCAGCTGTAGCAATTCCTGGACTTTCTGGTTAACCTTTGCTTTATCTATAATGCCGTTTATTAAGGCTTACAATTTCTTGCTGACATTACCGGTTACATCTACATAAGGAAATGCAAGTACGGAAAACATAAAGTTATTCCTTACCTATTACTCCAGAGTCTTATTTATTCACAAGTTTATATGTAAGATCTTCTTACTATGCACTTTGAAGTCTGACTCTTCATGCAAACTATACAAAAATACTTTCATCTCTTGAGGGGTTTAAAAAGATGTCTGGAGGATGGAGATTCTGCAATATCATATGGAAAAGCAATGAATATTTTTACTGTATCTGCTCCTGATAGGCCCACACATGCTATTTATAGCCATGACAAAAGGAATATTAATTCCATGGCGTTGAAAAGGGTTTTAGATACATAGTACAAAAATAAACACAGTACAATAAGCACAATACTGAGTACTGTAGATGGTTGAACTGGTACAGTGAGACAGAGGACTCTGCCCACAAGGGTGGCAATCTACAAGGGAAGGTCAATGGAGACTGTAGGTGAGTATAGAAGCTGCCATTGTGTTCCTGGTGGGTGACTTTGTTGTATATACCGAGTATGATGTTTGTATTATATGCTAACTAACTATCTATGTTGGGTATATCTCATTTCTTAAAGTGTTATATTTTATTTGACCCTTTGTGTTACTTTATAAATGTGTGATAAAGTCTAGAGGCCACATTGTTCACTGTGGATGTTCATATTTGCCCGTTTTTAGTGTGTTTTAGGACTTTGATGTAATAAACAGGATTAGTGATAGGCAAACCTTGCAAGATTTATCTCATGGATGTTTGCCTGTAAATTTAAGTTTGGACTAAACTTCACAAGTGATATTATTATACTATGGGTTCTCTTCAGATCCCAGAGTATAATATGTGGAGGCCCAGGGACAATGTGTAAAAATAATAAATAGCTCATACTCACCCTCCTCATTTCTATGGGGCTCTGCTGCAGCATCCAGTCTTCTCTTCCGATGTATTCCAACCTTTTCTGGCTTCCACCGGTCACCAACATCAGGACCACTCAAAGACGTAAGAACAATCTCTCTGTAGATAAGTCCAGATCCACATAATAGGGTTAAGCCTTGGATACTAGAGGGACTACGTGGAAAGTGCCATTAGGGGTGACCTAAAACCAAAACCAGCTTGGTGACTAAGTGGGCCCACAACCCATTGATGACCACAGTAAATCTACTCCATTGACTCAATGTTGCACTTGCTGCCGTAAAGAGAGGGCAGATATTAATATCAGAGATCAGATATTAACTTCCCTGGTAGATATGAAAGTAGAATTCTAAATGAAGTAATAAGATAGACGCTTAATTCATTGATTCTCATGTCAAGCTATCGTGCAATTCAATTACTGTATGTATCAGCAGATGGTTTAGAGATTTATCATAATAGAAAATGGATAGTGAAGAGATTCCTAAACTAAAATATGAACATTTGAAGTGTCCAAATCCATGATTGGAAAAGAAGATACGTTATAGCCTCTGGCATTGACTTGTTTAATATTGGTGAGGTTACATACAATCTTTTAGGCTTTTATATGTATGTGGTGGTTTCTATATACATTCTAACTTGATAGAATGAGACTATAGATATTTAATTGTGGAATATACACACTGGACATGTGAGAATTTTTTAGGCTTCCCACATTGGTGCCCTCTACTTTGTTAAATATGGTCATGTGTACTATAAAACATAAATCATTGGTTACAGTGTATTAAAGGGGTTGTCCAGGACCTGAAGTGTTTGATACTGATGACCTATCCACAGGTGATTGGGATCTGAATCCCAGGTACCCTCCTGATCAGGTGTTTTGGCCACCGGAAGCCATATATTAGGTATACGGCCAGAAGCAGCACTGCTCCTATTCAAGTGAAGGGGAGAGGGGCTGCAGTTCCTGAAGCCACCACTACACTGTACAGACCAGAAGCTGTAAATAATGTATGAAGCTCCTGGAACTGCAGTCTCGCTCCCATTCATTGAATAGTGGCAGGGCAGGTTTCAACCATATACCAAGTATTTGGCTTCCGATGACCAAAACACCTGATAGGAACAGGGTCCAGGTGTCAGATCCCAACTGATCTGATATTGATGACCTATCCAATGGATTGGTCATCAGTACCAATTACCTTCACGTCCTGGACAAACCTTTTAACATGTTACAATCATGAATTTCTATGGTCTATAATAGGTACCAATTGTCAATTCATGCACACTGTAAATCCTTATGTCTCAAATCCATTTTCATAATAATGTATCATTGTATTATTCAGCATCAGTCACCATGATAGATTTGGTGCATTATAAGACTATATAGACAGTATTGGTAAATCTCTCCTACTATGATCAGTCTCATTAATCAATTAGAATTTTTCTTTTTTTATTATTATTACATTAAAGGGGCATTCATGGGCTTTTTTGATTAAAAGATGCTGCTAGTTGGCCAATAAACATAACAAACAGTACTCACCTCTCCTCTGTTTCCAGCAGCAGGAACTCCGTTCTTCTGTACACAACACCTCTGCCTGTCGTCACCAGTGACGTCCCATTTGTGTGGCCTCTTCACAAACGGCACGTGACTGCTATGATGTGCCGTTTGTGAAGAGGTGACTGCTAAGGCCTGTGATTGGCTGTAGCCATCCCCTCACACAAAAAGCACGGAACCTATATACAAACCAACAGACCTGCCGCTACTGGAGACAGACACCGGGGCCGGTGAGTACTTATTTGTTATGTTTAAAAAAAAATTTAAAAAAAGTCTTGGAACATCCCTTTACGCTGAAGCCCCACGTTGCGAAAACTCTGCGTTTTACAGTACCTGGTTAATCCCATTCACACATTGCAGGAAAAAATCTGCAGCGGAAAAGCTGAGTTTTAAAAAACGCCCGCATTTTTGAAGATCGCAGCATGTCAATTATACCTGCGGAAACGCCAGCGTATTCCTTATAGGTATAACATAGGCAGAAAGTTCGCAGAGAAAAACTCAGAGAAAACGCAATAAAAAACGCTGCGTTTCACTACATGGGGCCTTAGCTTTAAAGTCATAAAAAAAAAAATCACATTTTTATATTATACATTTTACATGCTTTATATTATACTTGATAGAAAAAATTATACAGTCATTCCAATGCAAGCATTAAATTACAAGAAAAAGACAAAGGAGAAAGGATTTCTGCTCTCTTCCTCACACTCAGCACTTACATTGTTATCTGGTCGTATCAGATTTGTACCACAACTCTCATTATTTCATTGTTAATAAGGATTGCTATAAGATCTTAATGAATCATTTTTTCTCTACTTATTATCACATTTTTTCCATCCACCGCCATTTCAAAGCTATAATTACTAATATAATTACATATACAGAATTTTTTTTTATCTTTTTGTTGGGCTATTAGTAAATTATCTGCCAGCAAGAAAATGGAAGGTGATACCTCAATGCCCAGAGCCGATAGCTTGTTGTTAATTCTGCAATATCCTGACAGATTTTTTTACAAACTCACAATCCCACCTTTTCTCCATACCTTCGAGAACAACCTGACCCATACTCTGAATTTATTTTATTCAACATAGTAAGTGGTAACGCAAATTTGTCAAGTGATTTCTGCTGCAAAAAGTGAGAAGAGAGAAGCTGAGCTTTATGATATACGGCTTTATATTATATGAAGTATGATTTCTGAGTATATGTAGAATAAATCTCACATATAGTTTGACAGCTTTCTGTGTACAGAGCTCAGCTTCTCAGCTTTATGGCAGAGTGGCCCTAAGGAAGCCTCTCCTCAGTGCAAGACATATGAAAGCCCGCATAGAGTTTGCCAAAAAACACATGAAGGACTCCCAGACTATGAGAAATAAGGTTCTCTGGTCTGATGAGACGAAGATTGAATTTTTTGGCGTTAATTCTAAGCAGTATGTGTGGAGAAAACCAGGCACTGCTCATCACCTGCCCAATACAATCCCAACAGTGAAACATGGTGGTGGCAGCATCATGCTATGGGGGACAGGACGACTGGTTGTAATTGAAGGAAAGATGAATGCGGCCAAGTACAGGGATATCCTGGAAGAAAACCTCTTCCAGAGTGCTCTGGACCTCAGACTGGGCCGAAGGTTCACCTTCCAACAAGACAATGACCCTAAGCACACAGCTAAAATAACAAAGGAGCGGCTTCAGAACAACTCTGTGACCATTCTTGCCTGGCCCAGCCAGAGCCCTGACCTCAACCCAACTGAGCATCTCTGGAGAGACCTGAAAATGGCTCCACCAACATTCACCGTCCAACCTGACGGAACTGGAGAGGATCTGCAAGGAAGAATGGCCGAGGATCCCCAAATCCAGATGTGAAAAACTTGTTGCATCATTCCCAAGAAGACTCATGGCTGTACTAGCTCAAAAGGAAGCGGCTTCTACTCAATACTGAGCAAAGGGTCTGAATACTTATGACCAAGTGATATTTCAGTTTTTCTTTTTTAATAAATTTGCAAAAATATCTACATTTACATGTTTTTTTCTGTCAAGATGGGGAGCTGAGTGCACATTAATGAGAAATAAAATGAATTTTTTTTGCTTTTAGCAAATGGCTGCAATGAAACAAAGAGTGAAAAATTTAAAGGGGTCTGAATACTTTCTGTACCCACTGTATATATTTTGTGAGAAGGTGACAGGAAGAGTGCTGGAATCACGGTATATCTCCCCCAGGTTTTTGACATACGTCTGGTCCAGGGCGGGTCTTGAGTAGGCCTCAGTCCAGGTGTGAGTCTTGGCCTCATTAGTGAGCCATAAAAGGCCGCAGAGCCTACACTTCAGGGCAGATCCTGGGAGTGAGAGTAGGCGACCGGATCTGTCCTGAAACATTGGGAGTCTGGTGAGACCAAAGTGTGCTAATTTGTTTGTTGTGTGGCTGGTAGTAAGCCACACTTATAGTTAGTTTTTTGTTACTGTTTAGTTTAGCGCTCAGACGAGCAGGATTTGGTTTCTTACTGTTTTGCCTGAAGTTAAGGCTGTATTTTATTTTGCTCCTTTTGTACCTGACGTAAGGTTTATTTATTTTGCTATTTTTCAAATAAACCTGTTTGCACCAGACATTGTGTCCCTGTCTCTGACTGGTTCGGTCCGCACCATTGCTGCTACCTAGCTACATTCCCCACAATATATACATATATATATATACAGTCATATGAAAAAGTTTGGGCACCCCTATTAATCTTAATCATTTTTAGTTCTAAATATTTGGGTGTTTGCAACAGCCATTTCAATTAGATATATCTAATAACTGATGGACACAGTAATATTTCAGGATTGAAATGAGGTTTATTGTACTAACAGAAAATGTGCAATATGCATTAAACCAAAATTTGACCGGTGCAAAAGTATGGGCACCTCAACAGAAAAGTGACATTAATATTTAGTAGATCCTCCTTTTGCAAAAATAACAGCCTCTAGTCGCTTCCTGTAGCTTTTAATCAGTTTCTGGATCCTGGATGAAGGTATTTTTGACCATTCCTCTTTACAAAACAATTCCAGTTCAGTTAAGTTTGATGGTCGCCGAGCATGGACAGCCCGCTTCAAATTATCCCACAGATGTTCAATAATATTCAGGTCTGGGGACTGGGATGGCCATTCCAGAACATTGTAATTGTTTCTCTGCATGAATGCCTGAGTAGATTTGGAGCTGTGTTTTGGATCATTGTCTTGCTGAAATATCCATCCCCGGCGTAACTTCAAATTCGTCACTGAATCTTGTACATTATTCTCAAGAATCTGCTGATACTGAGTTGAATCCATGCGACCCTCAACTTTAACAAGATTCCCGGTGCCGGCATTGGCCACACAGCCCCAAAGCATGATGGAACCTCCACCAAATTTTACAGTGGGTAGCAAGTGTTTTCTTGGAATGCTGTGTTTTTTTGACGCCATGCATAACGCCTTTTTGTACGACCAAACAACTCAATCTTTGTTTCATAAGTCCACAGGACCTTCTTCCAAAATGAAGCTGGCTTGTCCAAATGTGCTTTTGCATACCTCAGGCGACTCTGTTTGTGGCGTGCTTTCAGAAACGGCTTCTTTCGCATCACTCTCCCATACAGCTTCTCCTTGTGCAAAGTGTGCTGTATTGTTGACCGATGCACAGTGACACCATCTGCAGCAAGATGATGCTGCAGCTCTTTGGAGGTGGTCTGTGGATTGTCCTTGACTGTTCTCACCATTCTTCTTCTCTGCCTTTCTGATATTTTTCTTGGCCTGCCACTTCTGGGCTTAACAAGAACTGTCCCTGTGGTCTTCCATTTCCTTACTATGTTCCTCACAGTGGAAACTGACAGGTTAAATCTCTGAGACAACTTTTTGTATCCTTCCCCTGAACAACTATGTTGAACAATCTTTGTTTTCAGATCATTTGAGAGTTGTTTTGAGGAGCCCATGATGCCACTCTTCAGAGGAGATTCAAATAGGAGAACAACTTGCAATTGGCCACCTTAAATACCTTTTCTCATGATTGGATACACCTGGCTATGAAGTTCAAAGCTCAGTGAGGTTACAAAACCAATTTTGTGCTTCAGTAAGTCAGTAAAAAGTAGTTAGGAGTATTCAAATCAATAAAATGATAAGGGTACCCAAATTTTTGCACCGGTCAAATTTTGGTTTAATGCATATTGCACATTTTCTGTTAGTACAATAAACCTCATTTCAATCCTGAAATATTACTGTGTCCATCAGTTATTAGATATATCAAATTGAAATGGCTGTTGCAAACACCCAAATATTTAGAACTAAAAATGATTAAGATTAATAGGGGTGCCCAAACTTTTTCATATGACTGTATATATATACCAGTGGCCATATAACCTTATATATCACAGAGCTCAGCTTCTCTCCCTCTATCATATAACCCTATATATCACAGAGCTCAGCTTCTCTCCTCTATCATATAACCCTATATATCACAGAGCTCAGCTTCTCTCCTCTATCATATAACCCTATATATCACAGAGCTCAGCTTCTCTCCCTCTATCATATAACCCTATATATCACAGAGCTCAGCTTCTCTCCTCTATTATATAACCTATATATCACAGAGCTCAGCTTCTCTCCTCTATCATATAACCTATATATCACGGAGCTCAGCTTCTCTCCTCTATCATATAACCCTATATATCACAGAGCTCAGCTTCTCTCCTCCATCATATAACCCTATATATCACAGAGCTCAGCTTCTCTCCTCTATCATATAACCCTATATATCACAGAGCTCAGCTTCTCTCCTCTATCATATAACCCTATATATCACAGAGCTCAGCTTCTCTCCTCTATCATATAATCCTATATATCACAGAGCTCAGCTTCTCTCCCTCTATCATATAACCCTATATATCACAGAGCTCAGTTTCTCTCCTCTATCATATAACCCTATATATCACAGAGCTCAGCTTCTCTCCTCTATTATATAACCCTATATATCACAGAGCTCAGCTTCTCTCCCTCTATCATATAACCCTATATATCACAGAGCTCAGCTTCTCTCCTCTATCATATAATCCTATATATCACAGAGCTCAGCTTCTCTCCTCTATCATATAAACCTATATATCACAGAGCTCAGCTTCTCTCCTCCATCATATAACCCTATATGTCACAGAGCTCAGCTTCTCTCCTCCATCATATAACCCTATATGTCACAGAGCTCAGCTTCTCTCCTCTATGATATAACCCTATTTATCATGGAGCTCAGCTTCTCTCTTTTATCATATAAACCTATATATCACAGAGCTCAATTTCTTTCCTCTTGCATCTAAACCTATATATTACCAAGGTCAGCTTTTCACCACTGTCATATAACCCTATATATCACAGAGCTCATTTTCTTTCTTCTCACTTATAGCAGCACAAATCACCTGACAGATTTGCTTTACCACCTAGTAGATTTAATAAAATAAATTCATAGAATGGGTCAAGTTGTTATACAAGGTATGAAGAAAAGGTGGGATTGTGAAAATGTTTGAAAAAATTCTAGATATAGTAGAATTAGCATCAAAGTATCAGGCTTGGGAATTGAGGTATTGACTTAGACTTTTTTTTTTTTTTTTTGGATTTCAACCCTAGAACTCAAGGACTCAAGTGCTGCAGGGCGACATTTACATTTTTTGACATTTTCATTTACACATCAGATAACACAGCACAACACTGTTGAATGTAGAAATCTTTCATATAATACAAATACCTGAGCTCATATTCCACACTTTAACTGTACAGTGATATTTTGTGAGTTACACGTAATCTAATAACTCTTCTATGTCTCTCTTGAATTTAAGTGCTATTTTGCCATGATATCAAAGTTAATGAATTGAAATTGCATTTCTACAGGTTCTATCTACTTTACTATTGCTATACATGTGTTTCTGGATCATAAATCTGATGTTTCGAAAATAACTTTTCCCATCCTGTTGATCATGTTAATATACCAATAAAGGAGCGACAAATTTTCAAATAAGTTTAACGAAAAAGAGGGTTTATTGGATATATAAAACAGATCCTGTTTTACCTAATAGGAAGAATTTAATTGTAATTTTTTTTAAATTTATACATTGTTGGTAATGTAATTCTATCAAATTTTACTTTAACTGGAAAGCAGGAAGCCAAAATGTACTTCATAAAGGCTAATTTGTACAACAATCCTATATAAACCTTATTGAACTAGTCAGATGACTTTATTATACAGCACCAGTAAAGCAAGATAGGGATTAAAAATTGTAATTATAACAAATATAGAGATGGGGGAACCTATCAAGAATCATTAAGGCTTAAAACATGGTGCAGAATACTTTTAGTTCTCCTAGGAACCTTTCTATAAAACATAGTGTAGAATACTGTGAGGGCTCCTAGGAGCCTACCTATAAAACATAGTGTATAACACTGTTAGGGCTCCTAGGAACCTATCTATAAAACATAGTGTAGAACACTGTCAGGGCTCCTAGGAACCCATCTATAAAACATAGTGTAGAGCACTGTCAGGGCTACTAGGAACCTATCTATAAAACATAGTGTAGAACACTGTCAGGGCTCCTAGGAACCTATCTATAAAACATAGTGTAGAATACTGTCAGGGCTCCTAGGAACCTATCTATAAAACATAGTGTAGAACACTGTCATGGCTCCAAGGAAACTATCTATAAAACATAGTGTAGAATACTGTCAGGGCTCCAAGGAAACTATCTATGAAACATAGTGTAGAATACTGTCAGGGCTCCTAGGAACCTATCTATAAAACATAGTGTAGAACACTGTCAGGGCTCCAAGGAAACTATCTATAAAACATAGTGTAGAATACTGTCAGGGCTCCTAGGAACCTATCTATAAAACATAGTGTAGAACACTGTCAGGGCTCCTAGGAACCTATCTATAAAACATAGTGTAGAATACTCTTAGGACTCCTAGGAACCTATCTATAAAACATAGTGTAGAATACTCTTAGGACTCCTAGGAACCTATCTATAAAACATAGTGTAGAACACTGTCAGGGCGCCTATAAATTTTGAAAGCCGGAGATGGCAAATATTAAATATTTACATCAGGCCTTAACGACCAAACTACTCTGTTTCCTTAATGGGTTAAGACAGTGGAGATTTATTATCTCCCTATGTCTGAAAATTGTTCTAAAAAGTTGTAAAACCTGCAGCTTTTTCAATGCCATTGGCAAGATTCCTTGTCACATTTTGAAAAAGGGGGCTTGGTGAGGATTTGCTTTGCCCTAATTCTAATCATTATCTATGTCATAAATGATGACTGAATTTTAATTCTAGGTGCACAGACTGGCGGAGAATGAGCTTGATTTGTGAGGAGATGTGCACTCATGATAAATTAGGAATATCCTCCGAGTACAGTATATCAAGACCAGTGTTGGAACCTATTGACCTGTTATTCAAATCAAGTTTTATGTCAGAAAAAGTTTCTAGAATTTTTGGTGATTTTGAACCTTTTCCATGCAGCAATTTTTCATTTTTGTTTTTTTTTAACTCACTGCCTTCCAAACACTATAACTTTTAGAATTATGTAGTCATACAAGGGCTTGAATTTTGTTGGACAAATTGTACTTCCTAATGGCACTATGTAATACTTTATGTGATGCTCTCGGAAGCTGGAAAAAAATTCTGAATTGAATGGTATTGTAAAAAAAAATGTGCAATTGCACCATTTTCTTATAGGTTTTGTTTTTACGGTCTTTATTGTGTGTTAAAAATAATAATTTTATTCTGTCGACCAATACAATCATGATGTTACATTTATATACAGTAGTTTTTATATTTTAATACCTTTAAAAATTTTAAACTTCGAAAGAGAATTTATTTGCGTTGTTCTGACTTTTTTTTTCTATTTCTGTCTACATATTTAGTAAGGATTCTTTTTTGCAGGGTGAATGGACTTTTTAGTGATACAATTTTTGGGGAGTGCATGATGTTTTTTGGTAATATCACTACCGTAAGTTCCCATTAAATGCTTCCTGAAGCAGGGCTTAATAGAATTTTAGCTTTGGCAGGCCTGGAAACCTGTAGAAGGCTACTGGCCGCAATGGCAACTCAACAGCTCCTGTGATCTCCTCCACTACTAAAAAAAAAATTCAGATAGTCTTGTAAAAGTAAGCAAAATAAATAAAAATAAAAAATACCACCCTGGCCTCTGACCCTTATAATAGAGTGATAGTTCCTTTTTTGTAGAGTACACATCTCAGAATCGCTCTTCACGATCTTACATCATCACCATGGCATGTAACTATGGGATTTCAGGACTTTGCTTGCAGGACTTTTCTCCCTGAATTTTTCAAGCGGAATGGGGGAACAGACAGCCTATGACAGTTTCATGCAGTAAATCTGCCTCAGTATATTATCTCCAGACTATTGTGTCTATGGTTCGTGCAGGTGTTGTAAAGCATTTTTCTAAATGCTGTTAATAGCAACTAAGGCAAGGTGGACGACCACATTATCAAGTATAGAAAATATAGAACTTAATTTAAAAAATGTTTTAATTAGTTAAAAAGAAAAGAAAATATATATAAATATATATATATATATATATATATATATATATAAAAACTATATATATAATTTTCTCAGATTCTAAAGTCTTTCAGTTTAGTGACAAAGCTTTTGCATTATCAATACCACCAATACACACTTGTAAATTGCTAAAATTTTACCAACTAACATAATAAAACTGAGAACCATGATCTCAACTTCAGTCAATGACTCTGATGCTGACGCCGTAGAAGTTTTTCTACATCAGATGCTATTTGTGATGACGTTTGATAGAACGATAGAGGTTAAGTTTTTCTTCTAAGAAATCCAATGTGGAAAATTGATTTTCACTCCAAATACCCCTTTAAGAGGTTTCCCATCTCATTTCACTAGGGGAAGATTTTGCTCTAAAGTGCACAGGATATATTATGTCATACTGGCAGTTTGCTGTATTGAACTATATGATGACAATTACCCTGACCTTTATAAATCCCTATGTTCTCAGCTGGAAAGTTGAAAATTCCTGACTTGGCAGAATAAATGCTATTAAAATGACTGATTTACCATGTTACTACCGCTGTTACCCTCTCTGTGTTAAAGCCATCATGATTTCGGTTTATCAGAAAGAGTGATGGAGAAGACTTCATAAAGTCATTATTTGTAGTGACCTTCATGTCCGATCTTCATAATGAACAGTTACCACCAATCCCTACAGACTTATTGTAGAATGTCCCCAATTTACAGTCCAAGACATGGCTTTATCTCACCCAAAATGAATGGCTTGCGAGAAGCAATAGCAGGTTCTACCTTGAACGGTCTGGCCATGGCGGATATATATGTATAGTACTGTTCTTGTACTATGGTCCCCAAGTCACAAGGATCAATTCAATATACTTCATGGAGAAGAAAAGTGCCATAGTAAAAAAAATACACCAGAATTGAATATATTGTGTTTAAGACATTTTTTAAGCATCTAGACATTTTCTAAAATTGTAAAAAAAAATAGCATCAAGTATCGAAGGCATGAACCATGTCTTAGTATTAGTATATGTAGCATATGAAAGCCATGAGATGACAAAATAGAAGGAACCTGTTTCACATGTTTATGAGTTGCATCAAATATGAATTGTTTGGTAATGTATAAAATTCATGCACTCTACAACACTATAGATAAGGACACCTGTTACCCTATCACTGGGTTTGGGTAAACCACTAATCCACCATGTTCTCAAGTAGCTAGGGTTTCGCATCACAAGCTTGCCTATATCAATTCCAGTGGCTATGGCACACATTCATTGGGCTAATAAAGGATTATTAGGCTAGAACCTCTTAATTCTGGCACATCGTCCGCCAGCACTCTCTTTATTAAGACTGGAACATGATGCGCCGCCATGAATTTCCCCATAGAGTTAAATTATATAATTCTTCCAGCCTGCAATCACCACTTTAGGGCACTTCGATGCTTACTGCATAGTATTATTTGGATTTGTCATGACAGTATGGATGTAGGGTCAATGTACTATAGGCCAAAATGGCGCAAAATATTGCTCTGTTTAGCCAATAGGAGCAATCAAAGGTTACACTGACACATAGCACTGAGTCCGGTGTATTCATGAGGGGAATGGTTTTCTGTCTTCTTCTGCCCCTTTGCCCCCTCAGTAACTATTGACTGCTTGCAACAGTGTATTTGCACACACAGCAGCCCATCAGTCACTGTGAGGAGGGCAGGGGAGTCAGGAATAGGCAGGTAAAAGCTATCCTCATGAATACACTGGACTCAAGAACTATGTAACTCAAGACTAAAGATGAAAAGAATGTATCATCGCAGAATCTTTGGTCAAAAGATAGCAAGATTAAAAGGTGCAATGACATGTCTTCATTGCCTACAAGTACAGAATGACTGATGGCACCATAGTGGAGGCTCTGGCACAGTGAGCACTGCATGTTGTATTATTCTATCCCCTACATCAGAATGGGTACCATGCCTCCATAGAGAGACCTTTGCTAGACATCTTGTGCTAGTAGAGTTTAACAGGCTATATATGCTTTAGTAGGAGTTCTGGGAAGGGAATATTCAAGTAACTTCTTCTTTTTGGAAAAGGAAAACATGCTCTAACACCACCTTTTGGAAGGAAGCTCCATATAAATCAATGTCTGGATTTTTATTAAACCTAGGGACATTGACTAAAGCCAAACCAGAACATCTGTTTTAAAAGGAAGAGAAAACCATCCACAAACAGCTGTATCGGGGTTAATGTCCCTCATCAGTGCAAAGCAGGAAACTGGTTTGGCCAGTTGAGAAGTCATAGATAGAGATGGATGAACCTATGAAGATTCATTTTGTTTAGGGGATTTGTCTCAAGCCTGTTATGATGTCAGTGTTCCCCATGTGACCACTGAGGCCCATTCGCAGCCCTCACAGTGACCCAGGGTCACACGATGTTTCCCAGGAGGCCAGAAGAGGACCCAGAGAGAACGCTGCATGCCATGAAGAGGCCCAGAAGAGGTGCCGGTGATGAAACCCCAAAGTTTTAAGTTTGGGTCGAACCTGACACTTTTAAAAAATTCAGGTGGAATCTAATTTGATCTGAAACAGTTCACTCCTCTATAGTCATAGACATGGGTCAGAAAGGGTACAATGTCTTCTAAAGGAGATGTCACCTTTGTGGGCTACCTTGCGGTGTGTAGAGTTTAAAAGACTTTGGGCAAAGTTTGCCTGGTCACTGAAAAAAAATTTAAGGTACTTGAAAAATGCAAAACTACAAAACATAGTAAAATGATGTAGAGGTGCTTATACATATAAAAGAGAAAGTTAGTTGAATTCACCTATTTCTGTCGAATTTAACAACTGTCATATGTGGATAGAGGTGGAGATGACAGGTGTAAAAAGAATTGGGCATGCGGAACCTTTAGTTCCCAGGGCAGCATGGTGGTTAGCGCTGGCGTCTTAGGTTCAAATCCACCCAAGGGCACCATCTGCAATTGTATGTTCTCCCCATGTTTGTGTGGGTTTTCTCCAGGTACTCCGTTTTCCTCCCACACTCCAAAGACCTACTGATAGGGAATTCAGATTGTGAGCCCTACTATGGAACCTGTTGATAATATGCGCTGCAGAATATGATGGTGCTGTATAAGTAATCCACCATCAAAGGTATCTGATAGTAGCTTATTCCTTTCTCCCCACTGAGATCACATGCGTGCCTAGAGAGGCCACTTTAAGACTAGCAAGATGCAGAGAGCAGGATCCTCCACTAGTATTACATCCATGATTTAAAATCCAGCAATACATCATATGATATAGCACAGCAAATTTTACGAGCTGAAAATTGCCCTTTAACATTGCACTGACCCTGTACGCTAAAGATGTTTCGGAATAAGCTTCCTTTTTTTTTTGCTTATGAAAAAGTAACAATGATATATATGTCTTATCTTTTCCCAGTTATGCGCTGCACGTAAAACATCATAATGCATTTTATGAGATAAAATGTATATAATTAGATTCACATTTCTGCTTTTACTGTGCCATCTATCACATCTACACGACAGCATACACAATGCGCCGCAATCTTTACCTTGTTTATTTTTTTAAGGAAAACAATTTTTCACAGTAAACTGAAAATAAAATGATGTTTTCTAATGTCCTGTAGGTCTCATCTATAGCGATTGTTTCCCCCTCTGTATACTAGAGCCTTATGAAAACTAGTCATCCTATGATATATCGGGCACAGCGCGGGCCCCTTTACATGGTTATAGCGCAGGATGGAGGCTGGAAACAAATGTGCACAAGTGTAAAATGTATTATCTGTCTAAATGCAGAGAGCAAAAATAGTAATGACTGAAAACAACACAAATGCTAAAAAGCGATGGATATTAGATGATTCATCACCAGATGGCTCACATTAGTTATGTTATATCCATGTATCATGTAGAGAGAGGCAGAAAACACAGGGATACTGTAGATACATGGCGTAATAAAACAGAATACTAATAATAACCACAACCATTTTGTACTATTTTTGCTACTTTTAGTAGTAATAGCAAAAATCATGACTGTTGGTATCATAAAACGAAGAAGTGTCGCCAAGTGTTTGCCAAACTAAGGTCTTCATGGATATTCTGGTTACAAGTTAACCCCTAACCTACAACTGTAAGCTCTAGATCTGACCATTGGGACCTCCACCATTCATAAAAACAGCGTCTTGTGTACCCTATAGAAATCAAGTGCTTACTGCCACTCCATTCATCTCTATAGGGCTGACGAAGAGAAGTCAACTGCAGTATTTGGCTACTTTTAGCAGTCCTATAGAACAGTGGTAAAATCTGAAACAGCATTCATATGGGTCACAAGGGAGCCCTATTTTCGTGGACGGTGGATTCCAAGAAATTAGACTCCCACAATCAGGCACTTCTAGTGTTATAATAGAATACATAAAATTGAATCAAATTTTATTGATCCCTGAGGGAAAATGAAGTAGTGGCACCCCTTTAAGATTTCTTATATGTTTACATTGGCCGCCAATTTCTTCAACAAGAGCTTGCCATTACACCACAATGCTTGACTGAGAATGGTTATGATGGACCACCAAATGGTTGGGTGAGTAACTTTGTAGTGTATGGGAGAAGATAGCTGGTTACTTAATAGACAACTCTTAGGTTGAAAATGTTGAGTAATAACTTAACTATCGAAGACAATCCAGCCCCTATGCAGGTAACCATACAGTCCCCAATAGTAGTTGAAATGCCTGCTACCCCGGTACTTACATCTACTGTATGATGCCGCTATGGTGTTTCCCTTTCTCTAGTGACTTTGTTTTTGCAGTAAATTTTAGAATAACAAGGACAGATATTTGCTTACTTCATGTTGGCACCTCACTATAATCTATGAGTTATTGGATTTTTCCCCCAGATTTTGCCAGTTTGTGTTTCCATCTGCAATAATTTCGTAAACTTTTAGGAGATAAGGTGTGGTGTCTGTATTGTTTATAGAGGTGGGAGGGGAATACAGTAGAGGATGAGCAGGTAAGGTGTTATTATAACACCATGAGAAATCCATTGTACAAACAATAGAAGTTCTGATTGCCTCCGTGATTCATGGTTAGTAAGAAGTGACCTACTGACTCCAAGTAAGCTGAGTAAGGAATACCACCAAGCATCACTAAACCACCGTGTTTTCTTAAGGGAGAGACAGATAACATGTTTTCACAAAGGAACATTCATGCAGAGATTGCAGATCAATAAACCTGTGAAAAGAATCTGCACTTATGAGAGCCGCGACACGAGATTGTACATCTGATTCATACAGTAATAAGAAAAAATAGTGGGGAAAAAATCCTATAATTCCTATAATTCCACTACTCTGATAAAACTATTTTAAGATCTAAGCTGTTTTAAAATGTAGAACATACTTACAAGGAGGGGGGAGATAAAAAAAAAAAATCAATGTTACTATTATAAAGTATTACTTGCTTTCAGGAACTTCAGTGAATTTAGGCTAAGCTATTTTAGCTGCCATGACATCATCAGGTGACATCATCACATAGAAGTAGAGAACCAGTAGAATTTTATTTTTTTCGTTAAATGGTGGGTTTTTTTGGTTTTTTTTTAATACTCCATATTGGTATTTAAATGAAAAAATCCTGAAATCTTGCAATTTCCACTCTGGAAATGATCCACCATACCATTAAATGGCATAATAAGTGGAGATCCAGGGGACATGCAGAAAAAAAAATAAAGTTATACTCATCTTCCCTGACCTATCCTGGGCTCCCTCACAGCATCTGGCTCTCCACTGGGGTAATTGTGGATCGCCTTTCAGCTTCATCTCATCTCAGAGGACTGCCCAAGCATCATGACGTCAGTGCACCCCACATCACTGCTGACAGCCAATTACAGGCTTCCCTGGGGCTCATGATGTCACTTAAGAGGCTGGAAGACAACCATGATGAAGCACCAAATACCACAATGGAACCAAGGAAAAATAGGCCTCTGCTTATTATAATCTGAGGTAAAAAGAGAACCCAAGGTATAATAGTGATTCATGAGTGGTGAACCTCAATACATTTCGGGTTCAGTAGACCCAGAAATTTTTGGAAAGTTCATCTCTATTGATGGCCAATCCGAAGGATAGGTCATCAGCAGATAGGTCCTGGAAAACTCCTTAAGACTGAGGCCCTACGTTTCTGCAATGTGGGTTCTTAGTCTTTAAAAGATCTGCTGACAGACTCTACAAGACCTTTCAGAGGGGTTCATGTTTTGAGTGTTAAGACCTGTTTTGGTGGCATCAGGCGAACCTACACAATATTAGGCAAGTGGTTTTGAAGGCTAAATTTTTTAAAAACTAATAGGACATATAAGTCATATAAGTATATATACTGTTACCTAACCAATGTTTTGGACCTACAAATAAAAGTATGATGCTATATCTTTAGCAAACCCAGAGTGAAAATTTTTCATTTCAAGTACTGTCCATTGTAAAAAAGTAAATCTTCAGACTATAATCATACGACCTTTCAAATCTCTCAAAGATAAAAATATGTCATATTTCTCTGCTTTCTTTTCTTTCCCCTCCAGCTGTAAGCCTTCTTATTACAGTTTTATCTATGCATAATAGACAATATCATAGTAGTAATGACAAGATGGAGCTGCACCCATCACTCACTTTTACAGCACATTACTCTGTTTGCAGAACTTATGTCTTGGACCCAACAATTGTCAAAATAAATAACAATAACAAGAAAAGAAGAAAAAGCAGGAAAGTAGACGGGGTGAAACAAGGCTGGGTACATCAATGGAGCAAAACTCATTTCAAGTACAATGCAGAATTGAAGAGAGTTCTCTTGGTTCTCAAGGAAGAGAGTTGAGAAGGCCCCATACCCTCGTGGTTCTATTCATTAAAGATGGACAAACCTTGTGATACTCATCTTGTTGTGAAGTTTATCCACCTGTTTCGTTTCACAAAAAAGTTTGGTCCAAACCAGAAATACTGATATTATAATCTGACCCCAGAGTATAACAGTAAATGTAGGTCCAGGGGTGGCCGAGACAAAATAAAAAACAACACTGATCCTCGCCTCTCCTCACCTCACTTGGGTCTTCTTTCCAAAGAATCCAGTCTTCAGCCGTGGGCTCTTTTGTGGCCTCTTCCAGCATCTTTACTGACCACAAGGATCATGGGATCACATGGGGCATACCGACATCATGATGCTTTGACCCATGAAGAGGAAGAGGCCAGAAGAGCTTACATCTCAAGACTATACACTGGGATAGAAGGACAAACACCCGGGATAAGTGAGGAAAAGTGAGTATCAATGAATTTTATTTTGTTTGCATCTTTTCTGGGCCTCCGCTTAATATACTCTGGGGACTGAAGAGACCCCAGAGTATAATAATGATGTGTGGGTGGTGAACCCAAAAAATTTCGGTTTGCTCATCTCTAATAATCATTCATTAAAATCCTTTTTCCCTCCCCCCATTCTTTCTCACCAAACTAATAGTATGTGTTTCTGGAGGCAGATTTTTTTCAAAGTCCTTATATTGAGCCCAGTTTCAATGATGGTGGATACCTATTTTGCCTACCACTCACCCCTAGTAGCATGTTCCATGGTGTCACAGTGGGCCATTTGTGGTTATCATAATGCCAAGGACTACATTGCACTGGAAGTTGATGAATTATTGCATGACACTATGACATAAATTGCCCATTGTTTTATTTCCAATCTACAAATGAAGGTTTTACACAATGTGCCTGATACAATGGTGGATGTCGTAGGTGAATGGATAGGGAACCAGGAATAAGCAGACACGTAGTAGAAGGACTAAAAAACAAGGGCACCAATTACTTTACAGAAGTCCCATCTAACACACGTATAGCATAGCCACAGGATATGCCATACAGGTCTCATAATTGTGGATTCCACCTGTGTGATTTGCTCCTATGACCAGAATGCGGGTCCTCACCGGGTGAGGCAGCCACAGGATGTTTCTTCCAATTGGTGAATAAATATGGATATGCATTTGGATTCACTTCCATGGGAATTGGTTGAATAAACATGCTTGTCTGCTTCTGTGTTTCCCATAGCAGTGAAAGTTTTTTTCCAGAACTTTTAGAGATGACTTACCCATAAAATAGGTAATCAATACCAGATTGGATGGACCCATGGCAACCAGCATCCCCCATCAATGAGCTGTTTGTACAGCAATCCAATCCAAATACTGCTGCCTCATCACTGCTTACCATAGATAGCACCATACAATGTATAGTGGCTGTGCTTGGTATTGCAGCTCAATCCCATTTGACTATCTGAGCAGAGGAAGTGGTGATTGCCGAACTCCATTTCCTCCTCAAACAGTTGATCAGTGGGGGTGACAGGTGTCAGACACCTGCTGAAATAATATTGATAGCATACATTTTATAGTCCTAGAAATCCACTTGAATAGCGAGAGCTGCGCATGCGCAGACACTGTAAGTAGATAAGGGACAAGGGTTGAGTGATCCCCATTCAGGAGATCGGCGTGGGTTTCCTGTGGACCTCCCATAAATATGTCAACAAAGCCAACATATTTCAATAAGAATGTTAAAAATTTCAATAAAAGTTCCGAAAAAGATACACTGTAGTTTTTACAACGTGTATGATAGGAAATTGTTAATATTCATTTATCTTAGCATAGCAGAAAACTTACGGTCAGTTTACTTTAAAGCAATGAAAAATGAAGAACAGGTTACTACTTGTCAGATACTGAAGTATGTACTCCCCTCCCTTTTTTATTCCAGTGCTGTGTTCCTTTTTGTCTTTTACCAACCTTTGTATCTGCTGTGTTAACAAAGCCGAAGACATGAGCTATAATACCACACACAGCTCAGACTACTTTGAAGCCTCCACCAATCTCAGCATGTCCCTGGGAGACAGCGTATCTGATCTGGATTTCATGTGAAGTCCTGAGGGTATTAGATTTTAATTGACACTAGGTATTTCGCCACGCTGTATGAAATCTTGTCTCATTGCCAGGTTACTTTAAGTGCTTTTTAATGAATCAATTGCATTTTGATGATCCTGCACACACAACTCAGTATTACTTCCCAATCAGTGTTTAACTCTTAATGTAGCATGGAGACGGATAGTTGATATGGCCGCATATACAGGGTGACTCAAGTCAAATTGTGACGGAAAAATGAAAGAAAAATCCACAATAGATAAAACAGTCCACAGTTCAGTAATTTTAGTAATGGGGCTGTAACCGAGTCCTACCCAGGTTATCATATATTAATGGAATACAGGATCTCTGTCACCATTTAATACATTTAGTAGGAGCTTCTGTAGTCAGTTATTATAACCAACATGGCAGACATACATGTGCCATAACATACTAAAGTGAAGCTTCACATTACAGATCCCATAATAGGGTTGTCAAAAAGGGAGTAAAAAAATAGGTTTAAAAATACTTAAATTGGTTACAAAAAAGAAAAGAAAAGAAAGCAATACTCTTCAATTTTATCCTTCTTCCTCTTTTTAAAGGGGTTTTATGGGCTACAATTAATTATTATTTATCCTACGGATAGGTCATCAGTATAAGATAAATGGGGTCTGATACCTAGCACCTCCACTGATCAGCTGTTCTTTTACACAGAGACTAGAGCAGGAAGCAGACAGCTCCGTTCTCTGTGTAGTGGCCAGACCAGATACTGCAGATCAGTTTCCATTCACTCGAATGGGAGCAAAGCTGCAATGCCACATTTCAGCCACTACACAGGGATCGGAGCTGTCTGCTTCCTGCTCCATTCTCTGTGTATCAGCTGCTGAGAACAGCTGCCAGGGGTCGTACCTTCACCAAACTGATATTGATGACCTATCCTTTCTACTTGTTGGTCCCTCTTGACACACAGAAAATGCTGCTCAGCTAGTTACAGGTTGAGGTGTGTCATCACTGTGGCCAGTGATTGGCTAAGCAGTCTTGATTTCCTGCAAATCAAGAGGACCCAGGAAGTAGAGACCAGTGGGGTTACTGAGGTTGAGTTGTAACGGGAGTATCGGGGGATCTGTGATGTTTTGTTTCTTAATGGTTCCTTTAATGGTTCATAAACTTGACTGTATTATAATTCTAAGTGATTGTGTCCTGACAGACATGTGAACGCTGTAGCCATTCACTGATAAAGTGATGACCCATGTCGAAAGAAAGTGGGTAGTAGAGACCAGAAGAGGATCCAGAAGGCAATTGAACTAGATGACTGTGACTTCTTTTGTTATTTTAGAACTTGCTTACTTCCACTGAATTCTTAATCATTTTTCATAAGTGGACAGCCCCTTTAACGAAAGTCACTGTAATTCAATATTAATTGACAATAGTCATTTTGGTTTTACAAAAAGGCTTAGAATGGGTTAATAAAAATAAAAGAAACAATACTCACCGATACCCAACTGTCCCGCTCCAATATGGTTTGCTCTTCCTGGTCTCTTTTGATACACAGGAAATGACTGCCCATCCAACCATTGGCTGAACCAGGTCCACCTTATTGTGACCAAGAGTCAGAACATGAGCATCAGTGGCCTGGTAGGGTTAATATTGTTTCTTTCATTTTATTAACCCATTCTGTTATTTTTATTTAAATAATCCACTGAACAACCCCTTCCTCGGTTCACAAACTTGATTGTATTATGACTCTAAAATGTGTCTTTACATTCATTAAGATCTAAAAGATGCCGGATATGAAGGGATGAAGAAGGTCTTAGTTAGTTAGACTCGCTCTATAAGACACGGTAGGTATGTTTCTATAGACACCGAGTACAAACAGTCTTCCACCATCAGGAGAGAAGGTCATAAAGCTATCCTACCATGCAGAGAGAGAATACACAGGGGTTGTCAGAAGATGACAGCTCTGCGTGCTTCTCCTGCGTAGATCTCAGAGAAGAAGATACTGTGTTAGCAGCACCTTAGAATCATTTACTACTAAGGTTGATTCTTGACAGTGCACTGGTAGTATGAAGAAAGTGAGTATATAAGGGTGAGGGTGTCTTGTTGTGACTGCTGATGGCAAGGTAGGAGGCACTGCTGCAGCTGAGAAGGGGGTTGTGAGCACAGCTGCAGGTCATGAAAGACAAAGGCACGCGAGGGTAAAAGAGGAAGCAATATTTGACTGCTGGGGCTGAATGATAATCTGTTATGATACTAGCGTAAGGAGGAAGCTTTGCTAAGAGTACTGGGGAAGCCTGACTAT